>CM022302.1:318682143-319282143 GCA_011799875.1 Thinopyrum elongatum
GCCTCTGGACAGGTGTCAATATGGGTGTGATATGATTATTATTGAGCTGCCACGTGCTTAGTGAGAGCCACTTAATCACCTGGAGGGCTCGAGACCGCATCAACAATTGACTGGCATTGCAATGCGGTGGAGCGGTGGTAGCTGGCCCGCGCCTGCCGGGGGTAGGGCTTGCCGTGCTATCTTTGAGGGGTGTGCGCTTCGGCCTCCGGTCGCCCCGGAGGCGCAGCTGGCGGGGGTTTGCCTTTGCTCTTGTATTCTGCATCGACTCTGCCGGCCTCGCCTAGCTAGCGGAGGATGCTTCTCTTAGAATCTTTGCCTTGTATGCTTAGCTTGGTCTCCTTGATACGCTCCTTGGTCTCACGAAGTGCGGCTTCTCTGGCTTGGTTTTGGGTTACCCATTGGTGCTAGATATATGACTATCAGCATGCATGTGCATGGGTCTGGTCAACAACTGCCAATGTTTGTTGCACCGACAATGGGTCACCGCCATTAACTTGGCGAGAGCGGGGTATCCCAGGATGGCATTGTAAGGGAGGCCGATGCGGGCCACATCGAAGTTGATCAACTCGGTGCGGTAGTTACTACGAATGCCGACGGTGACCGGAAGGGGCACCTGCCCTAGGGGAGGGGCGGCGCCCTTGGTCACCCTAGAGAACGGCCTAGTGGGCAGGAGCTGGTCATAAGGCACTTGAAGCATCTCAAAGGTCTCCGCGGAAAGGACGTTGAGGCCCGCGCCACCGTCGATGAGGGTCTTCGTGACTGCGATGTTGCTGATGGTGGGCGTGCACAACATGGGGAGCGCACCAGCAGCGGCCGTGGATTTGGGGTGGTCCTTGGAGTCGAAGGTGATGACAACATCGGGTCGCGCGCAGCTCCGCGAGGCCTCAGGCTGAGGCCGGGCGGCGCTCGCTTGGCGGAAGAGCTGCTTGGCGTGGCGACCGGATGCAGGCGCCTAAGACGCACCGAGGATGCACGCGACCGCGTGAGGCACCTGAACCACGAAGCGCGCGACGAACCGACTGCGGAGCTCTACCCAAGAGGACACCGAGGCCTCCGGGAGGCTGTGGAGCGAAGAACGTGGAACCTCCGTGAGGGCCAGAGGGAGCCAGTTTGCCATGGCTTTGTCGTCGCTGCCCGCCGCCAGGATGCCTAGGGCATACAGTCGGAGGAATTCCTCGGGGTCCGCTGTGCCGTCATAGCACGGAAGTAACTCCGGCCTAAACTTCACCGGCCACTACACCCAACGCAGGTCAGGAGTGAAGGTCGGGCAGCCCGCGGCGTTCCCAGGAACAATGGATCGAAAGGCGGGGCGGACGACGTCGGCCATGGGAGTGGCAAAGCAAGGACAGAGCGAAGCGGAAGGAACACTGGTACGGCGAGGTGCTATAGAAACGGTTTTTAACCCCTTTCCGCTACGGCATTTGGAACCGTCGCCAAGTGAGTGACTGCGATAGGGGGCTCCTTCTCACACGACCCAAAAACCATCGGTGATAGGGAGCCACCCAGACGCTACATCCTTGCAACTCGTTTGTGCTCGCATTGCCATCGCAGTCGGTATTCTGTGGTGCTACGTTTACGATGTGTGGCGCATCACAAATGGTTCACGATTATAGAACATGTATGATAAGCAGACAATCACACACATTCGCTTTTCCCAAACCGTATGCGATAACTAATTAAGAAGATTAGCTAATCGCCATACGAGTGTCGGACAGGATTACGAAACGTCGGACCGTCGAAACATCGTCGTACACGACAACTATCGCACATGCTATTCTATGGTGCAATATTTATGATGCATACCACATCAGAAATAGTTCATGGTTGTGAATCGTGTATGATAAGGCAACTATCACAAACGTTTAGTTTGCCCGCACCGTTTGTGATATTGTCTGACATCGCACACGCTTTGCAAACGGCAACTGTGTGCATGCTTGCGCACGTTTCCTCTCTGTGAACCATGTCGGATTATGGTGTATATCGCAAATGTTTGTGTTTTACCAACCGTGTGTGCCGTAACGACCTGGAGAGTGTAATTTCACCGTAATTTAAATGGTGCTATTTCAAATTGTATCGAATTTGAATTTGAATGTATGCTATAGCTTTATTCATATCCATTAGGTTCAAACAACCAATGCATTATTCGATTCATAGGTACGCATGTTCAAGAATTACATAAGAACCAAATAAAGAATGATGAACCACAGTTGTATACTTGTACTATTAAATACGGTAAAGAAAGAGGCGAAATACATTCTGGTTGCTGAACAAGGTGAAGCGGAATGCCCATATTGTGCCCTCCTCCATGCAGAAGCCACGCATGACTCTAGTCCAACCCCTTGTTATGGCCGACCACCCATCCTTCACGGTCTTCATGAAAACATCTAGATAATCATCGTGTTCTGGTAGAAATACTTTAACCTTTGCATGCCCACCAATCATGTAGTTTGAGAGGTAATCTTGAGTAAACTGCTTTGGGAACCACTCCAAAGGAAAAAGATTCAGACATTGTCATCTAACATAACTCATTATGGGCAGTAAAAAGAAGGCTACAGAGTTCTTACTTACCATCCTGCAGTTCACTGTTGCCTTGGATAAAGTGTAAACAAATAGTTTAATTGCCATCTTTTGACTCATTTTACTAACAATCTTTATCAGCTTCCTCACTTGATGCTGGTTCATCGATATCACATTGCCCCATACGCAGAAAGGGTGGAAGCACGGATCTTTACCAATGACATATGTACCTAAAAGCACCAAGTTAATATTAGAAGCTAAACAGCAATTGCACAATGATGTAGTACAACACTCTTTTATAATATCTTATAACATCCAATATACTCACATATTAGATGAATTAACATCTTATATTATGGGCCAGAAGGAGTTTATTGCATTTTTACAAATTATCAGCTAATTAAATGATGTTGTATCCATGGGTTAGAGTTAGTTTGAGCTAGTTCGGGCTCAAATAGCCCTAAAGTATATCCAAACATGAGGGCTAGTTTGAGCTAGTTGCATCTAACCCACCCAAAAAAACTATCCCACCCAAGAGGTGCTAATTGGAGCTAGTTCTCCTAGTGCCTTTATTGTCAATCTAACCCTGTCATCCAAACACCTCTTTGGATGGAGTTAGTTCAGGGTTAGTCATGAGCTAGAAACTAACTCTAACCTCTAGCTAAGTTGGGTATCCAAAACAGGGTTGTGTTGTTGTTGCTGCTGCTCTTCTACGTATATCTAAACATCATCAGAACATTAAGGTAACACTCTTCCTTGTTGCTATGTAGCCTAGGATTGCATATATAGACATTAAGTACAGTGCATGTTGCTATGTAGCCTCAGATATATTACATATGGCCCTAGTTAACCTAACGATAAATGGGTTATAGATATTGTCGGCGTTCTGGGAACCAGGGTACCCAGACTTGCCTGCCTGCGGCCCGCAGCGTGGCTCCATCTGCGGCCTGGTACGGCCCGTCCTCAGCAGCAGCAACACAAGACCCTCGCGAGGGGACAAGCCTCGCGAGGCGGACGATGTCAAAGACCTCCAGAGGAAGCGGCCTCCTTAGGCCGGCTCCTGAGGAGCGGAGATTCCTATGCAAGCCCCACCTCGTGAGGTTCAGGTGACGCAAGCTATGACGACCAAGGCCAGGCGGGCGCCAGCGGGCGCAGTACAGCAGGTTTCCTCTTTGGTGATAAGGAAGCGGGTGCAGACGCAGAGTCCCGAGGAATCAACCAAAGGTTTCCACTCCCATGCTACAAGACCAGGACGGTAGGACGGAGGTCATCACCGAGCCCACCATGACATCACAACCAAAAGCTTTGCAGGCGAAGACCACCTTTCGTCAGGATAAGATGTACTACTTGTCCCCCTTCAAACTTGGCCGTTGTGGGATCCCTTCCCGCCTTCGTTTTGGGGGAAGAGGACCAAGGCCACTATAAATATAGCTAGGCCATCACCGTAGAGGGGGGGATGAAAGAGGACGGAGGGATCTACCAAATCATCCCCCCAGCTCACACCAACACAAGAACACACCTCCTGAGGTTTTCCCCCTCTGTACTAGTTCATCCTCAGCCCACCTCGAGGCCAATCCACCACAAAGCAGGAGTAGGGTTTTACACCGCAAGGTGGCCCGAACCTGGGTAAATCGCTATGTCCCTGTCCTTTCCAGTTCATCGAGCTAGGCCGTGAGATCGATGAGTTGGCAGGCTGGGGAGATTGAGTTCTTCGCACGCACCCCAGAGTTCGAACCTTTCTTGGGTCTGCGGAGCCCTGGATCCGACATTTGGCGCGCTAGGTAGGGGTGCGTCGAAGTCCCTCCCCCGCCGTTCGCCCCATCGTCACCATGGCGGCAGATCCTCGAGCTCATGCTAAGCACTGGGCCGCTCGGCCCGCCCGAGCAGTGCCGCCTACCCAAGAAGCCCTACACTCTGCGCTCCTTGCAGCCCGCACGGCGGCCAGCGCCGTCAGCATCAGGGGCACGAACCACCTCCACCAGCTTCCGCGCCGCGTCGCAACCGCACGTTCTTCAGGTTACGCCACGGCGACGACCCTACACACGCGCTGGCAGGAGGCGAACACGCGAGCCGCGCTCATCGTGGCGCGGAGCTGCTGCAGTGCTGGCTGGCGGAAGGTGACCATGACGCCCTGCTGGAGCGCATCGCCGAGCTACTAGATGTGGCCTGCGAAGGCGCGGCGCCCTTCTGCACCTTGCCTACATCGCAAGCTCTACCGGGGGCACGCGCCAGCTCTCGTCACACCTGTGCGCCCTTCCTCGGGGGGCCCGGAGGACATCGCGACGCCAACCTGGCCCGCAACGCCGGTTACCCTACCCAGGGTACATCGTGCCCAAGCATGACGGGACCGGGCGGCCCCTCCTGGGACCGCGACGGGATGCCACCCTATGGTCGTCGTGACCTAGCGCCAGGCATGACAACCAACGGCGCCAGGCGGCCAGGCGCGGACCCGGGGATGGCGGCCTCGGGCACCCCTGCACCTCCACTGACGAGCTTGCTGTATGCGCCAAGAGGAAACCATTGCTCGTTCCCCACGCTAGCCTGGGCGGCAGGACCACGCGAGACCGAAGCTCTTCGCGGGCCGCCCTGGAGCTTCACCAGCGTCTTCGACAACAACAGCCACCAGGTATAGCCGATATCTCAGGAGCACGATTACGCTAACCATGGACCGCAGGTGAACCAAGCCACGACAACGGCCGTGGACCTCAGGATGATAGCCTCGCCGCAAGCGGACGGGGCGCACTGGGATCTACGTAGGGGGAGCCCGGCGCCAGGGCCTCCCCCGTGCCGCGTGGACCAAGGCGCCGCCACAACGGCGGCGCACACTGCTCGGAGGTAGGTCCTCCGCCGGGGAAGGCGCCGGTGAGCCCTTCCCCCGGTGGGGGCCTGCGATCGCCGGGGCATCGCCAGCGTCCCCCTCGCCCCTTGTTCTCGTCCTGGTTTCCGGACGCCCCAACAGTGGTTAGGGGAGGCGCAGGGCGGGGCCCTCATCAGGCGTCAGGGACGCCCGTGAAGATCTCCGCTCGTGACACTCTCACGTAATAATGAGTTGGGGTTGTACACGCCCCGGAGTCTCCTGAGTTCCGCCCCTGGGCCTCACGGAGGCTCCCACCCACGTCCTAGTGGAGGCCCCATGCTCCGCGCTTGTGGGAAGACAAGAAGACATGTCTAGGTGCCAGACGCGGCTGTTCTTTTGCTTGCTTTCTGTAGCTGGTTTGCAATTTCTCGAATGAAATTTTGTGCTTTCGTGTCTTTCGTTTGCAAGGGTTGGAACGTTTCTCTCTTTTTTGTCTCTTCACAGTGTTCGCCTTTCCAACCCTTTTCCAGGAAGAGCGGCAGTTGCCCGTCGCTCCTCCTTGCACGTCTCGCGCGCGGGGGCTAGGTACAGTGTGTGTGCGCCCGGGCTCGCCCGCGACCACACCTCGCCAAAACCTTGCTGCCCCAGCTTTGGCGCCTTAATCCTCGTGTGACGCCCTCGAATGAGCTCACGAGCATGCGCACCCTCTTAAGTCCATGCCTCCGGGCATCGCGACTCGGTGTACTAGCGGCAACCAACCCACGCTCGGGGGCTCGCGCGAGGTAGGACGAGATGCCTCATGAAGTTTTCTAACCCTGCAGCAACACGACGCCTCCCGAGGCTCAACGACTCCCGACTTTTCAACAAGGAAGCCCTTGGAAAATGCCCCTGGAAAGGTGTGCCCTCGCGACATGGAAGTCTACCACGAACACATCAAGCTAAGTTACCCTAAACGCACCTAGTAGAAACATGGACATCACAACATGATATGAAAACAACGAGCATAGCATAACGGCGCTTGCGCCATGGTTCATTACACGCCCCAACAGGGGCCTCCACTTCTTTCAATGCAGGAGGAAGAAAGAAATAAAAGCAAGCTGCGCGACTACGCCGACTCCCGAGGCTCGGCCCCGGCAACACCCGAGATTAGTCGGAGTCTTCCTCCTGTTTCACCAGGGAGCGCCGGTGATGCGGCTCGTCGCCCTCCCTGGTCCGAGCCTGACGGCATGGCGGCTCGTCATAGTCGCCATCGCTCATACTCTGCCCAAAAGAGGAGCCGTCGCCAAGGGCAAGCTCATCGCCAGCAACGGCACCGTCGCCGTCGTCATCATTGTCGCTGTCGCTCTCCGGGCAGCACCCCAGGCGCCGGCCGCCTTCCCCGAAGACCCTGACGTAGAGGGTCGCGGTGCCATCGTACCTGAAGTGGAGGGTGCACCTCCCATGCAGGCCGCACGCGCGGGCAAACGGCTGCCACCCGTGGTTCAGGAACATGTTGCCGGCAGCGGTGACTTTGACAACCACCCACGAGGCCTTGCTGCAGAAGCCGTCGGCCTGCAGACAGAGGCCACTAGGCCCTCCGGCTGGCAGCGCGCTCGCGAAGGAGCGCGGCAGCTGGAACCAGATGCCCGCTGGCCTCTCCGACCACACGACGAACTCCGGGGGCGCGTCGGCTCAGTGGGAGCGCGGCCGTGGTGGCTGGACGATCGCCGCGCGCCTCCACCCATCACCGAGGTCGCCCCGTCCGCGGCAGCCCTTGCCGCGGGAAGAAGCTCCACCGCGGCTGCTGGAGGCAACGCTGGCCATCGAAGGAGCGCGCCCGCGCCCCCGAGGGGCCACTGCTGGAGTCGTTGCATGCTTTCGGGGTCTCCCACGACCTCTCTTTGGCGGCGGCAAGTCGGGCCCCTCCTTGGGGGCCTTCCCTTTCTCTGCCACAGAAAACGTCCTCATCGGTGCCATGATGCTTCGACGAGACGGTGGGACAGGAAGGAAGAAGAAGGGGCAAGCAGTGGGAAGACGGAGATGAGCAGGGGGCTTCACCCCTCCCCTCATTTATAGCTAGAGGAAGGCTAACCGCCGGCCTCCACGATCTCTGGTAATAATGATCTTTTTGCGTGCAGCAGGCTGTTATCAAGCCGAACGGTTGCCGAGGAAGCATGGGGAAGTGGAGACTCCCACATCCCATCAAGCGCCAAGTATCGGCCGGGACTGCAGGCGGTTAGGGCCCGCGGCGATTCGCCCTTGCCCTTTGGCTTTGCCTCGAAGCCAAGACCGAGCGCGCCTTGGGCCCGGGGGCTACTGTCGGCGTTCTGGGAACCAGGGTACCCAGACTTGCTTGCCTGCGACCCACAGCGTGGCTCCATCTACGGCCTGGTATGGCCCGTCCTCAACATCAGCAACACAAGACCTTCGCGAGGGGCCAAGCCTCGCGAGGCGGACGACGTCAAAGACCTCCAGAGGAAGCGGCCTCCTTAGGCTGGCTCCTGAGGAGCGGAGATTCCTGTGCAAGCACCACCTCATGAGGTTCAGGTGAAGCAAGCTATGACGACCAAGGCCAGGCGGGCGCCAGCGAGCGCAGTACAGCAGGTTTCCTCTTTGGTGATAAGGAAGCGGGTGCAGACGCAGAGTCCCGAGGAATCAACCAAAGGTTTCCACTACCGTGCTACAAGACCAGGACGGCAGGACGGAGGTCATTGCCGAGCCCACCACGACGTCACAACCAGAAGCTTTTCAGGCGAAGACCACCTTTCATCAGGATAAGATGTACTACTTGCCCCCCTTCAAACTTGGCCGTTGTGGGATCCCTTCCCGCCTTCGTTTTGGGGGAAGAGGACCAAGGCCACTATAAATATAGCTAGGCCATCACCGTAGAGGGGGGGGACAAAAGAGGACGGAGGGATCTACCAGATCATCCTCCCCAGCTCACACCAACACAAGAACACACCTCCTGAGGTTGTTCCCCTTCTGTACTAGTTCATCCTCAGCCCACCTCGAGGCCAATCCACCACAAAGCAGGAGTAGGGTTTTACACCGCAAGGTGGCCCGAACCTGGGTAAATTGCTGTGTCCCTGTCCTTTCCAGTTCATCGAGCTAGGTCGTGAGATCGATGAGTTGGCAGGCTGGGGAGATTGAGTTCTTCGCACACACCCCAGAGTTCGAACCTTTCTTGGTTCTGCGGAGCCCTAAATCCGACAGATATATTCAGTTAAAAAGTCCAATTCACCGATTAGTCCCTTATCAGCCTCCGACCTATATGGTACCAGCTACCGATATCCTGAATAGTTAGTATATATAAGCCATGGGATGAAACTAACCTCGATGGAAAACAGCAGTCATTCCCAAAATTGTCCTGTGTAGGTACATCGAGAGGCATGTTAAGCACAACAGGCTAAACATCAACCAAATATATCCATGGCAGACAAAATAATCTCCAAAAGATAGCATCAGTGTGCAGGTTTAAGCACGCTAGTAAAGCAAAACAAGTGGAAAGGTGTGTTAACTGCAATAGGCCTAACATTTAACAAGAAGCAAACATAGTCATTCAAACTGGTATTGTGCCGGTCTAAGTACACTGGTTATTGTTAAATAATAATGGAAAGGCGTGTTAACTACAAGATGCAGCAACCAAATGTAGTCATTCACAGTGGTATTGTTGAAACTGGTATTAATGAAATTGAACTGCACAGTTCATACTTGCACATATAGAACATCACGTTGTGAATAACTAGAATAAACAAGGCATACTACGAACAACCAAAGATAGCATTTGAAACTGGACATATGCTAACTACAAACAACCGAACAATCAAAAAACTTTAAAAGAGGCATATGCTAGCTATAACAGGCTTAACAGCAAGCAAATATATGCATTCCTATCAGTATGTTTAAAACTGGATTGATGAAATGTACTGCATAGTAAATAGTTGCACATATAGAGCATCACATTGTGAACAACTGAAATAAACAAGGCATACTGCAAACAACCAAATATAGCAATTAAAACTAGACATATTCTCACTACACTACAAAAGGGACTCGACAAAACAAATCATGGGTTCCCCCCTGTGAAGAGGCACGGCAAAAAAAATCATGGGTTTCCTCACTTGTCATGGATGGGCTCGTTCCCGTGGGAAGAGCACGGACCCTGGATGCGCTCCATGCTGTCGCAGATGGGCTCCTTCTACTTGGAAGAGCACGGCTGTAGGGTGCCCTCCCTGATGTCGCAGACGGGCTCTGTCCCCTTGGAAGAGCAGATGGGCTCTTTCCCCTTGGAAGAGCCGGAGAGGGTGCCCTCCTCGTAGTCACCGTCGATGAGGTCTGACTTGGAAGCTGTGGATCCCAAGCCAGCATCGCAGAACATGTCCTTAAGAAATGACGAAAGGGGCTCGATGGCGATGTAGGATGGTAAATTCTTGACAGCGAGCCAGAGGAGATCAGTGGTGGGGCCATGGATGAGATCGACGGCGGTTGAACCCGAGGGGTTGGGGGTGGGCCACTTAACCTGTGACATAGCCCGCGTCAGGCCGTCGCTATCGACGACCTCGATGTCATAGCCGGCGTCCGTGACATACCCGCATACTCTAGCCCGCTGATTGAGTGCCTGCGGCCAGTAATGGTCGTCAGCTTCCTCGGCGACGTCGGGCGAAGAGACCGCGATACACCTCGTTTGGGCCAGTCACTCCTCGAGCTCCACGGGAAGCATACCCGAGCTTAGGCTGCGATGCTCTAGAGTGGGGGATGGGGATCTATGGGAAAGGGGCGTTTGGCAGGCGTCATCTAAGAAACTCAGGGCGGCTTGGGTATGGAGATCAGTGGGTAAGCTGCATGGGCAAACCGGCAGATGTTGACAATGGAGGCCTTGTGGCGGCGGCGACCTTGCTAGGGTTTCGAGCGATGGAGGGGGGTATGTGTGTGTGTGCACGCACGTGCCCCCGAGGGCATGTTGGTGTGTGTGTGTGGAGGGGGGCGGGGGTGTGTTTGACGAAATGACGCGGCTACTGAAAATTTTACTACGCGGGAGTGAAATGCTGGGGCTATTGAAAATTTGGATGATGGTGCATCGCACATGGTTCGGAAATAACAACCGTGTGTTATGAAATGAAAAAACACTCGAGGCGGGCAGATATTTTCAAGGGATGCAGGCGGGAGCGGGAACAAGAAACATCACACACGGTTGAAACATAATAACCGTGTGTTATCAAATAGAAAAAACCTGCAGGCGGGTAGATATTTTTGAGAGGGGAAGCCTCGTGGAGCCCAATGTACTATGCGGATGTGCATGACAGGGGCACTAGCGTGGGACACGGTTAGTGTGAGTGAACCGTGTCTGTTGCGTCATCCGACTTGTCTAATGTTCATAAATTTGGCGAAAAATGACGTGGGAGAGGGTCAGAACATGAACACACTTGCATGTGGACCAAATATATGTATGAAAAGGGTGGTTTGATGTTCAAATACCAAATGCAACTTAGATGTGGCACCTATCTCGCAAAGCGCACTGTATTGGTTGCCCCCCCTCCCCTCGTGACGGCAGGAAGGGAATCCTAAGCTATGAATGCATGCCCCCCCCCCCCCACGGAGGTTCACCTAGCAAAGTGCGAAGTAGCAGTCCCCCCTCTCCCACACACACTTTCAGTCAGTGGGCCAGAGAGGCATCTCACCAAGATGGATCGTAAAACAGACCAAGAATAATCCACCTTGGTCGTACAACCTCTCCCTTGTTGTTGGTCAAAGTGATGGCCGTCCATGCGACCCCGGAGATGGGCTAGCTCGCCAAATAATCACGCAAGTAGCTAGTCCCCGATGACAACCACTGCGTGCGTGTGGCCCAAACATATGTATGGAGAGGTGTGTTTGAATACACAATGGAACAACTTTGATGTGGCACCGTGCTTTCGAACCAGAAATCCCCACACTAAGTGAGGGTTAGTTAACGATGCATATGTATGTCACACCACACTTCAAGCCGATGACGGGGATTCATGCACGCATGCGTGCATAGTATGTGCTCAAACTTAATTAGGTCTGAATCTCACCATGACCTATACTACGATAACACGAACCAAAGGAAGAATCCGCCATGGTAACCTATCTTGGTGTCATTCAAGGTGATCATGGATGTCCACGCGGGCCCACGAATATATAGGCTTGTCACTGATAACCACGCAAGGGAGTGTACCGTTCGAAGACAACCACTACATGCATATGTATGGAGGTGATGCGTGCATGCATGTTTGAATACCATTTCACAACATTGATGTGGCGCGTGCGTCGAAAATCGTACAGTCCCCACACAGAGCGAGATCGGTTCATGATGTGTCATGGTACTAGCCACTTTGACTCGATGGGAGGGATTCATACGTACACATGCATGTGTGTGCTCAAACTGTATCATGTCATCCCAGAGCACACTACTGCAGGATGTTGCTAACGCGACACTACGATCAGAGACCCTTTGATGAAATTGTGTGCGATGCATTAATCGTAAACGGTGATGTAAAAAAACCGTAAAAAAGATGCAAAACGTTTGCGATGGCGGAGCCATCAAACACGGTTCCGATTTTAGTTGCGTGTGTGATGCAGGGCACACGGTTGATCTATCCGAACTGTTTGCGATGAGGCAGTACAACAGAAACGGGCAGCCATATCAATGTGTGTGCGATATACGGCATACAGTTCGCTCCGATGAATTGTTTGCTATTAGGGAGTGCAATAGAAACATTTAGCCAGATCAAGGTGTATGTGATATACGACATACGGTTCACTCGGACAAACTTTTTTCGATTAGGGAACACAACAGACAAGGTTCCACTTAACAAGATGTGTGTGATATGCGGCATACAGTTCACATAGATGAACTGTTTGCGATGAGCCAAAAGAACACAAATGAGTCATGTAAACAAGATGTGTGTGATACGCGGCAAACAGCCGACTCGGATGAACTGTTTGCGATGAGAAATTACAACACAGACAGTTACTACAGTTAGTTCGTGTGCGATTCTGTGTGTACAAAAAACTTTGAAAAATGCAAACTAGTTGCTTGCGGTGGCTAGGAGTATCGCACACGATGCATCTGCGAGTACTCGTGTGCGATGATTAGTAAGTTACACATACATTTCCTTATGTTAACACGTGTGTGAATTTGCAATATGGACAGTTAATATGCAAATGCCTTCTGGACATCGGGCACATGCTTAAACTCAATGAACTATGTACGATACTAATACTTTCCATGAAAATTTAAGAACTTGGCTAACAACATTTGAGTAACATATATATAGTGGTTACACTATTCGACAAAAGGAGGATCTTCATAACACGGTTTTGACAACCATATGGTCCATATCTACATACTTAACATAGTAACAACTATCACATTTTAAGAGGCTGAGGGCCAACAACCATATGGTCCATATCTACATACTTAACAAAGTAACAGCTAGCACATTTTAAGAGGCTGAGGGCCAACAACCACAACTATCCAATGGAAGCAGCTTGATCACAGCGAATCGGCATCTCGTCAATGAAAAGGAAGAGCCCTACTGTGCCTTGGTAGAGCATGAGTAGAATAGTGTCTCCAATTTTCCAATATGGATGCACTGCCACGACAAGCGAGAACTTGTTAATTTGAATGGTTCCATTTCTGCGGGAAATGCAGTACCTTGCATTCACTTTGGCGTTATTAGCAGGCACAAGTGTAATTTGACCACGCCGGGAAATCGATCCAGGAACTGCTACAGCGGGCTGTTGAAATGTAGAATAAAAACCAAATGTAACATATCGTTGAAGATATATATAGTTTATGAGCATCAACATTAAAATAATACTTTTTACCAGCATTTTGTGCACACAATTGGTCTTGTTCATTGTGTGCACCATAGGTATAATTAATCCCATCCAAAATCCAGCGTTCATACGTTGTGCTATCTCTGTCAGATTATCAACAAAGTTTATGACATGCTTCAAGTCCTTCTAGTGAAATTTGGTACGCTTAGTAACATACAGATCATTCACTATGCATCCAACATATCCTGCTTAAAAGGTGGAAAGGTATTATTTATTCAGATCATGGCAGAAGAATACATAGTGTGCATAAATTGGTAAATAGAATTTGTTACTGCCTAGGAACGGAGTCAGAAGATGAAATCACAATTGGTTGCTTAAATAGTGATCAATTAGTCAGAACAAATACCCTGATTTTGCTAAGTAATATGCCAGCATGGAGAAAGTTGAAAGGACACTAACCTTGATCAGACTTTGATCGGCTGATGACGTTGGGGAAGTAAACATCCATGTTAATTAGACCAGGCTGTGGTGCACGCACTAGAATTTTATTGCCAGCTTTCAGTTCATAACACTTAGACATTTTTCTCCAAAGGTCCGCATCAAAATAGGAGTGACCATCTTTATCAAGTTTTATGCTAACCGTCATTGTAAATCCATGCTACGTTGTCAATATGACATCCATGGAGTCATCAACAAAGTAAAGCCCAAGATTTCCTTCAACTCCTGTTCTTGCAAAGCAAGGGATGTACTTCTTGAAATGAAAATTAAGATCGTAAATTAGATATATTGAAATAACAGAGCAAGATGCAAATATGGGAGTAACTGATAGAACAGATCAATATATAGATGAAAGCAAAGTACAAAAATATATAATGTAACAAAGATTTGATGCAAATATGAGAGTAACTGAATGAACAATGCATCATATATTTGCCTAATATAGGGGGGGGGAATCGGTTTCGACATCTAGGCTGCACATGGCACTGTACCTTTTATCCAAATGTAGCAACAGATGGTATATGTTCACAAATTTAGGCCATGCCGACCGTGGTAGGTTGAGATTGAACATACCGAGCGCTCCCTGAAGTCATCCGGAATGGTGAGATAGAACTTCGTTTCCGACTGGCCGCGACCACACTTGCCTGATTTGTGCTTGCACTATGGACATGTGAATGAACACCCACGAATCAGCTAGAACAAAAATGAATCCACGAGGATTTCTGCTTGTATGATTAACAACGACGGACGGACTGCGATAAGAGATGAGTGAATATTTCGCTAAGTTGATTACCTTCTCTATGAGAAAAATCCCCGGCCCAATCCCACAGAAAACCCCAATCGACCAGAGTCTAGAATGTCGGTGCAGATAGGCGGCGGAAAGCGGTAGGGGCGAAATCCCTTGCCGTTTGGAGCGCGACCAACGCCCGCCGACAACAGCCGTCGAGCTTAGGGTGGCTGCCGCGATAGAAGTTGATGAGGTGCAGAGTTGCGGAGGAGTCCGCGGCGAGTGGGTGGGGATGAAGTGGGCGAGGGTTTTCTTTTTCCTTTTGCATGTGTGGGTGAACACACATGGTTCGCAGAGATGACGGAGATGAATCGTGTGCGATAGTAAATCACCGAGATTGAAGGGGAATCCAACTTTCCTTTTTCCTTTGTCCATGACTTTTTCCTTTGATCAAATTTGGCACTTTTCTGGGTTCATTTACAATATTTAGGGGATTATGTGCATTTTCTAGGCATTAATGCACATAATTCAAATTCAAGCAATCGATGCATGAAAAGGTGCACGAGAATGGTCTGGAAAACCATGATCGTGCTATTTAGTAAATTCTCATGCCTTTTACAAGGAATGGGCAGATATTTCAAGGAAATGTGTCGCAATAGTCAACCATAAATGTGTCGTTTACTGGGTTAACAACTATACAAAAATGAAATACATGCTTGGAAAACATGACGCCTGGCGTGGTGCCATGGTATGGCCTCACCATGCCCTGGTAAAAATTTGAGAATGTTTGCCTTATGTCGTCATGCATGCCATTCATAAATCGAACCATCACCGAGGAAATTTCAAGCTTTCGAGGGGGAAATCAGCAAGATTGAAGGGGCCGAGAATCCAAATTTCCTTCCTAGCTTGTCATTCAGTTTTTTCTACAATCAACATACCCCCTCGAATGCAACGTGTTCAAATTTGGCATTTTTCCGGGCTCATTTACCATATTGGGGGATTATGTGCATTTTCTAGGCATTAATCCACATAATTCAAATTCGAACAATCGGTGCATGAAAAGCTGCACAAGAATGGTCTGGAAAAACCATACTCGTGGTATTTAGTAAATTCTCAAGCCTTTTACAAGGAATGGGCAGAGATTTCAAGGGAATGTGTGGCAATAGTCAACCACAAATGCGTCATTTACTGAGTTATCAACTATTGAAAAATGAAATACGTGCTTGAAAAACATGACACCTGGCATGGTGCCATGGTATGGCCTCACCGTGCCCTGGTAAAAAGCTGAGAAGGTTTGATTTATGTCGTCATGCACGCCATTCATAAATCGAACCATCACCGAGGAAGTTCCATGCTTTCGAGATGGAAATCACCAAGATTGAAGGGGAATCCGAATTTCCATCCTAGTTTGTCATTCAGTTTTTTCCAACGATCAACATACCGCCTCAAATGCAACGTGTTCAAATTTGTCATTTTTTCGGGCTCATTTACCATATTTAGGGGATTATGTGCATTTTCTAGGCATTAATGCACATAATTCAAATTCAAACAATCGGTGCATGAAAAGGTGCACAAGAACGGTCTGGAAAACCATGCTCGTGCTATTTAGTACATTCTCATGCCTTTTACAAGGAATGGGCAGATATTTCAAGGAAATGTGTGGCAATAGTCTACCATAAACGCGTCGTTTACTGGGTTAACAACTATACAAAAATGAAATGCATGCTTGGAAAACATGACGCCTGGCATGGTGCCATGGTATGGCCTCACCGTGCCTTGGTAAAAATTTGAGAATGTTTGCCTTATGACATCATGCACGCCTTTCATAAATCGAACCATCACCGAGGAAGTTTCATGGTTTCGAGGGGGAAATCACCAAGATTGAAGGGGGATCCAAATTTCCTTTGTCCTTTGTCCATGAGTTTTTTTCTACGATGAACATACACCCTGCAAATCACCGTGTTCAAATTTGGCACTTTTGCGGGTTCATTTACCATATTTAGGGGATTATGTGCATTTTCTAGGCATTAATGCACATAATTCAAGTTCAAACAATCGGTGCATGAAAGGGTGCACAAGAACGGCCTGGAAAACCATCCTCGTGCCATTTACTAAATTCTCATGCCTTTTACAAGGAATGGGTAGATATTTTGATGAAATGTGTGGCAATAGTCAACCACAAACATTTGTTTATTGGGTTTTCAACTATAGAAAAAATGAAATAAATGCTTGAAAAACATGACGCCTGGCATGGTGTCATGGTATGGCCTCACCATGCCCTGGTAAAAATTTGAGAAGGTTTGGCTTATGTCATCATGCATGCCCTTCATAAATCGAACCATCACCGAGGAAGTTCCATGCTTTTGAGAGGGAAATCACCATGGTTGAAGGGGAATCCAAATTTTCTTCGTTCTTTGCCCTGGAGTTTTTTTCTACAATGAACATACACCCTGCAAATCACCGTGTTCAAATTTGGCATTTTTCCGGGATCATTTACCATATTTAGGGGATTATGTACATTTTCTAGGCATTTAGTGCATATAAATCCAATCCAGCTACAGCTGCACGGGTGTGATGTGAGGGACGTGGATTGCCGTTCGATCGGGGCGCATCCTATGGTGCGCATGCACGGTCCGCGTGGCTGGGGTTCCGGCCAATCATAATGCAACACACAATAGGCTCAGCGCACACTGTTTCTGCAGGCGACGGAGATGAACCGTGTGCGACAATGAACGAGCAAAATTGTAAGGGAAGCCAAATTTCCTTTGTCGTTTGTCGTTGAGCTCTTAAAATCCACCGCGCTGTACGGCTGCCCGGCCCCTCCGTCCCAGAGCTCTCTCCAAGCATCATTCATGGCACCGCAGCGCACAGTAATTGGTAAGGAAGTGATGGCATCCCGCCGCGCCGTGTTCCTCGCCGCTCGTGACCACACACATGGTAAGGAAGCGATGGCATCTCGCCGCGCCGAGTTCATCGCCACCGGCGGCCACACAGTTACATGTGCGGACTTTGAGGCTGCCATGGCCGAATGGGTGGTGGATCTAGAGGCGGCCAAAGCCGCACAGAAGGAGCGGAAAAGGCAGAAAGCAGTCAAGAAAAGAGAGTCCCATCACCGCAAGAAAGAAGAGGCCGCACACCATGCTGAGGAGAGCTTGGCGGAGATCAAAGCACGATGGGCTGCCGCCTACAAGGCCGGGAAGGAGAACGCCAGCATCTGGCCAGCATGCCCCGATGGCAGCATGTGAGAAGTAGTTAGTGCATGTGTCGCCCGTAGTCTGTCAATTTTCTCTTTTCTCGCACACGAGTATTTTACGCGCTTCGTCCGCGTTGTGTGTTTCCCCCACCCAAGTTTCAAGTTTCGCAGCGAAATTTTCATTAGGCGCGCGATTTCAGAATTTATTCCTCCAACCACATCCCCACCCATCAAATTTCCTCAGTATCTCCCCCTCCCCCCTCCCCCTACCGGCAGCTCAAACCGCCACCGCCGCAACCACATCTACGTTCTGCTCGGATCTAGTCAGGTAACCCACCGATCTCTATCACGGCCCGGCCTGATTGCTGAAATGGTGCCTGCGAAACATCCTCATGCCTCCAAATCCCCACCGCCCCTACCTCCAGAGCATCGCCGCGCAAGCCCAACCACATATCATGTGGAGGTCAAGGAGCTGATGGTAGTCCATGGCGTGATGGCCGCTGTGCGTGTTGACCCGGAGGAACACCTCGCCTCCGCCGCCGCCGACATGGTGCAGGCTCTGGCCTAGATGAAGTGCCCCAGCGACTACCCCCCAGGACTTAACAGGTATGATCTGACCCGCTAAATCTTACCAATACCACTTGCAATGGCTATGTTTTGTACGTTTTATGTATTAAGCATGTTTGTGCCTTGTTTATTTCACTACTGCACACTGTGTGATGTTCAAGTATTAACTGTCCAGCTCAATTTCACCAATACCAGCAACAAACTTACAGTACATGACTCAGGATATCACTAGAGATTATGCCCATTTGCTATTTTTGGTGGATGCTAACCCTGTTTTACTTAACATGCCTGTCCATGTACTTACGCAGGGTCATAACGGCCGATGCTGTTGTTTGCCGTCGAGGTTAGCTGCATCCCATGTCTTACAGTATTTCACATCATTTGTGCAATTGCAGTTTAACTTCTACCATTTACTGGTTGCCTGTAGGTACACATGTCACTGGCACTGATCCACGCTTCGACCAGGAGGAACAGCTCGCCTTCGCTGCCGCTGACTTTGGGCGGGCTCTGGCCAAGATGAAGTGCCCCAGCAACTACCTCTTAGGACTTACCAAGTATGTACTCACCAGTTCAATCTTACCAATACCAGTTGCAATTAATGGCTATGTTTTGTACGGTCGATGTATTAAGCATGTTGTAGTAAACATGTCTAACACGTTTTAGCTACTTTCCCTACCTTTTTATAGACAACTGGGCCATTCTCTGCTCTGGCAGCACCAGCCTTGTGATGTTTAACTCTGCCAATTGCATTTTTATCAATACCGGTTTCAATGGCTATTAAGCCTGTTGCAATTAATAGTTGAATCCATTTTTAAACAGTTGTATTTCAATGGCTACAAACTTACAAAACATGACTTAGGATGCTGTTAAGCCTGTTGCAATTAACAGTTGTATCCATTTTTTAATCTGTCCCTTTGCTACCGTGCTACTCTCCACAATGAAGATATACTAGAGATGCTGCCCATTTGCTATTTTTGGTGGATGCTAACCCTGTTGTACTTAACATGCCTTTCCATGTACTTATGCAGGGCCATAACGGGCAATGCTGTTGTTTGCCGTCGAGGTTGGCTGCATCCCATGTCTTACACTATTTTACATCATTTGTGCAATTGCAGTTTGGCTTCTAACATTTACTTGCTTCTTGTAGGTACACATGTCGGCGGCACTGATCCATGCTTCGACCCGGAGGAAGAGCTCGCCTCCGCCGCCGCTGACTTTGGGCGGGCTCTGGCCAAGATGAAGTGCCCCAGCAACTACCTCTCAGGACTTACCAAGTATGAACTCTCCAGTTCAATCTTACCAATACTAGTTGCAATTAATGGCTATGTTTTGTACGGTCGATGTATTAAGCATGTTGTAGTAAACATGCCTAACACGTTTTAGCTATTTTCCCTACCTTTTTATAGACAACCGGGCCATTCTCTGCTCTGGCAGCACCTGCCTTGTGATGTTTAACTCTGCCAATTGCATTTTTATCAGTACCGGTTTCAATGGCTATTAAGTCTGTTGCAATTAACAGTTGTATCCATTTATAAACAGTTGTATTTCAATGGCTACAAACTTACAAAACATGACTTAGGATGCTGTTAAGCCTGTTGCAAAGTTGTATCCATTTTTTAATCCGTCCCTTTGCTACCGTGCTACTCTTTCGCAATGAAGATATCACTACAGATGCTACCGTTTTATTACCATTTGCTATTTTTGGTGGATGTTAACCCTGTTGTAGTTAACATTGGCTTTCCATGTACTTACATAGGGCTACAATGGGCGATGCTGTTGTTTGCCGTCGAGGTTAGCTGCATCCTATGTCTTATACACCATCTGTTCCTAAATATAAGTATTTTTAGAGATTCCAATATAGACTACATAAGGAGCAAAATGAGTGAATCTAGATTCTAATCTAAACTATATCTATAATTCTATATACATCTGTATGTAGTTCATATTGAAATCTAAAAATAGTTGTACTTAGGAACGTAGGTAGTTGTATTTTACATCATTTGTGCAATCTTAGTTTAGCTTCTAACATTTACTGGTTGCTCGTAGGTACATATATGAGCGGCACTGATCCACACTTCGATCCCTTTTACGTATGGGGCAATGAGATATTCATGAACAAGCGTTAAGTGAGGAAACTAAGAAAGATTGTTAGGCGAAAGAAACGGGTGATGGGAATTAAGATCTTTATTTACACTTTGTCCAAGACAATAGTGAACTTTAGGATGGTAAGTAATGTGTTGCCTTTCCCCTTCCCACAACAAGTTACTCTATTAGACCTTAGTATCTTATATTTTTCTCTTTTTAGTGGTTTCCGAAGCTATTTATTGATGATTACCTTGTAAACTACATGACCGGAGTGGAGGCAACTAAGGTTAAAGTATATAATTCATGCTACCATGATAATGCTCTAGAAGTCTTCCAGAAGGTGGTGAAGGATGGGCGGGCGATCGTCACAAGGGGTTGGACAAAAGTTGTTCGTGTCTATGGCATGCAGGAAGGCACATTATGGGCATTCCGCTTCTTCAACACCATCGGCAGTCAAAATGATTTACACTTGTCTCTTCACCTTTACCGCCTCTAAATATTTTGGTTCATCATAGTTAATTGTTGTCTAATCCTGTAATTACTGAACATATTGTACTGACAATTGCATGTTTCATATTTCAAAATTTCCAATTCGAATAATAAATTGCAGGGAAAAATACAATTATACAGGAGCGAATAAAATAATGTGCACACAGTTAGAAAGAAAACAGCGTGTGCGATGAAAAATAGAGAACAGACGGTTCTTTGACGTGAAATGTTTGCGATGCCCGACGGACACACACACGGTTTCGTCTCATATGCGTGTGCGATTCATGGTAATAAGGCAAACATTTCAAACCAGTGTGCGTGTGTGATAGGAATACCAATCGCACACAGTTATGAAAATGGACACGTTGGCGTTAGTAGAGGCACCACACACATTTTACATTCTTGAACCGTGTGCGATAACGTACCTATCACAAACATATCGGTAGATTAAATGTTGATGTCCACCTTTTTCACACGACTATAGCGGCGTAATCATTTGGGATGTCTCTCTGATCAGAAACGTAATGTCGAGATGTAACGTGTGGGTCTGGGGCGGCTTCTCATACGTTTATTCTATGGCGATCGTCAGTAGCCGCTCGCCTATCCCCGACAGTTTCTGGGTCATGTGGGAAGGACCCCCCTATCGCAGTCACTCACTAGGCGACGGTTCCAAATGTCATCGCGGAAAGGGGTTAAAAACCATTTGTATAGCACGATATGGTACCAGTGGCATGACCTATATATATATACCATATTACAAACAAAAAATAATCCCCTCCTAAGTCAAATTAACCTCTCTGGTTATCAGGCAAAGTAGTGATGGACCAAGCGGGCCCATAGATGGAAAGCATCGATATTGCTGATAACCGCTTAAGTGGGTGCGAGAGGACAATCACCATCGCTTCTCATGTGGGCCCAACATATGTTGAATACCCAAAATGCAAAACTTTGATGTGGCACATGCCTCGAAAACGGTAAAGTCCCCACATAGAGCGAGGTTCATGAAGCGTACTCCATATGATGGTCCCCTTCCCCCTCTTCGACGCATACTATATATATGCTCCTACCGTAATACAACCCAAAAGGAATCCTCCTTGATGGTGAAATTAATTAACCTCTCCCGATGTAGGTCAAAGTGATGCATGCATCGACGATGGCCTCGTGGTCCCACAGATGGAAGCGTCACACGTGAGTGTCCTAGGATAACCACCGCCTGCATGCATGTGGCCCAAAGAGGTGTTGTGTGATGTTTGAATAGCCAATTTCACAACTTTGATGTGGCACATGCCTCGGAAACCAAAAAGTCCTGACACTGAGTGAGGTGTACTTGTTCACGGACACGTACGTATAGTATATATGCTAGCCCCCTCCCACCTCGTCGACGCGTACTATATACTCCCACCATAACACAAACAAAAAATATTATACCTTGCTGGTCAAATTAACCTCTCTACCGGCTGTTGGTCAAAGTGATGGACGATGACCTCGCGGGCCCACAGAAAGCGTCACACGCGAGTATCGAATGTCATGTAGGACAACCATCGACTGCTTGTGGCCAACACATGTATGTATGAAAGGGTTGTGTAATGTTTTTAAATAATGAATTCATGACTCTGATGTGGCACCTGCCTCACAAAACGGCGAACCCACATGGTGGCTCATGACTCGTAGTGTACTGCCAGCCACCCGCCACCTACCAGACGCACACACACACACACACACCGCGAATCCACCGCAACTACGATGCATGTTAAATTATCCCGCGGTGAACATATGTTACCAAAGGAGGGACATTTTAATTTTGAAAAAAACAGAGATCATTAAGACATTTTAGTACATTGATTGATTTTCTAGGGGTATAATGTGCAAAAATCAAATTTGAGCTACATGCACACGTGACACTGCACCTAAATGGATTGCGAAAACACAGGTGTCTCACTGGGTGCATGTTTACTCCCCGTGCAAGAAAATTCAAACATTGAGAATCTTGATTTTTAAATTCTAGTACATCCAAAACTTATTTGAAATTCCTGAAACTTATCGTGTTATCATATGGACACCAATACAAAGTGGTATTGTACTTTTTTTGTCAAATTTGAGACCAGTTTTGATGTAATCTTTATCTTCTTACAAACAGGAGATTATTAATAATTGGGAACCAGTATCCCAAACGGATTATTTATTCGAACCATGAGCGTTAGACCAACAATGGATACGTGCCATGCTTCGGTTAAGCAATAAAGCGGCAGCATTAATCATCCAAATAGAAAAACAATATACGTGCCGCCACGCGACCCGTATGCCGTGCGAGCAGGCGTGAGTTGACGAGACGCATGCGAGCAGTCCGCCGCGCAGGCAGACCGGGTGGCGCGCGTGCAGGTGTGTGAATTGATGGGAGGCGTGCTCACTGCGCAGTGTCATCGGGAGGCGTGCGAGTAGCTGTGTGAAACGATGGTAGGCATGCCACCAGTCTGGTGCGCAGGCTCACCGGGAGGCGAGCCAGCGGTTTGACCGCCGCCTGCCTCTCTCCCACTACTCCATATTAATGGCGCGCCCGAGCGGCCGCACCCCCATCCTCGCCATACACACAATCCTCTCTCTCCGCTTGCATCCTCGACGCCGCTCTCAGTCCTCAAAGCCGTCAGTGTATGAGGATGCCGCCGAAGTGCCCCATCGTAGGGAGTGGCGACGCCAGGGCTGCTGAAGCACAAGAGCACGGCGTGGAGATGGAGACAGAGGTTGCCGTCACCGCCGGCGAGGTATCGCTGCACCCTGACGTCGTCGACAATGTTGTGCTTCCACAGCCGTAGGCAGAGTTCCACACCGACTCCGGTGACGACTCAGGCGACGACCCCGGCGACGACTCCGACGACCACTCCGGCTATGACTCCGATGACGACGGACAACCGGTTAGTCATCTATACCCATTTATGTGTCAAATAGATCCTAGGGTTTCTCTGGTTACTCCTGTCTCCCCCTTTTTGGAATAGAAATCCTTTGTTTATGTTCTCCCAATCCATGAAATATGAGTATGTTTTGTTAGATCCGTGTAGTGTATTGATCGTTTGAATGGTACAAGTGATAAGTGATTAGTTGTTTCATCTGTGCAAATGATTTCTGCTAGTAATCCGACTAGGGTTAGTGTTCGTGCTAATAATTCCTAGCCAGGACTTGACAATTGATTTTGAATGACCTACATATATGTTTGTGCCATTATTTTCTTCAAGATTGGTCTGTACATAGACGACTATGCTTAAAAATCAAACCATAATCTCTGGATATGTATATAAAATAGCCATAAATTCCTAATCCTACTTCACGGCATGTAAACATTGATTTGATGCCAAATTTTGGCAACTGCCAAATGTTCGCTAGAAATTAGCTTGTAAACATTAATTTGACGCCACATTTTTTTTACTATTTGTATAGGTGCTGTCTGACGATGTGGACAGCGAAGATGAAGATGGCCAGAGGAGGTACAAGAGGCAAATCCTGAGGGAGCTTTATGCGGGAATGCATAACAGGCGTATTAGGACCTGGGACGGCGGCTATCGATGCCCATTTTGCAACCAAAAGCTTCATGACGCGTATGAAAGTGTTCTGGCGCATGCAAGAGGATGAGCCGTTGGCTCCTTCAAGCAGAAGTATTCTCGCAGGGTGGCGCACGCCGCATACACCGAGTACCTGGAGAAGCTTCGGTATCGTGCCGGCAGATGAGATGAGATGTGGAATCAAACTATGTACGCTTGAGTATGCTTAATGACGGTTGAACTATGTACTTATGGTTGAACTATGCTTGTGTACGCTTATTATCTATTTCTGAGTATGTTTAATCTATGTTTACTTGTGTCTAAATGTGGGATATGGATGCAATTAGTTCGGTTGATGGAATCTACCTCTGTCCTGGTTTATTGGTCCCCTTTGTAATTTGTGTTAAATTTTGACCAAATATTTAACTGACAAAATGTTAGTGCTGGTTAGCAAAAATTATATTGTTGGATGCGTATTTGAACATCGTGTTCAATGATATACTTTTTGGTGACATGCATAAACATTTGTTAGTTAAATATTTGGTTAAAATTTGGTACAAATTACAAAGGGGTCCAATAAACTAGGACGGAGGTAGTACGTCAATCACACACGGTTCCCAAAATTCGAACCGTGTGCAATGACTTTCATTTTCCCTGTGACGTCAATCGCACACGGTTGGCTCTAGCAAAACGTTTCCTTCGAAACTCTTTGTGGGACAGAAAACCCTCACCACCCAATTTAAAAAAGAAAAAAGAAAACCCTCACCATCCCCACGTCACAAAAACCCTCACCCTGCCCGCCACCCCCTCTGGTCCCCATTCACACCTGCACAAGCTCCTCCGCATCTATGCATGGCATCGCCTATCGCGGCGGGAACCACTTAGCTCAACGCCTGCCGCCGCCACCAGGCTGCCGGCAAACCCCACTGCATTTCGCCACTTCCGCTTACCGCCGTCTATCGCCATCGACTTTCTCAACGCTGCTCGCGGTCGACCCAGCTCCGCCCGGTTGGGGAATCCGCCGTACTGAGGGTTTTTTCTCATGGACAACAAGGTAACTAATTTAATGAGATATTATCTCATCTCTTATCCCAGTTCATCTGCCTCCTTTAATCACCCGGCCGAAATCGCCGTGAATTCATTTTTATTCGAGCTGATTTGAGGGTTTTCTTTCATTCATAGAGTGTACAGTGTGCGGACACATCAGTACTTTGCGGCCTCCGCCAGACATCCATGGAGTTCCATCTCACCGTACCACATGACTTGAGGATGTGCGCGGTATGTTCAATCGCACCCTAAATCGATTGGCATGGCCTACTTTCCTGAACATATACTAAATGGATAAAAGGTGCCACATGCACCATGTACGTCAAAGGGGATTTTTTCCCTCTTCTTTCTATATTAGGCAAATTAATGATGTATTGTTCTTTCGATTACTCTCATATTTCCATGACATCATGTTTACCCTATCTATTTAATTATAGATTTTTGTCCTTCGATTTCAACTGTTGTATAGTTCTTTCAATTTGGGCCCATATTTGCATGTTACCATATTTTATTTAACAATCCTACCATTTTCTGCAGCGCGTCCCTTGCTATGCAACAGAATCTGTACTACACAATCTTTCCCTTTACATAAATCAAGACTGCAGGGATGTCATACTGAACACAACCCATGGATTTACAATTGTTGCTACTGTAAGACTTGATGTACATGGTGACTCCTATTTTGGCACTGGCCTTTGGAAAGAAATTTCTAAGTTTGGTGTACTGAAAGCTGGCACTAAAATTGCACTGCACATAAAAGATCCTGGTCATAAGATATATGCTAACTTCCCCGACGATATCATCCGTCCAGACTTTGTTCGAAGTAAGTGTTCTTTTCAAGTATCTGCATGTTGACTTACCCAGCAATATTAAATGAATTATGTAGTATTTAAGCAACCAATTGTTATTCCATTTTCTTACTCTATTCCTACCTACTAACTTCTAGTTACCAATACACTTTTCTATTGCCCTGTTTTAACTAAATATTCCATGTACTCCCACTTCTATCAGAAAGCGCCATTGACAAGGAGACTCTGGAGGTGGAAACGTGGCTGCCAACAAGCGGAGGCGGGTCGAGCAAGAACCACAAGCGACTCCAGCAGACCTAGACTTCATCAGCAGCCTCCCGGATGATATGTTGGCAGTCATCATCTCCCTCCTCCCAATGAAATATGGGGCGCGGACAACCGTCCTTTCCCGACTGTGGCGCCCCCTATGGAACTCCACCCCTCTCGACTTCATCGACACCCACGAGCTCTGCCATGGCTATCACAAAAGCTTGGATGCATTCTCCTAGATCCTCGGCAGTCACCCTGGCCCAACAAGAGGCCTTAGCATTGGCAAGTTCCATTCCAATGGCAAGGACCGAGCCAAGCTTGACGACTGGTTCCGATCCCCCACCCTAGATCAGCTCGAGGAGCTCACTTTTGATGATGGGCATATGCGCTTGCTGCCAATGTCCGCGCTCCGCCTCGCGCCCATGTTGCGCGTCGCCAAGTTCAGGAACTGCCATCCCCCCCTTAATGACGCGCCCGCTCTTATTCTACCACGACTGAAGCACCTCGAGCTCGTCGCCGTCTGCCTCCCAAACGGTGACATGGAGCGCCTGCTCCGTGGATGTACTGCACTCGAGTACCTTCGTCTTCAGGTGATCAATGGGTTGAGTAGCTTCCACATCACCTCCATGACTCTCCGGACTATTTATGTGTGTTGTTGGTGCGGCAAGAAGACATCACAAGATGTGTACCATGGTATGGTCATTGAGGACACACCTTCACTTGATAGATTACTTGTAGTTGATCAAGAAGGTCCAACAAGAATCAATGTCATTTCTGCGCCGAAATTGACAGTGGTGGGCTACTCATCTGACAAATACTCTGAACTTGTTATTGGATCCACACCCGTTCATGTACAACAGCCGCCTTCTACCTCTCCTTCTAGAAATTAACATTATTTCTAATTTTGAAGATGTATGTTCGTCTGTCATCCAGAAAATGATTCCGACAAGCTTGACTCCGAAACTGCGCACAGTGAAGGTCTTGGCAGTAAAATCTATCGGCCCCAACCTGGAGCAACTTGTTAGTTTCCTGAGATGCTTTCCGTGCCTGGAGAAGCTATATATCAAGGTGATGTTCCTTTCCTGTTAAATGTTAACCATAAGGGAGTTCAATTTGTGACACCTTTTTCCAAGTTTACAATGACAATGTACTACGATTTCTAAAGGATTTTTTTGGAGGATTTCAGTACATACATGTTCCCCCCCCCATATTGGTTGCTTGATCCATATGGTTACAATCCATAAGCATTTCTCCTTTGGATTCATCTGTACTAGTTTTCTTAGGGAACTTTTCATCCACTCCAACCTCTTGTGAAGAAGGCTACATTTTTCTAGATTGTAATCAAATGCCCATGTTAATCATGCCGGATCGAAGATGGCATGTTAGTGCATTTTACAAATCCTGCAAATCAAATAGGCCTGTAGTAGTGTTCAAACCTGCATGTAGGCACTAACACGTTTTCTTCTTTTGCAGATAAGATTAGGCCCGGTGGTGGATAATGTGATATAATATAACAATCACATCGAATGCCTAGATCTGCATCTCTCAGAAATTACTTTGAACTCCTACTGAGGGACCTTACCGGAGATTATATTCGCTAGGTTCTTTGTTGTCAGAGCAAGGGTGTTGAAGGTAATGAGGTTTTCCCTACATTTTTTTCGCAAAAATGAATGGTTTGTTGATCAACACCGGCGGCTGCGGCAAAATGGAATAGGTTCCGAAAATGCTGAATTTCATTTTGGAACTTCCGATGATAGAGTAATCGGAAGTCATCGTGTCAACCCCATACACGACTTCTCAGTGGCTGACCCCTTTGCAAAAATTATGAGGTTTCGAAACCAGACTTACAATTGGTAATATTAGTTTGAACCTCTCTAAAATCCATGTTCAGCGAATCAGCGCGAGCATTTGCAGCTGATGATCTGAATTTCATTTCTAATATCAGTTTGAACCTTGTAATCTTCGAATTTGAGCCATATAACTCTGGAATTTGAACCTTGTAATATTTTGAGCTTTTGTGGTACAATCGTTGAAATGGCATCGTATGAGACTCGTATATTGGTAGCACTATTTTGACCTTAATATGCAATGGACTTAGATTTTATTAACCATTCTTGAATCTGTTTATCTTGTCGATCTCATAGAACACGATCTGTATACCTAACTCAACTGTGATCTTCGACATTATTGCACACAGTTGGTTTCTTCAACCATGTGCCCTGTAGAGCACAGAATTAATTATCGCACTCGAGTGTCCATCATCACCCTTCTGTGTAACTTTGACCTCATCACCCACGGTAAACTTATGACCGAAGTCATTCCACACACTTCATTTTTACAAAGCTTTTTGCCAAGAAACGCCCACGATTTGTCCCTCTTCTAGCCGACGTGTGGCTAAACTAGTCAGGAGGGAAGCTTGCACGGTAAACTGCGCGGCAGTGTGGGAACAGGCTCACCGACGATACATTTGGCGCCTATTCGAGCCCGCGCGTGGTCAAACGAAACACGTGCGGTGCGGTGTTGTCAAGCATGCACTGGAATCCTCCGCTATGAACGCGGTGACAAGACATGACGATTACAGGCAGGCTGGCCCCCATTTATTACAATGGTCATTTAACCCTTGTGTTTCTTCAACCTTTCGATCGCGCCCCACCATTGCAAGAAGCACACCCACCATGACAAATTCCTAGAGGGTATCCTGCACGGCTCCAATGGCGCTCGGAGCGGCTGCCGACGATGAGCAGCAGTTCACCATGCATGCCTTGGTGGACACCCACAGAAGGTTCACGGAGCTCTCGGTGGTGTACACCAACAACCCGGTCTGGGTGGAGCACTCCATCCACATCATGGAGTTGTTGCTTGCTGTGGAGAAGTACAAGGTGGTCGGGTTCGACCTTGAGTACACCCGCTCTCGTGCCGGGTCTCGTCCCAAGGTCGCCGTCACCCAGATGTGCGTGCACAATCACGTCCCCGTCTACCACTACTGCCTGGCGACAAGGCCTTGCGAGCATTTCGCCAGGTTTGTCAACAGCCCCCACTATATGTTCGCTATGGTGGACATCACCAACGATGTAAAGGTCCTCAAGAATTCGGGCATCGCCTGCCAGAATCTTGTCGACATCTAGGGCCAATACAAGATCTGGGGCAGCAACGAGCATGAGAAGGACTCACTGGTTCACCTCACTGAGGCCATCATCGATCCCTACTACAGAGACATGAAGGATTCCTGCAACAAGGACAAGCGTGCCAGGCACTCGGCCTGGATGGAGAATCTCCACGAAGCTCACATCATGTACGCGGCCAACGAGGCATACATGAGCTACGAGATGTACAGGCGGATCGTTGACATGAGGAAGTGCCTCCTTCCCCAAAACAGCCAGGGATCCAGCCAGAAGCAAAGCAATGGCAAGCGTCGTCGCAACAAGTAGATGATTAGATCCTCGTTTCTCCTAGTCTAGTATGCATGTAATTGCCTACTTTGGTGTGTGGAAATGTTATGTGTGTAGTCACTTGTGTAACTGTATGCTTAATTTGGTTTTGCAATACTGTCTTTTTAAGTATATATGTTGATGCTCTATAGACAGAGCAAATCACATCGCACATGGACTAAACAATGGAACCCGTCGGTGATGATTTCATCAATCACTGACAATTGTATACCAGCAATTGTTTTCTCACAACACACACGGCTTGTTAACAGGAATTGTCTGTGTTGTTATCGGTCTTCCCACACATTTATGATTACAGACCTGTTTGCCGCGTATCACACACATCTTGTTAAGTTGAACCGTTTCTGTTCTCTTGGCTCAACGCAAACAGTTCATCCGAGTGAACTGTATGCCGTATATCGCACACACGTTCATCTGGCTGCCCGTTTCTGTTGTTCTGCATCATCACAAACAGTTTATCTGAGTGAACTCTATGCCGTATATCGCACACGCCTTCATCTGGCTGCCCGTTTCTTTTGTTCTGCCTCATCGCAAACAGTTCATTGAACTGAACCGTATGCCCCGCATCGCACACGCAACTAAAATCTGAACCGTGTTTGATGTATCCTTCATCGCAAACATTTTGCCTCTTTTTTGACGGTTATTTTACATCACCGTTTGCAATTAATGCATTGCATACAGTTTTGTCAAAGGGTCTCTGATTGTAGTGTCATGTTAGCAGCATCCTGCAGTAGTGGAAGAACGTCAACAAGGTTCGAACTCTGGGGCATGTGCGAAGGATCTTGCCTAGCTATAGCTCACTTCTCACCACCCTACTGCCTGGCTTCGTCAAGTTCGAGCGAGCGGGAACAAATGGACACGGTGATTTTCCCAGGTTCAGGCCACCTTGCGGTGTAAAACCCTGCTCCTGCTTTGTGGTGGATTGCCTCGCGAGGAGGATGAGGATGAACTAGTACAAGGGTGAGCTACCTCGGGAGAGCTCAATGGTGGAAGGATTCAATCCTTCTCTTCGGTGGAGACTAGCCTATATTTATAGTGGTCTTGGCCCTCTTGCCTCATAGCTTACGCGGGAAGGGATACCACAACGACCAATTTGAAGGGGGATAGGAGTACACCTTATCCTGACTAAAGGTGGTCTTTGTTTGCAAAGCTTCTGGTCGTGACGCAGCGGTGGGCTCGGTGATGACCTCCGTCCTGCCGAGCCCGCGGTCTTGGTCTTGTTGCACCCGAATGGAAACCTTTGGGGGATTCCTCAGGAACCCGCGTACATCCTTGCCTCTTTAGCACCAAAGAGGAAACTGTCCTGAACTGCGCCCGTTGGCGCCCTGCTGGCCTCGGTCGTCATGGCTCACGTCACCGCGTGCCTCGCGAGGTGGGGTGTTTGCCTAAAGATATCCGCTCCTCGGGAGGCATCCTCGAGAGTCCGCTCCTCAGGAGGCCTTGATGTTGTTCGCTTCGCGAGGCGGGGGGGCATCGCAAGGGTCTTGCTCGTGAAGCCATGGAACTAGCCCGTACTAGGCCCTTGGCGGAGCCACGCGCTGGGCCGCAGGAAGACGGTCCTGGGTACCCCCGGTCCTAGGACACCGACAATGGCCGCCGTCGGCCGCAACTCAAATTCGTGTGCCTCAGCCCCCTCTCTCAACTCTTCCACCTCTAGAGGCTCCATAAACCACCCAGACCCTCCCCGTAGCTCCAAACCCTCCTGTCCGCGGCCGTGCCACGCGCCCTGATGGCACCTGACGCCACCCTTCGCCTCGGGCATGGCGGCCCTCATCTTGGAGCTCCCCAGCGGTGGAGACCTTCACCCACCGATGCAGCACAGCCCCCTGATCATTTTGGTAGGTCGCACGTCCCGTATGGCGGCCGGAATTGCCGGCGATTGTCATTGAGCTAGGCTTCTCCCTCGGCCAGGAGCGCAGGCACAAGAGGAAGAAGAAGGCATGTCCAGGCGGGCCCCACCTCCATGCGGACCCCACCCATCATCCACCTAGCCTTGGTCCAGCTGGATAAGTGGAGGCGCAGTCTCCGAGAACATGCTTTAATCTCCTGAAAGCGTAATCTACCGCGTCTACTGGTAGGAATGCGCTTTCCTTCGTGGACAGCATATTTCTCGGAATACGCTTTTGAAAGTGCAACTAATCCTCGGGTAGTTTTGGTAATTCATAACAAGATATATCTCATTTAACTAATTTCCATTCAAGATAAATATTTCAGGATGTTCAATGACTGGCATGGCATGACATAGAGATGTGGACCCCTCAAAATGCTAAGGACAAGGGTTGGCAAAAGCTCAAGACTCTTCATCTTTGTTTAAGTGATCCAAGACCACATTGAGTCCATAGAAAAGCTAATACTATTAAAAGGGGATGAGGTGTTGCTTAATGGTCTACTTGCTCAAAGTTCTTAGTGATATTGCTCCAAAACCCTCAGCCACTTTCTCTATCCAAATATGTAAAAACCCTAAATCCAACTCGGCCCCACCGATATTTTCTATCCGGAGCCAATGAGTTCATTCTGACATAGACACAGCCAAAACCCTAACAGTTCGGTCACACCGATACGGATCTCGGTCTCACCGAGATGGCCTTGCCAACTATCTTTTACTTGTTGCAATTATTTCGGTCTCGCCGAGAATTGCAATCGGTCTCACCGAGATGGCTTGCCAAATCTCTGTTGCCTTATTGCTTCACTTCAGTCTCACCGAGTTGATGCAATCGGTGCCCCCGAGATGAGGTTTTACCTAAGACCTAGCACATCGGTCCCACCAAGTTGTTCCAGTCGGTCCCACCGAGATTTCTAACATTCATATTTTTTTAACAGATCAGTGCCACCGAGATGAATCAAAAGTGTGTAACAGTTGGATTTTATTTGGAGGCTATATATACCCCTCCACCCCACCCCCTCTCCATTAGTGAGAGAGCCATCAGAACATGCCTACACTTCTACCATTCATTTTCTGAGAGAGAACCACCTACTCATGTTGAGATCAATAGTTTCCATTCCTACCATTTGAACCTTGATTTCTACCCTTCCCCAAGTTGCTTTCCACTCAAATCCCTATTCCACCATAGCCAAATCTGTGAGAGAGTTGAGTGTTGGGGAGACTATCATTTGAAGCACAAGAGCAAGGAGTTCATCATCAACACACACTCTATTACCTTTTGGAGAGTGGTGTCTCCTAGATTGGTTAGGTGTCGCTTGGGACCCTCCGACAGGATGTGGAGTTGAACCAAGAAATTTCTAAGGGCAAGGAGATCGCCTACTTCGTGAAGATCTACCCGTGTGAGGCAAGTCCTTCGTGGACCATGGCCATGGTGGGATAGACAAGGTTGCTTCTTCGTGGACCCTTCATGGGTGGAGCACTCCGTGCACTCGCGCAACCGTTACCCTTCGTGGGTTGAAGTCTCCATCAACATGGACGTACGATAGCACCACCTATTGGAACCATGCCAAAAATTTCCGTGTCTCCATTGCGTTTGCCTTCTCCAAACCCTTTCCTTTACCTTCATATGCATTGTTTTGCATTCCGTTGCTATACTCTTAGAATTGCATGTGAAGTTTGATTGCTTGACTTGTCATAATTGCTAAAATCTGCCCACAACTAAAATTGGGAAAAGGATAGATTTTTATTTAGTCAAGTAGTCTAATTACCCCCCTCCTCTAGACATACTTGCGATCCTACAAGTGGTATCATAACTTTGGTCTCCATTAGCCTTGATTTCCATAGCTTTGGTGATCATAGCCTTGGTTTCACAACCAAGGAGAGTATGGCATCAAGCAAGGGTAACTATCACCATAGAGGTCCTTACTTTAATGGTACAAATTTTGCTAGTTGGAAGCATAAGATGAAAATGCATATTCTTAGTCATAACCGCACCATTTGGGTTGTTATGTGTATTGGCTTGCAAGGTGATTTCTTCGAGGATGGTAAAGAACCGGATCGTGAAGTGTCCATGGAAGAATTGAAGATGTTGCAATACAATGCTCAAGCTTGCGATATTCTCTTCAATGGATTGTGCCCCGAAGAATTCAACAAAATCAGTTGCCTTGAGAATGCAAAGGATTGGGATACTTTGGTTGATATGCATGAAGGTACCGAGTCCGTCAAGGAATCCAAGTTGGATGTGCTTTAAAGTCAACTTGACAAGTTCAAGATGAAGGATGGTAAAGGAGTCACCGGAATGTACTATAGGGTTGCCCTCATCACAAATGAGATTGCTGGCTTAGGAAGTGAAGAGATGGCCGACAAATTTGTCATCAAGAAGATTGTTAGAGCCTTGGATGGAAAATATGATACCGTGTCCACATTGATCCAAATGATGCCCAATTACAAAGATCTCAAGCCCACAAAGGTCATTGGTAGAATTGTTGCTCATGACATGTCACTCAAGGATAAGGAAGAGCTCCACAACAAGTCAAGTGGTGCTTACAAAGCTTCAAGTGATTCTCCTACAACATCAAGTGAAAAGCAAGTCTCCAATGAATAATTGAGCTTATTGGTGAAGAAATTCAACAAATTCTACAAGAGTAGAAGCAAAGATAGAAGATCCAAGTCAAGGTCCTACAATGACAAAAGATCTTCTAGTCATGATCGTAATTGCTACAATTGTGGAAGACCCGGACACTACCCCAATGAGTGTACGGCTCCCTACAAGACAAGAGAAGACTCATCAAAATGGAGAAGTAGAAGAGATGAATCACCTCCAAGAGAGAGAAGGAGTAGAGATGATCGTTACGAACGAAGACCCTCTCGAAGAAGCAAGGATTCGGAAACGAAGGACAAGTCATCAAAGAGCTACACAAGACGAAGACATCAAGCTCACGTTGGTGAATGGGTGTCCGGTTCTGACTCCGACAACTACTCTGAGAGAAGCTATCACTCTGACTCCGAATGTACTCAAGATGAAGGTGTTGCCGGTCTTGCACTAGTGTCATCCAACTCCCACGACATATTTGATTCGACAAATGAAGGAATTGGAAGATGCTTCATGGCTAAAGGCCCCAAGGTATCACACCCCGAGTACTTTGATTTCAATAGTGATGAAGATGATTTGCTAGGTGATGATGATTTACATGTAGACAAAACTAGTGAAAACAATGAAGTACTTGCTAGTAATCATGCTAATCAAGATGAAATGAATGACAATGATAAGAAGGAGATTGAGCGTCTAACTAAAGAATTAAACACTCTTAAGTTAGCTCATGAAACAACTCAAGAGGATCATAGATAGCTCCAAAGAACTCATGAGAATCTACGCTTCGAGAAGCTAAATTTAGAGCAAAAGCATGAGTTTCTAAAAGCTATCAATGATGATCTTTGAAATAAGAGTTCCTCTTACATTGCCAAACGTGTCGTCTTGTCTACTTATATGCCACAAGTAAAATCTAGCAACAAGAGCAAGAAATATTCTTCTTCTAGTAGTAACAATAACCATGCTAAATCTAATATTGTTGCTTCTAGTAGTTCTCTTGATTCCACTAATGATTCTCTTAGCCAAGTTACACTTGAGCAAGAAATAGCTTTTTTAAGGGAATTATAGAGAAAGGTGTTTACAAGAGCCTTGTCGGAAGTAAGCAAATTGAGGAAATTGTTCGCAAGCAAGGAAGGCACCAGAAGAATCAAGGTGTTGGTTTTGAACATAATTTCAATGCAAATGGAGTTGAATGGGAAGAAGATCAATACCCCAAAATGAAGTTTGTTCCTCAACAAGAGAAGTATGAGCCCACTCCTTTTAAGGGAACACAAGCTCAAGATGATATTCCACCACATGACTACAAGCTAAAACGCAAGTACAAGCTTTAAGAAGAGATTGAATCATTTGAAGAAGTTCCTAAGGCCATGGTCAAGTGGGTTCCCAAGACTACGTCAAGCTCTACTTCATCAAGTAAGACTACAACTCCAAGGATTCCCATCAAGTTGATGTGTGTCCCAAAGAAGAAGAACTAAAGAGTTCTTGAGGGTGACTCCGCCAACATACTTCACTCATATTCATTTTGGCAAGGACAAGTGCGATCAACTTTCATATCTTGCACTAGTTCAAGGAGTCACAAAACCTCTTGTTGGTAAGACAAGGGACAAGGTAACCTAATGCTTTCATGGACATCATCATATCTGCAATTCACTCCATGTCTATGGATATCATTGTATGTTCCTTGTGGGACTAACCCATGTAGGTATTGAAAGTGCAACACTCCAAAGGACTGCTCCAAATGATCTACATCAACATTGAGCATCCACATCTTCACTATCTACATGAAGTCATCATCGACAAAACCCAAGGTTAGTTCATCCCTCTTTGGGGGGATATCACATCTAGGGGGAGCTTAGCTCTAAAAATTGAGCTAAAGCAACTCTAATGGTGTGAACACATTAATGCTTTATGTAAAAGTGGTAACCCCACTTGTGCTTAAACGATGAGTATGACCGATGATCAAATGTTCTCATTTGACTCCTAAGTCAATATACTCATATATAGATGACCTAGTCATCGCCAATTGCCTGATATATGCTAGAATTGGTTCTGCATGTTTGACACATATTTCATTTGCTATTTTATTGTGTGAACATGTTGGTTGAATATTTTCTCCATTCGAGGAAATCCATTTGTTGTTTTGATTGTCTTGGTTTTTATTGGCCAAGTGGATGTACAAGAATTCCTGAGAACCTTCTCTAGCTATCTATGCTCTTCTTGTCTCAAATTCTTTTCATGCTATATCACAAAAATTGAACAAGTTCTTTTCGGACCCTCCGGGTGAGGAGCACTCGGAGCCATCGATCCGTCAAGGGCTGCCTTCCAAAACCTTCTATTGCATTTCTGTCAGACCAATTCACTCAAACTCGGTCACACCGAAAGCACTAGACTGATCTAGGTTTTCAATCTCGGTGCTACCAATTAGACCAACTCGGTCCCACCTAGTTGCTGTAACTGCACGCATTTGCACATCTCGGTGCCACCAATTTGTTCCACTCAGTGCCACCGACAGTAGATGGGCATATATATCTAGCGGCCTATATGGTTGAAAATTTCTTCAAACGTCACACACCCGCACAACATTGCTGTTGGCCCCTTGGTCTCCAGATCATCGCCGTCGTCTCCTATGCGTCTTCACCGCAGGAATCTGCCGCCGTCAACGGCAATCTGCCCCGCCGTTGCCACCGTAGAGGATCTCCACCGAGTTAGGGTGAGATTCGATCTCCTCGTGCCTCTCTTACCTGATTCAATGCACAAGGACAATGCCATCTATCTTGCCACGACTGCATTACTTCTATCCACTAGATTAGTTTGTTAGAATAGATGCGAGCAAAAATTTTAGGGTTAGGTTTCCGCTGAACGCATCTCGGACCGATCAAATAGGAATTTTCGGTCCCATCGATTTGGCCCTGGCCATTGCACAAGTACAACTCGGTTCCACTGAAACGTACTAGTTGGTGAGACCGAAAGTAAAGTTTCAGTGAAATGCTAGCATCTCGGAGCCACCGAACCACGTCTCGGTCTAACCAAAACTGTGTGTTTAGTCTCTGTTAGCTGCTTCGGTGTCACCGAAATGACCAACTCGGTTGCTCTAAAATGCATTCTATGAAAACCTAGATCTAAAGTTTGAACTCATTTTTTTTAAACTATCTGCTTTTTGTGATAACTCATCTTCTCTGCCTATACCAATCTATTCATAGGGTCAGTTTTGCAAGATGTCAAGTGGCAGTGACAGTCAAAATGAGTCAGAGCAGAATGTTGATCTAAGTGAAGGCTCTAGTCCCAATGAGATATACTATGAGGGAGAGATGAGCTCTCCAGATTTGCCTAAGGCTGCCACCAGGACAAAGAAGAAGAAAACCTCAGACAATGAGGATAAAGACTTTGTGGCTAGTGAGGCCACTTCCAAGAAATTAAAAGGCAGTATTTGAGAAAGTAGTATGGCTCTGCAGCTAGCATTAAGCCAAGTGCCAAGGAAAGGACTGTTGTCAAGAAAGTTCCTCAGTCCAAGGTTGACAAAGCTGCAGCAAAGAAGAAGGAAAGGAAAAGAGGTAGATGGTGCAAACTTGTTGATCCCATGGATGAATTTGAAAAGCACACTACTGATGAGGAGGAGGAGGAAGAACTAGAAGTTGAAGCACCTCCTGCCAAGGCACAAAAACTCATAACTGATGCCATGAAGACAGCTGCTCCCTCCAAGCCCAAATCCAAGCCCAAGGTTTCAGCTCCCAAAAGGTCTACAAGAAACATTCCAGCTACTGAGAAGAACAAGGCCCAGTACCAGAGGTTCAGGATGATGATGAGCCACTAGTGCTCAGGAAGCTCAAGCCCAAGATCACAGATCATGACAATACACATCCTGTAGCAGAAAACATGATGCTCAGGAAGGATAAGGGACTTAGAGAGTGGTGGAAAGTTGATCACTACTCTGTCAGAAGAAGGACTGCCTGTGACCATCGCTTCCACACCACAGAACAACAAGACATTTATGATACAGTTTTGCTTGATAAGAAGACCATTGTCAGTGACATGAAGTGGGTGGAATGGAAATATATTGATGCCAATGAAGATTATTTCCCCCACGTTCATGAGAGCTTTAGGCTCACAGGTGTTGACAAGTTTGTTGGTCAGAAGCTCACCAAGTGGAACGATGAGATGATCATGCAATTCTACTCCACAACACACTTATATCCAGATGGGAAGATTGCATGGATGACTGAGGGACACAAGTACTAGTCAATCATCTCTGAGTGGGCTGCACTTCTTGATACCCCTAAGGAAGAAGAAGATGATGTTGATGTTTATAGGAAGCCCAGAATGGAACACAACTCAATGGCAAATATGTACAAGGAAATCCCCAAGAAAGATCTTGGTATACACAAGCTTGGGTCAGTCAAGCACTTGCTAGCTGGGTTGGCCACCACAAACACTATCTTGAGGCATACTCTCTTGCCCAAGTCTGGAGATGACAAAATGATTCGTGGCCACTCCATCAATTTTCTCCATTTGTTTGACTCCCCTCCCCAGAAGTTTAAAGTTATGAGTTTGATTGTAGAGATGGTCAAGAGGACGACTGCTGACCAAAAGAGGTCTTGTGGATATGCCCCACACATTCAGATGCTTATCATCTCCAAAGTTGGTACAGACACATATCTAATAGATCATGGGCACCTCCCTCTTCAGCCAGAGTTTGAGGATAATGTGGTGGTGATGGATTCCTCACACCCCACATCGGTAGAGGCTCAAGAGGAGGCCCAGGCAGCAGCAATAGCTAAAGCAGCTCAGTAAGCCGCAGCTCCCAATGCACCCATTACAAACCTCAAGTCAAAGAACGATCAGATGACATATCTGCTAGAGGCCACCCTGAGGATTGAGAGGAGTCTGGCCAACATCTGCAAGAACCAGGAGAGTCTAGAGTGGGTTGTCGAGACATAGATTCATGATCTTGATGTGAAGATCACCGAGGTTCAGACAGTTGTGGAGAAGCTGCAAGCAGATGTTGAGGCAAGCAGGATTGCTGCCAAAGACAGTGGAGATGAGAGACCTACCACTAAGAGGTTCCAGATTGTGCCCAAAGCAGCCAATTCTTCAGTCATGACAGTTGCAGACATGAGGCCTACTCAGTCTGCACCTGCTACTACAGCTCTAGTGCCACCTCCAGTATCTACTCCACCAGTTCAGCAGACTCCAACAGAGGCACTTGTAGACGCAGTTCTCTCAATGCCATCTATGCACACAGGAGCCACAAGCCATAAGACCCCTTCAGGAGCTCCAGAGAATCGTGCCTAGAGAGATGCATAGCTCTATACCTTTTTGAGCTTTTTGGTACTTGTTGCCAAGGGGGAGAAATTGTATAGATCATTAGGATTCAAGAGAGAGAGTGTCTCACTTTTGCTCTTTGGTTTTTATTGCGTTTTTGCTACTATGTTTGTTTGATCCGTGGTACTTCATTGTTTGATGCTTGTGAGATACTATGTTCCTATGTGGTTGATCATACTTTGCTTAATGTGTGCTTAATGCTTATCCTTACAATTATTTGTGTATGATCATTCACTTATGTCTTTGGTGATGTGTGCATGTCATTTTACTCTTATCATTTTGTGTGCTCCACCAAGATGTATGTGACATGGAAGAGTGAACAATGAACCTAATCGATTGTGCATTTGCATTCAAACGCAAATTTTTAATAATGCACAAATTTAGGGGAGCTCTTTCTTATCACATACTTCTCAAAGCGACGATGTATTTCATTCATTTAATCATTTGTCGAAGCTTTGATCTATATGTTGTCATCAATTACCAAAAAGGGGGAGATTGAAAGTGCAACTAATCCCCGGGTGGTTTTGGTAATTCATAACAACATATATCTCATTGAACTAATATCCATTCAAGATAAATATTTCAGGATGTTCAATGACTGGCATGGCATGGCAATTATTTCGGTCTCACCGAGAATTGCAATCGGTCTCACCGTGATGGCTTCCCAACTCTCTGTTGCCTTATTGCTTCACTTCGGTCTCACCGAGTTGATGCAAACGGTGCCACCGAGATGAGATTTCCCCCAAGCCCTAGCGCATCGGTCCAACCGAGTTGTTACAGTCGGTCCCACTGAGATTCCTAACGTTCATATTTTTTAACAGATCGGTGCCACCGAGATGAATTAAAAGTGTGTAACTGTTGGATTTTGTGTGGAGGCTATATATACCCACTCCACCACCCTCTCCATTACTGAGAGAGACATTAGAATGTGCCTACAGTTCCACCATTCATTTTCTGAGAGAGAACCACCTACTCGTGTGTTGAGATCAAGAGATTCCATTCTGTCGGTACAACAAACCCTTGCGTATGTTGCCCAGACTGTACACAGGCTCAAGTGGCAGAAGTACGAACAACACCAAGCATTCAAGGCAGGACCAAGCCAGAGAGAGAGCTCGTTGAGGAATCAAAGGGCGGATCAAGAAGACCAAGACAAGCTAAGACAGCAAGAGATCACTAAGGAAAAACCTCCCTTGTCTGGCAGGCGAGCCCGGTCGGGTCGAGGCCACCCCGAAGACAAGTCCCAAGACTTCCCCAGCAAGGGTTGCCGGGGCCGCTGGCAGCCTGCGTCCCCGCCAAGGCTCCACCGCTCCACCGCATCACAACGCAAGTCACCCATCGGTGCGGTGTCATACCCCCAGATAACTAAGTTTCTATCATTTGGCACGTGGCAGCCATTAGGAGGAAGATCACCCCCATATGACACCCGTCTAGGGGCGTGTCAAGCAAACAGGTGGAAGATGACTAAAGCAGCGCGGTAGGCCTGCCGGGCCGCATCCGTAGCATGACACATGGCAGCGCATTTAATGCGCTTTGTCCTAACTGCCAGAGTTAGGTATGATAGCACTGTTAGCTATCTAATCGCTGGATAATGACCGTTTTGCCATTGTGGTAACCCCTTGGCCTATAAAAGGAGGACCGTGGCAACCTTAGAAAGGATTCGGACCCTCATGTACTCATACGCGCGTAGCTGCTCTTCCCCCAAGGCGACCTTGCCGGGCTCGAGCGCCGCGCGTTCCTCATGGTCTCCACATCAATCCACCAATGCAGGAGTAGGGTTTTACGCTTCTCAGCGGCCCGAACCTGGGTAAAAACCACCAGCGTCACCACTGCCGTGCTGCCTCATGGCCTCCGCTCTTTGTGCATTGCGTCCTCCCCCCTGCTGAACCACAAAGGGGCCGATGGCCTCATAGGTGGCCATGCTCTACCACGAAATCTTTGGCGCGCCAGGTAGGGGTGCGCTTGTGCGAACCCGAGGTTGTAAATTGCGCGTCAGTCCTCATCATCGCCTTCTTCAGCATTGGCTTCATTGTCCATGGCACCCAAGAAGAAGTCCGGCGCAATTGCTCATCCCTCCACCTCGAAGGCCCCTTCGCATGTCGCTGCCGATGCTGCGGGGGCTGCAGTGGCGTCGGGGGACGCGGACACCGTGGGGAACGAGATCGGCGCTATCGTCGTCCCCGTCCCCCCCCCCCCCCCCCGGCGGCTGAAGCGGGAGCAGAAAACGCCGCAGGAGGGTGACATCAACAACACTCCGACGGCCGTGCTCCACAATGCACGGGTGGGGAGTACGCTCAGTCTCCACCTCCTCACCGTGGTGAAGAGCGCAGCCACGGCGACAATGCTCGCTTCGGTGTGAACCATGGCCCCTGGTTGCCCCTGCAGCGGGTGCAAAAACGGGGCAAGCACCTCCCCTGGGGCAGGATTACCAAGACGAAGCACCGAACGGGGCCACCAACCCCAAGGTGCACCCTTCTCGCCACCGTACCACTGTGGTGGCTGGCTCGCGGTGACGAGAACATGGTGCCGCCGCCACTGGTACTGGCAGGAGCTGAGCGACGTCGCGGTATGTGTCGTCGTCTATGCCAAGTACTGCTTCGGAAAGCCATGGCGCGAGCCCAACTCCTGCTGAGGTTCCCACCAGCGGCCGATCAGATGGATGGGTGGAGACCTACCATCCAGAGTTTGATCGGTTTTGCTAAAGCCGGGGGATCGTAGCGGGCGGATCCGCCACGGCTCCCGCAAGCGACAGCCACGGTCCGAGCTGCTGACCGTGCTGAGGGGGCCACTCCAACGATACAGTCCCCTTCGCAATGGCCAGCACAAGGACCACAACCAGAACCACGCAACCAGGAGCCCGACAAGGTATCGATGGCCTCATCTGACCCTAGGGCCCGTCGAGATTAGCGGCAGGTCCTGGAGGATCGGCGAAGGGAAGACACGCGCATCACCATAGAACAACATCGCGAGACCCGCCGTCAATCCGACAGGCGCAATGGCCCAGACATCGACGAACCCGTGCCTAGTGAGGGTGGGTACCTACCTTTCGAGGTTGGGTGCCCTGCCTTCACTCGTGAGCTGCGGCAAGTCCGTTGGCCATCTGCCCGCGTTTTCAAGCCTTAGATATCGGAGAAGTATGATGGAAGGTTGAACCCGGCAGAGTTCCTGAGCATCTACACCATTGTCGTTCAAGCTGCCGGAGGAAGAGACGAGAAGGTGTTCGCCAAATACTTCCCTTTAGCGCTCAAGCCAAACATGAGGTCATGGCTGATGCACATCCCGGAGAACTCCATCTCATCATGGGCTGACCTGTGCCACGAGTTTGTTGGCGCCTTCACGGGCGGTCATCAGGAACCAGGACGGCCCAGCGATCTGCAGCTCCTTCCACAAAAAGAAGGAGAGAGCTTGCGGAAGTACATGCAGGGGTTTAGCCAGGTACACAGAAACATCCTAGACATCCACCCAGCAGCTATGATTGCCGCGTTCCAGTCCAACATGCGCAACAGGAGAATATGTTCCAAGATGAACATTTGGTTGCCCAAGACCGTGAATGAGTTGTACACTTTGGCAGATAAGTGTGCCAGAATAGAGGAAGGGAGGCGGCTCCCCGAAGAAGAGGACGGCGTCGGAGTCGACTCAGAGGATGACAACGATAACGCAGACCCAAAGAGGAAGAACAAGAAATGCCACAAGAACCGCAAGGAAAAAGCAGTATTGGTTGTGGAGGGCTCGGGCACTCCTAGTACCGGCAAGAAGGCCAAGGCCGAGACCTCCGGCAAGGAAGTTGCCATGTGCACTGACTGCCGGTAGGCAGCGGCGGCCAAAAATGTTGGGAAGGCTGACGGGCCATACTGCAAGATCCACTGGACCAAGGGCCAAGATCTCCAAGAGTGTTACCAAGTTAAGCAACTTGTCAAAAGGCAGAGAGCTGAGTACGAGAAGCGCGACAAGGAAAGAGGCCAAGAAGGTGCTGGCGGGAAGGGCCGAGGCGGTAGAGGGGGTCACCGCGGCAAGGATCCCCAGCATCCAGAGAGGCTCGTAGGGGGCCATAAGAAGAAAGAAGGCGGAGACGAAAGTGATGAAGGGGATGAAGAGGAAACAAGTGAGCAAGAGTTCCAGAAAGCCACTGAGGCCCTGTGCGTTGACGGAGGCACATCTTTGCACTCCTCTCACCGCCAGCTTAAACAATGGGCGCGTGAGGTCAATGTTGTAGAGCCGGCAGTGGGCTCCTGAAAACTACTCAAATGGTCCCGCACGCCCATCATTTTCGATGAAGAGGATCACCCTAACTGCACCACCGTGGTAGGGTGCTTGCCGTTGTTGGTTTCACCAACAATCCACAACCTCAAGGTCACGAAGATGTTGGTTGACTGCGGGGCTGGGTTGAATCTGATTTCCCCCAAGGTGCTCAGCAAGCTTCAAATAATAGATGAAGAGCTCAAGATCACTGGCACTTTCCAAGGGATCAACCCCGGCAGGAGTCGTCCTAAGGGAAAGATCATGCTGCCGGTGACAATTGGAGGAGAATTCAACTACCAGACCGAGAAGGTTGTGTTCGATGCGGTTGATCTCCCCCTGCCGTACAATGGAATCCTTGGTCGTCCGGCCCTAGCAAAATTCATGGTGGCATCTCACTATGCCTACAACACACTGAAGATGCCAGGGCAGATGGGCGTCATTTCCATTCCATCAAATAAGAAGGATGCAATCATATGCGTGGATAAGATGTATCGAGACGCAGTCGCTGCTGAGGCCGCAGAAGCTGCAGCTCTCGCCAAGGAAAATAAGAAAGGGAAGAAAGCTAGCAAGGATACCGGGAAGGAATCCGGGAAGCGCACCTCTTCGGAGTGTGCTGCACCCGTTGATGATTTGCCGGAGAGCTCCACTAGCAAGAAGCCCAAGGTTGCCTCACATGAGGTGAAGAAAGTCCCGGCGGGCCTGGATGGCGTTGGTACCTTCACCATCAGCTCCACCCTCGATGACAAATAGGAAAGCATGCTCGTTGCCTTCCTGCGAGCGAATGTAGATGTGTTTGCCTAGCAACCATCTGACATCCCCGGTGTTCCCAGGGAGGTAATCGAGCACCATCTAGCTGTCTGCCCTCATGCCCGGCCCGTCAAGCAGAAAGTCAGCAAGCAAGCTTTGGAGCAGCAACAGTTCATTGCCGAGGAGATCAAGAAACTTGAAGCAGCTGGTTTGGTCAGAGGATTATTGCACCCAACATGGTTGGCGAACCTAGTGGTGATGCGCAAGGCGAACGAGAAATGGAGGCTCTGCATAGACTTCACGGATTTGAACAAGGCATGCCCGAAGGACCCGTTCCACTTGCCGCGCATTGACCAGATCTTAGATTCCACTTCTGGGTGTGATCTGCTTTCCTTCTTGGATGCATACTCTGGGTACCATCAAATTTTCATGTCGAAGGAGGACGAGGAAAAGACCGTGTTCATAACCCCGTGTGGCACGTACTGCTTTATGCGGATGCCTTTCGGGTTGAAGAGCGCTGGATCCACTTTTGCAAGGGCAGTACAAATTGGTTTCAAGCCTCAATTGCACAGGAATCTTGAAGCCTACATGGACGACATAGTAGTCAAAACCAAGGACAAGTCAACTCTCATCCAGGATTTGGAAGAGACCTTTGCGAATCTGCGCAAGATCAACTTGAAGTTAAACCCTGAGAAGTGTGTGTTCGGCGTTCCCTCCAGCAAGCTACTTGGTTTCTTCATATATCACCGGCGGATAGAGGCCAACCCTAACAAGATCAAGGCGATCGAGCAGATTCAAGCACCCAAGACAGTTAAGGACATGAGGCGCCTGACTGGATGTGTTGCCACGCTGAGCAGGTTCATTTCCAAGTCTGCCAAGCGCGCATTGCCATTCTTCAAAATTTTGAAAAAGGCAGGGCTGATGAAGTGGACCCCGGAGGCAGAAGCAGCGCTGCAAGACTTGAAGACCTATCTTTCCTCTGCTCCCACCTTGGTCGCTCCTAAACCACAAGAGCCGTTGCTGCTGTACCTAGCGGCAACCAATCAAGTGGTTAGTGCAGCGTTGGTGGCGCAGTGAGAGGTGGATGAAGGTGCAGCAGCAGCAGCAATTGCCCCCTTCATAGAGGAAAGTGAGCCCATCCCGGCAAGGTCCGATACAGATCAGGAGAAAGAAGAGCAGTATAATGGAGACAATTCCTAGACAGCGGCAAAAAAGAAGGTGGTGCAGCGGCCAGTATACTTTGTCAGCTCCCTATTGCAGGGGACTAGATCAAGGTACTCTGGCATGCAAAACTTGATCTTTGGCCTCATCATGGCCTCAAGGAAACTGTGCCACTACTTCCAGGCTCACGAGATCACAGTTGTCACCCGCTTCCCTTTGCAACGCATACTGAGGAACACAGAGGCCACTGGCAGAATAGTGAAATGGGCTTTGGAATTGTCGAGCTTCGGTCTGAAGTATGAGAGCATGTCAACCATCCAGAGTAGAGCATTGGCGGAGTTCATCGCGGAATGGATGCCAACCCCAGACGAAGAAACATCGGAAACAGTTATCCCCGGCAAGGAGGCCCCCCAAGAGTGGATCATGTACTTTCATGGTGCCTTCTCGCTGCAAGGCACAGGGGCTGGCATGCTCCTTGTTGCAACCACTAGAGAACACCTCAAGTATGTGGTCCAGATGCATTTTCCCCAGGAAAAAGCTACCAACAACACTGCAGAGTATGAAGGGCTCCTTGCCGGGCTCAGGATCACAACAGAATTGGGAATTAAGAAGTTGATCATTCATGGAGACTCACAGCTTGTGGTGAGGCAAGTAAACAAGGATTACCAGAGCCCATTGATGGATGCATACGTGGAGGAAGTGAGAAAGCTGGAGGAGCGTTTTGACAGATTGCAAACAGAGCATGTGCCGCGTGCGAAAAACAACATTGCTGATCATCTGTCGAAATGCGTTGCGCAAAAGCTTCCTGTGGAACCAGGGACTTTTGTTCTCCACCTTACTCAACCTTAAGTATCCCCGAGAACAATGGCCAGAAAGAGGAGGAAACTGGACTCCGGCAAGCCTCTCCCGGCAGAGCTTCACAAAGCCCCCGGCAGAGAGGTTGGCAGGAACAACTCCAGTTCGCCTGGTGAGCAGCACTCTCCTGTCGAACCATCAGTTCTTGCTATTGAGACATGCGCTCCCAAGAATGAGGAGGTGCCGTTAATCCTTGTTGTCGAGCCCCAGGCTCCAACTTGGGCACGACACATAGTCCATTACCTCCAAACAGGAGAACTTCCCAAAGAACAAGAAGCTGAAAGAGTAGCCCGGAGGGCCAGTATGTATCGGTTTGTCGACAACACGCTATACAGAAGGAGGCCCAACGGTGTGAAATTGAAGTGCATTTGCCGGGAAGAGGGGAAGGAACTGTTGGCAGAGATACACAAAGGCATGTGTGGCTCCCATATTGGATCAAGAGCCTTGGTCGGAAAAGCTTTCCGACAGGGTTTCTACTGGCCCATGGCCCTCCAAGATGTGGTCGAGCTAGTCACCAGATGTGAAGCCTGCCAGTTCCACTCCATGAATATCCATCAACCTGCTCAAGCTCTCTAGACGATCCCTTTGTCATTGCCATTTTCGGTCTGGGGGATCGACATCTTGGGCCCCTTCCCCCGTGCTACCGGGGGCTTTGAATTCTTGTACGTTGCAATCGACAAATTTACTAGGTGGCCGGAGGTGGAGCCTGTGAGGAAGGTGACCGCACAATCAGCTATCAAGTTCTTGAAGGGATTTGGGTGCCGCTTCGGAGTACCCGCCAGAGTCATCACTGACAACGGCACCCATTTCACAAGCCGCGCCTCCATGCAATACGTTAAAACCCTCGAAAGCAAGGTTTCATTCGCCTCTGTTGCTCATCCCAGAAGCAATGGACAAGCTAAGAGTATGAATGCTGAAGTGCTGCAAGGACTCAAGACAAGAACTTTTGACAAGTTGTGCAAGTGCGGCAGACATTGGATCGACGAGCTGCTGGTGGTTCCTTGGTCCCTCCGTACGACACCAAATCGAGCTACCGGCAGACTCCCTTCTCCCTAGTTTATGGGACATAAGCAGTGATCCCCACGAAACTCATATACGGGTTGCCTCAAGTATTTGCCTACAATGAAGCAGAGCAAGAGCAGCACCGGCATGACGTTGCCATGCTCCTTGAGGGGAACTGTCTCTGGGCTGCTATGTGTGCTGCATGCTACCAGCAAGCCCTACATCGCTATCACAGCTGCAGGGTGCATGCCCGGAGCCTTGAGGAAGGTGACCTTGTCCTTAGGCGTGTTCAGTCCGCCAAGGGTGCAAACAAGTTGACGCCGAAGTGGGAAGGCCCTTACCGGGTAGTACGAGTCACCAAACCCAGAGCAGTCCATCTGGACACTAAAGATGGCATTCAGTTGCAAAACTCATGGAACATTGAGCATCTTCGTAAGTTCTACCCGTAAGGCGTGGCTGTCGGACCCTGCCCGGCAGCCACCCTTTTGTACAAGCCTTGCCGATGCGCATGTAACCCTTTGTACAAAGCCAGGCGCAGACCCTAAGCATAGACAATAAAACGAAGTGCTGGGGGGCCCCCAAACTTGCATGCATGCATAGCATAACATGAGCATACCATGATCATGTAGATAAGATCATATGTTGCTTTGTTTCCCTCTACACTAACTGCAGGACTCTCGCCGCGGACTCGGTCCCAAAAAGAAGAGGCAGAAACAAGTTTACATATTGATCCCCGATAAGCAAAGCAGATAAGTTCTTCTTTATCCATACATATCTCTGTAAGAAGAAAACTTGTGCATAGAGAAACCTCGTCACCTTCGAAAACATTTGTGCTCCCATCCTATGACCCGAACGTTGCTTCGGTCGAGATGGTTGTAGTGGCTTTTGGCGGAGAGGGTTCGACGAGGGTCCGGTCCCCTTCCATAGTTTTGAGCCCAGCAGGCCAAGCCTCGCGGCAACAAACTGAAGGCACCCGGCAGGATAGCTTGCGGGAGCAAACTTGTTTACTTGAAAGTATGGAGGCATTCTTCCTCTGCATGGTATAGTACATGCAGAAGTACCCGAGAAGACCGTCTTTTTTTCATTAATATGCGGATAAACGAGTACAAAGCTTACAGAGTACAAACATGGATAGGAAAGATTACATATTTGAAACTAATGTTTGGCAAGTGCCTACATGTTTTAGACTGAAAAAAGATAAGTGCCCTGTAACCCCTTTATTGTCCCTCTCCTTCTAGGAGCTACGGCAGGAGGCGAAGAGGGCAAAAGCAAAGCCCAGCCTGATCTCGTCAGAGCTTACCCTGGAGCAGCCTGACAAGGCCAGGAGTGGCGAGGCTGCGAAGGAGGAAGACATAGAGAGCAGCTGGGTGGCGCCATGGTCGCCACCACCAGGACGAGCAGGACACGCCATTGCGGACACCGGCGGGGAGACCCTGCCGGGGCTTAGCTGGAAAACTGCTAGAGGAGGCGAAGGCACCAAGAGAGCGTCCCCCCCCCCTCCGGCAACCGTCTGGAAGAAGCTAGTGATGATGGTGCTGGGGAGGGAGGGGAAGAGTGGAAAGACGGAGCAGTAGGCCGGCAATACGAGACGAAGGCGTCGGTGCCATCGTACTTCGACCTGACGGCGTGCCACCCGCCTTCCCCGTCTTCGCCTATTTTTTCCTCGTCACTGTCATTCCGAGGGGACGCTGAGTGTTTGACCCGCCACCGCCCCCAAAGGAGCTGCTGACGGTGACGACAGCATACGAGGCACGCGGGGAGCACCACTCCCCACCTTGGCGGGCAGGATGGCACCACCGTCTTCAGCGTCACCCCCGACCTCATCGAAGAGAGCAGAGCTGGGATTGCTGAAGATCCGGAGCGCATTCCCACGGGCGGATGCCAGAGGCCCTGAGGGCTCCGTCGACGTGTTGATGAGCTCCGACAGCTTGCAGCAGGGGAGACGCCTCTCCGGGAAGGGCGAGCGCTCCATTATCGTGAAGAAGCGCGGCCCCTTCCATACCGAGGTCGGTGTGGAGTTCGCTGGCGAGTCACCGCGAACCGCGACCGCCCCCACTGCGGTCACCGCGCCTCCCACGTCCCCGGACCAGACTCACTCCCGAAGCGGTAACACTAGCCTTCGGAGTCATTACCCCCGAACCGAGGCCCGGGGCCTGGCCCCGGTCTCTCCCCTTCGGCATGACGAAGGAGGCAAGGAAGAAGGCAGAAGTGCGTGGATGGATGCCTCCACTCCCCCTAGCGCTCACTCTTTATGGGTGAGCCGGGGCTGGGGGCTGGCTCTCCACCTACTCCCGAGGGCTCCTTTGGATCCGACCCGCCCAAACCGCGGATGGTGGCCGAGCCCATCGGCCGCCCATTTGCACCAATCTGGAGAGTTTGGGTTCCTGTCATAGCACTCTTCCCTGCACCACGCGCGTCCGTTACCTACCCTACATGGCGCATGCACTGTACGTGGTGGAAAGAGCAGGCATAGTGGGATGAGTGAAATGGCAGTTACCGCCCCATGGGATAAAGTCATTCACGGTCCATAATAGGATGGTCCCCACCACGTTTGGCATCACACGACGAGCGGCAGAACCGGAAACTGACTCAAGCACAGGTTAATGAAGAAGCAAGGAAAAAAATCAAGAAAGAAGAAAATATCAGCGCACGACCCTTGCCTATGTACCTGATGGGGCCTACCCCTAACGATGCTCGGCAACACGTTTGGGCCAGGCCCGGGGGCTCCTGTCGGTACAACAAACCCTTGCGTATGTTGCCCAGACTGTACACAGGCTCAAGTGGCAGAAGTACAAACAACACCAAGCATTCAAGGCAGGACCAAGCCAGAGAGAGAGCTCGTTGAGGAATCAAAGGGCGGATCAAGAAGACCAAGACAAGCTAAGACAGCAAGAGATCACTAAGGAAAAACCTCCCTTGTCAGGCAGGCGAGCCCGGTCGGGTCGAGGCCACCCCGAAGACAAGTCCCAAGACTTCCCCGGCAAGGGTTGCCGGGGCTGCTGGCGGCCTACGTCCCTGTCAAGGCTCCATCGCTCCACCGCATCGCAACGTAAGTCACCCATCGGTGCGGTGTCATACCCCCAGATAACTAAGTTTCTGTCATTTGGCACGTGGCAGCCATTAGGAGGAAGATCACCCCCATATGACACCCGTCTAGAGGCGTGTCAAGCAAACAGGTGGAAGATGACTAAAGCAGTGCGGCAGGCCTGCCGGGCCGCATCCGTAGCATGACACATGGCAGCGCATTTAATGCGCTTTGTCCTAACTGCCAGAGTTAGGTATGATAGCACTGTTAGCTATCTAATCGCTGGATAATGACCGTTTTGCCATTGTGGTAACCCCTTGGCCTATAAAAGGAGGACCGTGGCAACCTTAGAAAGGATTCGGACCCTCGTGTACTCATACGCACGTAGCTGCTCTTCCCCCAAGGCGACCTTGCCGAGCTCGAGCGCCGCGCGTTCCTCACGGCTCCACATCAATCCACCAATGCTGGAGTAGGGTTTTATGCTTCTCAGCGGCCCGAACCTGGGTAAAAACCACCAGCGTCACCACTGTCGTGCTGCCTCATGGCCTCCGCTCTTTGTGCAATGCGTCCTCCCTGCTGAACCACAAAGGGGCCGATGGCCTCATAGGTGGTCGTGTTCTACCACGACACATTCCTACCATATGAACCTTGATTTCTAGCCTTCCCCAAGTTGCTTTCCACTCAAATCTGTCTTCCACCATAGCCAAATCTGTGAGAGAGAGTTGAGTGTTGGGGATACTATCATTTGAAGCACAAGAGCAAGGAGTTCATCATTAGCACACCGTCTATTACCCTTTGGAGAGTGGTGTCTCCTAGATTGGTTAGGTGTCGCTTGGGAGCCTTCGACATGATGTGGAGTTGAACCAAGAAGTTTGTAAGGGCAAGGAGATCGCCTACTTCATGAAGATCTACCCGAGTGAGGAAAGTCCTTCATGGACAATGGCCATGGTGGGATAGACAAGGTTGCTTCTTCATGGACCGTTCGTCGGTGGAGCCCTCTGTGGACTCGAGTAATCGTTACCCTTCTTGGGTTGAAGTCTCCATCAATGTGGACGTACGATACCACCACCTATTAGAACAACATCAAAAATCTCCATGTCTCCATTCCACTGCTATACTCTTAGAATTGCATGTGAAGGTTGATTGGTTGACTTGTCATAATTGCTAAAATCTTCCCACAACTAAAATTGGGAAAAGGATAGATTTTTATTTGGTCAATGTCGTGGTGGAGCACAATCACCTATGGGGCAGGGATGCACCTTTGTGGTTCGGCAAGGGGACGGTCACATTACACAAAGAGCAGAAATAGCAGGGCGGCGTGGCGATCGACAACTCTGTTTAGCCCAGGTTTGGACCGCTTTGCAACGTAAAACCCTACTCCTATTGTGGTGGATTGATCTGGAGGAACACGAAGACACGGGGTGCTCAAACCCGGCAAGTGTGCCTTGGGGAGAGCAGCTACGCGCGTACAAGTGTTGAGGATCAAAGACTCGAACCCTTTGCTCGGTTGCCTCGGGCCTCCTTTTATAGCTTAAGGGGCAACCATAGTGGCAAAACAGTCCTTTTAGCATGATTAGATAGCTAATAGTGTCATCATATATAACTCTGGCAGTTAGGACAAAGTGCATTAAATGCGCTGCTAGGTGTAATGATGAGGTTGAAGTCCGGCAAGCCTGCCACGCCACTTATCTCTCTGTCTCGTATTAGCGTGACACGCCATCTGGACGGGTGTCAATAAAGCTAATCTCTTCTCTAGCAGGTTGCCACGTGCTCAACGAAATCCACCTAGCCACTTGAGAGCTCGACATCGCACCGATTAGCGATTGGCGTGTGAGGAGGTGGTGCGGTGGTGTCTTGGCGGGGATTGGCCGGCACGGAGCCTACCGGGCTCTTATCTTGGAGTCTTGCTTTGGCCTTGTCGGCTCTGGAGACCCTGCCGGGGTGGCATGGCCTTGCCAATAGGCGCGATCTCGACCTTGTCAGGCTCGCCTGCCTGGCAAGGGAGATCCTCCTGAAGGCTTCCCTGGTTACCTTGGTCATCTTAATGCACTCCTTGATCTCACGAAGAGCGGTTTCTCTGGCTCATCTTATGTCAAGCCTTGATACCAGATGTATGCCTTGTCGTACCCCAGTGCATAAGTCAGGGCGACAAACACACATGTTCGTTGCACGGACAGGAGCCCTCGGACCTGGCCCACACATGCATCCAAGGCGTCGTTGGGGTAGGCCCAACAAATGCACATGAGTACACGTTGGCCTAGCCGGGACTGGTTCGATTCTTTTTGAGATCTTCTTTGCTTCTTCATTGACCTTTGTCTGGATCAGCTTCTAGGAGTCCTAGGGCATCTTCATACCCAGTCGACATACATTATCCATGTCATAAATCGGGGGTGCCCACGGCCATGGGATTCCATCTTATCACCCGCCCGTGAATTGGGGTAACTGCCATTTTACCTTAAGCTCACCCACCACGCCTGTCGTTTTCACCACGCGTGCCGCATGCATTGTGCGGGGTTGGTGGTGGACGTGCAGGGCATGGGAACATGTGCCTTTGGCAGAATATGTAGCGCCCTGGATTGGCGTAGTGGGGCGGCTGATGAATCAGGGCGCCATTAGTGATGCAGAGGGTTGGATTGGAGGAATGGGGTGGTTCTTCCATAGTAGTGGAGAGCCAGCCTCCCCCTCTTATCCTTCTATAAAGGAGACGAGAGGGGGTGGCGATGCTTATCCACCGTCTCCCTCCTCCTCCTTCCCTGACTTTGCTTCCACCATGACAAGGGGAAGGGGACGAGCTCGGGCTTCGTCGGTGGTGACGAGAGCTTCTTCTCGGCACCTTGCACCTGCCTCCATTGCAGCTGTAGGGGTAGACTCTAGTGCACAAGGTGAAGCTGTGGGGCGTGGTCGAGGTCGACGCAGCGCCCGTGGTCAGGGCAGACGGGGCGGTGCACCCGCCGTCCCTCCTCCAGTTGCCCCAACACCAACACGGCGCTAGAGTTCATCGTCAAGCTGCGCGATCCTCCCTGCAGCCGTCTACGGCTTCCTCGCCCCTTCGCTAGGGTTATGGAGGTTGACCGGCCGCCCAGGCTCTAGCTACGCATGAGCGGCTGCTGCAATGGCAACGTGTGGGCGAACGTAGAGTTCCCCGCACCGCGCGTCATGCTCCTTAGGAGTGGTTGGAAAACTTTTGCACGTGCCCATTATCTAGCAGAAGGGCATGTTCTCCGATTCAAGTTGGTGGAAGCTAATCTGCTATCCATCAAGGTCTTCGGGCGTTCAGGTGCTTGTTTAGGATGCTGCGCAGAAAGCTCGAGTGACGACGGAAGCTCCTCCTCGAGGGACAACAACGAAGAGGACACCGACGGTGAAGACAGCGACGGTCAGCCCCCGATCGTTAAGCATGAAGATGACGACTCGGACTCTGGCTGAGCACCGTACGCACCTTCACCATCAACTAGGCGCCAGCGAAACCATCATCTGCAGCTGGACCCCGGCAGAGCGATTTGCCGGGGGTCCTTGGCTTGGACATCACTGCCACCTCCAGCTGGACCCCAGCAGGCTTCCTCGTGGACTCCGGCTTCGTCTTCCCTGCCGGTGCTCCCACCTTGCCGCATTCCTCTAGTCTTGGCAAGGGTGACCAGGGCATCGCCTAGCCGCTCCCTCAGTCCCTGGCCTCTTCTTCCTTGCCGGGGAGGGGCCCTCCCGATCTTTTCTGGCTGCATCCCGCTGGTCCTGACGGGGTCAGGCTGGGCTTTTGCCCAGGTGCTCCTTTTTCCCTCATTCTTTCTCAATGTAACTAATAGGATGAGAGGGACAAGAAAGGCATTACGGGACACTTATCTTTTTTCATATCAAAAAATGTAGGCACTTGCCAAATTTTAACAAAAATTATGTAGTCCTTTATCCATGTTAGTACCCGTATGATCTGTACTCGTCTATTCACGTATATTTGGAAAAAGAGCCTACGGGATATTTGTGCATGTATTTAAACGTACTGAAGGATGATCCTTCAATACTCCTTAGTAAACAAAATTTTTCGGCAAGACATCTAGCCGGCCTTCAGCGCAGCTGCTACTAAACCTCGTTTAGTGAACTCGAAAAGACGGGTTAGGAGCGCGAATGAAGGTCGGCTCCTCGCCAATCTCTCCAAATGCAGCTACAACCAAACCTGCCGAGTGGACTCGAGTCAAGGATAGGAGCGCAAATGGCAGAGGTGGCTAGGTTTCCTTATGTGCAAGTTCTCCATACGTAAGCATAACATGGAAAGATAGGACGCAATGGAGTGTACTTATCTCTCTTTGTTGTCCTTCTTATCGTCTCGGGTAAAGAGAGGTTGCTCGGGATTAAGTGACTGGGCTCGCCTTTTCCCTTCTCGCTGGGAAGGCTATCCGCGATGAAATCCTTCTGTTGTCATCAAAGGAGGGGGAGAAAAGAGGATAGCACATGGCCCTTTACTGCATGTCAATCACCTCATTTAAGAACTATTGCAATCATGATAAGATCATACTTAAGCAAATATGAAAACATGTATGCAAGTTTTGTGAAAAGCGCTTCGTTTTACTCAACTATGCATAGGGTCTGCGCCTGGCTTTGTACAAAGGGTTACAAGTCCCGGGGACTATGCTTGTACAAAATAGGTTGCCGGGGAAGGTCCCGACAACCGCACCTTACAGGTAGAACTTACGAAGATGCTCAATATTCCATGAATTTTGCATAGGGATACCATCTTCGGTCTCCAAACGGACTGCTGGTGACACGTACCACATGGTAAGGGCCATCCCACTTCAGTGTCAACTTGTTTGCACCCTTGTTAGACTGAACATGCCTAAGGACAAGGTCACCTCCCTCAAGGCTCTAGGCGTGAACCCTGCGGGTGTGATAGCAGTGCAGGGCTTGTTGGTATCCTACAACACGTACAGCTGCCCAAAGTTGATCTTCCTTGAGGAGCTCGACATCGTCATGCCGCAGCTGCTCTTGCGCTACTTCATCGTAGCCAAGTACTCAAGGAGACCCATATGTGAGTTCCATGGGGAGCACTGCTTATGTACCATATACTAGGGAGAAGGGAGTCTGGCTAGTTGCTCGATTTGGTGCCGTCCTGATTTACCAAAGAACCACCGGCAACTCATCAACCCATCGCTTGCCGCATTTTCGCAGCTTACCACATTTTCGCAACTTACCAAAAGTTCTTGTCTTAAGCCCTCGCAGCACTTCAGCGTTCATCCTCTCGGCGTCCGTTGCTCCTAGGGTGGGCAACAGAGGCAAAAGAGACCTTGCTTCCAAGGCTTTGGATGTACTGCATGAAGGCGCGGCTTGTGAATTGTGTGCCATTGTCGGTGATAACCCTGTTAGGTACTCGAAACGGCGCACCAATCCTTTAAAGAACTTGATAGCTGATTGCGCAGTCACCTTCCTAACTGGCCCCACTTCGGGCCACTTTGGAAACTTGTTGATTGCCATGAACAAGAATTCAAAGCCCCCGGTAGCACGGGGAAAAGTGGCCCAGGATGTTGAGCCCCCAGACCGTGAAAGGCCAGGATAAAGGGATTGTTTGTAGGGCTTGGGCAGGTTGATGAATGTTCTTCGAATGGAACTGACAGGCTTCACACTTGGTGACGAGCTTAGTTGCATCCCGAAGGGCAGTGGGCTAGTAGAATCCTTGCCCGAAAGCTTTCCCGACAAGTGCTCACGATCCTAGATGTGAGCCACACATCCCTCCATGTATCTCAGCCAACAACATTAGTCCATCTTCTTGACCGATACACTTCAACTTCACACCATTCGGCCTCTTTCTGTACAGAGTGTCATCCACAAACTGATACATACTTGATTCGGCCTCTTTCTGTACAGAGTGTCGTCCACAATATGATGCGCCCATGACGGAGCTTGAGGCTCGACGACGAGGACTAAAGGCATTTCCTCTGTCGTGGGAGCGCTAGTCTCAACAGCGAGAAATCGAGGCTCCGCTGGAGAATGCAGCTCACCAACTAACATAGGGCTTCCCCTGACAACCTTCTCACCAGCGGCACTAGGTAGCTCGGTCGGGAAATGTTTGCCGGTGTTGAGTTTTCTTCTTTTCCTGGCCAACGCTGACGGGGAAACTGATGGTTGAGTTAGATGGAGAACAAAAGTTCCTGGTTCCACAGGGAGCTTCTGGGCGGCGCACTTTGACACGTGGTCCACGATGTTGTTTTCCACATGGGGCACATGCTTTGTTTGCAGCCCATCAAAGTGCTCCTCCAACTTTCTCACTTCTTCTACATATGCTTCCATCAATGGGCTCTGATAATCCTTATTCACTTGCTTCACAACAAGCTGAGAATCACCACGGATGACTAGCTTCTTTATCCCCAGCTCTATCGCAATCCTGAGGCCGGCAAGCAATCCCTTGTACTCTGTTGTGTTGTTGGTATCATCTTCCCTGGGGAAGTGCATTTGGATAATGTACTTGAGGTGCTCTCCGGTGGGTGCGACAAGCAGCACTCTAGCTCCTGAGGACGTGAGGCGCCTGACTGGATGTGTTGCCGCGCTAAGCAGGTTCATTTCCATGTCTGCCGAGCGCGCGTTGCCGTTCTTCAAAATTTTGAAAAAGGCAGGGCCGATGAAGTGGACCCCAGAGGCAGAAGAAGCGCTGCAAGACTTGAAGACCTATCTTTCCTCTGCTCCCACCTTGGTCACTCCTAAACCACAAGAGCCGTTGCTGCTGTACCGAGCGGCAACCAATCAAGTGGTTAGTGCAGCATTGGTGGCACTGCGGGAACTGGATGAAGGTGCAGCCGCAGCAGCTACCCCCTCCGGAGAGGAAAGTGAACCCATCCCGGCAAGGTCCAGTATAGATCAGGAGAAAGAAGAGTAGTATAATGGAGACAATTCCAAGACCGCGGCAAAGAAGAAGGTGGTGCAGCGGCCAGTATACTTTGTCAGCTCCCTATTGCAGGGGGCTAGATCAAGGTACTCCGGCGTGCAAAAGTTGATCTTTGGCCTCGTCATGGCCTCAAGGAAACTGCGCCACTACTTCCAGGCCCACGAGATCACAGTTGTCACCCACTTCCCTTTGCAACGCATACTAAGGAACCAGGAGGCCACTGGCAGAATAGTGGAATGGGCTTTGGAATTGTCGAGCTTCGGTCTGAATTATGAGAGCACGTTAACCATCTAGAGTAGAGCATCGGCGGATTTCATCGCGGAATGGACGCCAACCCTAGACGAAGAAACAATGGAAACAGTTATCCCCGGCAAGGAGGCCCCCAAGAGTGGATCATCTACTTTGATGGCGCCTTCTCGCTGCAAGGCGCAGGGGCTAGCGTGCTCCTTGTTGCACCCACTGGAGAACACCTCAAGTATGTGGTCCAGATGCATATTCCACGAGAAAAAGCTACCAACAACACTGCAGAGTATGAAGGGCTCCTTGCCGGGCTCAGGATCGCAACAGAATTGGGAATTAAGAAGTTTATCATTCGTGGAGACTCACAGCTTATGGTGAGGCAAGTAAACAAGGATTACCAGAGCCCATTGATGGATGCATACGTGGAGGAAGTGAGAAAGCTAGAGGAGCATTTTGACAGATTGCAAACAGAGCGCGTGCCACGTGCGAAAAACAGCATTGCTGATCATCTATCGAAATGCGCTGCGCAAAAGCTTCCTGTGCAACCAGGGACTTTTGCTCTCCACCTTACTCAACCTTAAGTATCCCCAACAATAATGGCCAGAAAGAGGAGGAAAATGGACTCCGACAGCCTCTCTCGGTAGAGCTTCCTGCAGCCCCCAGCAGAGAGGTTGGCGGGAACAACTCCACTTCGCCTGGTGAGCAGCACTCTCCTGTCGAACCATCAGTTCTTGCGGTTGAGACATGCGCTCCCTCGAATGAGCAGATGCCGTTAATCCTTGTTGGCGAGCCCCAGGCTCCAACTTGGGCATGGCACAGAGTCCATTACCTCCAAACAGGAGAACTTCCAGAAGAACAAGAAGAAGCTGAAAGAGTAGCCCGGAGGGCCAGTATGTATCAGTTTGTCGACAGCACGCTATACAGAAGGAGGCCCAACGGTGTGAAATTGATGTGCATTTGCCGGGAAGATGGGAAGGAACTGTTGGCAGAGATACACAAAGGCATGCGCGGCTCCCATATTGGATCAAGAGCCTTGGTCGGAAAAGCTTTTCGGCAGGGTTTCTACTGGCCCACGGTCCTCCAAGGTGCGATCGAGCTAGTCACCAGATGTGAAGCCTGGCAGTTCCACTCCAAAAATATCCATCAACCTGCTCAAGCTCTCCAGACGATCCCTTTGTCATTGCCATTTTCGGTCTGGGGGATCGACATCTTGGGCCCCTTCCCCCGTGCTACCGAGGGCTTTGAATTCTTGTACGTTGCAATCGACAAGTTTACTAAGTGGCCAGAGGTGGAGCCTGTGAGGAAGGTGACCGCACAATCAGCTATCAAGTTCTTGAAGGGATTGGTGTGCCGCTTCAGAGTACCCGCCAGAGTCATCACTGACCACAGCACCCAATTCAAAAGCCGCGCCTCCATGCAATACGTTCAAACCCTCAGAAGCAAGGTTTCATTCGCCTCTGTTGCTCATCCCAGAAGCAATGGACAAGCTGAGAGGATGAAGGCTGAAGTGTTGCGAGGACTCAAGACAAGAACTTTCGACAAGCTGCGCAAGTGTGGCAGACGATGGATCGACGAGCTGCCGATGGTTCTTTGGTTCCTCCGTACGACACCAAATCGAGCTACCGGCCAGACTCCCTTATCCCTAGTTTATGGGACAGAAGGAGTGATCCCCACGGAACTCATATACGGGTCGCCTCGAGTATTTGCCTACGATGAAGTAGAGCAAGAGCAGCACCAGCATGACGATGCCGTGCTCCATGAGGAGAACCGTCTCCGGGCTGCTACGTGTGCTGCATGCTACCAGCAAGCCCTGCGTCGCTATCACAGCCACAGGGTTCATGCCCGGAGCCTTGAGGAAGGCGACCTTGTCCTTAGGCGTGTGTTCAGTCCGCCAAGGGTGCAAACAAGTTGACACCAAAATGGGAAGGCCCTTACCGGGTAGTACGAGGCACCAGACCCGGCGCAGTCCGTCTGGAGACCGAAGATGGCATTTAGTTGCAAAACTCATGGAACATTGAGCATCTTCATAAGTTCTACTCGTAAGGCGCGGCTGTCGGGCCCTGCCCAGCAGCCACCCTTTTGTACAAGCCTTGCCGATGCGCATGTAACCCTTTGTACAAAGACAGGCGCAGACCCTAAGCATAGACAATAAAATGAAGCGCTGGGGGCCCCCCAAAAACTTGCATGCATGCATAGCATAACATGAGCATACCATGATCATGTAGATAAGATCATATGTTGCTTTGTTTCCCTCTGCACTAACTACAGGACTCTCGCCGCGGATTCGGTCCCAAAAAGAAGAGGCAGAAACAAGTTTACATATTGATCCCCAACAAGCAAAGCAGATAAGTTCTTCTTTATCCATACATGTCTCTGTAAGAAGAAAACTTGTGCATAGAGAAACCTCGTCACCTTCGAAAACATTTGTTCTCCCATCCTATGACCCGAACGTTGCTTCGGTCGAGATGGTTGTAGTGGCTTTTGGCGAAGAGGGTTCGACGAGGGGCCGGTCCACTTTCGTAGTTTTGAGCCCAGCAGGCCAAGCCTCACGGCAACAAACAGATGGCGCCCGGCAGGATAGCTTGCCGAAGAAAACTTGTTTACTTGAAAGTATGGAGGCATTCTTCCTCTGCATGGGTATAGTACATGCACAAGTACCCGGCAAGACCGTCTTTTTTCACTAATATGCGTATAAACGAGTACAAAGCTTACAGAGTACAAACATGGGTAGTAAAGATTACATATTTGAAACTAAAGTTTGGCAAGTGCCTACATGTTTTAGACTGAAAAAAGATAAGTGCCCCGTAACCCCTTTCTTGTCCCTCTCCTCCTAGGAGGTACGACAGGAGGCAAAGAGGGCAAAAGGAATGCCTGGGCAAAAGCCCAGCCTGATCCCGTCAGAGCCCATCGGGAGCAGCCTGACAAGGCAGGGAGTGGTGAGGCTGTGAAGGAGGGAGACAGAGACAGCAGCTGGGTGAAGCCATGGTTGCCACCACCAGGATGAGCAGGACACGCCAGCGCGGACACCGGAGGGGAGACCCTACCAGGGCTCAGCTGGAAGACTGCTGGAGGAGGCGAGGGCACCAAGAGAGCGTCCCCCCCCCCCCCCGGCAACCGTCCGGAAGAAGCTGGTGATGATGGTGCCGGGGAGGGAGGGGAAGAGCGGAAAGACGGAGCAGCAGGCCGGCAATACGAGACGAAGGCATCGGTGCCATCGTACTCTGACCTGATGGCCTGCCACCCGCCTTCCCCGTCTTCGCCTATTTTTTCCTCGTCACTGTCATTCCGGGGGGACGCTGAGCCTTTGGCCCGCCATCTCCCCCAAAGGAGTGGTTGACGGTGACGACAGCTTCCGAGGCACGCGGGGAGCACCACTCCCCACCTTGGGGGTAGGAGGGCATCGCCGTCTTCAGCGTCACCCCCGAGCTCGTCGAAGAGAGCAGAGCTGGGATTGCTGAAGGTCCCCACCGCCAGAGGCCCTGAGGGCTCCGTCGACGTGTTTACTAGCTCCGACAGCTTGCAGCGGGGGCGATGCCTCTCCCCTGAATGGCGAGCTTGCGTGGGAAGGGCGAGAGCTCCATTATCGTGAAGAAGCGCAGCCCCTTCCATACCGGGGTCGGTGTGGCGTTCGCTGGTGAGCCGCCGCGAACCGCGACCACCTCCACTGCGGTCACCGCGCCTCCCACGTCCCCGGACCAGACTCACTCCCCAAGCGGTAACACTAGCCTTCGGAGTCATCACCCCCAAACCTGGGCCTGGGGTGTCACGCCCAATATGCGACCCTATCCAAGAGGAACTCGAAGGTCCCACCAAGGATAGAAGCGCATATTAGAGACGCTTTGCAAGGTGGATATCATTACATCGTACCATTGCATAATAGATGGGCATACATACAAGGGCACACAAATGCCACACGAATACAACAAACATCATACAGAAGAGAGGCATCCGACTACGGATGAAATCATACGGAAAACACAAACGACATCCACCCTGCTAGCCTAGGCTGCCGACCAGGAACCTATCCCCTGATCGAAGAAGAAGCAGAAGAAGAACTCCAAAACAAGCAAACGTCGCTCTCACGTAAGATCATCGCATTACCTGTACCTGCAACTGTTGTTGTAGTAAACGGTGAGCCACGAGGACTCAGCAATCCCATTACCATGGGTATCAAGACTAGCAAAGCTTAATGGGTATGGAATGGATAATTGGTGAGGTTGCGGCAAGCGACTAAGCATTTGTATGGTGGCTAACTTACGAGTACAAGAGTAAGATGAGAAGCTACGCAAACAATCGCAAACTAGTAATGATCAAGAAGTGATCCTGAACTACTTACGATCAAACATAACCCCATCGTGTTCTCTTCTCGAACTCACTCGAAAAGAGACGGTCACGGTTACGCAAGTGGTTGGTGGATTTTAATTCGGATCTGGTGTCAAGTTCTCTACAACCGGATATTAAAAATATGCAATCTACCACATAACTGTGGGCACGGCTTCCGGAAAGATTAAACCCTGCAGGGGTGTCCCAACTTAGTCCATCACAAACTCTCACGGTCAACGGAGGAAAATCCTCCTTCTGGAACAACCCGATCAAGCTCGGAATCCCGGTTCACAAGACATTTCGATAATGGTAAAACAATTCCAGCAAGACCTTCCGACGTGCCGACACCCTGATAATAGCCGTGCGTATCTCGTCTCAGGCCACGATCGGATGGGACATCCTACGAGTAAAACCAGACCTCGAATTTCCCCGTGGTGGCCCCGTAGTCTACCCGGTTTGGACCAGCACCATCAGCACTGGCCCCACCTATATTATGTTAAATTACTCCTCGGGTAGCGCTAACTCCCTATGCGTCAAATTTAATATCATGTTTATTATGTTGGGCAAATGTTAAAACCAATGTTGGGCCTTGCTGGAAGAGTTTTATTCAAAGCTAACTGTCAAGGGGGGCCCATAAACCCCGACCATGTTAGGAACGCAAAATCAAGGAACATAACACCGGTATGACGGAAACTAGGGCGGCAAGAGTGGAACAAAACACCAGGCAAAAGGCCGAGCCTTCCACCCTTTACCAAGTATATAGATGCATTAATTAAATAAGAGATATTGTGATATCCCAAGATATCCATGTCCCAATATGGAACAACCTGCAACTGCACCTGCAACTAGCAACGCTATAAGAGGGGCTGAGCAAAGCGGTAACATAGCCAAACAACGGTTTGCTGGGATGGTGGAAAGGTTAAAGGCTTATCATGGCGATTTGGGAGGTTGGATAAACGAGTGGTAGGTAGCGCGACATAACGATAGCATCGACACAACTAGCAAAGCAAACATAGTAGTGGTATCCAGGGTAACGATCATCTTGCCTGAAATCCCGCTAGGAAGAAAACCGAGTCCATGAAGAAGACGAACGGGTGTAGACGAACCAAGCGTAGTCGAACGAATCCTCATGACGCAACGAAACAGGAACTATTGAGGAGAAGCACAACCAGAAAGAAGCAAACAACATGGTAAATACACAACACATAAACATGACATGGAAAAGAACACATGCTACATGCACGAGGAACATGAATGCGTCTGAAGAATGGTAAGCAAGGGGTTACGGTTCTACCGGAACGAGGAATACGTCAACGAGAAGGGAACGGTGGAGACATGATGGACATAGGCAGAACCTTGGTAACCCAAGCATGCCACTGGAAAGATTGGAAGATTTTGGTTGAAATCGATATAAAGATCATTGGAAATGGATGCACGGTTTGAAAATGACAAGCCAAACCAAATACAATGCAATCTGATGAAAACAGCAACATGACAACTTGGATGCAAAGTTTAAATATGCTACAGCACTCCAACATGAAAACAAATGGCATGGCATTGAAGTACATAACAACCACTACAAAACATGATTACTGAGCTACTGCTAATGCTCCCTAGAACCTGTTTAAAACAGCATGGCAAAATTGCAAGTGTTACAGACTTGGTGAAATTACTGAATATGGCAAAACAGATTCAGATTGCAAAGTTTACGGCTAGTAAACTATATGCTACAGGAACATATTATGGCAAACATGAGCATGTCATGCTAGTACTAAATGCACTAAATGAAACTCCCTCAATGAGCTTGTTCCAGAAACACATAGATAAGATGATACCATCAATGCAATATGGCAAGTTATGTTGACAGATTCAGACAGCAAAATAAATATGGCATGGCAAAACAGATTCATGTAGTCATGTTTGCAAGCTTGTGGCACTCACTACAAAGCACTTCATGGCATGAAACAAAATCTAGAAGTAAGATGGCATGTTTATGCTCCAATTCAAGTCATGATATTGCTCATATGGAAATCACACAAATTCATACATAAATAATAAAATGGCATATGCTGTAAAAATAACATGTTCCAAAACTTGCTCAAATGATGAAACTAATGCTCCCAATGGATTAGTTGGATTTTTCTAGTGCAAAATGATATATAATATATAGGGGTTACTGTAAAAAATGCTCACAAGTGCATCAAGTTAAAATCTGCCTAAAATGGCTATGACAGAATTGGCAAATTTCCAGAAGTGGAAATGTCCAGAATTGGACTTGCCTGATTTGTAAAGATGCTATTTGCCAGAAATGGAATATGCTGGATTTGAATAAAAGAAAAAAAGAAAAGGAAGGAGGGGTTGACAAGTGGGTCCTGGCCCCTGAGTGGCTGACGAGTGGGTCCCGCAGGGTCCCACATGGCAGTGACTCGCGGCGGCCTCCAAAACAGAGGAAGAAGGGGTGTTGTTGGCGGTGACACGGTGAGGCGGCGAGGCTCGCCGGAGTTGCCTCTGGTGACCTAAAGGAGCGGCGAAGGGGTGCTACGGGTTCGCCTTGGAATCCCGCACATGCGTGTGCGACTAGCCGTACCGGACAACGACGGGAGTGACGCCGGCGACGAGGTGACAGAGACGCGATGGCGGAGGGCACGAGCACGAAGCGGGGGCCTAAGCGGGTGGCAGAGTGCATGGTTCAGACGCGTGCGGTGCTAGGGACCTACTGGACATGCGTAGCTAGGCGGACGGGGCTCGGAGCACTCGCCGGAGCGAGGTCCGACGGCGGTGGGTACGGGCGCACATGGTGGCCCTGCTTAGTGCATGCAAACAAGGGGAAAGAGAGTTGGCGAGGAGCAGGAGCTCACCACGAGCACGATGGTGCGCTCGGCTTGGCGAGAGGTGGACGGAGTCGACGGTGGTGGTGCTCGAACAGTCGCGGTGGCCGGAGATGAGGAAGAAGACGAAGTCGACACTGCAGAGGGCTCCGGCTCCAGGTAGTCGACGACGGGGAAGTATATGGACACGATCGCGGCGTTTGGATCCTACGGAGAGCACGCCGGCAACGAGGACGTGCTCTTAGGTGCTCTCAGGAAAAGCTTGGGCTGTGGATCTGGTGGCTATCTCACCTGGTGGCGGCGAGAGGGAAGAAGGGAACCCTAGGGGGTTGTTGGACATGGAGAGGGGGTTTAAAAGGGGCCAGGGCGAGCGGGTGGAGCACGATGACACGCTCGGCCACGCCATGTGCGTGCTCCAGCGAGGGGACCGGAGGAGGGAGAAAGGTGGGTGCGGGAGCGGGCTCGGGCGCTGACAGCTGGGGCCTGCAAGGCCACGTGGGCGTGGGGTAGCGGGGGTAAGCGTGCGCGCTGGTGAGAAAAGGCAAGAGGGGCCGCGCTAGGCTGCTGGGCTGGCTGGCGCACGGGGCTAGCTGGGCTGGCCTGGAGGCCGAGGCCCAGGTGGCTGTTGTTGCTGCTGGGCTGCCCTGCTGCTGCTTTCTTTAATATTTTCTTCAACCATAAAACAACATAAAAGCACAGGGACAAAGGAGAGGGGTAAAATGAAAATAAAAATATCCTCATGACCCTGAGATAGAGCTCTATCTAATAAAATTGTCCTGGACATTTTTAGAGGTAGAAAAATAAAACAAGTTTGAATATAATTCAAACTTGAGGCATTTTTGAACCTAACCAAAACAACTCCAAAAAGAATGAAATTTGGCAGAGAGGCTGGGGTCATGGTGCAAGGTTTATAGGGAGAAGATGAACATTAATGGAGGAGGGTAAAATGGCACTTGCAAAAATGAAAGAAAGAAGAAGGAAGGAAGGAGGTGATGATGCATGATCATACATGGAGCAATCAACAAACATAATGTAGGGGCAATGCACATGATGATCATGATGGAATGCAAAATGACAAGGGCACAATGCAACATGACAATGATGGGCATGGCAATGCAATATAACCGAATGATGAACATGATGCAAGAAGCAAAATATGACAATGGCACTCATCATGATCATGGCAACAAACAGTTGAAACACACAACGACAACAAAATAAAAGGAAGGCATCTGGAGCATCGGTCTCAGGGCGTTACAACTCTCCTCCACTAATAGAAGATCTCGTCCCGAGATCTTAGGAGCGAGAAGGAAGAGAAAGGGGATAAGGTGATATAAGAGCGCAAGAGAGAAGATGAACAAAGTTGAGAGCACTCGGGTAGAAAAGAGGAATGACGATTATGACGAGAATCAAAAGCTCAAGGAATAAGATAGACTCTGAAACCACTCCGGTTAGAAGAAGATAGAAAAGGAATAAGAACGAAAGAATTGGGATAGCATCCCAGTATAAGAGAAAAAGGAGAGGTAGACAAGATAAGAGATTTGAAAAGATGACAGTACACTCCGGTAAATGAATAAACAAGGAAATAAAAAGGTCTTGGAGAAACGAGATAATGGGTCGAAGAGAGCAACATCACCATGCCTCCAGAATGAAAGAATAGAAAGTAAATCATTGGAAGGAAAATAGAGGGGAAAACAAAAGACAACTTCCACCATAATTGACTTGAGAAGCATCCTTGCAAGGAAGGATTGAGCGGAATTGTTCAAAATTCAACAACAAAAATAATAAGCTTGTTGTGGGCTTATGGATAACATCACAAATTATGAGGTGATAACCGGCCACAAACGTAAATGATTGTTTGCTTGAGATGAAAGAAAAGATGCGAAACCATATGTCTGAAAGACAAGGAAGAATTAGTTGCACTTCGGTATGCAAGAAGAGGGATACTTGCTCCAATAAGAATCTTTTCGAACTTGAAGAATGAATTGAATCCTTGACGTGAATGAGTTAAATCCTTTATGAACCACCATGAAGAACTTTGATCACCAAAAGGATTAAAGAAACGAAGGTTGAAAAGAACAATATGAAGCCTTGCGATGATTTAGATGGAGCTTTGCGACGAGACAAGCGAGAAAACTTGGAACTCCGGAAAAGAAAAGATTTACCACTTAGAACCGAGAGATTATTCATCATGAACAATATCCAAAGAAAGGAATTACTTGACCATGATGAAATAAGAATAAGAATTACATTATGCTTATCCTCATCAAATTTAATTGATGACAAGCGGATTTGGCATGCAACTTATTCCTCTTGAAAAGGATTGAGGAGAGATATAGCACAAACTTGGGAAGGTCTTCCTGAACCACCGGTAGGATTGGAAAGAACGAATGAACTGATACGATAACAAAGGAAAAGGAATCTTGAACAAACCACTGTAAGAATTTGAAAATGAATGTAGAAAGAGAATTCATCGCCTGGAAGAATTAGAAAAAGAACGAAGATACTTGAGGGAATTTAGAGACAAGAGAACGAAGAGATCACAAACTGATTAAAGAATACTTGACAGACACGCCGGGATAATTGGATAATGATAGCTGGAATGTGAGGACGAAGAATTCTTCTGGAATGATGGCCTTCGGTGAAATGAAACGGAAAACAACTCCTGACATACTTCGGATGGGTAAGAAAAGAATTACTGACAAACGGAATAATTTGAGAGGATAACATGAAGCTGGAACCATGAATCTTCGAGAGAACGGACAAGATTTAGAGGAAAACTCTTCTTCGGTCTTCAAATGTTGAGAATGACGACGAGAAACAAAACCAAAATTGTTGAGATACTCCGGAAGAATGAAAAGAGGAAAGGTTGAACCAAAGTTGAAAAGAATTTGACAGTGATCTTGGAGAAGGCATGTGACTGATGGAATCCATTCTTACGTCACACTTTGATAAGAATTGGGAATAACTCCAGAAAATTAGAAGAGTCAGGTAAGATCCTGGGAAAAGACCTGTGGGTTAGGGCCCACTGAAAAGAAAACACCGTTGAAAAGGATTGTTGAATGAGAAATGATCCATCGGAACGATTGAAAAACTTGAATGAGGAGACAACCTCGAAATAATTTGAACGCAAACACGAATCTTCTGAGATGACTCCAGCACTCCGGAATGATTAAATGGCGAGAGGCGAATGAGCAAGGGGAAACACTTGAGCCAAGGAAAGGAGTATGATCAACCCAAAAGTTTGAATTGAATCCACCGGAAAATAAAACGAGAGAGAGAATGACGAACTAGACGAGAAATCACCGGTTGAAATAATTAAGGAAAGAATGAAGAGACTTTGCACGAACAAAATGGATACTCGATTAGCAACTCCAGCTCCGAGAAGAAAAAGGGTGGGCGGGTGGGAAAAAGAAAGACAACTTCGGACGGGGAAACAACATCGTTGAGAAAGAACTGAGGATTGATCTCGCAAAAGACGACGAGGGTCGAATGACTCAAAGAGAAGTCGCCGGATGAAAAGAGCTGACATCACAACAATCGAAAAACTAATTGCGTGATCCTAATGAAAATTTGAAGGGTAAGAGGAGTATATCAAAACACCTACATCAAGATTCCTCACCAGAGCGACGAAGGGGATCAGGACTAAAAAGAATTCCTACTCTCTGATATAACTAAACTCCGAAAATAGTTTTCTTCTAGACTCGACAACGACCAAACTACGATCAATCAAGGGGGCTCCTATGGTCAGTCGAGGCTCTGATACCAACTTGTCACGCCCAATATGCGACCCTATCCGAGAGGAACTCGAAGGTCCCACCAAGGATAGAAGCGCATATTGCAGACGCTTTGCAAGGTGGATATCATTACATCGTACCATTACATAATAGATGGGGATACATACAAGGGCACACAAATGCCACACGAATACAAAAACATCATACAGAAGAGAGGCATCCGACTACGGATGAAATCAAACGGAAAACACAAACGACATCCACCCTGCTAGCCTAGGCTGCCGACCAGGAGCCTATCCCCTGATCGAAGAAGAAGCAGAAGAAGAACTCCAAAACGAGCAAACGTCGCTCTCACGTCAGATCATCGCATTACCTGTACCTGCAACTGTTGTTGTAGTAAACTGTGAGCCACGAGGACTCAGCAATCCCATTATCATGGGTATCAAGACTAGCAAAGCTTAATGGGTATGGAATGGATAAGTGGTGAGGTTGCGGCAAGCGACTAAGAATTTGTATGGTGGCTAACTTATGAGTACAAGAGTAAGATGAGAAGCTACGCAAATGGTCGCAAACTAGTAATGATCAAGAAGTGATCCAGAACTACTTACGATCAAACATAACCCCATCGTGTTCTCTTCTCGAACTCACTCGAAAAGAGACGGTCACGGTTACGCACGCGGTTGGTGTATTTTAATTCGAATCTGGTGTCAAGTTCTCTACAACCGGATATTAAAAATTCCAATCTGCCACATAACCGCGGGCACGGCTTCCAGAAAGATTAAACCCTGCAGGGGTGTCCCAACTTAGTCCATCACAAACTCTCATGATCAATGGAGGAAAATCCTCCTTCCGGAACAACCCGATCAAGCTCAGAATCCTGGTTCACAAGACATTTCGACAATGGCAAAAAAAGTCCAGCAAGACCTCCCGACGTGCCGACACCCTGATAATAGCCGTGCGTACCTCATCTCAGGCCATGATCGGATGGGACATCCTACGAGTAAAACCAGACCTCGAGTTTCCCCGTGGTGGCCCTGCAGTCTACCCAGTTTGGACCAGCACCATCAGCACTGGCCCCACCTGTATTATGTTAAGTTACTCCTCGGGTAGCGCTAACTCCCTATGCGTCAAATTTAATATCATGTTTATTATGTTGGGCAAATGTTAAAACTAATGTTGGGCCTTGCTGGAAGAGTTTTATTCAAAGCTAACTGTCAAGGGGGGCCCATAAACCCCGACCGTGTTAGGAACGCAAAATCAAGGAACATAACACCGGTATGACGGAAACTAGGGCGGCAAGAGTGGAACAAAACACCAGGCAAAAGGCCGAGCCTTCCACCCTTTACCAAGTATATAGATGCATTAATTAAATAAGAGATATTGTGATATCCCAAGATATCCATGTCCCAACATGGAACAACCTGCAACTGCACCTGCAACTAGCAATGCTATAAGAGGGGCTGAGCAAAGCGGTAACATAGCCAAAGAATGGTTTGCTGGGATGGTGGAAAGGTTAGAGGCTTATCATGGCAATTTGGGAGGCTGGATAAACAAGTGGTAGGTAGCGCGGCATAGCGATAGCATCGAGACAACTAGCAAAGCAAACATAGTAGTGGTATCCAGGGTAACGATCATCTTGCCTGAAATCCCGCTAGGAAGAAGACCGAGTCCATGAAGAAGACAAACGGGCATAGACGAACCAAGCGTAGTCGAACAAATCCTCACGACGCAACAAAACAGGAACTATCGAGGAGAAGCACAACCAAAAAGAAGAAAACAACATGGTAAACACACAAAACATAAACATGACATGGAAAAGAACACATGCTACATGCACGAGGAACATGAATGCATCTGAAGAACGGTAAGCAAGGGGTTACGGTTCTACCGGAATGAGGAATACATCAACGAGAAGGGAATGGTGGAGACATGATGGACATGGGCAGAATCTTGGTAACCTAAGCATGCCACTGGAAATATTGGAAGATTTCGGTTTAAATCAATATAAAGATCATTGGAAACGGATGCATGGTTTGAAAATGACAAGCCAAACCAAATACAATGCAATCTGATGAAAACAACAACATGACAACTTGGATGCAAAGTTTAAATATGCTACAGCACTCCAACATGAAAACAAATGGCATGGCATTGAAGTACATAACAACCACTACAAAACATGATTACTGAGATACTGCTAGTGCTCCCTAGAACCTGTTTAAAATAGCATGTCAAGATTGCAAGTGTTAACAGTGTTACTGACAGTGAAATTACTGAACATAGCAAAACATATTCAGATTGCAAAGTTTAGGGCTAGTAAACTATATGCTACAGGAACATATTATGGCAAACATGAGCATGGCATGCTAGTACTAAATGCACTAAATGAAACTCCCTCGCTGAGCATGTTCCAGAAACACATAGATAAGATGATAGCATCAATGCAAGATGGCAAGTTATGTTGATAGATTCAGACAGCAAAATAAACATGGCATGGCAAAACAGATTCATGTAGTCATGTTTGCAAGCTTGTAGCACTCACTACAAAGCACTTCATGGCATGAAACAAAATCTAGAAGTAATATGGCATGTTTGTGCTCCAATTCAAGTCATGATATTGCTCATATAGAAATCACACAAATTCATACATACATGATAAAATGGCATATGTTATAAAAATAACATGTTCCAAAACTTGCTCAAATGATGAAACTAATGCTACCAATGGATTAGTTAGATTTTTCTAATGCAAAATGATATATAATATGTAGGGGTTACTGTAAAAAAATGCTCACAAGTGCATCAAGTTAAAACCTGCCTAAAATGGATATGACAGAATTGGTAAATTTCCAGAAGTGGAAATGTCCAGAATTGGACTTGCCTGATTTGTAAAGATGCTATTTGCCAGAAATGGAATATGCTGGATTTGAATAAAAGAGAAAGAGAAAGAAAAAGAAAAAGGAAGGAGGGGTTGACAGGTGGGTCCTGGCCCCTGAGTAGCTGACAAGTGGGTCCCGCAGGGTCCCACATGGCAGTGACTCACGGCGGCCTCCAAAACAGAGGAAGCAGGGGAGCTGTTGGTGGTGATGCGGCGCGGTGGCGAGGCTCGCCGGAGTTGCCTCCGGTGACCTAAAGGAGCGGCAGAGGGGTGCTACGGGTTCGCCTGGGAATCCCGCACAAGCGTGTGCGACTAGCTGTACCGGACGGTGACAGGAGCGAAGCCAATGACGAGGTGACAAAGACGCGATGGCGGAGGGCAAGAGCACGAAGCGGGGGCCTAAGCGGGCGGCAGAGCGCATGGTTCAGATGCGCGCGGCGCTAGGGACCTACTGGACATGCGTGGCTAGGCGGACGGGGCTCGGAGCACTCGCCGGAGTGAGGTCCGACAGCGGCGGGTACAGGCGCACATGGTGGCCCTGCTTAGAGCATGCAAACAAGGGGGAAGGAGAGTTGGGGAGGAGCAGGAGCTCACCACGAGCACGACGGTGCGCTCGGCTTGGCGAGAGGTGGACGGAGTCGACGGTGGGGGCGCTCGAACAGTCGCGGTGGCCGGAGATAAGGAAGAAGACGAAGTCGATGCTGCAGAGGGCTCAGGCTCCACATAGTCGATGACGGGGAAGTATTCAATGATGGGGAAGTATATGGACACGATCGCGGCGTCTGGATCCTACGGAGAGCACGCCGGCGACGAGGACGCGCTCTCAGGTGCGCTCGGGAAAAGCTTGGGCTGTGGATCTGGTGGCTATCTCACCTGGTGGCGGCGAGAGGGAAGAGGGGAACCCTAGGGGGTTGTTGGACATGGAGAGGGGGTTTAAAAGGGGCCAGGGCGAGTGGGTGGAGCACGATGACGCGCTCGGCCAAGCCATGTGCGTGCTCCAGTGAGGGGACCGGAGGAGGGAGAAAGGTGGGTGTGGGAGCGGGCTCGGTCGCTGACAGCTGGGGCCTGCAAGGCCACGTGGGCGCGGGGTAGCGGGGGTAAGCGTGCGCGCTGGTGAGAAAAGGCAAGAGAGGCACGCGCTGGGCTGCTGGGTTGGCTGGCGCGCGGGGCTAGCTGGGCTAGCTTGGAGGCTGAGGCCCAGTTTGCTGCTGCTGCTGCTGGGCTCCCCTGATGCTGCTTTCTTTAATATTTTCTTCAAGCATAAAACAACAGAAAAGCACAGGGACAAAGGATAGGGGTAAAATGAAAATAAATATATCCTCATGACCCTGAGATAGAGCTCTATCTAATAAAATGTTCCTAGACATTTTTAGAGGTAGAAAAATAAAAAAGTTTGAATATAATTCAAACTTGAGGCATTTTTGAACCTAACCAAAACAACTCCAAAAAGAATGAAATCTGGCAGAGAGTCTGGGGACATGGTGCCTGGTTTATAGGGTGAAGATGAACATTAATAGAGAAGGGTAAAATGGCACTTGCAAAAATGAAAGAAAGAAGAAGGAAGGAAGGAGGTGATGATGCATGATCATACATGGAGCAATCAACAAACATAATGTAGGGGCAATGCACATGATGATCATGATGGAATGCAAAATGACAAGGGCACAATGCAACATGACAATGATGGGCATGGCAATGCAATATAACCGAATGATGAACATGATGCAAGAAGCAAAATATGACAATGGCACTCATCATGATCATTGCAACAAACAGTTGAAACACACAACGACAACAAAATAAAAGGAAGGCATCTGGAGCATCGGTCTTGGGGCGTTACACCGGGCCTAGCCCCGGTCTCTCCCCTTCAGCATGACAAAGAAGGAGGCAAGGAAGAAGAAGGCAGAAGTGCGTGGATGGATGCCTCCACTCCCCCTAGCGCTCCCTCTTTATGGGCGAGCAGGGGCTGGGGGCTGGCTCTCCACCTACTCCCGAGTGCTCCTTTGGATCCGACCCGCCCAAGCCGTGGACAGTGGCCGAGCCCATCGGCCGCCCATTTGCACCAATCCGAAGAGTTTGGGTTCCTGTCATAGCACTCTTCCCTGCACCACGCGCGTCCGTTACCTACCCTGCGCAGCGCATGCGCTGTACATGGCGGAAAGAGCGGGCGTAGTGGGATGAGTGAAATGGCAGTTACCGCCCTGTGGGATAAAGACATTCACGGTCCATTACAGGATGGTCCCCACCATGTTTGGCATCACACGACGAGCGGGAGAACCGGAAACTGACTCAAGCACAGGTTAATGAAGAAGCAAGGAAAAATCAATAAAGAAGAAAATATCAGCGCAAGACGCCTGCGTGTGTACCTGATGGGTCCTACCCCAACGATGCTTGGCAGCACATTTGGGCCAGGCCCAGGGGCTCCTGTCGGTACAACAAACCCTTGCGTATGTTGCCCAGACTGTACACAGGCTCATGTGGCAGAAGTACGAACAACACCAAGCATTCAAGGCAGGACCAAGCCAGAGAGAGAGAGCTCTTGGAGGAATCAAAGGGCGGATCAAGAAGACCAAGACAAGCCAAGACAGCAAGATATCACTAAGGAAAAACCTCCCTTGCTGGGCAGGCGAGCCCAGTCGGGTCGAGGCCACCCCGAGGACAAGTCCCAAGACTTCCCAGGCAAGGGTTGCCGGCGCCGCTGGCAGCCTGCGTCCTCGCCAAGGCTCCACTGCTCCACTGAATCGCAACGCAAGTCACCCATCGGTGCGGTGTCAAGCCCCCAGATAACTAAGTGGCTGTCATTTGGCACGTGGCAGCCATTAGGAGGAAGATCACCCCCATATGACACCCGTCCAGAGGCGTGTCAAGCAAACAGGTGGAAGATGACTAAAGCAGCGCGGCAGGCCTGCCGGGCTGCATCCGTAGCATGACACATGACAGCGCATTTAATGCGCTTTGTCCTAACTGCCAGAGTTAGGTATGATATCACTGTTAGCTATCTAATCACTGGATAATGACCGTTTTGCCATTGTGGTAACCCCTTGGCCTATAAAAGGAGGACCGTGGCAACCTAAGAAAGGATTCGGACCCTCGTGTACTCATACGCGCGTAGCTGCTCTTCCCCCAAGGCGACCTTGCCGGGCTCGAGCGCCGCGCATTCCTCACGGTCTCCACATCAAACCACCAAAGCAGGAGTAGGGTTTTACGATTCTCAGTGGCCTGAACCTGGGTGAAAACCACCAGTGTCACCATTGCCATGCTGCCCCACAGCCTCCGCTCTTTGTGCAATGCGTCCTCCCCCTGTCGAACCACAAAGGGGCCGATGGCCTCATAGGTGGTCGTGTTCTACCACGACATATTCCTACCATTTGAACCTTGAGTTCTAGCCTTCCCCAAGTTGCTTTTGACTCAAATATGTCTTCCACCATAGCCAAATCTGTGAGAGAGAGTTGAGTGTTGGGGATACTATCATTTGAAGCACAAGAGCAAGGAGTTCATCATCAACACACCGTCTATTACCTTTTGGAGAGTGGTGTCTCCTAGATTGGTTAGGTGTCGCTTGGGAGCCTCCGACATGATGTGGAGTTGAACCAAGAAGTTTGTAAGGGCAAGGAGATTGCCTACTTCGTGAAGATCTACCCGAGAGAGGAAAGTCCTTCGTGGACGATGGCCATGGTGCGATAGACAAGGTTGCTTCTTCATGGACCCTTTGTGGGTGGAGCCCTCTATGGACTCGCGTAACCGTTACCCTTCTTTGGTTGAAGTCTCCATCAATGTGGACATACGATACCACCACCTATCAGAACCACACCAAAAATCTCCATGTCTCCATTGTGTTTGCCTTCTCCAAACCCTTCCCTTTACCTTCATATGCAATGATTTACATTCTACTGCAATACTCTTAGAATTGCATGTGAAGGTTGATTGGTTGACTTGTCATAATTGCTAAAATCTTCCCACAACTAAAATTGGGAAAAGGATAGATTTTTATTTGGTCAATGTCGTGGTGGAGCACGATCACCTATGGGGCAGGGATGCACCTTTGTGGTTCGGCAAGGGGACGGTCACATTGCACAAAGAGCAGAAACAGTAGGGCGGCGTGGCGATCGACAACTCTGTTTTGCCTAGGTTCGGACCGCTTTGCAGCATAAAACCCTACTCCTATTGTGGTGGATTGATCTGGAGGAACACAAAGACACGGGGCGCTCAAACCCGGCAAGTGTGCCTCAGGGAGAGCACCTACGCGCGTACAAGTGTTGAGGATCAAAGACTCGAACCCTTTGCTCGGTTGCCTCGGGCCTCCTTTTATAGCTTGAGGGGCAACCATAGTGGCAAGACAGTCATTTTAGCATGATTAGATAGCTAATAATGTCATCATACATAACTCTGGCAGTTAGGACAAAGTGCATTAAATGCACTGCTAGGTGTAATGATGAGGTTGAAGTCCGGCAAGCCTGCCACGCCGCTTATCTCTCTGTCTCGTATTAGCGTGACACGCCATCTGGACGGGTGTCAATAAAGCTAATCTCTTCTCCAGCACATTGCCATGTGCTCGATGAAATCCACCTAGCCACTTGAGAGCTCGACACCGCACCGATTAGCGACTGGCATGTGACGAGGTGGTGCGGTGGTGTCTTGGCGGGGATTGGCCGGCACGGAGCCTTCCGGGCTCTTGTCTTGGAGTCTTGCTTTGGCCTTGTCGGCCCTGGAGACCCTGCCGGGGTGTCATGGCCTTGCCAATAGGCGTGATCTCGACCCTGTCGGGCTCACCTGCCTGGCAAGGGAGATCCTCCTGAAGGCTTCTCTGGTTACCTTGGTCTTTTTTATGCACTCCTTGATCTCACGAAGAGCGGTTTCTCTGGCTCATCTTATGTCAAGCCTTGATACCAGATGTATGCCTTGTCGTACGCCGGTGCATAAGTCAGGGCAGCGAACACACATGTTCGATGCACAGACAGGAGCCCCCAGGCCCACACGTGCATCCGAGGTGTCGTTGGGGTAGGCCCAACAAATTCACATGAGTACACGTTGGCCTTGCCAGGACTGGTAGAATTCTTTTTGAGATATTCTTTGCTTCTTCATTAACCTTTGTCTGGATCGGCCTCTAGGAGTCCCAGGGCATCTTCATAGCCAGTCGACATACGTTATCCATGTCATAAATCGGGGGCACCCACGACCATGGGATTCCATCATATCACCTGCGCGTGAATTGGGGTAACTGCCATTTTACCTTAAGCTCACCCACCACGCCTGCCGTTTCCGCCACATGCTCCGCATGCATTGCACGGGGTTGGTGGTGGACGTGCGGGGCATGGGAACATGTGCCTTTGGCAGAATATGTAGCGCCCCGGATTGGCGTAGTGGGGCAGCCGATGAATCAGGGTGCCATCAGTGATGCTGAGGGTTGGATTGGAGGAATGGGGCGGTTCTTCCATAGTAGTGGAGAGCCAGCCTCCCCCTCTTATCCTTCTATAAAAAGAGATGAGAGGGGGTGGCGATGCTCATCCATCGTCTCCCTCCTCCTCCTTCCCTGACTTTCCTTCCACCATGACAAGGGGAAGGGGACGAGCTCGGGCTTCGTCGATGGTGACAAGAGCTTCTTCTCGGCACCCTGCACCTGCCTCCATTGCAGCTGCAGGGGCAGAATCCAATGCACAAGGTGAAGCTACGGGGCATGGTCGAGGTCGATGCGGCGCCCGTGGTCGGGGCGGACGGGGCGGCGCGCCCCCCGTCCCTCCTCCAGTTGCCCCAACACCAACAGAAGGCCATACGGGGGACACGGCGCTGGAGTTCATCTGTCAAGCTGCGCGATCCTCCCCTCAGCCGTCTGCGGCTTCCTTGCCTCTTCGCTAGGGTGATGGAGGTTGATCAGCCGCCCAGGCTACAGCTGCACTTGAGCGGCTGCTGCAATGGTGCCTTGTGGGCGAACGTAGAGTTCCCCGCACCGCGCGTCATGCTCCTCAGGCGTGGTTGGAAAACTTTTGCATGTGCCCATTATCTGGCAGAAGGGCATGTTCTCCGATTCAAGTTGGTGGAGGCTGATTTGCTATCCATCGAGGTCTTCGGGCGTTCAGGTGCTTTTTTAGGGTGATGCACAGAAAGCTCGAGCGACGACGAAAGCTCCTTCTCGAGGGACAGCGACGAAGAGGACACCGACGGTGAAGACGGCGATGGTCAGCCCCCGGTCGTCAAGCATGAAGACGATGACTCGGACTCCGGCTAAGCACCAGACGCACCGTCACCGTCAGCTAGGCACCGGCGGAACCATCATCTGTAGCTGGACCCCGGTAGAGCGATTTGCCGGGGGTGCTTGGCTTGGACGTCACTGCCACCTCCAGCTGGACCCCAGCAGGCTTCCTCGTGGACTCCGGCTTCGTCTTCCCTGCCGGTGTTCTTGCCTTGCCGTGTTCCTCTAGTCTTGGCGGGGGTGTCCAGGGCATTGCCTAGCCACTCCCTCAGTCCCTGGCCTCTTCTTCCTTGCCGGGGAGGGGCCCTCCCGATCTTGTCAGGTTGTATCCCGCTGGTCCTAACAGGGTCAGGCTGGGCTTCTGCCCAGGTGCTCCTTTTTTCCTCTTTCCTTCTCAATGTAACTCCTAGGATGAGAGGGACAAGAAAGGCATTACGGGGCACTTATCTTTTTTCATACAAAAAATGTAGGCACTTGCCAAATTTTAATCAAAATTATGTAGTCCTTTATCCATGTTAGTACCCGTATGATTTGTACTCGTCTGTTCATGTATATTTGGAAAAAAGAGCCTGTGGGATATTTGTGCATCTTTTAAACATACTGAAGGACGATCCTTCAATACTCCTTAGTAAACAAAATTTTTTGGCAAGACATCTAGCCGGCCTTCAGCGCAACTGCTACTAAACCTCGTTTAGTGAACTCGAAAAGACGGGTTAGGAGCGCGAACGAAGGTCGGCTCCTTGCCAATCTCTCCAAATGCAGCTACAACCAAACCTATCGAGTGGACTCGAGTCAAGGATAGGAGCGCAAATGGCAGAGGTGGCTAGGTTTCCGTACGTGCGAGTTCTCCATACGTAAGCATAACATGGAATGATAGGATGCAATGGAGTGTACTTATCTCTCTTTGTTGTCCTTCTTATCGTCTCGGGTAAAGAGAGGTTGCTCGGGATTGAGTGCCTGGGCTCGCCTTTTCCCTCCTCGCCGGGAAGGCTATCCGCGATGAAATCCTTTTGTTGTCATCAAAGGAGAGGCAGAAAAGAGGATAGCACATGGTCCTTTACTGCATGTCAATCACCTCATTTAAGAACTATTGCAATCATGATAAGATCATACTTTAGCAAATATGAAAACATGTATGCAAGTTTTGTGAAAAGTGCTTCATTTTACTCAACTATGCACAGGGTCTGTGCCTGGCTTTGTACAAAGGGTTACAAGTCCTGGGGACTATGCTTGTACAAAATAGGTTGCCGGGGAAGGGCCCGGCAACCGCGCCTTACGGGTAGAACTTACGAAGATCCTCAATATTCCATGAGTTTTGCATAGGGATACCATCTTCGGTCTCCAAACGGACTGCGCCAGGTCTGGTGACACGTACCACATGGTAAGGGCCTTCCCACTTTGGTGTCAACTTGTTTGCACCCTTGTCAGACTGAACACGCCTAAGGACAAGGTCACCTTCCTCAAGGCTCTAGGCGTGAACCCTGCAGCTGTGATAGCGGTGCAGGGCTTGCTGGTATCGTGCAGCACGTACAGCTGCCCGAAGACGATCTTCCTCGAGGAGTGCAACATCGTCATGCAGCAGCTGCTCTTGCGCTACTTCACCGTAGGCAAGTACTCGAGGTGACCTGTATATGAGTTCCATGGAGAAGGGACTCTGGCTAGTTGCTCGATTTGGTGTCGTCCTGACTGACCAAAGAACCACTAGCAACTCATCAACCCAGCGCTTGCCGCATTTTCGCAACTTACCGCATTTTCGCAACTTACAAAAAGTTCTTGTCTTAAGCCCTCACAGCACTTCAGCGTTCATCCTCTCGGCGTCCGTTGCTCCTAGGGTGGGCAACAAAGGCGAAAGAGACCTTGCTTCCAAGTCTTCGGATGTACTGCATGAAGGCACGGCTTGTGAATTGTGTGCCATTGTCGGTGATCACCCTGTTAGGTACTCCAAAACGGCGCACCAATCCTTTAAAGAACTTGATAGTTGATTCCGCAGTCACCTTCCTAACTGGCCCCACTTCGGGCCACTTTGTAAACTTGTCGATTGCCATGAAGAAGAATTCAAAGTCCCCGGTAGCACGGGGAAAGGGGCCCAGGATGTTGAGCCCCCAGACCATGAAAGGACAGGATAAAGGGATTGTTTGCAGGGCTTGGGCCGGTTGATGAATGTTCTTGGAATGGAACTGACATGCTTCACACTTGGTGACGAGCTCAGTTGCATCCCGAAGGGCAGTGGGCCAGTAGAATCCTTGCCCGAAAGCTTTCCCGATAAGTGCTCTTGATCCTAGATGCGAGCCACACATCCATCCATGTATCTCAGCCAACAACATTACTCCATCTTCTTGACTGATACATGTCAACTTCACACCATTCGGCCTCTTTCTGTACAGAGTGTCGTCCACAAACTGATACATACTTGATTCGTGAGCCACCTTTTCAGATTCCTCTGGATCATCGGAAGTTCTCCCGTTTGCAAGAATTGGACTATATGATGCGCCCATGCCGGAGCTTGAGGCTCGACGATGAGGACTAAAGGCATTTCCTCTGTCGTGGGAGCGCTAGTCTCAAGAGCGAGAAATTGAGGCTCCGCTGGAGAATGCAGCTCACCAACTAACATAGGGCTTCCCCTGACAACCTTCTCACCAGCGGCACTAGGTAGCTCTGTCGGGAAATGTTTGCCAGTGTTGAGTTTTCTTCTTTTCCTGGCCAACGCTGACGGGGAAACTGATGGTTGAGTTTGATGGAGAACAAGTTCCTGGTTCCACATGGAGCTTCTGGGGGGTGCACTTTGACAGGTGGTCTGCGATGTTGTTTTCCGCACGGGGCATGTGCTCTGTTTGTAGCCCATCAAAGTGCTCCTCCAACTTTCTCACTTCTTCTATATATGCTTCCATCAGTGGCCTCTGATAATCCTTAGTCACTTGCTTCACAACAAGCTGAGAATCACCACGGATGACTAGCTTCTTTATCCCCAGCTCTATCGCAATCCTGAGGCCGGCAAGCAATCCCTCGTACTCTGTTGTGTTGTTGGTATCATCTTCCCTGGGGAAGTGCATTTGGATAATGTACTTGAGGTTCTCTCTGGTGGTTGCGACAAGCAGCACTCCAGCTCCAGCGCCTTGTAGCGAAAAAGCTCCATCAAAGTACATTACCCACTCCTTGGGGTCTCCTTGCCGGGGAGAGTTGTTTCCTGCACTTCTTCATCGGGTGTTGGCGTCCATTCTGCAATAAATTCTGCCAGTGCCCTGCTTTGGACAGTTGTCGTGCTCTCGAACTTCAATGCAAAACTTGACAATTCTAGTGCCCACTCCACTATCATGCCGGTAGCCTCAGGGTTCCTCAGAATACGCTGCAGCAGAAGGCGAGTCCCAACTGTGATCTCGTGAGCTTGGAAGTAATGTCGTTGCTTCCTCGAGGCCATGAGAAGGTCGAAGATCAACTTTTGCACCCCCAGAGTACCTTGACCTAGCACCCTGCAAGAGGGAGCTGACAAAGTAAACTGGTCGCTGCACCATCTTCTTCCTTGCTAACACCCTCTGGCTATCAGCATCTGCTTGTGGCCCCTCTTCATTACCTATATCAGGGCTTGCCGGGGACAGGTTTGGTTCTTCACCGGGTGGCTCTGTTGCATTGGTCCCTTAGCAATCTACTTCTCTCTGTGCCACCAACACATCACTAACCACTTGATTCGTTGCCGCTAAGTATAGCAGCAGCCGCTCTTGTGGTCTAGGCGCGACCAAGGTTGGCGCAGAGGAAAGGTAGGTTTTCAAGTCTCGCAATGTAGCCTCTGCCTCCGGAGTCCATTTCATTGGGCCAGCCTTCTTCAAGATTTTGAAGAACAGCAAGGAACGCTCGGCATATTCAAAATGAATCTACTCAGAGCGGCAACACAGCCAGCCAAACGCCTCACATCCTTGACGGTTTTCACGGTTTGGATCTGCTCTATTGCTTTGATCTTGTCGGGGTTAGCTTCTATCCCTCGCTGAGACACAAAGAATCCAAGGAGCTTGTCGGACAGAATGCCAAACACACATTTCTCTAGGTTGAGCTTCAAGTTGATATTTCGTAGGTTCGCAAAGGTTTCTTCCAAATATTCAATGAGCGTGGACTTGTCCTTGGTTTTGACCACTATATCATCCATGTAGGCCTCTATGTTTCTGTGCAGCTGAGGCTCAAAACCGATCTGTACAGCCCTTGCGAATGTAGAACCAGCGCTTTTTAGCCCGAAAGGCATACGTACAAAGTAGTATGTGCCACATGGGGTAATAAACGTGGTTTTCTCTTCGTCTTCCTTAGCCATGAAGATCTGGTGGTAGCCGGAGTATGTGTCAAGGAAGGAGAGCAAATCGCATCCTGAAGTGGAGTCAACAATCTGATCGATGTGCGGCAAGGGGAAGGGATCCTTTGGACATGCCTTATTCAAGTCAGTGAAGTTAATACAAAATCTCCACTTCCCATTTGCCTTGCGTACCACCACTGGATTTGCTACCCAAGTTGGATGCAACACTCCTCTGACCAAGCCTGCTGCTTCAAGTTTCTTAATCTCCTCGGCAATGAACTATTGCCGCTCGAAGGCTTGCTTTTTGACCTTTTGCTTGACGGGACAGGCATGAGGACAAATAGCAAGGTGGTGCTTGATTACCTCCCTAGGAACACCGGGGATGTCAGATGGTTGCCATGAAAACACATCGACATTCACCCACAGGAAGGCGACAAGCGCGCTTTCCTATTTGTCATCAAGGGTGGCACTAACGGTGAAGGTACCATCAGTGCCATCCTGCCTCACGCGGAACCTTCTTTGTTGCAGGAGGAGCAGCATTGGATCTTTTGCTAGCCGAACTTTCCGGCAAGTCGCTGCCGGGCACAGCGCACTCCGAAGAGGCGTGCTTCCTGGGGGTCCTTGCCGGTGTCCTTGCCATTTTTCTTAACCTTCTTTTCTTCCCTGGCGGGAGCCGGGGCCTTGGCGGCCTCTGCTGCTACCGCATCTGTCGGGGGTATCGTGCGACATATGCTAGGGGATGGCTTATCGTGGATGGGGACAAAAGTACATCGCCGGGCTCTAGAAGCGGGAGTGAGCAAGACCGCGTACGCTTGCGAATCTTACCCAGGTTCGGGGCTCTCCTAGGAGATAACACCCCTAGTCTTGCTCTGCGGGGTCTCCTCATGATCACTATTTCAACAGGTGGCTACAAGCTTGCTCTTTGAGCTTCCTGGCTGGAGGAGGAAGAAGGGCAAGGCTAGCCCTACTCCACTCTCTCTGCGTGTGTGTGTGGTGCTGTGAGTGCTCGACGAGGCCTCTGCCCAGGAGCCAACCCCCTGCATGGGGTGACCTGGGGGGTTTATATAAGCCTACCCCCCAGGGGTACAATGGTAATCTGGCCCGATGCGGGGCCCGGCAGTCAGCGTCACCGGTCACCGGCTTCTCCGCCGACCGCCGGGGCCCCCCGCCTGGTGGGTCCGCCGACCGCCACGATCTCAGCCGACAGGTGGGTCCCGCTGTCCACGGGCCGCGTTGACGGCTTTACGCTGTAGCATCGCCTCTGATGACGAAGGCCTCGTCATGGGGAGCGTGGATACAGTCCCGCCGCCTGGCGGGAACTCACTGTAGCCATACCCCGTCGTATCTGGTTAATGGCGCATGGACTTCGAGGGAGGAGGAGGGCCGCCTGCTGGGAGCCGGCCTCCCACTGGGCCGACTGGTCTGGGCTCGCCGCCTTCTGGCTTGTCACGGACAAGTAGGGCCTGCCGACTGCGGGCCGTACTGACCGCCCATCACAGGAGCATGGCTTCCTCTGCCATGGGTGACGTCATGAGCGGCATGGCAACAATCCTGCGTTGGGCGCAGGATACCTGCTCGGTACGCAGTACCGTGGCCACGCCCTGCCCTGGATTCGGGGGTGGTAGGCCTGTACTGTAGCCATGCCCTGTCTCATCATGTTTATGTTGGTGTTGACTTTGAGGGCGCGAGGGGCCGCCTGCTAGGACTTGGCATCCCAGGAGGCCGCCTTCCAGGAGTCGGCCTACTTTAGGGCCGTCTTATGGACTCCGCCGCCTCCCGGCAACCGGCTGCTTGGACCAGCCGGCCTCAAGAAGGCGGCCCTTGTCCTTGATGTTTGAGGGGCGCGGCCTGCCCCGATGTCTTGAAATACCAAAGGGAGCTGATGGGGCTACCCGTGGTCATTTACTCCAACAGTAGTCCCCGAAGCTGATGAGGCGCTGTGGCTGAAGGGGCGAGAAGCCTCAGCAGCTTCATATTCCGGGTTGTTTGGTATTCTGCTTCGTCCGTATTTCGAGGTGCCGACTCGTAGGTGTCGGCCATGACCAGGCAGGCCGCCTGGCGATTTCGAAACGTCGTGGTGGGAACCAGGTGGCATGCTAGCCAGGCATCAGACTTGCCGCCTGCGCAGGTTGGCCATGTGGCGTCGTCAGGTCAAGCCGGCCTGCCAGCCCATGCGCGTGACAGGATGGCACCATAGGCCGGGGCCCACCACTAAAGTGCCTCGGCCCGCGCGCGGATCCGCTGTGGTCGAGGCGGACTGTTGGACTTCTGTGGTAGTTAATACGCGCCTTTACCGGCGCCGCAATAGTGGGATCGTGGGGGAGTGGGCGTAGTTAATCCCACGATCCCCCAAGCCCCCGTTCCCTCGGCTTCGCCGACTGGGGCTATAAGTAGGGGGAGGAGGGGGGCGGCAGATGCACACGCGCCCTCCTCTCCCTTCGCCGTTCTTCATCTTCTCCGCTGCCGTTGAAGTGCTGCCGCAGCCCACCGTCGTCGAGCGTCCTCTCGCTGCGGCATCCTTGCTCCGCCGCAGCCTCGCCCGCTCGCCACCGTGCCGCGCCTGCGACGAGCTCCTTCGTCCATGGCCCGCTCAGGAGCTGGTGACTGGGACAGCTCCAACGTCCATGATGATCATCTCTCCTTCCTCCGCCAAACACGGCGGCTGCCCTGGGAGGCAAACGTGTAGGTGCGTGTTCCCCCCGAAGCAGAAATCTTGCCGGCGCCGGAGGACGATGAACGCATCGTCTTCCGGTCCCATTTCCTTCGCGGCTTCGGCCTTCCGGCCAGCGACTTCCTCCGCTCCTTCCTTGACTTCTACCGAGTCCAGCTGCACCACCTCACGCCAAACACGGTGGTGCTGCTGGCCGCCTTCGTCACCATGTGCGAAGGGTACCTCGGCACTCTCCCCACTCTCGAACTCTGGGGGGAGTGCTTCTACCTTAAGCTGGGCACCGCCGCCAAGGGCCAGGTGGCTCAATGCGGAGCCTGTGTGGCAGTGCGGCGCCCGGGCACCGGGAACCGCTTCCCGCCTATCTTCTTGCTGCAGTCGGCCAAGCTGTGGCAGAAATCCTACTTCTACGTCAAGAACATCCACCCGACAAGCGACTACGTCAACTTGCCGGCCTACACAGCCGCCCCGCCAGCCGAGCCGCATGCCAACTGGCAGTACAGGCCGAGTTCCCTATCGGCCACCTCCTCCACCGCCCTTGCCCGACTTCAGGCGATGTCGGAGTCGGAGGGCCTGAAGGGCTCGGACTTGCTGGCTGCCTTCGTGACGCGCCGAGTGCTCCCCCTCCAAGCCCGGCCTCACATCATCAGCTGCATGAGCGGGCACCGGGACCCGTGCCGGATGTGCACACGGGACCTGCCGGACGTGGAGGTGGCCCGGCTGGTCAACTACATCTCCAACTGCAAGCTATCGGAGGTGGACTGGCGGTTCGGCATGCGGCCGTACGACCATGCACATCCGCCGCCTGCGGTGAGTTTTGTAATTCTTTTCTCTTTGCTGGTCCGAGCTCTTGTTTTGCCGCCTGACCAGTCGGCCATGGTGCAGGTCCTCCCGGCCCAGTCGGTCGCCGGCGCTCTGGATCCAGGTCAGGAGTATATGCCGGATCGAACAAGGAGCGACGTGGAAGACCCCGACTTGTGGGCGGCCGCCATGGAGGAGGACGATGCCACAGGTGGCGGCGGTGGAGCAGGCGGCTCCGGGGGAGGAGGCGGCCTTGAGGACTGGCCGGGCGACAATGAGGAGGAGAACGAGCCGCGCCGCCCGCACGGCACCGACAGGGCGGGCGCGAGCTCCTCAGTCGCGCCGACCGCACTAGGCGGCCCAAAAAAGCATCGGGCCGGCTCGTTGCTGTTCGGTAGCCGGCCGAAGAAGTCCAAGAACGTGGCCGCCGCGACCAGGCGGCAAGAGGCCGCTGCAAAAGCGGCCCAGTTCCAGAGGGCCCCGAAGCAGCCCCCGATGGTGTCCGCGTAAGTGCTTGGCTGTGTTTTCCTTTCTTCTTCCTTGCAAACTTTTTCTGAGTTTTTCTCTTGTCTTGCTTGAATCAGGGCCCCACTCACTCTTGAGCGGTCTACCGCTGCCTCCATGATCGGGGAGGCGGAAGGCTCCGCCAATAACCGCCGCGTGGACCCGCTCGCCGACCTCCGGGCGGCCACGGAGAGGAACGCACGGGAGGCGCGCGAGGAGCGGGAGGAGGCAGAGAGGCAGGAGGCGGAGGCGGCCAAGGCAGCGCGGGCGGACGCCGCCGCCAAGGCTCGGGCGGACGCGGCCGCTAGGGCACAGGCGGAAGAAACCGCGCGCGGCCAGGCCCCACAACTTGTCATTTCGTTGCGCGCGGCGCCGCCAGCGCCAGAGATCCCGATGCCGACTGGAGGAGCCGGCGATGACCAGCCGGTCATGGAGAGGGGAGGAGGCGACGCCATCATCTCGAAAGCGGAGGTGCCCCCGCAAGCGCCGACTGCTGAGGCCCGAGGCAATCAGCCTGACGTGCCACCGGCGTCGCCGATCGATGTTGAGTTGGTGGTGGGGGCGACTCCCGTGGTCCGCCCTTCGATGCGCCGGCGTGCGGTGAAGGCAGCCTCGGCGCCGCGGGCGCAGGAGGTCGGGGCCGCGAGCTCGTCGACCCTAGACGCAGAGGCCACCAGTGCCCCCCCCACCGGAATGGACGCCTGGGGGCGGGACGGGCGTGCTGAACAAGGCCGCGCAGGACATTCAGGCCCAGCTCCAGGCCCAAGGCGCCACCCTCCAGCAGTGTACGAAGGCGTTCTTGGCGACGCGGACGGCCGTTCGGGTATGCTTCTTTGCTTCTTTTTTTTTGATTCTTGCAGTCTTCCATGGGGGCGCGCCAGCGCACCCACTAGGTGTAGCCCCCGAGTTCCGGGCCGGCTGCTGAGCAGGCGGCTCGGAACTTTAAGGTAGGTTCCGAGTGCTAACTTGTTTTCTCTTCTTTTGTCTTCGTTGCAGGACTACCACAACATTCGCGCAGCCGCCTTCAACTCCCAGGTCCAGGAGTTGGCTAAGCGGACCGCCGACCTCACCGAAAGCCGGCGTAAGCATTCTGTCTACTTCCTCGCGGGGGCGCGTCAGCGCACCCGCTGGGTGTAGCCCCCGAGATTCGGGCCGACTGCTGAGCAGTCGGGCCGGATCTTCTGGCAACCACTTTCTTTTTTGGTCATCTTTGTTGATTGTCCTCTCTTTCTCATTTTTGCAGGAGCCAATGCCACACTGCAGCAGCATCTGGGCGAAGTCCAGACCGAGCTGCGCGTCAAGGAGGAGGAGCGCCATAAGGCGGCCCTGGAGTGCGACCGTCTGGGCAAGAAGTTGGCGGACCAGCACAAGGCGGAGCTCCAGAAGCTCAAGGAGGCGGAAGGCGCCCTTCAGGCCGAGTTTGAGGTCGAACGCTCAAAGTGGGCCGAGAAGGAGGCGATCCTCGCCGCTGGCTACGGCGAGATTGAGGACATGATCGACGGTAAGCTTCTTTCTTTGGAATAGCTGCCGACTGCGTCGGGAGTCGGCTTGTGATCTCTGTTTTTCTTTTGCGTAGACTTCTTTCCTGGCCACGCCGTCGCCGTCAGCCAGGCCATCGAGGCGCGGCGCGACCGGCGTAGGAGGGAAGGAGTGGAGATCCCACCGGACACGCCTCGGAACATGAACAAGCAGCTCCTGGCCGTCAGGACGCGTTTACAGCCGATTCACCGTCTGCTCCGCCGCCTTCAGTGTGCCGGGTCTCAGCTGGTTTCCGCCCTCTGGCCAGGCGGCCAGGCTCCACGCACCCCCAGTCGGACCGTCGACTGGTTGGAGGCGGCAATCGGCCGCTTCGAGGCTTGGAGGGGCTCCTCCGCTCGGGCAGGCGCCCGAAGAGCCTTGGAGTTTGTCAAGGCGTGGTATCCTGGGCTGGACCTAGCCCAGTTGGCCACGTTCCGGCAGGATGCCATGGAAGAGTTGGTGGCAGCGGGGCCCGCGCTCACCCATCGTGCGGTGGCGATCGCCGAGTACACCGACACCGGCGTCTTCTTCCCCGAGCTGGACGAGGAAGGTGCCGAGGTGCCGATGGACTAGTTCGGGCTGAACCCGGATGACGGCGAGGACTCGGCGGAAGAAATCGCCTCAAGCGATGAAGGCGAGGACGAGGAAGATGGTGAAGGCGACGCACCGGAGGGCGGAGTGGACGCCTAGCCTCAGCTCGATCGGGCCTCGAGCAATGAGCCACGTGCGAGTGCACCGACTGCTGCTGAAGACCAAGCCGAGACTCGCCAGACGGCCACTCCACCAACTGGCGCCGCTAACTCCACCAACCTGCCGGACCCGCCTGTTGCTCATTTGGCCTAGGCTACCAACTTATCTTATCTTTTCCTGCTTTGGTAATCTTTAGAACAAACTTTGTTAAATTAGCGCAGTTCCACCCGCTGGGTGTATTCAAACTTTGTTGAATGCTGGCCGAGGGCCTCTTGCTATGTGATTTAATTCTCGCACAAGATGTGCTTCACCAAGCTCTGACTTGTCTTGCTTTCTGTTCTTTTGGCTTTTTCCTTTGCCGCTTTCCCTTGGTTGCCGCCTTGCCGGCCAGACAGCCATTCTCGGTCTGCTGGCCGGGTCAAGTACTTGGCCATTTTGGGAAGACAAGTACTTTGGCCGCTTAGAACGTAGCAATTTAAGTGAGAAGACGGCCGGCCGGCTGCTCAGCAACCGGACGGCTAGGCGAGGAGCCGACTTGGCCTATGTGGGTGCTTTCGTCCTTAGCCATTTTTCATGTGAGCACCATTTCTTGCCTTTGACTCTTGCCTGCCAGACAGTCGCTCTGCGAGCTGCGGCTTATGGCAAGGGTGGGCTTAGATGCCGGCACACTACTTGTCCGACTGCAGGTAGAGCCAACATAGTACAAGGCAGCAAGCCCCCAGGCCGACTGGTCGGACCCAGTGCCGGGCGTAGGAATGAAATAACATACTCACAAGCATGAAACTTATCATACAGATAAGAAAGGTAGCCCCCGAGTGCTCCTCGAGGGACCCGGTGCCTTTGCCCTTAGTACAAAAGGTAGTGTGGTACATACTGTATTTAACTGTAAAATCTTCGGAGAAGATTTGCGTTCCATGGGCGCTCTGCTTCCTTGCCGGAATCGTCCCTTTTGTGCGCCCTGGGCTTCTGCACGTCGATGAGGTAATAGGAGTCATTGCCCAAGGCTCTGCTGATGATGAAGGGGCCTTCCCAAGGGGCCGAGAGCTTGTGCTGGCCGGCTGTTCGCTGGATCAGCCGGAGCACAAGGTCTCCCTCTTGGAAGGATCGTGGCTTGACCTTCCGACCATAGTAGCGACGCAGGCTCTGCTGGTAGATGGCGGACCGGCTGAGTGCTAACAGCCGGCCTTCTTTCAGCAGATCGATGCCGTCTTCTCGTGCTTCCTTCGCCTCCACCTCCGTGTACATGGTGACGCGAGGCGAGTCGAACTCGATGTCAGTTGGGATGACGGCCTCGGCCCCGTATACGAGGAAGAAGGGAGTGAAACCGGTTGATCTGTTCGGAGTGGTGCGGAGACTCCAGAGGACGGCTGGCAGCTCGTCGATCCAGCAGCCGGCCGAGCGCTCCAGTGGCTCGACCAGTCGGGGTTTGATGCCGGATAAGATGAGGCCGTTTGCTCGTTCTACCTGGCCGTTTGACTGTGGATGGGCAACGGACGCTAAGTCCAGTCGGATGCCCTGCGTCGAGCAGAAACGGGCCAAGGCGCCTTTGGCAAAGTTGGTGCCATTGTCGATGATGATGCTGTGTGGTACACCGTACCGGATGGTGAGATCCGCGATGAAGGTCACATTAGTCGGACCATTTAGTTTCTTGATTGGTTTTGCTTCAATCCACTTGGTGAATTTGTCCACAGCGACCAGCAGATGGGTCCTGCCACCGCGTGCTGTCTTGAATGGGCCCACCATGTCCAGCCCCCAGATGGCAAAGGGCTAGGTAAGGGGATGGTCTTGAGTGCAGAAGCCGGCAGATGTTGCTTGGAGCTGAATTTTTGGCGCCCCTTGCATTTCTTGACCAGATCCTTGGCGTCCTCCAAAGCAGTCGGCCAGAAGAAACCATGGCGGAAAGCTTTGGCGACAAGGGATCTGGAGGCCGCGTGGTGGCCGCACTCGCCTTGGTGTATGTCTCTGAGGATTGCCTTGCCTTTCTCTGGTTCTACGCAGCGTTGGAAAACGTCGGTCACGCTGCGCCTGACAAGCTCTTTGTTTACTATTGTGTAAGCTGCTGCCCGGCGTTGCACCTGCCGGGCCGAGATCTCATCAAATGGCAGCTCTCCGCCTACCAGAAAGTTGAGGATGGGCTGCACCCATAATGGTGCTTTGACTTCATCCACTGTCATTACGGTTACTGAAACTAGGGCGGTTGGGTCTGGAGGTGGTGGGGCGGAGTCGGCCGCATCTTGCTGCGTTGTTGAAGTCCCCAGGATGGCCGCTGCAGCCCCCGGGCCGGGCTGTAGAGTCCCTGGGCCGGGTGCGACTGCCGCAGTCCACGAGCCGCTTGCCGAAGTCCCCGGGCCGGCTGCCACAGCCCCCGGGCCGGGTTGCGAAGTCCTCGGGCCGGGTGCGACTGCTGCAGTCCTCGCGATGTTTGCCGAAGTCCCTGGGCCGGCTGCTGCAGCCCCCGGGCCGGGTTGTAGGGTCCCCGGGCCGGGTGCGACTGTCGCAGTCCCTGAGCCACTTGCCGAAGTCCCCGGGCCGGCTGCTGCAGCCCCCGGGCCGGGTCCGACTGCTTCAGGAGCAGCCGGCACGAAGATGGATTCTGATTCCGGGGAAGGCTTGATGGATGGCTTGCGGAGGCACTGAAGGGACACGCCGGCTGGTATGGCTTGCTTGGTGGAGCCAATCCGTGCCAGGGCGTCTGCTTGCTCATTGTCGGCCCGTGGCACGTGAAGGAATTCGCACCCATCAAAATATCTGCTGATCTGCTGGACGAGGAAGCGGTAGCTCGCCATATTTGCATCCTTGGCGTCCCAGTCGCCTGACGACTGTTGGACCACCAAGTCCGAATCGCCGTAGCACAGAATCCGGCGGATGCCAATCTCCTTGGCCAGCCGGAGTCCGTGTACTAGCGCCTCGTACTCGGCCACGCTGTTGCAGGCGGCAAAGTGGATTTGTAGCGTGTATCTGAGCTTGTCCCCTTTGGGAGAGGTGAGGACGACGCCGGCTCCCAAACCGGTGCGCATCTTTGAGCCGTCAAAGTGCATCCGCCAATGAGTGGAGTCTGGAGCTGGCGGCAGGTACTGGGTCTCGGCCCAGTCGACGAGGAAGTCGGCCAGTGCTTGGGACTTGATGGCGGCGCGAGGCTGGTAGAAGATGGTGTAGGGGGCCAGCTCGATGGCCCACTTGGCCACTCGGCCCGATGCGTCTCTGCTGCCTATGATCTCCGCAAGCGGGGCAGTGCAGACGACCGTGATGGGATGCTCTTGAAAGTATGGCTTGAGCTTCTTGGCGGCAAAATGCACGCCATAGCACAACTTTTGGTAGTGGGGGTAGTTCTGCTTGGAAGCTGACAGCACCTCACTCAAGTAGTAGATGGGCCTCTGGACCGGCAACGCCTTGCCATCCTCTTGGCGCTCTACCACCATAACTGTACTGACCACCCGGCTGGTGGCGGCGATGTAGAGAAGCATAGGCTCCTTGGCAGCCGGGGCGGCTAGGACGGGCGGCGTGGTCAACATCTTCTTGAGTTGGAGGAATGCCTCGTCCGCCTTGTTGTTTCACTCGAAATGAGTGGTCTTCTTCATCAGCTGGTACAGGGGAAGAGCCTTCTCGCCCAGCCGACTGATGAAGCGGCTGATGGATGCCAAGCAGCCGGTGAACTTCTGAACGTCTCGCAGTCGGGTGGGCCTCTCCATCCTCTCGATGGCCTTGATCTTGATAGGGTTGCACTCTATGCCGTGCTCTGAGACAAGGAAACCGAGGAGCTGGCCGGCTGGCACTCCAAAGACACACTTCTCTGGGTTGAGCTTGATTTGAAAATGGCGCAGATTATCAAAAGTTTCCTTGAGATCTTCCAGGAGGGTACCGCGCTTCTCCGTCTTCACCACAATATCGTCTACATAGACATGGGCATTTCTGCCGAGTTGCTTGAGGAGGCACTTCTGCATGCAACGCTGGAACGTGGCACCGGCATTTCTCAAGCCGAATGTCATGGTCAGGTAGCAGAAGGCTCCGAATGGTGTGATGAAGGCGGTCTTCAGGCGGTCGGCCGGGCTTAACTTAATCTGGTGGTACCCTGAATAGGCATCCAAGAAACTCAACAGCTCGCATCTGGCTGTGGAGTCTATCACTTGGTCAATCCGAGGCAAGGCGAACGGATCCTTCGGGCAAGCTTTGTTGAGGCTGGTGTAGTCAATACACATGCGCCATTTGTTGTTCTTCTTTAGTACAAGGACTGGGTTGGCTAGCCATTCTGGGAAGAATACTTCCATAATGAAGCCGGCTGCTAGAAGCCGGGCTATCTCTTCACCAACAATTCCTCTCTTCTCCTCCGACAGGCGGCGGAGGGGTTGTCTGACTGGTTTTGCATCTGCTCTGACATGTAGCTTATGCTCGGCGAAATCCGTCGGAACACCCGGCATGTCCTTTGGAGACCACGCAAAGATGTCCCGATTCTCACGGAGGAAATCGACGAGCTCGCTTTCCTATTTGCTGTCAAGGTGAGCTCCTATGACAGCGAACTTCTTCGGGTGCTCTGGGTCCAAGGGTATCTTCTTGGTTTCTTTAGCCGGCTAGAAAGAGCCCTGAGCTTCTGACTCCTTGGGATCTGGCGATAGGTCCGGCTGCTTGCTGGCCATGGCCACAACCCGGTCAAGGAGCCGCTTCTCGGCAGCAATCACAAGGGACTCGGCCAGCCGACTGCTGGCTGCAGCACACTCGGCAGACTTCTGGTAGTCGCCGGCTATGGTGATAATGCCCTTGGTGCCCGGCATCTTCATGTTGAGGTAGGCGTAGTGGGGGACCGCCATGAACTTGGCCAGAGCAGGCCGGCCAAGCAACGCGTGGTAGGGGCTCTCAAGGTCAACCACCTCGAACCAGATTGGCTCTCGGCGGAAGTGACTCTTGTCTCCAAAGAGGACATCTATCTTGATCTTGCCGATTGGTGAGCAGGATAGGCCAGGCACAATGCCATGGAAGACAGTCCGGCTGGGCTGGAGCTATTTCTCTTTGATGCACAACTTCTCCATGGTGTCGTGGTAGAGGATGTTGATGCTGCTACCGCCGTCTATCATAATTCTGGAGAAACGAGCAGCTCACCTCTCTGTTGCGAAGGTGGCATCCAACACCAGGGCATAGGAACCCGGAGAAGGCGTCACCTCCGGGTGGTCAGCTTGGCTCCAACTGATCGGCTTCTCCGACCAGTGCATGAACTCTGGGGCTTCAGAGGTGACAGTATTCACTTCTCGGCGTTGTTGACGCCGGCTGTGCCTGTCGTCAGTCACGCTGGTGAAGACGACGTAAGCTCCATGCTCTTCAGGAAACTCGTCTTGGATCGCGCCGACTGGTCGGACCGCCGGCTGCTGGGGAGGCAGAGGCGGCGGAGGCAGTCCTTCGCCTCTGGTGATGCGGGTGAGCCAGTGGCACTTCCGGGTGGTGTGGTTCGATGGCTTCGCGCCGTTGTGGAACTTGCAGGGAGCGTCGAGGGTTTGCTCAAACGAGAAGGCGGGCAACCAGGCAGGCTTCCGCCCTTCTGGTGTTTGGGGCCGGGCTGCTCTTCTGGCTGCTGGTCTTCGATTGTCGCCACCTGCCGGCTGGTGGTAGCCGGCTGCGGGGCCTTGCGCTTATTGTCGTTTGACTGTTGGCGCCGACTGGAATCACCAGCCGGTGTCTGAGGAGCCGGAGGGAGCATCTTTCCTGACGCATCCACTCGGAGTTCCGACTTCATGGAGGAGTCGGCAGTGGCGTACTTGTCTGCTATGATCAACAGCTCGTCGAGCCTGGCCGGCTCATCGCAGAGGAGCCGGTGCTTGAGTAGGGTGCCCTCCCGGCACCCGGCAGTGAAGTATTCAATGGCTTGCACCTCATGAACCCCTTCGCAGGAGTTGCGCAGCTCGGCCCACCGCGTTAAGTATTCGCGGGTGGACTCGATCGGGCCTTGGATGCACAGGGAGAGCTGGCGAGGCTTGGGCGGCCGCTTGTAGGTGTTGGTGAAGTTGCGGATGAAAACTTTGGTGAAGTCTAGCCAGTTGTTGACGCTATAGGGCTTGAGGCTGTTCAGCCATGTCCGGGCCGTGCCCTAGAGCATGAGCGGAACATACTTCACGGCGACACGCTTGTTGCCATTCGCTATGTTGACGGCAGTGGAGTAGTCGACCAGCCAATCTTCCGACTTCACAGAGCCGTTGTACTTAGGAGTGTCCCGAGGGAGCGAGAACCCTTTGGGGAAGGGCTCATCGCGAATGCGGGGGCCGAAACAAGGCGGGCCGATTGCATCTTCTTCTTCCAACGCCAGGGGCCGAGCCAAGCGGTCGATCCGGTTGCGGGCGTCGCTCTCTCCGACTCCTTCGCGGGGGCCCAACCGGCGCCCGAGAGTCGGATGCTCAACAGGCGGCGGAGAGGCGCGCCTCTCCCTGCGCGGGGGAGGGGGCAAACGATCGTCCCGCCGCTCCACTTCTCGTGGGCGGCCGTCTTGGTCGCGCTCGATGGAGATGCGGGTGCGGCTGCGGCTGGCAACCGGCTCTGGGTCTCCTCGGTCACGGGCGCCGGCTATCGGTGTCCGGGAGGTCGCGCCGTGCTCCCGGCCAGGGGGAAGGTTCCCAGCCTATAGGCCGGGTTCCACCACGCGGTGGCCGGCTTCTTGCTGCGCGGCGGCCGCGTCAATGAGCTACTGGACGCGCTCCGTCATGCAGCGACGTTCGTCGCCCTCCAGGCGGTCCAGCTCGTCTGCCGCTGCCTGGGCGGTGCGCAAGTTCTCCATGGGCGTGGCGTAGACCGGGCGGTCGGCCCCCAACATGCTGGCGATGGCGGCGCCGCGCTGCCGGACCGTGCCCACGCGGCTAGGCTCGTCAACAGCCGGTGTGCCACAAACGGTGCGGTCGATCTTGTGGTGGTAAGCCTCGGTGAGGCGTCTCATGGCCGCCAACTTGTTGGCGCTGTCGAGAAGTGCGATACGGCATGCCTCCAGCGTTTCACCGCTCGCACCGGGCGCTACGGGAGCGGACAGGTCCCGCATTGCCGCCTGCAACGGGTCCCGGCCGGCCTGGTCGGAGGTTCCGTCGTGGCTGATGACCAGCACCTCAGTGACGGTGCTGGTGCCGGCGCTGCTGTCTGCAGCGGGAAGTGGATCATCGAAGATCACCACGTCACCGAGGAAGGCATCAGGAAGCGCGACGTCGGCGTCGACGACCATGTCGACGAGCAGGTCGGTGGAGCCAACGGACTCCGGGTCGGAGACCGGCTCGTCGGCGATGTGAAGCTTGCCGAGGAGATCGATGAGGCAGCTCTTGGAGCTAGCTGTGCCCGCGTCGAGTGCGGGCTCGTCGAAGAGGCGGATCCCGCCGATGAGATCAGCGAGGTTGCTTGCGGCACAAACAACTTCCACGCCGTGCAGCGTGTCGGTGCAAACGCCGTCGGGCATGCCGGGCTGGCTGCGATCGCCAGGGAGGAAGAGGGTTCCGTCCAGAACGTGTTTCCGGACGACGGTGCACCTAGCCCCATAGTGGGCCCAATGTCGGGGGTATCGTGCGACATATGCCAGGGGATGGCTTATCGTGGATGGGGACAAAAGTACGTCGCCGGGCTCTAGAAGCGGGAGTGAGCGAGACCGCGTACGCTTGCGAATCTTATCCAGGTTCGGGGCTCTCCTAGGAGATAACACCCCTAGTCCTGCTCTGCGGGGTCTCCGCATGATCACTATTTCAACAGGTGGCTACAAGCTTGCTCCTTGAGCTTCCTGGCTGGAGGAGGAAGAAGGGCAAGCCTAGCCCTACTCCACTCTCTCTGCGTGTGTGTGTGTGGTGCTGTGAGTGCTCGACGAGGCCTCTACCCAGGAGCCAACCCCCTGCATGGGGTGACCTGGGGGATTTATATAAGCCTACCCCCCAGGGGTACAATGGTAATCTTGCCCGATGCGGGGCCCGGCAGTCAGCGTCACTGGTCGCCGGCTTCTCCGCCGACCGCCGGGGCTCGCCGCCTGGTGGGTCCGCCGACCGCCGCGATCCCAGCTGACAGGTGGGTCCCGCCGTCCATGGGCCGCGTTGACGGCTTTATGCTGTAGCATCGCCTCTGATGACAAAGGCCTCGTCAGGGGGAGCGTGGATACAGTCCCGCCGCCTGGCGGGAACTCACTGTAGCCATAACCCGTCGTATCTGGTTAATGGCGCACGGACTTCGAGGGAGGAGAAGGGCCGCCTGCTGGGAGCCGGCCTCCCACTGGGCCGACTGGTCTGGGCTCGCCACCTTCTGGCTTGTCACGGACAAGTAGGACCCGCCGCCTGCGGGCCGTACTGACCGCCCATCACGGGAGCATGGCTTCCTCTGCCATGGGTGACGTCATGAGCGGCATGGCAACAGTCCTGCGTTGGGCGCAGGATACCTGCTCGGTACGCAGTACCGTGGCCACGCCCTGCCCTGGATTCGGGGGTGGCAGGCCCGTACTGTAGCCATGCCCTGTCTCATCATGTTTATGTTGGTGTTGACTTTGAGGGCCCGAGGGACCGCCTGCTAGGACTCGGCATCCCAGGAGGCCGCCTGCCAGGAGTCGGCCTACTTTAGGGCCGTCTTATGGACTCCTCCGCCTCCCGGCAACCGGCTGCTTGGACCAGCCGGCCTCAAGAAGGCGGCCCTTGTCCTTGATGTTTGAGGGGCGCGGCCTGCCCCGATGTCTTGAAATACCAATGGGAGCTGATGTGGCTACCCGTGGTCATTTACTCCGACAGCATCTCTGTACATGTTGTCGACGCATATAACTGCATCCCTCTTATCTGACGGAATGGAAATGACTCCCATAGGGCCCAACATCTTCAAGGTGTTATACGCGTAATGGGATGCTGCCATGAACTTGGCCAAGGCTAGGCAACCAAGAATTTCGTTGAATGGCAAGGGAAGTTCAACAACATCGAACACAACTTTCTCAGTCTTGAAGTTTAGTTCCCCGTCAAACGTCACCGGCAAAGTAATCTTTCCCTTTGGCTGGCTCCTTCCTTGGTTGACCCCCTGGAAAGTGCCAGTCTTCTTCAGGTCTTTGTTAGGAATATGAAGTTTTGTAAGCACGTCAGGGGAAATCAAATTCAACCCTGCTCCGCCGTCTACCAACATCTTTGTGACCTTGAGGTTGTGGATTGTCGGTGAGACCAGCAATGGCAAACACCCAACCGCAATAGTGCAATCTAGATGATCCTCAATGTAAAAAATGATGGGCGTGCGGGACCACTTGAGTGGTTCTTGAGTGCCGGCTACTGGATCTGCCGCATTAACTTGACGCGCCCACTGCTTGAGTTGGCGGTGAGAGGAGTGCAAGGATGCACCCCCGTCAATGCACATTGCCTCGGTAGCCTTCTGAAACTCCTGTTCACTGGATTCATCATTCTCCTCTTCACTGTCATCTTCACGTCCCTATTTCTCATGACCCCTGGCGGGCTTCTCCTTCTGCTGATCGAATTTGCCGCGACGACCGCCGTGGCCACCACGGTCTTTCCTGCCAGTGCCATCTTGACCTCTCTCTTTATCACACCTTTCATACTCAACCTTCTGCTTTTCATTCTGTTTTCAATATTGGTGGTCGTGGCCCTTGGTCATGTGGATCTTGCAGTATGGCCCATCAAATCTGCCGGTTTTCTCAGATGCCGTTGCCGCCCGGCAGTCAGCGCATGTAGCAGCTTCCTTGCTGGGTGGCTCAGTTTTTGCTTTCTTGTCGGCACTGAGATCACTGGAACTCTCAATGGCCATCACTGCTTTCCCTTTACACTTCTTGTTGCGCTTTATGTTCCTCTTCCTGGGGGTGGTGGTGTCTTTGTCGTCTTCTGAATCGACTTCAATACCAACCTCCTCTCCTGGAAGTCTTCTCCCTTCTTCGGCACAAGCACACTTATCTGCCAGTGTGTAAAGTTCATTGACGGTCTTTGGCAGCCAAACATTCATCTTGGCATGCATCCGTCGATTGCGTACATTTGTATGGAATGCGGCAATCACAGCTACTGGATGTATCTTGGGGATGTTGCGGTGCACTCAACTGAATATCTGTAGGAACTTGCACAAGCTTTCCCCTTCTTTTTGCAGAAGGGCTTGCAGGTCACTAGGCTGCCCGGGTTCTTGATGGCCTCCCATAAAGGCGCCAATGAACTCGTTGCACAGGTCTGCCCATGAAGAAATGAAGTCTTCTGGCAAGTGCATCAGCCAAGACCTCACATTAGGCTTGAGGGCCAACGGGATGTAATTGGCGAGCACTTTCTCATCTCTTCCACCGGCAGCTTGAACGGCAATCGTATAGATGCCCAAGAACTCTACGGGTTCAATTTTCTGTCATACTTCTCCGGGAAGTCGGGTTTGAAGGTGTGAGAGGATGGCCAATGGACTTTCCGCAGCTCGCGAGTGAAGGCGGGACACCCTACCTCGTAAGGCAGGTACCCGCCAACACTAGGCGCGGGTTCGTCAACATCGGGTCCATTACACCTGTCAGACTGACGGCGTGCCTCACGGCGCCACTCAATAGTGATGTGGGTGTCTTCCTTCTTCCTGTCTCTAAACACTTGGCGTTGATCCCGCTGGAGTTGCGGATTGGACGAGGCCATTGACACGTTGTCAAGCTCGTCGACGTCATGGGTTTGCTGAGCCCGCTGTGGTTGCCCTTGGGTGGGTTGCAGCGGAGGGGACTGCATTGTCATTGTAGTCCTCTCAACTTGGCCACCAGGGGGGCTGCCAGCGTCGCCTGCGGGCGTCGTGAAGGCTTCGCACGCTGCCACTTGTCAGCAAACCAGATTAGGCTTTGGATGGTAGCTCTCCATTCATCCATCTTGTCTGCCGCCGGGCAAAAGTTCAGTAGTAGCTGAGCTCTCGCCATTGCTTCAGCCACCATCCCTAGCATGGCGTGGGAGGCAGAGTGCGACACCACTCGACTCCTGGTCGAACCAGAAGGAGCGTTGTTGTGCTCCTGCCGTCTTGGACCAATCACAAGGGCAGTCTGGCACGGTCGAGGTTGTTTATGGTGGCCAGGCTCTTGATCAGCTGGGCCCTTCCCATGTGGACACGATCGTGGTGGATCGATGGCTCCGCTCGGGGTCTTGTCGCGATCGCCCTACGTGGGACGGAGAGCGTGTCTTGACGTCGCCCCTCTGGTCGGTGCGGCCAGAGGGTCTTGGCCTGCACCAGAGCGAGCGTCGACACTGTGCTGATTGCGCTCACTGGTGCGGCGGGGAGGTGGAAGCGGGGCATCACCTTCACCCGCACCAGCATGAGCATGCTCGCCAGAAGGTTGAGGGAGCGGGGCCGCTCCTACAGCTTCGGCTCCTGCTCTGGTGATGGCAAGGGCGTTGGTCGCACCGTCCATCGTGCCCGCTCCGCTCGCCGCGGCTGTGGCGTCCGTGGCACCTGCAGCTGCATGAGAGGTAGCCTTCAAAGTGGAAGGATGCGCCGTGGCGCCGCTTTTCTTCTTACGAGCCATTGATGATCTAGAAGATGATGAATGTCGACGCGGTGGCTACTATCTCAGATTCGCACAAGCGACGGCCCCCTACCTTGCGCGCCAATGATGTCATGGTGGAGCACGATCACCTATGAGGCAGGGATGCCCCTTTGTGGTTCAGCAAGGGGACGGTCACATTGCACTAAGAGTAGAAACAGCAGGGCAGCGCGGCGATCGATAGCTCTCTTTTACCCAAGTTCGGGTCGCTTTGCAGCATAAAACCCTACTCGTACTGTGGTGGATTGATCTGGAGGAACACGAAGACACGGAGCACTCAAAACCGGCAAGTGTGCCTCGAGGAGAGCAGCTATGTGCGTACAAGTGTTGTGGATCAAAGACTCGAACCCTTTGCTCGGTTGCCTCAGGCCTCCTTTTATAGCTTAAGGGGCGACCACAGTGGCAAAACAGTCATTTTAGCATGATTAGATAGCTAACAGTGTCATAATACCTAACTGTGGCAATTAGGACAAAGTGCATTAAATGCACCGCTATGTGTCATGCTGAGGTTGAAGTCCGGCAAGCCTGCCACGCTGCTTATATCTCTGTCTCATATTAGCGTGACACGCCATCTGGACGGGTGTCAATAAAGCTAATCTTTTCTCCAGCAGGTTGCCATGTGCTCGACGAAATCCACCTAGCCACTTGAGAGCTCGACACCGCACCGATTAGCGACTGGCGTGCGATGAGGTGGAGCGGTGGTGTCTTGGCGGGGATTGGCCGGCACGGAGCCTACCGGGATCTTGTCTTGGAGTCTTCCTTTGGCCTTGTTGGCCCTGGAGACCCTGCCGGGGTGGCTTGGCCTTGCCAACAGGCGTGATCTCGACCCTGTCAGGCTCGCCTGCCCGGCAATGGAGATCCTCCTGAAGGCTTCTCTGGTTACCTTGGTCTTCTTAATGCACTCCTTGATCTCATGAAGATGCGGTTTCTCTATCTCATCTAATGTCAAGCCTTGATACCAGATGTATGCCTTGTCATACACCGGTGCATAAGTAAGGGCGGCGAACGCACATGTTTGTTGCACCGACAGTTAAGTAGTCTAATCACCCCCATCTAGACATACTTTTGATCGTACAGCTTTCAGCCCTGCCCCGCCAGCCAGAAGTACTAGATTGCGGGCGTTCATCAGTTAAGCGCAGAAAAAGTACAGATTTCATTTGCTCTTCTGCCTAACGAACTAACGGCAGTATCTTCGCAACCGTCACTCCGATTCAGTTGATTCAAAAGCTCACGTTCTCTATTCGTCAAGCCCGTTCTATTTGTACCATTTTCATGATGTTGTCACACTATGAAAATGAAATTTTGCCCTTGCCCTTTATAAGCCCCCTTCGAGAGGAAAACATTTCCGGTGAAATTTTTCCGCGAGCTTCTCCACTTCTTCCCGATGATTTCTTCATCCCAAGGCAAGCCACGACAGCCACTTGCATGATGGCCTTGTAGTAGCCATGGTTTTCAAATTGAATATTTAAATACTTTGTGCATGTTAATACTTTGTGAATGCTATATATGCTTGTGGAATCATGCTCATCTTCATGCCATGTTCATTTGATTCTCGTGAGTAAATGATCATTTGCTAGTATTATTATTCTCATGTTTCATTCTTGTAATTATTTCGTATGCTCGCGATAATGTTATGCTCATATGAATTACAAACGTCTGTTATGAAAGTATTTGTTATATTCATGATCATCCATATGCCATGCTCATTTGCATCTAGTAGATTAAATGATTTATTGTTGACAATGCTATAATCCAAATGTTAAATGGTTATGATTCCCATCCATGCTCATGTTCATATGCATTGTTATTTCATCATACTATTTGATTATGACGCAGCTCATCACCATTCAAGTTTAACCGAACATTAATCAAACCTGAACAAATTTGTTGGTTGAGTCATAGTGCCATCGAATCGAGCTGACCAGTGCAGCCACACTTGCCTTATGGGGGGTCCTAACTTGGTCTATTGTCATGCCTCTCGCCGGTGCCATCCACTAGGGAAGGTTATGTGTGCACGTCACCCTGATCAGGTAAGCGGCCATAGCCTTGTGTGCCCGTGTTTGGTATTGAGCTCATGTCCCTATTTGGGACCGTTTGTTTTGTTTGGCCATGACGATGGTCGGCCATGAAGGTGGCGGATGTCACGCGGTGACATCGGGGCCACCCAGGACATAGCCCAAAGAGGAGTTTGTCAGAGTGGTCGGGAGAATGTCATGCAATAGATCGATTTTGTTGGAATGTCGTTGGTCCACCCGAATGGGAGCACGAGGCCATGAATTCCGTGGTGTGGGTACAATGTACTAACCTCTGTAGAGTGTATAATCTATCAACAGCCATGCCCTCGGTTATGGGCCCAATTCATAGTAGGTCACACTATGGGTCAATAGTAGTAATAACCTAACTAATAAACAACCTCGGTTCGATGAGGAAAGAAGTTGGTTGATCTTTATGTGGTCACGAGATGATCATGATGGTATTCTTGACGATGATGAGGTGATCTTGTGATGATCACGATGGTAAGTAAGATTTGGTATCTATGGTGGTTACGAGGCAACCTCTGAGAAGAGTAAGTTGGTCCAAGGGACCTTAAACATCGACCCCCTTGCATACTAGTTCCAGTATCATCATGTTCATATCATGAGTAACATGTCCATGCCATGCTCATCTTATATAGTGCTAGAATCATCTTGTTCATATCAGGAATTATGTACATGTTGTGCTCATGTTGTTCTAGTAGTATCATGTTCATCATGGATAATTAACCTGTAAATGTCATGTTGTTGTTTGTCTTGAATGCTTTGGTTGCTATGAGCTTGAGAGTACATTCAAAGTACTCACCTGGCGTGTCATGCCAGATTGCAGGTGATGCCATGTTTGATTGCTTGTTGTGGATCCTGATTTTGCGAGCTAGGATGCGCCCCAGCCGGAGTCCCTGTGGAGTGGAGTTCACCGCGGTCGTCGTTGTTCCACTGCTAGAAGTTATTCTGGTGCTATGAATTGTTCCGCTACTAGCATAGAGCTACGTTAGCAGGAGATGTGTCACTGTGCCGATGTAATCATTTGTAACACCCGCACCCTTGTACCCATATTATTTGTAATAAGAGCTGATTTGTTCTATGCCAAGCCGTATTCCAGAAGACTTGATCTCTGGGCTGGAATACAGGGTGTTCCGGTTCCTCTGAGCCGGGGGTCCACAGAACCGATCGTGACCCAGCTCCGGGTACTGATCCCGGTGACGCTCATGATCGTCTTGCCGCTAAGGCGATTGTTTGTTCCTTCTTGGGGCGACTAGGCTGTGAGCCGACTGGATAGTGTCAACCCTGACACATCTGCTGTGAATCCTGTTGTGCGACTCGGAGACAGCTGAATTCTACTCTTCAGCCGCCTTGAGCAAGGCCCGGATCTACCGGAGACCCTCTCATGCCTCTGACCAACACGGCTGGATAGAATCTGCTATTCGAGTGGCCGCCGCTAAATTCTGAATCGGGGTGCGGAATACCTGGTAATCTCACTGTGGGTCACTCGAGAACAACTATCACTGCTGACGGCTGGAACTAGGTTGTTGCTGCCGGTGTGCCCGATCATCGAGTGAGTTCTGGAGCGCCTCCAGACAAGTGTGCTCAGCCAAATTGGCCTGGCGTGCGGCTTCTAAGGCCTGAGCCTCGGGAGTCGTCCCAACGATGGGCGTCCGGAGGGCTTGCTCATTCCTGTGCCGCAACTCCTCCCTCTGCTGCCGAGTGAGAGGCCGGGGATAGTACTCATCGCCATGACGGATCTCGTCACCATCGATGTCAACTTGCGATGGGCCGTCGACTCCTGCGCCGCCACGGGGTACCCAGGTGGACTGTGCAGGGAACCGGCCATCAGCACCTTCGTAGCGGGATGGCTGCTCTCGCACTCAGATAAGCCGTCCGAGTCCTCATGCAGGGAGTCGAACAAATCGAGGATGGGCTCATTGGCCTCGATCGCAGTGATTTGTGGGGCCGCAACCTGAAGGTCCACCATGTGCTTGATCCACCGCTAGAGCGGCGAGCGCCCGAAGCGCTTGCGATGGTGAACAGCTGGGCGGGGAAGTGCCGACTGGTACAAGGCCGATGGCTGATGAAGAAGAATGTCGAAGGTACTCGCGCAGAAGTGCACTGCAACATGAATGGATAGTGCCTCGACATCTAGTGGGGCCTCCTAGAGCCAGGCCGAACCATCAGTGATGAAGCTGAGGACGCCGAAACAGATCTTGCCGCCAAGTGTCAGGCTGCCGCCGGAAACCATGGTCAAGATGGGAAAATTGCAACTATGCTGGAAGTCGCTAGACGCCTGCCCCATGGTGTGTGCCAACTGTCATGGGTGTAAGTCTGACAATAGTGTATAGGGGTATGGATTATAGGGCAGAGCGTAGCTACGTCGCCATTGTTACACTTGGATTTACGAGTTCAAGCCCCTCGCAGTGGAGCAAATAGCCCTACGTCTCGGTGCTCTGGAGCTATTGATTGAGTGTATGGTTTACAAGGGATGCGAACCCTTGCCACGAAGCAGGGGGGATAATATAGAGTTCGCCCTCACCCATGAATGCTGCCATTACCAAGGGTTTAAGGAGGAGATTAAGGGCGCCAGTTACTGGAAACGGGCGCACTAATTACATTTGATGAGGGCGGACGCACTTCCTGACCGTTGTGATCCCAGGGAGCGTCCTGGTCTTCTCTATCCGAGTGCTCACAGGTTCTCCGAGTGAAGTGGTCTGGTCGAGTGGAGTGCTATCCTCCGAGTGATAGTCAGGTTGCAGAGTATTTGAGTGCTGGTCAGGCCCTGGGGCCCAGTGTTAGGTGTATGGTGTCCAAGGGTAGGGTCTGTTGGTCAGGCCTATTACCCTACCCTTAGTACATGTACCCATCAAGGATGACCCCCATTTATATAAAGGAGTAGATGGTGTTATTAGATGTTGTGTACCTGAGCATGAGCAGGAACAAATCCTAAGGAAGTGTCACTCCGAGGCTTACGGAGGGCGTCATGCGGGAGATAGAACTACATGTAAGATATTGCAATCGGATTTTTTTTGACCTACTCTCTTCAAGGGTGCACGTAAGTTTGTCCTTTCTTGTGGTGTATGTCAAAGAATTGGTAATATTGGTAGACATGAGGAGATGCCTATGAATTATTCACTTGTTATCGAACCATTTGATGTTTGGGGCTTTGATTATATGGGATCTTTTCCTTCCTCCAATGGGTACACTCATATCTTAGTTGCTATTGATTATGTTACTAAGTGGATAGAAGCTATTCCAACTAGTAGTGTTGATCACAACACCTCTATTAAAAGATAAAGGAAGTTATATGTCCAAGGTTTGGAGTCCCTAGATATTTGATGACAGATGGTGGTTCACATTTTATTCATGGTGCATTCTGTAAACTTCTAGCTAAATATGATGTCAACCATAGAATTGCATCACCTTATCATCCTTAGTCTAGTGGTTAAGTTGAATTAAGCAATAGAGAAATAAAGGTAATTTTGAAAAAGAATGTTAATAGATCTAGAAAGAATTGGTCTAAGAAACTTGATGATGCATTATGGGCATACAGAACTGCTTATAAAAATCCTATGGGTATGTCCCTGTATAAAATGGTTTATGGAAAAGCATGTCTTTTACCTCTTGAACTAGAACATAAAGCTTATTGGGTAATTAAAGAACTTAATTATGATTTCAAACTTGCCGGTGAAAAGAGTTTGTTTGATATTAGCTCTTTAAATGAGTGGAGAACACAAGCTTATGAGAACTCCAAGGAGTTTAAAGAAAAGGTTAAAAGATGGCATGATAAAAGAATTCAAAATTGGAATTTAATGTTGGAGATCAAGTTCTATTGTACAAATCTCATTTCAGATTCTTTGCAGGAAAAAAATTCTCCAAATGGGAAGGACCATATATCGTCGAAGAAGTTTATCATTCTGGGGCTATCAAGATCAACAATGCCTAAGGAACAAATCTGAAGGTGGTTAATTGACAAAGAATTAAGCATTATATTTCGGGTACACCCATTAACCTTGAAACCAAAATTATTCAAACTATGACACCGTAGGAGCACATTAAAGAGACCTTTCGGAATGCTCCAGAATCCTAAAAAAGGAATAGATATGTGATACAGTAACTAAACCGACTCCAAAAACTCCATAAAAATACTTTTTCACCGTTTCAAAAAATTTAAAAATTAGGAAAATAAGAGATAGCCAAGAAAGTGCATGAGGGGGCCACAAGCTCAGCGGGCACGCTACCTAGGCTTGTGGGGCCCTCGTGGACTTTCCCAACTCCATCTTCTCCTCGATTACTTGTCCTGTAAGGGAAAATTAATTATATATAATTTTCTCTGTTTTGACCTCTGTATCGCAAGCTTCTCCTGTGTTATTATTTTGGGATTTTTTTTTTCAAATCTTCTAGGCCAAACATCATGTCTTCTTCTTCCTCCAACAATGTGGGGGATGACACTTGGTTGTTTCATATGGAACTAAAGAGAGAGGAGACCAAGGAAGTCACCATGGAGGAGGAGGCAGGAGATTCGCTAGAGGTTCACCCTACGGCTTATGAAAGAGGCACTCTAGCTGGTATCTCCACTATTCCAAACCCCCATCAAGCAATGAGGACTACAATGAGCCAAGGAAGTCAAGAGGTACAAGAGGGGCCTTGATAAGCCACAAGTATAAGGATCGTTTGTAGATTTTTCGATAAGTAAGAGTGTCGAACCCACCGAGGAGCTAAAGGTGAATTAATATTGCCTTCAAGTTCTATCGACCAACAATACAACTCTATGCACACTTAATGTTCTCTTTACATAGAACAAGTATGAAACTAATTTATGAGGATAAACTAGAACTACTTTGCAAGAATAAAACTAGGAGTACTTTGCAAGATAATAAAAGTTAGTTTTTTAGTAGAAAGCTTTTTGTAGAATGATGTGAAAGATTGTCCATAGGCAATTGAATATAACACAATAGATACTTATCATATGCCATGAGCGAGAGTCATGAGCTAACAGACTTCTCGTACTTGGATCACATGCACTTCTGATTGGAAATCTAGCAAGCATCCACAACTACTAAAGATCATTAAGGTAAAACCCAACCATAGCATTAAGTATAAAGTCCCCTTTACTCCCTTATGCAACAATCCCCTTACTCGGGTTTAAACTTCTGTCACTCTCTCAACCCACTATAAGCGAATCATAAACATATTGCAACACCCTACAGTGGTAATTCCATATGCTTGCGCGACATGGAGGGCACCATAGGACAGCATGATATGTCCGAAATGTATCTACTTTTCCAAACACTTCTGCTCTTGTTTTGGACTCTAATTTGCATGATTTGAATGGAACTAACCCGGCTGACTTTGTTTTTAGTAGAATTTTCATGGTGTTGTTATTATGCAGAAATAAAATTTCTCAGATTGGGCTGAAAATTTATGGAGAATATTTTCAGAATATATAAAAAATACTGGCCAAGAGAATTACCAGAGGGGGTCCACCAGGGCGCCACAAGCCCAGGGGGCGCACCCACCCCCCAGGGTGCACCTAGTAGGCTTGTGGGGCCCTGGCAGATCCCACAACCCTAACTCCAACTCCATAAGTACCTATTCATCCAGAAAAATATCAGAGACAAGGAATCATCACGTTTTATGATACGGATCCGCCGCCACCTCTTATTCTTCATCGGGAGGGCTAATCTGGAGTCCGTTCAGGGCTCCGGAGAGGGGGATTCGACGCCTTGTCATCATCAACCATCCTCCATCAACAATTCCATGATGCTCACCATCAGGAGTGAGTAATTCCTTCATAGGCTTGCTGGACGGTGATGGGTTGGATGAGATTTGTCATGTAATCGAGTCAGTTTTGTTACGGCTTGATCCCTAATAGCCACTATGTCGGCGTTTTGGGAACCAGGGTACACAGACTTGCCTGCCTGCGGCCCACGGCGTGGCACCATCGGCGACCTGGTATGGCCCACCTATGAAGATTATCAAGAAAAGACCCTCGCGAGGGGCCAAGCCTCGCGAGGCAGATGACACCAAGACCTCCTGAGGGAGCGGCCTCCCCAGGCTGCCTCCTGAGGAGCAGAGATTCTTATGCAGGTGCCCAACCTCACGAGGTTGCGGTGACGCAAGCCATGACTACCAAGGCCAGGCGGGCGCTAGCGGGCGTAGAGAAGACAGTTTCCCCTTTGGTGCTAAGGAGGCAAGTGCAGGCGTGGGTTCTCGAGGAATCAGGCAAAGGTTTCCATTCCAGTGCAAACAAGACCAGGACTGCCAGGACGGCAGGACGGATGTCATCGCCGAGCCCACTACGGCGTCACGACCAGAAGCTTTGTAGGCGAAGACCACCTTTCGTCAGGATAAGATGTACTACTTGTCCCCTTTCAAATTGGCCATTGTGGGATCCCTTCCCGCCTATGTTTTGGGGGAAGAGGACCAAGGCCACGATATATATATATAGGTTAGCCACCACCATAGAGGGGGGCAACTCACTCTCACCCCAAGGCAGACCTCGCGAGGTTGTTCATCCCTTGTACTTGTTCATCCTCAGCCCCTCGTGAGGCAAATCCACCACAAAGCAGGAGTAGGGTCTTACACCGCAAGGTGGCCTGAACCTGGGTAAACTGCCGTGTTCATCTTCTTCCTCGTTCATCGAGCTAGGCTGTAGGGTGATGAGTTGGTTGGTTGGATAGGCTGAGTTCTTCGCACACACCCCAGAGTTCGAACCTTTCTTGGGTCAGCGGAGACTTGAATCCGACATTTGGCGCGCTAAGTAGGGGCGTGTCGAAACTTGGCCTATTCGTCAATCACGTCACGTCCTCGCCACGTCGCACCCATGGCGGAGGCTCCCCGGGCTTGCATTAACCCTGAACATTGGGACACTCGCACCACCCGAGTGGCACCCCTCGACCGCGGAGCTCATCATCACCCTATGCTTCTCGGGGTTAACGACGTTGCCGGCGTCACCGGCCGTCGGCGGTGGGGCCCGCCGCCTGCTTCTCCCGCGCGGCGCTGCAACCATGCCACCACGCGGTCCTCTGACCATGCCACGTCATCCTTGCACACCCACCGGGGGCTGGTAAACATGCGGGCGGCGCTCCTCGTAGCGCAGGAGTTGCTGGGATGCCGGCTAGCAGAAGGCGGTCACGATGCCTTGCTTGGTCGGGTCGCCGAGCAGCTCGATGCCGCCTGCGAGGGCACAGAGCCCTTTCGTATCCTGCCTACATCATGGACGCCACCGGGGGCTCGCGCCCGCTCCCGCTGCGTCTGCTCGCCCTTCCATAGGTGGGTCCGGAGGATCCCACGGTGGCGACCTCACACGCGACGCCGCCCGCTCGACTCAAGATGTGTTCCCCCGAAACATGACCGGGGTAGGCGACCCCTCCAGGGGCCGCATTGAGGGACCGCACCTTGTTCGGCACAATTGGACCCCAGAGATGGCAGGTAGCAAAGCAGAGAGACTAGGGGCGGGCTCCAGGATGATGGCCCCCGGTGCCTCTGTGCCACCGCCGATGGGTTCGTCATATGAACAAAGGGGAGGCCTACGCGCGTTCCCCTCGGTGGCTTGAACATCGGGACCGCCGAGGCCACGCAGGACTGGGGCTCTTTACGGGCCATCCCAACACCCTGACGGCACCTTCGACAGCAACGACCACCGGTTACAACCAATGTCTTTGGAACATATCGCGCTAACCTTGGATCGCAGGTAAACAGTGCCGTGACAGGTCACCTCCGGGTGATGGCCCTGCCCCGGGCTAGTAGGGTGCGCCAGGAGGTCGCGCGAGGACACACCCCGCGCGCAGTAGAGGGGGCCCGGTGCTAGGGCTCCCCCCGCGCCACGAGGAGTGTAATGCCACCCGCTGCAGTGGCGCGTGCTATCCTGAAGTGGGTCCTCCCCCGGGGAAGGCGCCTGCGAGCCCTCCCCCGGCCAAGGGCCCGCGGCCACCTCACCACTACCCACGTAGCCCCTTGCCCCTTGGTCTTGTCCCGGTTTCCGAACGCCCCAACGGTGGCCGGGGTATGCGCGGGGAGGGGTCCTCACCCAAGAGGCAAGAAGCACCACTCAAGTCTCCGCTCGTGACACTCTCACGTAATAATGAGTGGGGTTGTACACGCCCCGGAGTCTCCTGAGCGCTGCCCCTGAGCCTCACAAGGGCTCCCGCCCACGTCCCAGTGGAAGCCCCATGCTCCGCGCTAGCGGACGACAATGCCCCCCAATGGCTATGCCCATGCCCAGTGGAGGCCCCATGCTCCGCGCTGGCGGGAAGACTAGAAGACTAGCATAGGCGACGGACACGGCTTTTTTCCTTGCCATCTCTTGTAGCCGAATCTGTCGTTTCTTGGAAAGAACTTGCAGCTTTTGCATTGTTATCAAAAAAAGGGGGGGTGTTTTTGGTTTTTTATTCTCCTAGCTGCTTTCCCTTCGCTTGGTTTCTGTTTTTGAAAGATGGCGGGCGCCCGAGGTTCGCTCCACCGCACAACGCGAGCGGGGGCTGGGCATGGTGCGCACGCCGGCACTGAAAACGCCCTAAGGGCCCAGGCCACAGCAGCTGTGGCCTTGCTCGCACGCACACCTCTCTGGATCCTCGCGAGGCGCTCTCAAGCGAACTGGCGGGCACGCATCCCCTGACCCCTCCTGGGCCTTGAACCAGGCACCACGACCAGACACGGCAACGACGGTCACCCCTACTCTGGGGTTAGGTGTGCGCGAAAAGTAAAAGAAGGACGACAACAGGGAGTGCAAATACCACTTAATACATCGCATGAAAAATTCTACCAAAAAATGCTTTCTCATCCCTGCGGGGTCACATTCAAAGTTCTGACAGGAAGGCAGGGAAACACAAGCTTAGCGAGAAGCGTTGTCGTCATCATCTTCGCTACCACCATCATCTTCAGCAGCTCCGCCCTCTTCGGCCCCAGGCGCAACCACATCATCGGCAAGGGCGAATTTTGCGATCAGGTCGTCCACGTGATCGTTCATCCAGTTCGCTAGGACGCCTTGGTTTGCCACAGGCACGGGGGCTAACACGGTATCGAAGTCAAAGTCGGGGTTGGAGCGAAGAAGGTGGCTGAAGACGCGCGAGAACGTGCGCCCAAGAAAGTCGCGGCTCTTCTCCACGATGAGCTGGCGCGCCCTCGCGGCCCAGCCCTCGAGGCGAGTCACGACCTGGGTGAAGAAACTGAGGTAGCCGGCGTCGTCAGCTTCGCGTGGGTGGGAGACGTTCTCATTGCCGATGTGGCTCAGGGCCCGGTTGGCCCTGAGCCCGAGGGCCTCGAACATCAAGGAACGCTCACACTGCAGCATCCGGCGGCGGCTCGCCTCGTCCGAGGCTTTCTCCACGAGGGATGTAACACCCTCAACCTGCTAATGAAGGGAAGATAGCTCGGCCTCAGCGGTAGCCCGAGCTACCTCAGCGGCCTCCCCGCGCTGCTCCGCCACGGGTAGCTTCTCCTCGAGGGCATCGGCCTTGCCCTGCAGCTCGACACGCCGCTGCTTGAAGCGAGCCTCCTGGAGCTCCAGTTTCTTGCGATATTCCTCGACGAGAGTCTCGCCGATCCCCGCCACCTTCTGTTCGACCTTTCACTGGATCCTCGCCTCCCGAGAGGCAAGGGCATCCTCGGATGTGGCCACTTGGTGCTCCATCACCTCCAGCCACTTATGCTCCAGGCTCAGCTCCACCGCCTCTAGCGCCAGCGTGTCGTCGGGCGTACAGGGCCTCGCCTCGCTCGTGGGCAGCCCGGTCGTCGGAGCGGCAAGTGCGGCCATGCACACCCGGAGTCGCTGCTCGAGGAGGGCGTTGGAGGCTTGGAGCTCCCTCTCGCGCTCCTCCGACGCATCACGCTGGCGGTCCGCGGCTCGGGCCTCCTCCAAGGCGTGATCGCGAGCCTCCCGCAACGCCGCAAGGGACCCCTCTGCCTCCGCGCGGGCGTGCTCGTGCTGCAAGCGGCCAAGGTTGATGGCGACTTTCAGTTGGCGCCATTCGCGCGCCAGGCGAAGGCCCTCCGCCTCGAGGCACGCGTTGACATCGGCAAGCGCCGTCCCAAGATGGCCCAGCGCGCTCGTCGCTTCCTGGATAAGGTCACGACGGAAGGCACTGCGCCCGCGTGCGAGCTCCAACGCCCGGCCGATCCCTTCCTCCGTGCCCCGATCGGCTTGAGGAGCGCGTGATGACTCACCCATCTCCGGTGGGGGACTGGGGGCTGGAGCTCCTTCGACCGCTCCCCGGGCCTGGGGCGGGGCACGACGCGGGCCAGCCCCGCTACTTGAAGATGGGGCTATCGCACGGGTCACCCAGCCGCCAGCAAGAACCAACGGAGGAGCCCTCGGCATAGCCCCCATGCCCCAGATGTTGCTCCGGAAGAAGGACGCCGGGAGTGCAGGCCTGTGGCCCCCCAGGGGGGCCTCGGCTCGTGTGCAGACGCCACCTCGCGTGCCACCGCCCATCTCGGGAGGCCTAGGGTCGCAACCGGACCAGAGGCCTCCGGAGGTCACGCTCGGGACAGGCTCACCCCCGCAACGGAAGGGATCCTGAGGGGCAAAAGTCAGAAGAGGACGCGATATGCGAAAATCAGGGAGGATAAGGTACTTACTCATCCATGGCTATCCACTTCCTGTTTTTCAGGGTCCGTGGGACGAGGTCGTAGTGGCTCCCGAGCCCCTTCCGCTTGCGGGATACCCCAAGATCCGAAAGGGGTACGCTGCGGGCCGGCGGGTAGACTTCCACGGCGGGGGTGGCAGCTGCGTCCGCGGGCGGGGCCCCCTCCCCGCCGCCTATGGAGCTGGAGGCGGCCATCTCAGGAGCATATGGTAGTTGCTCCCCAGCGGCCACCTCGGGAGCATATGGTGGCTGCTCCCCAGCGGCCACCCCAGGAGCACGTGGTGGCGCCTACTCCCCCGCGGCCACCTCAGGAGTGCGCACAGCGGGGCCTTCAAGCAGTGGTGGTACCAAGAGGGGGTTGTCGTGAGGCCCCTCGTGGCCCACGGGGAGCAGCCCCCACTCGTTGAAGCGTGGCATCTTCTTGGCAAAAGCCCCCCCCCCCCGGTTCAGGCAGTTGTACAAAGGGCGTCCCTCGGTAGGGAGCGCGGTGGGTGCCTCACCAGTCAGGAGCTGAAGCACTGCGTGCAATGTGTTGGAGGGAAGCGAAGGCACCTGGAGCCTCATGGGGTCATCGGCGACCGGTGAAGGCCCACATCGGGCGAGTATGGCACTGGAGCGGAGCGATGTGTCGCCGAACGAACTCCCTCACCACCATCACCGTCGTCACCCCCACCTCCTTCAGCTTGGCCAGCCTGGACAAGATGTGCGCGAGCTGCAGGTCAACGAGTTCCGCATGCCCCCAGCCAGAGCACGGCTCCGCTGGCACCGATGGGATGAGGAGCAGGGGGCTGCACACGGTGGCATCCACATGCACCCACTGCTTCCGGAACCCCCTCGTATCCAGGCGGAGCATGAAGTTGATGCCGAAGCCTGCGGTCGTCGCCACCGCCTAAAGCGACATGCACCCCGAGTGTTGCCCGCTGTCAACCAAGTGGAGCGAGAAGAAATGGCGGAGCAAGGCCATGGATGGGGCGATGCCCACGAAGGCCTCGCACAAGAAGGTGAAAGCGGAAAGGAGGATGATAGATCCAGGATCCAGATGCAGCGCGTGGATCTGGTAATGCGAGAGCACGGCGTTGAAGAAATCGGAGAATGGAGGTAGCAGGCTGGCAAGAAGAGCGTGGAGATGAAGAGGAATTTCGGTGGCCTCCATATCAGCTAAGGTTCGGGTGGCAGGCCAGACCTTTGTCGCCTTCCACTCGTTGGAGTCGGCGGCAATGGCGTGCTGGACCTTGTCCAGCCCCTCCTGGTTGATCACCGTGGACCGGTCCAGCGCTGGATCCGGCCCCGGCGAGGGCTCCGCTGCCACATGGGTTTTCACCTTCTTCTTCCTGGGAGCCATGGCGGCAAGGTGAATTGGAGCTGGCGCGGGGTCTGGCAAAGGAGACGCATGTTCGCAAGGAGGGGGAGAAGCAGAAGGCAGGCGTGCAGCGGGGCAATGATGGTCGGGCTGTGTGCATTAGGCAGTTGTCAAATCGTGCGATTGCCGAGGCGGCATGGGGAAGTGGAGATGCCCACGTCCCATCAAGCGCCACGCGTCAGCCTGGCCCGCAGGCGGTTGGGGCCCACGGCGCTTTGCCCTTGCCCCTTGGCTTCGCCTCGAAGCCAAGTCCAAGCACGCCTTGGGCCCGGGGGCTACTGTCGGTGTTCTGGGAACCAGGGTACCCAGACTTGCCTGCCTGCGGCCCACGACGTGGCACCATCGGCGGCCTGGTATGGCCCACCTACGAAGATTATCAAGACAAGACCCTTGCGAGGGGCCAAGCCTCGCGAGGCAGACGACACCAAGATCTCCTGAGGGAGCAGCCTCCCCAGACTACCTCCTGAGGAGCGGGGATTCCTATGCAGGTGCCCAACCTCACGAGGTTGCGGTGACGCAAGCCATGACGACCAACGCCAGGCGGGCACCAGCGGGCGTAGAGAAGACAATTTCCCCTTTGGTGCTAAGGAGGCAAGCGCAGGCGTGGGTTCCCGAGGAATCAGGCAAAGGTTTCCATTTCAGTGCAACAAGACCAGGACCACCAGGACGGCAGGACGAATGTCATCACCGAGCCAACCACGGCGTCACGACCAGAAGCTTTGCAGGTGAAGACCACCTTTCGTCAGGATAAGATGTACTACTTGTCCCCTTTCAAATTGGCCACTGTGGGATCCCTTTCCCGCCTATGTTTTGGGGGAAGAGGACCAAGGCCACGATATATATAGGTTAGCCACCACCATAGAGGGGGGCAACTCACTCTCACCCCAGGGCAGACCTCGCGAGGTTGTTCATCCCTTGTACTTGTTCATCCTCAGCCCCTCATGAGGCAAATCCACCACAAAGCAGGAGTAGGGTCTTACACCGCAAGGTGGCCCGAACCTGGGTAAACTGCCGTGTTCATCTTCTTCCTCGTTCATCGAGCTAGGCTGTAGGGCGGCGAGTTGGTTGGTTGGATAGGCTGAGTTCTTTGCACACGCCCCAGAGTTCGAACCTTTCTTGGGTCAGCGGAGCCCTAAATCCGACACACTATGTTATGAGATTGATGTTACTATGACTTTGCTATACCTAATGCTTGTCACTAGGGAGTGCCATGATTTTAGATATGAACCCTTTATGTTTTCATGAGTTTATTTGTGTTCTTGATCTGATCTTGCAAGTTGTATGCACCTATTACGTGTTATGATCCTCGTACCCCAAGGTGACAATAATTGGGATTCTTTCCGGTGATTATCGTAGTTTCAGGAGTTCATGTATTCACTATGTGTTAATGCTTTGTTCCGGTTCTCTATTAAAAGGAGGCCTTAATATCCCTTATATTTCCTTATGGACCCCGCTGCCATGGGAGGGTAGGTCAAAAGATGTCATGCAAGTTCTTATTATAAGCACGTATGACTATATACGGAATACATGCCTACATTACATTGATGAATTGGAGCTAGTTCTGTGTCGCTCTAGGTTATGGCTGTTACATGATGAATGTCATCCGACACAAATATCCATCATTGATCCAATGCCTACGCTTTTCATATATTGGTTTTTGCTAAGTTACTTTCATTGCTGTTGTTACAATCGCTACAAAACTGCTACTGCTACATTACTATTGCTATTATTACCACTACTATCAAACTATCATACTACTGTGCTACTGATCACTTTGTTGCAGATATTTAGTTCTCTAGGTGTTTTTGAATTGACAACTCAACTGCTAATACTTGCAAATACTCTTTGGCTCCCCTTGTGTCAAATCAATAAATTTGGGTTGAATAATCTACCCTCGAAAACTATTGTGATCCCCTATACTTGTGGGTTATCAAGACCTTTTTCTGGCATTGTTGCCGGGGAGCATAGCTCCATTTGCTGAGTCACTTGGGATTTATATCTGTTGATCACTATGAAGAATCTAAAAGATAATAGAACCAAGATCGTTCCCTCTAAGATGAGCGGAGGTAAGGAACTGTCATGTAGATATTCTCTTGATTCACCTTCTGTTATAAGCAGGCTTGCGACACCACCACCTGCTATTAATTCTGATATGTCACAAGTAATTGGTGATGCTACTTCTACTATGAATGATGCTTATGATGATTCCAGTGCTTTGCTTGATAGTACTATACCACTAGGTGAATTCCTTGATGAACAACTTGCGATAGCTAAAGAAATTGAGAGTGCTGAAATTGATGAAAATGCTGAAACTGATGAAATTTATGACCTATTAGACCTAGCTCTCCTTGAATTGAAATGCCTAAGGTACCTAAGGGTTATGTTATGGATGGGGAAATAGCTAGAGAAATTCTTGCTTGTAATGATAGAGACGATGTTAAGAAATCATTGAGTAAGCTTAAATAAAAATCTAAGATGGAGAAATGAAATATGATCCTAAGTTTGCTACTTCTCCTATCTTTGTCACTAATAAGGATTATGAATTCTCTGTCGACCCTGAGTTAATTACTTTGGTTGAATATGTTCCTTTTCATGGTTATGAAACTGAAACTGTTGTGGCACACCTTACTAAATTAAATGATATAGCCACCCTATTTGCTCATGAGGAAAGATTCTCTATTACTACATCCTTAAGTTGTTCCATTTCTCATTAAAGGGTGATGCTAAGAATTGGTTTAATACTCTTGCTCCTGGTTGTGTGCGCAGTCCTAGGATATGATATATTACTTCTCTGAATAATATTTTCCTACTCATAAGAAACAAGCTGCCTTACAGGAAATATTTAACTTCGTGCAAATCAAAGAAGAGAATCTCCCTCAAGCTTGGGGGAGGCTTCTCCAGTTACTTAATACTTTGCTTGATCATCCTCTTAAGAAAAATGAAATACTTGATATATTTTATAATGTACTAACCGATGCTTCTAGGGACTACCTAGATAGTTGTGCTAGTTGTAGAACTATTTGTCGTGCATACGACCATTGATGGGATCATGGCGATCCCTTTTAGGTTCGACTGGAGGGATCATCGAGCACAAAGAGCGGAGCTAGTAGAGAACACGCGAGGTTTATCCAGGTCCGGGCTGCTGTGAAGCGTAAAACCCTACTGCTTCTTTGTGTATTGGATGTGTATGTGCCCAGTTACATGGAGCGCATGTCCGGCAATGTGCTCGGGGGTGCTGCTACGCGTGCAAATGAACAGGGTTTCGACATTTGTTAATGTAGCCATGGGCCTCCTTTTATAGACTAAGGGGTCACCATAATGGCAAAATGGTAATTATACACTATAAATAGTGGCTACAGTGCCAAATATCTAACTCTGACGGGTTAGGACAAACATATTTATTGCGCTGTGAGGTGTCTTGTGGATGGAGCTCCTCGGCAAGGTTAATCTCTCCTTCTCTGCCGCTCGCCCATCTACCTCTTATTTCCTTGACATGCCACTTGGACGGGTGTCATTAAAGCTACATCTTCAGAGGCGAGCAGCCATCTGCCAAGACAAGACTCACCTAACCGCATCTACTACTATTACTCCACACACCGACCGCTATCCAGCATTCATCTAGAGTATTAAGTTCATAAAGAACGGGGTAACGCCTTAAGTAAGATGACATGATGTAGACAAGATAAACTCACGTATGAATAAAATCCATCTTTTTACCCTTAATAGTCATGATACATACGTGTCATGTCCCCTTCTGTCACTGGGATTGAGAACCGCAAGATTGAACCCATTGCAAGAAAAATCAATCTAGTTGGCCAAACCAAATCAATAGATCGGAGATAAATACGAAACTATAGTAATCATGCATAAAAGAGTTCAGAGAAAACTCAAATAATATTCATGGATAGATCTGACCTGTTGTGGCGGACATGATCACCTATGGGGCCATTGGCCCCTTTGTGGTTTCAGCAAGGGGGAAGGTCACGTTGCACAAAGAGCAGAGGCCATGAAACAGCACGACGGTGGTGACACTAGTGGTTTTTACCCAGGTTCTGGCCGCTGGGAAGCGTAAAACCCTACTCCTGCTTTGGTGGATTGGATGGAGGAACACGATGAACATGCAGCGCTCAAGCCCGGCAAGGTGGCCTCGGGGAGAGGTGCTACGCACGTACAAGAGTGCCAAGGTCTGAATTCCTTGCTCATTTGCCTTGGACCTCCTTTTATAGCTCAAGGGGTGACCACAGTGGCAAAACAGTCTTTATCTAGTGATTAGATAGCTAATAGTGCTATCATACCTAACTCTGGCAGTTAGGACAAAGTGCATTAAATGCACTGCTAGGTGTCGTGTTGAGGGTGAAGCCCGGCAAGCATGCCATGCCGCTTAACCATCTTCTGCTTATCTGTTTGACACACCTCTGGATGGGTGTCACTTGAGAGTAATCTATCTTCAAATGGGCTGCCACGTGCTCAGTTGTAGCCACTTAATCACCTGGAGGCTCGACACCGCATTGATAGGTGATTTGTATTGTGGTGCAGTGGAGCGGTGGTGCATTGGCGGGAGTCCTCGCTCTTGGCGGACCCGGCAAGCCTCCCGGGGAAGTCTTGGACTTATCCCTGGGCAGCCTCGACCCGGCCAAGCTCTCCTGCCCGGCAAGGGAGGCCTCCCCAAGGTGTCTGTTCCTTGATCTCACGAAGAGTGGTTCCTATGGTTTGGTTTTTCTTTGCATGTTGGTGCAGGAAATGTGATGTCAGCACACCTGTGTATAAGTACGGGCAACCAAACATGAAAGTTTGTTGCACCGACAGGAGCCCCCGGGCCTGGCCCATATGTGCCACCTGGCATCATTGGGGTAGGTCCCAACAAATACACAGGCGCACACTTTGGCCAAACCGCAATGGGATTCATGCTTTCCTTGATATCTTCCTTGCTTCTTCATTAACCTGTGATTGAATCAGTTTCCGGTTTTCCCGCGAGTCGTGCAGAACAACATGGGGTTACCCATGTAATGGCTCGCGGGCTGCCCACGTTCATGGGGAGGTAACTGCCATTTTACTCATCCCACTACGCCTGCCGTTTTTGCCATGTACGCTGCATGCATTGCTAGGGTTGGTGGTGGACGCGTAGGGTGTGGGAATGAGTGCCATGGCAGTAAGCTCGGTGTCGTGGATAGGCGCAGGAGGGCGGTCGTCGATCCTGGACGTTGTCAGTAACGCAGAGGGACAGGATTGGTGGAGTGGGGTGGTCGCCTTCCGGGTGGTGAGGAGCCAGACCCCGGCCATGCTCCACTATAAAAGGGGGTGCGGGCGGAGGGCTCACCCACACACATCTCCTCCTTCTTCTTCTTGTGCTTTCTTCCACCATGGTGAGGGGAAGAGGACGCGGTCGTGCTCCAGCAGTGGCGACGAGGGTCTCTTCTCGGCAGCGTCTCCCTCCCCCTGCTGGGGATGCAGGGGCAGAATCCAGCACACAAGGTGGTGCCGCAGGGTGTGGGCATGGCCGTCGCAGCACTCGGGGCCGACGAGGACGCGGTGGTGCTCTGGTTGCTCCTCCCCAGCCGCTTTGGTCCCAATGGAAGGCCACGTTGGGGACCAGCCATTGGAGTCCATCGTCAAGCTGCACGGGCCCCCGCGCAGCCATCTTCGGCTTCCTACCCTTTCGCAAGGGTGATGGAAATAGAACAGCCGCCAGGATTGAAGCTGCACATGAGGGGCTGCTGTAATGGCAGCATGCGGGCGGACGTAGAGTTCCCCGCGCCTCATGTCATGCTTCTCCAGCATGGCTCGAAAACTTTTGCTCGTGCCCATAGCTTGGCGGCGGGGCATATTCTCCATTTCAAGTTAATGGAGGCCAGTCTGCTCTCCATCAAGGTCTTTGGGTGTTCGGGTGCTCGCTTAGGGTGCTGCACAGAGAGCTCGATCGACGACAAAAGCTCCTCCTCGAGCGACAGCGATGAAGAGGGCAGTGAGGGCGATGACGATGGCACCGAGCGGGAGGACGGCGGCTCGAACTCCAGCTGAGCGCCGGACGCACCGTCACCATCAGCAAGGCGCCGGCGACACCATCATCTGCACCTGGTCTTCTCCCCGGTAGAGCGATTTGCTGGTGTGTTGGGTGTGGACGTCTCCACCTCAGCAGAGTGATTTGCCGGGGTGTTGGGTGTGGACATCTTCGCCTCCTCCAGCTGGACCTCGGCAGGCTTCCCCGTGGACTCTGGCTTCATCTTCCCTGCCGGTGACCCTCCTGCCACATTCCGCTGGTCCTGGCGGTGGTGACCAGGGCATCGCCTAGCCACTCTCTCTGTTCGTCGTCTTCGCCCCTGCCCCTCTCGATCTTGTCAGACTGCGTCCCGCGGGCCCTGATGGGGTCAGGCTGGGCTTCTGCTCAGGCACTCCTTTGCCCTCTTCACCTCCCACCGTAGTTCCTAGGAGGAGAGGGGCTAGAAAGGCATTGCAGGGCACTTATCTTTTTTAAATCTAAAACATGTAGGCACTTGCCAAACTTTATCTTAAATTATGTAACCTTTTCAGCCATATTTGTATCTTGTAAGGTTTGGTACTTGTTTATCCGCGTATTAATGAAAAAAGATATGCTTGTCGGGCACGTGTGCATGTATCATACCCATGCAGAGGAATGACTACTCTATACTTTCAAGTAAACAAGGCTTTCTAGCAAGACATCTTGCCGGTCTCTTCCATTGCTGCCGCGAGGTTCAGCCTGGTGGGTTTAGGAGCATGGAAGAGAACTAGCCCCATGTCAAAACCCTTTTTCTCAAATGCCACTACAACTAGCCTGACCGAAGTAATCTTTGAATCAAAAGATGAGAGCACAAATGTTTGAAGGTGACAAGGTTTTTCTATGCACAAGTTTTCCTCACAGAGGTACACTATGGATGTCTTAAAGGGAACTTATCTACTTTGGGTTGCCGGGGGTCGATATGCAAGCTCATTTTCTCTCCTCCTCCTTGGGATTTTATCCACAGCAAGGGACCTGTAGTTAGCGCAGGGGAAAACAGCAGCATATGACCCTCTCTAAATGATCATGGCAGAATCATGCTAAAATAAACATGCATGCAAGTTTTAGGCGCCAGCGCTTCATTTATTATCTTTGCACAGGGTCTGCACCTGGCTTTGTACAAAGGGTTACATGCACATCGGCAAGGCTTGTACAAAAGGTGGCTACTGAGGCTGGGCCCGGCAGCCACACCTTATGGGTAGAACTTGCAAAGATGCTCAATATTCCATGAGTTCTGCACCTTAATGCCATCGTTGGTCTCCAGGTGGACTGCGCCAGGTCTGGTGACTTGTACTACCCGGTAAAGGCCTTCCCACTTCAGCGTCAACTTGTTGGAACCCTTGGCGGATTGAACACGCCTAAGGACAAGGTCGCCTTCCTCAAGGCTCCGGGCATGAATCATGCGGATATGATAGCGATGCAAGGCTTGCTGGTAACATGTAGCACGCATAGTGGCCCAGAGACGATCTTCCTCGAGGAGCATGGCATCGTCATGCCGAAGCTGCTATTGCTCTACTTCATTGTAGGCAAGTACTCGAGGTGACCCGTATATGAGTTTCGTGGGGAGCACTGCTTCTGCCCCATAGACTAGGGAGAAGGGAGTCTCGCCGGTGGCTCGATTCGGTGTCGTACGGAGGGACCAAAGAACCACCGGCAGCTCATCGATCCAACGTCTGCCGCACTTCTGCAACTTATCAAAAGTTCTTGTCTTGAGCCCACGTAGCACTTCAGCGTTCATCCTTTTAGCTTTCCATTGCTCCGGGGATGGGCAACAGAGGCAAAAAGACCTTGCTCCCAAGGTTTTGTATGTACTGCATGAAGGTGCGGCTCATGAATTGGGTGCCATTATCGGTGATCACTCTGGAGGGTACTCCAAAACGGCACACCAATCCTTTCAAGAACTTGATAGTTGACTGCGCGGTCACCTTCCTCACTGGCTCCACTTCTGGCCACTTTGTAAACTTGTCGATTGCAACATACAAGAATTCAAAGCCCCCTGTAGCACGGGGGAAGGGGCCCAAGATGTCGAGCCCCCAGACCGAAAATGGCTAGGATAAAGGGATCGTCTGGAGAGCTTGAGCTGGTTGATGGATGTTCTTGGAATGAAACTGGCAGGCTTCACATTTGGTGGCTAGCTCAATCGCATCCTGGAGGGCTGTGGGCTAGTAGAAACCCTGCCGGAAGGCTTTTCCGACTAGGGCTCTTGATCCAATATGTGAGCCACACATACCCCCATGTATCTCTACTAGTAGCTTCTGCCCATCTTCCCAGCAAATGCACTTCAATTTCACACCATTCGGCCTTTTCCTGTACAGTGTATCATCAATAAACTGGTACATATTTGACCTTCGGGCTACTCTTTTAGCTTCTTCTTCTTCTTCGGAAAGTTATCCTATTTGAAGGAAATGGACAATGTGTTGTGCCCAAGTTGGAGCCTTAGGCTCAACAACAAGGACTAATGGCACCTCCTCATTCGTGGGAGCTCTCACCTCGATCACGGGAACTGGTGATTCCGCGGGAGGGTGCTGCTCACCAACCGAAGTAGAGTTGTTCCCGGCAGCCTCTCTCCCAGCGGCTTCGGGAAGCCCTGCCGGGAGATACTTGCCGGAGTCCAACTTCCTCCTTTTTCTGGCCATCATTGAAGGGGACACTAATGGTTGAGTTAGGCGGAGGACAAAAGTTCCTGGTTCCACAGGGAGCTTTTGTGCAGCACACTTTGATAAATGATCAGCAATGCTGTTCTCCGCACGTGGCACGTGCTCTGCTTGTAATCCATCAAAGTGCTCCTCCAACTTTCTCACTTCCTCTACATATGCCTCCATCAACAGACTCTAGTAATCCTTGTTAACTTGTCTCACCACAAGCTGCGAGTCTCCATGGATGATCAATTTCTTGATTCCCAACACCACCACAATTCTGAGCCCGGTAAGGAGCCCCTCATACTTAGCAGTGTTGTTGGTGGCCTTCTCCCGGGAAAAGTGCATTTGAACTACATACTTGAGATGCTCTCCCATGGGCGCAACAAGAAGAACGCCAGCCCCAGCGCCCTGCAACGAGAAAGCACCATCAAAGTACATGGTCCACTCCAGAGGCGCCTCCTTGCCGGGAATAACTGTCTCTGGTATTTCTTCATCTGGAGTGGGCGTCCATTCTGCAATGAACTCTGCTAATGCTCTACTCTAAATGGTTGAGGTACTTTCATACTTCAGGCCAAAGCTTGACAGCTCTAGTGCCCATTCAACTATCCTGCCGGTAGCTTCGGGGTTCCTTAGTATGCGTTGCAGTGGGAAATGAGTGACAACTGTGATCTCGTGGGCTTGGAAGTAGTGGCGTAGTTTCCTCGAGGCCATGATGAGGCCGAAGATTAGCTTTTTCACTCCAGACTACCTCGACCTAGCCCCCTGTAACAGGGAGCTGACAAAGTACACTGGCCATGGCACGACTTTCTTCTTTGCCGCGGTCTTGGGATTGCCTTCGCTAACTTGCTCTGCTTCCCTTTGGTTTGTGCCCAACCCTACCGTGACTCGTTCAGTTTCGTCTCCGGAGGAGACAGTTGTAGCAGCTGCTTCCTCATCTACTTCCCGCTGCGCCACCAGCACTGCACTAACCACTTGGTTTGTTGCTGCCAAATATAGTAGCAACGGCTCTTGTGGTTTAGGAGCGACTAAGGTGGGAGCAGAGGAAAGGTAAGCTTTCAGGTCTTGCAACGCTGCTTCTACCTCCGGTGTCCTCTTCATCGGACCTGCCTTCTTCAAAATTCTGAAGAAAAGCAAGGCTCGCTTGGCAGACTTGGAAATGAACCTACTTAGTGCGGCAACACATCCAGTTAAACGCCTCACATCCTTGACAGTCTTGGGTGCTTGTATCTGCTTGATTGCTCTGATCTTGTTGGGTTGGCCTCTATCCCTCAGTGAGACACAAAGAAACCAAGTAGCTTGCCGGAGGGAACACCAAACACACACTTCTCAGGGTTTAACTTCAAATTGATCTTGCGCAAGTTCGCAAAGGTCTCTTCCAAATCTTGAATGAGTGCCGATCGGTCCTTGGTTTTGACAACTATGTCATCCATATAAGCTTCTACATTTCTGTGCAGTTGTGGTTTGAAACCAGCCTGTACTGCTCTTGCAAAAGTGGATCATGTGCTCTTTAACGCCAAAGGCATGCGTACAAAGAAGTACGTGCCACATGGAGTTATGAACGCAGTCTTCTCTTCATCTTCCTTGGACATGAAAATCTGGTGGTACCCGGAGTACGCATCCAAAAAGGAAAGCATATCACACCCGGAAGTGGAGTCTACAATCTGATCGATGCGCAGCAGGGGGAATGGGTCCTTTGGGCACACTTTGTTCAGGTCCGTGAAGTCAATGCAGAGCCTCCATTTCCCATTTGCCTTGCGCACTACCACCGGGTTCGCTAACCATGTTGGATGCAACACTCCTCTGACCAAACCAACTGCTTCATGTTTCTTGATTTCCTCGGCAATGAACTGCTGCCACTCTAAAGCTTGTTTCCTAACCTTCTGCTTGATGGGCCGAGTGTGGGGGCAGACCGCAAGGTGGTGCTTGATTACCTCCCTGGGAACGCCGAGGATGTCAGATGGTTGCCAAGCAAACACATCGACATTCGCCCACAGGAAGGCAACGAGCGTGCTTTCCTATTTGTCATCAAGGGTGGCACCGATGATGAATGTACCGTCAGTGCCATCCTGCCTCGTCGGGACCTCTTTCACAGCAGGTGGCGTAGCTTTGGGCCTCTTGCTAGTGGAACTCTCCGGCAGATCCTCAACAGGTGCGGCGCACTTCGAAGAGGCGCGCTTCCCGGAATCCTTGCTGACATCTCTGCTAGCTTTCTTCCCCTTCTCTGCCTTCTTGGAGGGAGCCGTGGCTTCTGTAGCTTTAGCTACTACCGCGTCTCGATACATCTGATCCACACGTATAATTGCATCTCTTTTATCTGATGGAATGGAAATGACACCCAACGGCCCTGGCATCTTCAAGGTGTTGTAAGCATAGTGGGACGCTGCCATGAATTTTGCCAAAGTTGGACGACCAAGTATTCCATTGTACGGCAAGGGAAGTTCAACAATGTTAAGCACAACCCTTTCGGTCCGGTAATTTAGTTCCCCACCAAACGTTACCGGTAGCGTAAACTTTCCCTTAGGATGGCTAAGGATGGCTCCTGCCGGGATTGATTCCTTGGAACGTGCCAGTAACTTTGAGCTCTTCATCAGGGATCTGTAGCTTGATGACCACTTTGGGGGAGATCAGATTCAACCCAGCCCTGATGTCAACTAGCATCTTTGTGACTTTAAGGTTGCGGATTGTTGGTAAAACCAACAACGGCAAACGCCCTACCATGGTAGTGCGGTCGGGGTGATCCTCTTCATCAAAGATGATAGGCGTGCGGGACCACTTGAACGGCTTCCGGGAGTCTGCAGCTGGCTCCATGGCATTGACCTCTCATGCCCACTGCTTGATCTGGCGGTGAGAGGAGTGCAAAGATGCACCTCCGTCAATACACATGGCTTCAATTGCTTTTTGGAATTCTTGCTCGCTGGTTTCTTCTTCATCCCCTTCATCACTCTCACCATCTCCTTCTTTCTTCTCACAGCCTCTAGCGGGTTTCTCCTTTTGCTGCGGGGCCTTGCCGTGGTGGCCCCCTCTATTGCCACGGACTTTTCCTCCGGCACCCTCTTGGTCCTTCTCCCTGTATCTCTTCTCATATTCTGCCTTCTGCTTCTTGACAAGCTGCTCGACTTGGTGACATTCTTGGAGATCGTGACCTTTAGTGCGGTAGATCTTGCAGTATGGCCCATCAGACTTCCCAGCTTTCTCTAGCGCTACAGCCTCCTGGCAATCAGCGCACGCAGCAGCTTCCTTGCCGGGGGCTTTGGTTTTGGCCTTCTTGCCGGTGCTGAGATCGCCAGGGCACTCAACGGCCAATACTGACTTATCTTTGCGCTTCTTGTTGCATCTTTGGTTCCTCCTCTTTGGGTTAGCGGCCTCGTCGTCGTCCTCCGAATCAACCTCGACGCCATCCTCCTCCCCATGGAGTCGCCTTCCTTCTTCAGCCCGAGCACATTTATCCGCCAATGTGTACAACTCATTGACGGTCTTGGGCAGCCGGACGTTCATTTTGGACCATATGCTTCTGTTGCGCACGTTCGAATGGAACGCGGCAATCACAGCTGCTAGATGTATCTCTGGAATGTTACAATGCACTTGACTGAACCTTTGCATATACTTCCGCAAGCTCTCCCCTTCCTTCTGTGGAAGGACTTGCAGGTCACTGGGCCGCCCGGGCTCTTGGTGGCCACCCGTGAAGGCGCCAACAAATTCATTGCACAGGTCAGCCCATGACGAAATGGAATTCTCTGGTAGGTGCATCAGCCACGACCTCATGTTTTGCTTGAGTGCCAAAGAGAAGTAGTTGGCGAATACCTTCTCATCCCTGCCCCGGTGGCTTGAACAGCAATTGTGTAAACGCTCAAGAACTCTGCCGGGTTTAACTTTCCATCATATTTTTCTGGTAATTCAGGCTTGAAGACGCGGGCAGACGGTGGGTCTCCCGGTGTCGCTCTATGGTGACGCATGCATCTTCCCTCCATCGATCCACCAGGACCTGTCACTGATCCCGGTGGGCTCGTGGATCATAAGAGGCCATCAATGCTTCGTCGGGTTCGCGGACATGCTGCTCTTGCTGCTGTCGCCTCTGGGTCTGCTGTCACGGAGGAGACTGCACTGTTGGTTCGGCCTACTCGACACGCCATCAACCCGGGATGCTGTTGCTATTTATGGGTGCCGCGATGGCTCTGGCCGCTGTGATTTTCCAGCCTCAGCGAAGCCGATCAAACTCTGGATGGTGGCTCTCCACTCATCCATTTGATCAGCCGCTGGTGGGAATCTCAGTAGGAGTTGGGCCCGTGCCATGGCTTCCGTAGCTGTGCTCGGCATAGCTGATGAGCCAGACCACAACATCGCTTGACTCCTGGTAGTACCAGCAGGGGTGCCGGCGCGTTCATGTCACCGTGAGCCGGTCGCCAAGGTAGTCTGGTGAGGAGTGGGCTGCGCTCAGGGATTGACAGCCCCGTTCGGCACTCCGCCTTGTTCGCCCCGCTCCGGGCAAGGCGCGTGCTCAGTAGCCGCGCCCGTGGCAGGCACAGCTAGAGGGTCGTGACTCGCACCAGAGCGGGAGTCGTTGTTGCGGGTGTACCCGCTAGTGCGGTGGGGCAGTGGGGACTGAACGTTCCCTCCACCCGCAGCTTGTGCGTCATGCCCGTTGGGATCTTGTTGACGCTGCGCTCTCTCGGCGCCTCCCGCCCCTGCTCCATCCACGGGGGACACAACGATTGCGCCGCCTGCGCCAGTCACGTCTTCCGTGGCACCCGCCTTGCCCAACGCCGCCGTGGTGCCTACGGCGTCCGTGGCCGCGTGTGAGGGGGCCTTCGAAGTGGAAGGGTGTGTGGGAGCGCCGGGTTTCTTCTTGGGCGCCATGGATGAAGACGATGATGATGATGGATGCGCTGCTCACAACCTCGGGTTCACGCAAGAGCTTCCCCCTACCTGGCGTGCCAAAGATGTCATGGCAGACACGATCACCTAAGGGGCCATTGGCCCCTTTGTGGTTCAGCATGGGGGAAGGTCACGTTGCAGAAAGAGCAGAGGCCATGAAACAGCACGACGGTGGTGACACTGGTGGTTTTTACCTAGGTTCGGGCCACTGGGAAGCGTAAAATCCTACTCCTGCTTTGCTGGATTGGATGGAGGAACAGGATGACCACGCAGCGCTCAAGCCCGGCAAGGTGGCCTTGGGGAGAGGTGCTACGCACGTACAAGTGTGCCAGGCTCCGAATTCCTTGATCGTTTGCCTTGGACCTCCTTTTATAGCTCAAGGAGTGACCAAACTGGAAAACAGTCTTTATCTAGTGATTAGATAGCTAATAGTGCTATCATACCTAACTCTGGCAGTTAGGACAAAGTGCATTAAATGCACTGCTAGGTGTCGTGTTGAGGGTGAAGCCCGACAAGCCTGCCGTGCCGCTTAACCATCTTCTGCTTATCTGTTCAACACGCCTCTGTACGGGTGTCACTTGAGAGTAATCTGTCTTCTAATGGGCTGCCATGTGCTTGGTGGTAGCCACTTAATCACCTGGAGGCTCGACACCGCATTGATAGGTGATTTGTATTGTGGTGCGGTGGAGCGATGGTGCGTTGGTGGGAGTCCTCGCTCTTGGCGGACCCGGCAAGCTTGCCAGGGAAGTCTTGGACTTGTCCCTGGGGCGACCTCGACCCGACCAGGTGAAAGTGCAACTAATCCCCGGGTGGTTTTGGTAATTCATAACAACATATAGCTCATTAAACTAATATCCTTTCAAGTTAAATATTTCAGATAGTTCAATGATTGGCATGGCATGGACTAGAGATGTGGACCCCTCAAAATGCTAAGGACAAAGATTGGCAAAAGCTCAAGACTCTTCATTTCTATTTTGGTGATCCAAGATCACATTGAGTCCATAGGAAAAGTCAATACTTATTAAAAGGGGATGAGGTGTTGCATAATGGTCTACTTGCTCAAAATGCTCAGTGATATGCTCCAAAGCCCTCAACCACTTTCTCATTTCCATTATGTCCAAAACCTAAAGTCAAACTCGGCCCCACCGATTTGAACTATACAACGCCACCGAGTTTCCTTGACATAGCCACTGCCAGAAACCCTAATCAAATCGGTCTCACTGATCGGGATCTCGGTCTCACTGAGATGGAAATGCAAACTCTCGGTTTCCCTTCATAATGTTTTGGTCTTACCGAAATGAGCGATCGGTCCCACCGAGTTCGCAATGCAATGTCTATGTTTCCCTTCGTAATGTTTTGGTCTTACCGAAATGAGCGATCGGTCCCACCGAGTTTGCCTGACCAACTCTCTGTTTAACTCATTGCTGAAATCGGTCCCACCGAGTTCATGCAATCGGTCACACCGAGATGAGGTCTTGCCCTAACCCTAGCACATCAGTTCCATCGAGTTGATCATATCGGTCCCATCGACATTCCTAACATTCACATTTTGAATTGAATCGGTCTCACCGAGTTCTTCTATTCGGTCAGACCGAGTTTGGTCAAATGTGTGTAACAGTTGGATTTTGTGTGGAGGCTATATATACCCCTCCACCCCCTTCTCTATTCAAGAGAGAGCCATCAGAACAAGCCTACACTTCCACTACTCATTTTCTGAGAGAGAAACACCTACTCATGTGTTGAGATCAAGACATTCCAATCCAACCACAAGAATCTTGATCTCTAGCCTTCCCCAAGTTGCTTTCCACTCAAACCATCTTTCTACCATAGCCAAATCTGTGAGAGAGAGTTGAGTGTTGGGGAGACTATCATTTGAAGCACAAGAGCAAGGAGTTCATCATCAACACACCATTTATTACCTTTTGGAGAGTGGTGTCTCCTAGATTGGTTAGGTGTCACTTGGGAGCCTCCTACAAGATTGTGGAGTTGAACCAAGGAGTTTGTAAGGGCAAGGAGATCGCCTACTTCGTGAAGATCTACCCGAGTGAGGCAAGTCCTTCGTGGGCGATGGCCATGGTGGGATAGACAAGGTTGCTTCTTCGTGGACCCTTCGTGGGTGGAGCCCTCCGTGGACTCGCGCAGCCGTTACCCTTCATGGGTTGAAGTCTCCATCAAGGTGGACGTACGATAGCACCACCTATCGGAACCACGCCAAAAATCTCTTTGTCTACATTGCGTTTGCCTTCTCCAAAACCTTCCCTTTACCTTCATATGCAATGTTTTACTTTTCGTTGCTACACTCTTAGAATTGCATGTGTAGGTGATTGCTTGACTTGTGCTAAGTTGCTAAAATCTACCAAGACATAAAATAGGGAAAAGGCAAGATTTTTATTTGGTCAAGTAGTCTATCCCCCCCCCCTCTAGACCTACTTTCGATCCTACAAGTGGTATCAGAGCTTTGGTCTCCATTTGCCTTGATTTCCATAGCTTTGGTGATCATAGCCTTGGTTTCACAACCTAGGAGAGTATGGCGTCTAGCGAGGGAAATTACCACCGTAGAGGTCCTTACTTTGATGGTACTAATTTTGCTAGTTGGAAGCATAAGATGAAAATGCATATTCTTGGACATAACCCCGCCGTTTGTGCTATTGTGTGTGTTGGTTTGCAAGGTGAATTCTTCGAAGATGGAATAGAACCGAATTGTGAAGCAACCGCAGAAGAATTGAAGATGTTGCAATACAATGCTCAAGCTTGTGATATCCTCTTCAATGGATTGTGCCCCGAAGAATTCAAAAAAATCAGCTGCCTTGAGAATGCAAAAGAAATTTGGGATACTTTGGTTGATATGCATGAAGGTACCGAGTCCGTCAAGGAATCCAAACTGGATGTGCTTCAAAGTCAACTTGACAAGTTCAAAATGAAGGACGATGAAGGAGTCGCTGAAATGTATTCTAGGCTTGCTCTCATCACAAATGAGATTGCCGGCTTAGGAAGTGAAGAGATGACCGACAGATTCATCATCAAGAAGATTCTAAGAGCTTTGGATGGAAAATACGATACCGTGTGCACCTTGATCCAAATGATGCCCAATTACAAAGATCTCAAGCCAACGGAAGTCATTGGTAGAATTGTTGCTCATGAGATGTCACTTAAGGATAAGGAAGAGCTTCACAACAAGTCTAGTGGTGCTTACAAAGCTTCATGTGATGCCCCTACAACATCAAGTGAGAAACAAGTCTTCAATGAAGAATTGAGCCTAATGGTGAAGAACTTCAACAAGTTCTACAAGAGTAGAAGCAAAGAGAGAAGTTCCAAGTCAAGGTCCTACTATGGTAAGAGATCTTCTAGTCATGAACGAAATTGCTACAATTGTGGAAGACCCGGACACTACTCTAGTGAGTGTACGGCACCCTACAAAAGAAGAGAAGACTCACCCAAAAGGAGAAGTAAAAGAGATGAATCACCTCCAAGAGAGAGAAGAAGTAGAGATGATCGTTATGAACGAAGACCCTCTCGTAGAAGCAAGTGTCGGTGTACTAAGTATTGGGCCATTAGTACCCCGTACTTGTGCACGGGCAGTTGTAGCCATCCTCACGGCAAGGCTTGCCGGGGAACAGTTCGAGGTTGATTCAAGCCATCAAAGAAACCATCCAGTCAGAGATCCGAGGATCAGCAGATAAGGAGAGCTGGAATCCAAAGGCCAGCTTCCCCGGCAAGATCTTGCCGGGGTGGCCTGCGGAGCCCGGCAAGGATCGATGCCCGCCAAGGCTTGGCGCCCGGCAAGGCTTGGCGCCCGGCAGGGCTTGACACCCGGCAAGGTTTTGTTGCTGTGCCACCGCTCTAGCACAGTGACAAACCCGACATTCTGGGTCCTTCTTTGGATGCGTGGCGACGCGCCAATGGAGGAGCGCTTAAGCGGTGCTGATGGGATGGCCCCTTTTTCCATCCCCAAGAAAGTAAGGACACCTAAACGGACACCTCACGGTGCATTAAATGCATCCATCCTAGTCCGTCAGGGGTTAGGTATGATTACCCTGTAGCTACTTTACACCTCAATGTATGTACATTTTTCCACTGTGGTGACCCCTTTGAGCGTATAAAAGGAGGCCCAAGGCAACTGCTACAGAGGAGGAGAACTTCTGGCCCATTCTGCATGCGTAGCGGCTCTTTGAACATACTGTTCACAGCGAGCGCTCCTGAAGGCTGGGCTCAAGAACACTAATAAGAACACAAGGCAGGAGTAGGGTTTTACGCTGATCAGCGGCCCGAACGTGGGTAAAGTCTTCCCGCGTCGATCGTTGGTTCTGCTCTTTGCGTATACCTCTCCCCCCACCGAATCGTAAAGGGGTCCCCTGGGATCCCATAGGTGTCGAACCCCGACATCTTTGGCGCGCCAGGTAGGGGGATTGAAGGTTGTGTGAACCTGATCTAGTGATCGGCGCCTCAGTTTCTTCATCATCATGCCGCCCAAGAAGAAGAGCACCGTGATGGCACAACCGTCCACGTCCATTTTGCCTACGCCTTCGCGTACGGGCGACGGCGTGGGTGCAGAAGGAAGAGAACTAGAACCCCCACAGTGTTCTGGTGATCCGAGCCAGGCGAGCGGCATCGTTCGCAGTGGCAGTGGCAACCTGCGTGCCGCTGGATCCAGAGACGGCGCTGTGTTGCCTACGGGTGGCACAATGAATTCCAGAGATCGGAGGGCGCCTGCTGGAGCTCCCGCGCTGGCGCAAGCATCACGACCTACCCAGGTCGTGCACGATTAGCGACGTCATGGCGCTGGTGGTTCAGGGCGTCCCCATGAAAAGATTTCTGCGCATCGATCCCAAGATGCACGGGACCAGCATGCACACCGAGCTACTGGCGGGGGTGGCGCGCGGTCGCGTGACCGTGGTGGTGCTCCTTCTAATATGGTTAGGAGTCAGAGCACCTCACGTACCTCGCACCTGTCGCCGCCGCCTATGCCAGCGGAAGCCTTGGCACGTGCGCAGCTGCTCCTCGATTTTCCTCCTGCCCCGGAGAAGATGGAGGAGTGGCGAGCTACTATCCAGGGCCTTATCGGCTTCGCCAACAAAGATGGACCACAAGAGGTAGGGCCCTCGCAGCGAAGGCCCATCGATCCGGCGCGAGCTGATGTGGAGAAAACCGGAGGTGGTGCAACCACAGTGCACTCCCCTCCGCGGCACCAGCGGCGGCCGACAACCCAGCAGGTCGACCGCCGTGAAAGAAGTGTCCACGGCGTCATCCGATCCACGGATGCGCCGCGATCAGCGTCAAGTTCTCCAGGAACGAGGCAAGGAGGACGCTCGAACCACCATCGAGCGGCGACGGGAAGCGCGCTATCATTCTGATAAGCGCGCAGGGCCGGCTGTCGACGAGCCTGCGCCAGGGGACGTAGGAGACTTGCCTTATGAGGTAGGGACTCCAGCGTTTACCCATGAGCTGCGGCAAGTCCAGTGGCCCAATTCCCGAACCTTCAAGCCGGAGGTCCCGGAGAAATATGATGGTAAGACCCATCCCTCGGAGTTCCTGAGCATCTACACCATTGCGGTGCAGGCTGCCGGGGGCCGAGATGACAAGATACTTGCCAACTACTTCCCGTTGGTGCTCAAACCCAACGTCAGGTCGTGGTTGATGCATCTGCCGGAGAATTCTATTTCTTCCTGGTCAGATATGTGCCATCAGTTTGTTGGCGCCTTTGTTGGAGGCCACCAAGCTCCTGGCCAAGAGAGTGATTTGCATATCATCCCTCAGAAGGAGGGCGAGTCCCTGCGCAAGTTTATGCAGAGGTTCAGCCGGGTGCAGTACAATATTCTTGACGTTCATCCTGCCGCTGTCATTAGTGCGTTTCACCAGAATGTGCATAACCGCAGAATGCGGGAAGAGCTGGCAATGAACAAAGTCAGGAGTATTGCCGAGCTTTACGCTCTAGCCGATAAATGCGCTCGAGCTGAAGAGGGGAGGAAACTCCCTGGTGAGGCTGTTGGCGAGGCGGGCGAATCCGAAGAAGAAGATGCCGCGGCCCCGTCAAGGAAAGGCCGGCGGCGGAACAGGAAACGCGGAGGCAAGGCCGTGCTTGCTGTCGAGGAATCCGACAACCACGGCGCTGCCAAAAAGGCCAAGGTTGGTGACCCCGGCAAGGATCTTGCCGGGTGCCCTTCCTGTCAGGCCTTGGCGGCTGCCGACAAGTCGGAGAACTCCGGCAAGCAGTAATGCAAGATCCATCGCACCAAGGGCCACGATCTCCAGAACTGCCGGCAAGTTGAACAGCTTGCCGAGAAACAGAGGGCCGAATATGAAAGGCGAGATAAGGAGAAGGCCCAAGATGGTGCTGACGGATCCGGCAAGAAGCGTGGTGGCCGAGGGGGGCGCCGTGGCAAGGCCAAGCAACAGAAGGATAGGCCTGCTCGGTGCCGAGATAAAGAAGAAGATGATGAGTCCAGTGAGCAAGAATTCCAGAAAGCTACGGAGGCCATGTGTATTGATGGAGGTGCCTCGCTGCATTCTTCCCACCGTCAACTCAAACAGTGGGTGCGGGAAGTCAATGCGGCAGAGCCATCCCCAGATGCACGTAGGCCCCTGAAGTGGTCCAACACGCCTATCATTTTCGACGTCGAGGATCACCCTGATCGCACAACTGCGGTCGGGTGCTTGCCATTGTTGGTCTCGCCAATGATTCGCAACCTCAAGGTGACAAAAATGCTAGTTGACGGTGGGGCCGGCCTAAACTTAATCTCACCGGATGTGCTCAAAAAGCTCCAAATTCCCGACGAGGACCTCGAAGAAACGGGTATGTTTCAAGGGGTCAATCCGGGAAGAACCCAGCCCAAGGGCAAGATCACGCTGCCGGTGACATTTGGTAGCGAGCTCAACTACAGGACCGAGAAGGTGGTGTTTGATGTCGCCAAGATCCCCATGTCATACAATGGGATCCTTGGTCGGCCAGCGCTGGCTAAGTTCATGGCGGCATCACACTACGCGTACAACGTTTTGAAGATGCCTGGGCCGTTGAGCGTCATCACTATCCATTCCGATAAGAAGGATGCGCTCATCTGTGCCGACCAACTTTACCGGGAAGCAGTTGCAGCACCTGCCATCAAGGCACCTGCTCCTGCCGCTGGAACTCCCGGGGGGAAGAAGAAGACCGGCAAGGATCTTGGCGCGAACTCCGGCAAGCGCACCTCCTCGGAGTGCTGCGCTTCCGTCGAGGATGCACCAGAAAGTTCCACCGGCAAGAACAAGAAATCCAAGGCTGCTCCGCCGGAGACCAAGAAGGTGCCCGTCAGGGAGGACGGAACGGGGGGAACTTTCACCATAAGTTCCGCCCTAGATGACAAATAGGAAAGCACGCTCGTTGCCTTCCTGCGGGCGAATGTCGACATGTTTGCATGGCAACCGTCTGACACCCCCGGTGTTCCCAGGAAGGTAATTGAGCACCACCTTGCTGTCTATCCCCATGCGCGGCCCGTCAAGCAAAGGGTGAGGAAGTAAGCCTTGGAACGGCAAGAATTCATTGCCAAAGAAATCAGAAAGCTGGAGGCGGCAGGATTGGTCAAAGGCGTGCTTCATCCAACCTGGTTGGCCAATCCGGTTGTAGTGCAGAAGGCAAATGGGAAATGGAGGCTTTTTATCGATTATACAGATATCAATAAAGCCTGTCCAAAAGATCCCTTTCCCTTGCCGCGCATCGACCAGATTGTGGATTCCACCGCTGGTTGTGATCTCCTGTCCTTCCTTGATGCCTATTCAGGGTATCATCAGATTTTTATGGCAAAAGAAGATGAAGAGAAGACCGCATTTATCACCCCATGTGGTACATATTGTTTCGTACGAATGCCTTTCGGGTTGAAAAGTGCTGGTTCAACATTTGCGAGAGCAATCCAAATTGGTTTTGAGCCTCAACTCCATAGAAATATGGAGGCATATATGGATGATATAGTGGTCAAAACCAAAGACAAAGCGACGCTCATTCAAGATTTAGAAGAAACATTTGCAAATTTGCGCAAGATCAACTTGAAGCTCAATACTGAGAAGTGCGTGTTCGGTGTTCCTTCCGGCAAGCTCCTCGGATTCTTTGTATCTTGCCAGGGAATCGAAGCGAACCCCGACAAGATCAAAGCTATTGAGCAAATTGAAGCGCCGAGACGCGTCAAGGATGTGCGTCGTCTTGCCGGCTGTGTTGCTGCTCTAAGCAGGTTTATTTCCAAATCTGCTGAGCGTGCCCTACCCTTTTTCAAAATTTTGAAGAAGGCAGGTCCAATGAAATGGACTCCGGAGGCGGAGGCTGCGCTGCAAGATTTGAAGAAATACCTTTCCTCTCCGCCGACGCTAGTCGCGCCTAAACCACAAGAGCCGTTGATGCTGTATCTGGCAGCAACAAATCAAGTGGTTAGTGCTACGCTAGTGGCACAAAGAGAGGCTGATGAGGAAGCAACACCAGCGGCAGGACCGCCAGGTGACGCGGCAAGATCTTCCCCGGCAAGGGTTGATCCCGGCAAGACAGGATCTGCGCAAACAGAAGAACCAGTGCAGAAGAAGAAGGTGGTGCAGCGCCCAGTTTATTTTGTTAGCTCTCTTTTACAAGGGGCTAGGTCAAGATATTCTGGTGTGCAGAAGTTGCTTTTCGGCCTTCTTATGGCCTCGAGGAAGCTGCGCCATTATTTTCAAGCACATGAAATCACCGTCGTCACTCGCTTTCCGTTGCAACGGATTTTGCAAAATCCAGAAGCAACCGGCAGGATCGTGGAGTGGGCGTTGGAGTTGTCGAGCTTTGGCCTCAAGTTTGAAAGCACTTCGACGATTCAGAGCAGGGCCTTGGCGGAGTTCATTGCAGAATGGACCCCAACGCCGGACGAAGAGGTTCAGGAAACAACTCTTCCCGGCAAGGAAATTAATCAGCAATGGGTTATGTACTTTGATGGGGCTTTCTCGCTGCAAGGCGCCGGTGCTGGCGTGCTGCTTGTCGCACCCACCGGAGAGCACCTCAAGTACGTAGTCTAAATGCATTTTCCCCAGGAGAGTTCGACCAACAACACTACAAAATACGAGGGTTTGCTTGCCGGTCTCAGGATCGCGGCAGACCTTGGTATCAAAAAGCTCGTCATCAAAGGCGATTCACAACTTTTCGTCAGGCAAGTTAACAAGAGTTATCAAAGTCCATTGATGCAAGCCTACGTGGATGAAGTGAGGAAAATGGAAGAGTGCTTTGACGGTATGCAAATGGAGCACGTTCCTCGTGTCGAGGACAGTGTTGCTGACGACCTGTCAAAGCGTGCCGCCCTCAAGTTGCCTGTGGAACCAGGAACTTTTGTGCTCCAATTGAATCAACCATCCGTGGCGCCATCGATGCGGCAAGAAAAGAGAAGAAAGTTGAACTCTGGTCAGTACTTCCCGGCAGAGCTCCCCGGAGCCCCTGGCAAGGAAGTTGCCGGGATCGACATGCCTGCCGGGGAACAACAGGCTCCGGCAGGGCCTCAGGCCCTTGCTGTCGAGACAAACGTTCCCCCGGCGGAGGAGATGCCTTTAGTCCTAGCCGTTGAGCCTCAGGCTCCAGCATGGGTGCAGCACATTGTCCATTTCCTTCAGACAGGAGAACTCCCGGAGGAACAGGAAGAAGCAGAAAGAGTAGCTCGTCGGTCTGTTATGTACAAGTTCGTCGATGACGTCCTGTACAGAAAGAGACCAAACGGTGTGAAATTGAAGTGCATTCCTCGGGAGGATGGGCTAGAGCTGTTGGCAGAGATACATGGAGGCATATGTGGTTCTCACATAGGATCAAGAGCACTTGCCGGGAAAGCATTCCGGCAAGGTTTCTTTTGGCCCACCGCTCTCCAGGATGCAACTGCACTAGTCACCAAGTATGAAGCGTGCCAGTTTCATTCGAAGAAATCACATCAACCAGCTCAAGCTCTTCAGACAATCCCTCTCTCCTGGCCATTTTCGGTCTGGGGGCTTGACATACTGGGCCCTTTCCCCCGTGCTACCGGGGGCTTTGAGTACTTGTACGTTGCTATCGACAAGTTCACAAAGTGGCCGGAGGTGGAAGCAGTGAGGAAGGTGATAGCACAATCAGCCGTCAAGTTCTTTAAAGGGATAGTTTGCCGTTTTGGTGTACCCAACAGGATCATCACCGATAACGGCACGCAGTTCACAAGTCGCACCTTCATGCAGTACGTCCAAGACTTTGGCGGCAAGATTTGTTTTGCCTTTGTTGCTCACCCAAGAAGCAACGGCCAAGCAGAGAGGGCTAATGCTGAAGTGTTGCGCGGTCTCAGGACCAGGACTTTTGACAGACTAAAAAAGTGCGGAAGACGCTGGATTGATGAGTTACCGACGGTTCTTTGGTCAATCAGAACGACACCAAATCGAGCCACCGGCCAGACGCCCTTTGCTCTGGTCTACGGAGCGGAAGCAGTTCTCCCCACGGAATTCACGTACGGATCACCTCGAGTGCTCGCTTATGATGAGCTTGAGCAAGAGCAACTGCGGCAAGATGACACTGTGCTCCTTGAGGAGAATCGTCTTCAGGCTGCTGTGTGAGCTGCACGCTACCAGCAAGCTTTGCGCCGCTACCATAGCCGCAAAGTTCATGCCCGAAGCCTTGAGGAAGGCGACCTTGTTCTTCGACGGATTCAGTCCGCCAAGAATTCAAATAAGTTGACACCAAATTGGAAGGCCCTTATCGGGTAGTACGAGTCACTAGGCCCGGCGCTGTCCGCTTGGAGACCGAAGATGGCATTCCAGTGAGCAATTCCTGGAATATTGAACATCTTCGCAAGTTCTATCCGTAAGGCGCAGTTACCGGGGGCTCCCGGCAACCACCCTTTTCTACAAGTCTTGCCGGCAAGGCATGTGATCCTTTGTACAAAGCCAGGCGCAGACCATGAGCGCAGACGAATAAATTGAAGTGTTGTACATTCCCTTATTGATTCCCATGTTCATATTTATATATGCATGTTTGTCTAAGATGTTGTATAACACCTACTCCCGGTAAGTTCTAACAAACCGCCGAGGTTTCATGTCTTTATTTTCTCTTCTTTCTTTTTAAAAGACAGAAGGATTCCTCGCGTGCACATTTGCCGGGGGGGAAGGGAGATATGAGTACCAGTTGGCGATGTTCGGAATCGACGCTTGCCGGAGGAAGGACAGTGACAGAAAGCTAAGTTCTAAAAACTTAGAGCAAGTTTCCTTTATTGCAAGTTATTTCCTTGGACGATTCCGACTCTTGTATGGAAAATCTGCACGCGAAGGAACCCTTGTTGTAATCAGTTGCGCCCTTTTTTTTGAGCCCGCTCAACGATTTAAGTGGCTGCACTAAGAACGCCAAGGAGTCTTGCCGGCCGCTGCGCCTCCAGCAGGCTGCTGAAGTCACGCACCCAGCGCTCGCGGCAGGTTGCGCGCCGGCAAGTTTTTCAGTAAGTGTAGGGTGAACTCCATACATAAAGGAATCAGACAAGGAAAATAGCAAGCATGAACCTAAACATAGGCGAGTTACATTACATTCATGAGTTGCCGCAATTCTAACTTGAGACTTAATTGTCTTTTACATGGAATGATGACGGCAAGAAAAGGCGGAGCACTTAATCCCTGCGCTGCCCTTCGATCCTTTTGATGGAGTCCACCTTCTCAAGGATAGGCGCGATAAGTTCTTCAAGCGCCTCGACATTTGCGTCCCTTGGCAGGTGGCCGAGCGTGTTGGAGAGGTCGATGCCGGGATTGCTGTGCACCACCTTGATAAGCACCTTGCGAAGGACGGCCCGGCAAAGCCGGCGAGTCTCGTTGGCCAATTGGGTCGCCCGGCTAGACTGGAGCACCCTCAAGGCGTCGATGATGCTTTCAAAGAACATCGTCAACCTGGCACTTGAAGATATCCTTTCCTTGGAAGAATACCTGAAGTTTGACAAGCCCACGGTTGACAGTTCTGCCATAAGCTTCTCCGCAGCGGCGATGAGACGTCCAGTCCAGATCTCCACCCCCTTCTTGTAATCGATTTGGGCGGCGGCAGCGCTCTTGAGCAGGTTCCTCTCTCCTTGGAGATCCTTGAGTAGAGCCTTCTCACGGGCCTTGCCGGCCTCGCGAGACTTCTGCAATGTGGTCAGCTTCAATTCCAGAACTGCAATAGCATCGGCCGCAGAGGAGAGCTGCTTGGTTTTGTTGGACAGGGCAACTTGCATCTCCGCCAAGGAGTGGAGGGTTTTTTCCCTATCACCTTTGAGCGTCGAGAGCTCCTTGCCGTGCTCTTCGAGATCTGTTTCCAGCTTCTTCACCTTGTCACTCAGCTCATTCTTGGCGGCCTCTGCAGCTTCGGCAGCATCGACGGCCTCCTTGAGCTTGCCGGTGTGACTTGCAGTCAGAGCTTCGAGCGCCTCTTTATGTTTTTGCTCCAGCTCCTGGGTCCGCCGCACGACAAGCTTCTCGATATCCTCATCCTTGCTGCGAAGCTTGGCGGCGAGCGCCTGCTCACGTGCGGTGAGATCTTCCTCATGAGCATCGAGAGCAACGTGGCTCCCCGTCAGGAGGGCATCTTCAGCAGCAATCCTTTGAGTAGCTTCATCCTGCGCCTTCTCCATGTCAGATTGCTTCAGGAGGATCTCTGTCCACTGTTGGCTCACCTGTTCCCGGCCAGCAGTCAGCTCTTGGAGGGCCTCGACGTACCAGGTTTGCATTTGTTCGGCGCGCCTCTGGAAATCTGCCTCGGCCGCCTCGACAACTATCATTCTGGAATCCGCTTTATCTTTCCGGGCGCGGTGGAGAGCCTGGAGATTGCGGAAATTCTCGCCCATGGCCTGAAGGAGCTGATCCTCTTCAGATTTGCCGCTGCCAGCGCTGGGATCGTCAACAACCTCGAGCCCGGCAGCAGCGATGATTTCTTCGTCAAAGGCTTCTCCTTCGGCTGGTGCCCCAATGCTTGCCGTCTCTGACAAGTTGACAAACAGGTTCTCGCCAACCTTGAGGTATTTGCTGGATGAGGGGCCTTCAGATGTTGACGGTTGGTCTTCAGCGACCACCTCACCAGTGGTAGGGGGCTCCGTGGCCGGTGCAGCGCCTGGCGCTCCTGCGGCAGGAGTGCCGTCAGTACGGTCATCAGCCTCCCTGTCGCCCCCTTCAATAGGTTCCTTGGCGGGTTCCTCCTATGCAGTCTTGGCGGCCTCCCCGTCAAGAGCACCACCAGCCTCGATGGTGTCATCATTGGCGGCCTCGCTGGCAGCGATCCTGTCTGCTTCGACAGCGGCGTCCCTGGCGGTCTCCTCGATGACAACGTCGACGTCCATGTGTTCCATCACAGGGAACTCTGAAGGACGAAGGAAGAGAACAGAATAAGATCAAGATTGAAGTTTGAAGCGACTAAAGACAGAAAGATAGGGGAAAGAGTAACAAGCGTTCTGAGGCAATCGATTACCTGCGTCGAGCTATTGAGAGGTGGCCTCGCCCCTCCCGGCAACTTCGGTTGCCGGGGGAGGGTTGTCGGTGTCCATGCTTGCCGGCTCCTCCTCAGTTAGGATGGGCTCGTCGGTAGGATCTCTTGCCGGGGACATGCTTGTGGGCGGCGTGGTCGATGAAGGTGGCACGACGGGGATGTCTTCCGACAACTCTCCTTGTTGTCGTTCTTCTCTTGCGAGCCCAAAGATATCAGCAGCAAAAATGGAAGCCTCAGCACCTGCCAGCGGAAAAAGAACAGTGAACTTATGCTGGGGGCTGTGCTGGGGGCTACATTGAGGACTGGGCTTCGGGCTGACGACGACGGTTTCTGGCACGCTCGTGGAGCCTGCCGGGGGCTCGTCGCCCGTGGAAGTCTTTGTCCTCTTCGCCATCCTCTCCGGTAAGGTTTCTGCATCACTGCAGAGACAATACGAGCAAGTCAGTAAGATCGATCCAAGATTGGAATATAAAGGTTGTGGCAAAGTACTCACTCTTCTTCTTCTCGCTCCGGACTAAAGCCGGAGATGTCGAAGTCGGCCTCCGCTGCAATGTCTGAGTGGGAAGGTGGAGGAGGGGTCCTAGGTCGCTTGGCTGTGGCAGGCGCCGGGGCAGCTTCCGGTGCGGTAGTGCGGGACACCCCTGCCGCCCTAGCAGTGGCCGCTGGTGTGGATCTCGCGCGCCGCGCAGGTTGTTAACGAACCCCTTGCCGCGGTGCAGTCTTGCCGGCCACTTTCTTGCCGGGAGCCTCGCCCCTCGAAGAAGGCTGGCTTGCCGGGATGCCAGATGCAGCCTTCCGACAGGTTTTGAGGCTGGGAGCTCTTCTTGCGGTTCTTCTTCGGCCGTGTCTTCGTCGGATGAGCTCTCAGCGGCTGTGCTGCTCTATTCCCCGGTGGCTTTGCCCTTCCCGACAGGTTTTACCTCCACTACTACCTCTGCGTTGCTGGCTTCCCATTCTGTGAAGCCGACGCTGCCGGCCTCCGCGGCAAGATTTGCCTCCTCCACCCTAGTAGCAATGTAAGCTACTTCTTGGTTGGTGGTGGCTCGGATGAAATCTGTCTCTTGCCGGACGGGTCTCTTCGTCAAGTTGTCAAAAAACTTCTGTGCTTCCTCCTCGGTTGGCTCGGCCCAAGTCGCGTAAAGACCGTGGGCGTTGAACATCGGCATGAAGGCGATGATTGACCCCAAGGCGGAGTTGTTGCACAAAGGGACAATCCTTGCCGGAAGCCGATGCTTGTCTTCGCGCTGGAATAGTCTTTGACGGAGAGCGCCAAGCTGCATAGTGGTCAGATTATTATTCAACCCGGGGCGCAATCTCATAATATCTGCCGCGTTTCGGTATTCCCAAGCTGGCCTTCCCCTATTCTGCAAGGGGGCGATGCGGCGGCGGAGAAAGTCGAAGCCAATCATCTCCATTGTCAGCCCGGCAGCTTTCAGGCGAAGAATCCTGGTGGTGGAGATTGCGAGCTTTTCGTCATCAGCGGCAAGACTGCTCCAACCGCTGCCGCGGACCACCTTCTGTTGCCGGGGAAGACAAAACGGATGGGGATCTGCTTCCTTGATCCAGCACCATTCAGCCCGCCATTCGTCCCACTTTTCGCGGTAAACTCCTTCTGGGTATATTTCCTTATTCCAAGCCCTTGGAATCCAGGCGATAGAACCAGAGAGGGCCTCTCCTTTTTGGATGCGGGGGAAGAAGTAATGGCGAAAAAGAGTAGAATTGGGAATCACTCCGGCAAAGTTTTCACAAAGATGGGCAAAGATGGACATGCACAGTACCGCATTCGGCGTGAAATCGAGAAGATGAAAGCCGTATGTGTACATGATATCATTGAAGAAGTCGGAAAATGGGGGGCAGAGCCCGCAATAGAAATACGCAGCGAAGAAGGGGTATCTGTCCGACCCACTTTTGGAACAAGAACCTGGAATCACGCGTGTGGCGGGGTGAGCTTGCGTCTCCTTCGCCCACATGCATTGGTACTGCCTCTTCAGAGCTTATGCATCGAGCGATGGGGCGAAGACGACATACTTCTTCCGCATCTTCACCAGTTCGCTCTCCGGAACATCGGCTCTCGCCTCCTTGCTCTTGCTCTTGCTGGTCTTGGGCGGCATGGCGGCTGTGAGGGCGGAGGCCGGAGACGAGGCGAGTGTGGAAGCAGCGGGCGGAAGGGGAAAAGCTTCGCTCTGAGCTCAAAAGGAGGAAGGCGATGGCGACGGCCAGATTGAGAAGAGGAGGGGGTAAATAGGCTTGTGCCTCTGCGGCTTCTCCTTTTTATGGGGAAGGAGCGGGGCCGCCTCTTTTATTCCCCAATGTGAATGCGCCTCTATAGGCGCGTCGCAGTTGCAGCCTTTGAGGCACGCTCCCCACGGCCCACGCCGCGCGTTAGACGCGCGTAGTGGGGGGCACAGTAAACGGGATATTTACGAGCAGTTAATCCCCTGCCACGCGTGCCCGTGCACTATTTGGGCCTAGCCCAACAACGCCTCGTACTCGTGTATGGCCTAGGCCCAGGGGCTCCTGTCGGTGTACTAAGTATTGGGCCATTAGTACCCCGTACTTGTGCACGGGCAGTTGTAGCCATCCTCGTGGCAAGGCTTGCCGGGGAACAGTTCGAGGTTGATTCAAGCCATCAAAGAAACCATCCAGTCAGAGATCCGAGGATCAGCAGATAAGGAGAGCTGGAATCCAAAGGCCAGCTTCCCCGGCAAGATCTTGCCGGGGTGGCCTGCGGAGCCCGGCAAGGATCAGTGCCCGGCAAGGCTTGGCGCCCGGCAGGGCTTGACACCCGGCAAGGTTTTGTTGCTGTGCCACCGCTCTAGCACAGCGACAAACCCGACATTCTGGGTCCTTCTTTGGATGCGTGGCGACGCGCCAATGGAGGAGAGCTTAAGCGGTGCTGATGGGATGGCCCCATTTTCCATCCCCAAGAAAGTAAGGACACCTAAACGGACACCTCACGGTGCATTAAATTCGTTCATCCTAGTCCGTCAGGGGTTAGGTATGATTACCCTATAGCTACTTTACACCTCAATGTATGTACATTTTGCCACTGTGGTGACCCCTTTGAGCGTATAAAAGGAGGCCCAAGGCAACTGCTACAGAGGAGGAGAACTTCTGGCCCATTCTGCATGAGTAGCGGCTCTTTGAACGTACTGTTCACAGCGAACGCTCCTGAAGGCTGGGCTCAAGAACACTAATAAGAACACAAGGCAGGAGTAGGGTTTTACGCTGATCAGCGGCCCGAACTTGGGTAAAATCTTCCCGCATTGATCGTTGGTTCTGCTCTTTGCGTATACCTCTCCCCCCGCCGAATCATAAAGGGGTCCCTTGGGATCCCATAGGTGTCGAACCCCGACACAAGGATTCGGAAAGGAAGGACAAGTCACCAAAGAGCTACACAAGACGAAGACATCAAGCTCATGTTGGTGAATGGTATCCGGTTCCGACTCCGACCACTACTCCGAGAGAAGTTATCACTCTGACTCCGAACATACTCAAGATGAAGGTGTTGCCGGTCTTGCACTTGTGTCATCCAACTCCTACGACATATTCGACTCACCAAATGAAGGGATTGGAAGATGCTTCATGGCTAAAGGCCCCAAGGTATCACACCCCGAGTATGTTGATTGCAATAGTGATGAAGATGATTTGCTAGGTGATGATGATTTACTTGTTGACAACACTAGTGATGAAAACTATGATGAAATTGCTATTAATCATTCTAATCAAGATGAAACGAATTACAATGATAAGAAGGAGATTGAGCGTCTAACTAAAGAACTAAACACTCTTAAGTTAGCTCATAAAACTACCTTAGAGGATCACCGAGAGGTTTTAAAGACTCATGAGAAGCTACGCTTTGAAAAGCTCAATCTAGAGCAAGAGCATGGGTTCTTAAAAGCAATCAATGATGATCTTCGTAAGAAAAGTTCTTCTTACAGTGCCAAGCGTTTACTCTTTTCTACTTACATGCCACATGTAAAATTTAGCAACAAGAGCAAAAAAGATTCTTCTTCTAGTAGTAACAATAATCATGTTAAATCCAAAATTGTTGATTCTAGTAGTTCTCTTGATTCCACTAATGATTCTCTTAGCCAAGTTACACTTGAGCAAGAAAATAGCTTATTGAAGGGAATTATAGAGAAAGGTGTTTACAAGAGCCTTGCCGGAAGTAAGCAATTTTAGGAAATTGTACGCAAGCAAGGAAGGCACCGGAAGCATCAAGGTGTTGGTTTTGAACGCAAGTTCAATGCCAATGGAGTTGAGTGGGAAGAAGATCAATACCCCCAGACGAAGTTTGTTCCTCAACAAGAGAAGTATGATCCCACTTCTTTCGAGGGAACACAAGCTCAAGATGATCTTCCACCACAAGACCACAAGCTAAAAGGCAAGGACAAGCTTCAAGAAGAGATTGATTCATTTGAAGAAGCTCCAAAGGCCTTGGTCAAGTGGGTTCCCAAGACTACATCAAGTTCTACTTCATCAAGTACGACTACAACTCCAAGGATCCCCGTCAAGTTGATGTGGGTCCCAAAGAAGAAGAACTAAAGAGTTCTTGAGGGTGACTCCGCCAACATACTTCACTCATATCCATTTTGGCAAGGACAAGTGCAATCAACTTTCATATCTTGCACTAGTTCAAGGAGTCACAAACCCTCTTGTTGGTAAGACAAGGGACAAGGTAACCTAATGCTTTCATGGACAACATCATATGTGTATTTCACTCTATGTCTATGGATATCCGTGTATGTTCCTTGTGGGACTAACCCATGTAGGTATTGAAAGTGCAACTCACTCAAATGGATTGCTCCAAATGATCTACATCAACATTGAGCATCTACATCTTCAACACCTACATGAAGTCATCATCGACAAAACCCAAGGTTAGTTCATCCCTCTTAGGGGGGATATCACATCTAGGGGGAGCTTTGCTCTAAGAATTGAGCTAAAGCAACTCTAATGGTGTGAACACATCAATGCTTTATGTAAAAGTGGTAACCCCACTTGTGCTTAAACGATGAGTATGACCTATGATCAAATGTTCTCATTTGACTCCTAAGTCAATATACTCATATATAGATGACCTAGTCATCGCCAATTGCTTGATAGATGCTAGAGTGTTTGTGCATGTTTTGCCACATATTTCATTTGCTATCTTATTGTGTGAGCATGTTGGTTGCATATTTTCTCCATTCGAGGACATCCATTTGTTGCTTTGATTGTTTGGTTTCGTTTCTTTTTGCCAAATGGATGGACAAGAATGCCTAAAAACTCCCTCTAGCTATCTATGCTTTTATCGTCTCAAACTCTATTCATGCTACATCACAAAGTTTGAACAAGTCAAATTCGGACCCTCCGGGTGAGGAGCACTCGGAGCCACTGATCTGTCAAGGGCTTAAACTTCAAAAACCTCTTAATGGCTTTCGGTCTGACCGATTCATTCCTTTCGGTCTCACTGAAATCATTGAGTTGATCTAGGTTTTCACCTCGGTGCAACCGATTAGAACTTTTCGGTCTCACCGAGTTGCAGTAAACGCTTGCAATTCTACATCTCGGTGCCACCTAGTCGTTCCACTCGGTCACACTGACAGTGACTGGGTATATATATACCGCGGGTTGAAATTTGGAAATTACTCCAAACCGCTCGACCACACCTGCCTAGCTCTGCCGCCCCCTTGGTCTCCGGATCGTCGCCGTCGTCGCCAGCGTCCTCCTGCTGCTGGTCTCCGTCGCCTTCAACGGGAATCTCCACCGCCATTGTCGCCGTAGCGAGTTCGTCACCGAGTTAGGGTACGGACTCGATCTCTTTGTGCTTTCTTTAACTCCGATTCTTGCACAAAGAACAATGCTAAGTTTCTTGCCACGATTGAGATAAATCTATCCAACCAAAACTTCCTCTAGAATAGATTTGATGCAAAAACTTAGGGTTAGGTTTCCGCCAAACTCATCTCGGACCGACTGATCTGAAAATTTCGGTCTCACCGATTTGGCCCATGCCATTGCACATGTACTACTTAGTCTGACTGAAGTGTACGAATCGGTGTGACCGATTTCACTTTCTCTGTGAAACCCTAGCATCTCGGAGTCACTGAATTACATTTTGGTCTGACCGAAACTGTATGTTTAGACTCTGTGTGTGCTTCGGTGTCACCGAGTTTGTCATATCGGTAGCTCTGAAATGCTTTCTGCAGAAAACTAAAGTTAAGTTTTTGTCTCTATGTTTTTCCAAAAATAGTTGTGCTTTGTGATGCTCATCTACTCTACCTATACCTATCTATTCACATGGTCAGTGTCAGAGATGTCAGACAATAGTGATAGTCAGAACAGGTCAGAGGAGTAGGTAAATCTCAGTGAGGGCACTAGTCCCTCCAATAGCAGCTATGATGAAGGCAGCAGAAGTACACCCAGCAATTTGCCTAAGGATGCTACTAGGCAAAGGAAGAAGAGAACCTCAGATTCAGAAGATGAGGATTTTGTTGTTGAGGAGGAAGTGACCTCCAAGAAGAAGGTACTCAGGAAAGAGTATGCTGCTGCTGCTGCAACCAAGCCTGGAATGAGGGTGAAGGCTCCTGCTAAGAGAGTGCCTATGTCAAAAGCCAGAGCCTCCACTCAAGGAACCATGGAGTTCACTGCTAAACCAAGAGAGGATGAGGCTGCTGGAGGAAAGAAGAGGAAAGAGAGAGTCAAGAAGACTATTGCAAAGGTCATTGGCAAACCATCTATGATGAGAGAGTCAGAAGATGATGAGGAGGAGGAAGAGCCAGCTGCACCACCTCCAAAATATCAGAAGCTCATGGGAGATGCTATCAAGTCTGGGGCTGCTCCATCTAAACCCAAGACAGCTCCCAAGCCATCTACCCAAGCTCAAGCTCCAAAACCATCTGCACCCAAGAGATCTACCAGAAACATCCCAGCTGCAGAGAAGAATAAGGCCCCAGTGCCTGAAGCTCAAGAGGATGAAGAACAGCAAGTGCTTAGAAAGCTAAAACCCAATATTCCAGATCATGATGACAATCATCCAGTTGCTGAGAATATGAAGTTAAGAAAGGATGCAGGTCTCAGATTGTGGAGACAGACTGATCCATATGCTATAAGGAGAAGAACTGTTGTTGATTATCGCTTTTACACCAAGGAACAGCAAGACTTCTATGAGACAGTCTTGTTGGACAAGAAGCCAATTGTCAGTGACATGAGATGGGTTGATTGGAAATTCATTGATGACAATGAGGATTACTTCCCAGGAGTTCATGAGAGTTTCAGAATGAACAGAGTTGACAAGTTTGTTGGTCAAAAGTTGACCAAGTGGAATGATGAAATGGTAATGCAATTCTATTCAACTGCTCATTTCTATCCAGATGGCAAGATTATCCGGATGACTGAAGGCACAAGATATCAATCGTCAATTGCAGAATGGGCCAAGTTGATCAATGCCCCTAAAGAAGCTGAAGAAGACACAGATGTGTATGCCAAGCCCAGAAAGGATCATAACTCTATGGCTCACATGTACAAGCCAATTCCAGATGCTGCTTTGACAACTCACAGATTTGGATCCATCTATTATCTGTTGTCAGGTCTAACCACGATAAACACTATATTGAGGCACACTCTGTTGTCCAAGTCAGGAGATCATAGGATGATCCGTGGTCACTCAATCAACCTGCTTCATATGTTTGATGTGCCAGAGAAGTTCAAGGTGATGAGTTTAATTGTTGAAACTATGAAGAGAACTGCTGCAGATCAGAAAAGATCATGTGGATATGCCCCTCACATTTAGATGCTAATCAACTCCAAGATGGGGACAGGGACATATCTTCTTGACAAAGAGCATCTTCCCCTGAGGCCAGACTTTGAGGACAACAAGGTTGTCATGGATGTAGCACATCCTACTTCAGCAGAGGCTCAGGAGAAGCAAGAGAAAGCAAAGGCCGCAAAGAGTTCAACAATGCCAGATGCTTCAGGTGCCAATCTCAAGACCAAGCAAGATCAACTCAGTTATCTGCTTGAGGCAAGTGTGAGAATAGAGAAAGGACTGGCCACCCAGACTCGAAATCAAGAGAGCCTTGAGAGGATCTTTGAGACCAAACTTCATGATTTAGATGTGAAGGTCACCGAGATTCAAACCACTGTTGAGAAGCTCCAGGAAGAGGTTGAAGACAGGAATGACAGACCTACCACCGACACTTTTCAGCGTGTGCCAAGGGCATAGAGGTCTTCAGCAGTGCGAGTAGTTAGTGATACGAGGACTACACTCTCAGCACCTATAGTAACTGCCACTGTTGTACCTCCAATCTCAACTCCTCCAGCTCCTCAGACATCAGCAGAAGCTTTTGCAGACGGACTCCTCTCCACGCCATCTACGCACACTGGAGCAACTAGCCAGAAGACCACTTCAGAAGCTCCCGGAGATCGTGCCTAGAGTGCCGCATAGCACTATGCATTTTTGAACTTTTTGGTAACTTGTTGCCAAAGGGGGAGAAAGTGTATAGATCATTAGGCTTCGAGAGAGAGAGAGCATTTTGCCTTTTGTTGCCTCTTTTCCTACTTGATTGTTTGTTTGCTACTATTTGTGCTTATGTGGGAGATACTCTTATGATCATGTGTTTGATCATATTATACTTTATTGTGTGCTTGAATGATGATATCTATATACTTGTGTATGATCAATCATGTTTCCCTTGGTGATGAGTGCATGTTGTTTAATTCTATCATTTTGAGTGCTCCACCAAGATGTATGTGACATGGAAGAGTGTCCCATGATCCTAATCGATTGTTCATTTGCATTCAAAAGCAAATTTTAAATAATGCACAAATTTAGGGGGAGCTCTTACTTATCACATACTTCATAAAGCGACGATGTATTTTCTTCATATTATCATTTGTCGAAGCTTTGATCTATATGTTGTCATCAATTACCAAAAAGGGGGAGATTGAAAGTGCAACTAATCCCCGGGTGGTTTTGGTAATTCATAACAACATATAGCTCATTGAACTAATATCCTTTCAAGTTAAATATTTCAGATAGTTCAATGATTGGCATGGCATGGACTAGAGATGTGGACCCCTCAAAATGCTAAGGACAAAGATTGGCAAAAGCTCAAGACTCTTCATTTCTATTTTGGTGATCCAAGATCACATTGAGTCCATAGGAAAAGCCAATACTATTAAAAGGGGATGAGGTGTTGCATAATGGTCTACTTGCTCAAAATGCTTAGTGATATGCTCCAAAGCCCTCAACCACTTTCTCATTTCCAATATGTCCAAAACCTAAAGTCAAACTCGGCCCCACCGATTTGATCTATCTGGCGCCACCGAGTTTCCTTGACATAGCCACTGCCAGAACCCTAATCAATTCGGTCTCACCGATCGGGATCTCGGTCTCACCGAGATGGCAATGCAAACTCTCTGTTTCCCTTCGTAACGTTTCGGTCTTACCGAAATGAGCGATCGGTCCCACCGAGTTCGCAATGCAAACTCTTTGTTTCCCTTCGTAACATTTTGGTCTTACCGAAATGAGCGATCGGTCCCACCGAGTTTGCCTAACCAACTCTCTGTTTAACTCATTGCTGAAATCGGTCCCACCGAGTTCATGAAATCGGTCACATTGAGATGAGGTCTTGCCCTAACCCTAGCACATCGGTTCCACCGAGTTGAGCATATCGGTCCCACCAAGATTCCTAACATTCACATTTTGAATTGAATCGGTCTCACCGAGTTCTTCTATTCGGTCTGACCGAGTTTGGTCAAATGTGTGTAACGGTTGGATTTTGTGTGGAGGCTATATATACCACTCCACCCCCTTCTCTATTCAAGATAGAGCCATCAGAACGAGCCTACACTTCCACTACTCATTTTCTGAGAGAGAACCACCTACTCATGTGTTGAGATCAAGACATTCCAATCCAACCACAAGAATCTTGATCTCTAGCCTTCCCGAAGTTGCTTTCCACTCAAACCATCTTTCCACCATAGCCAAATATGTGAGAGAGAGTTGAGTGTTGGGGAGACTATCATTTGAAGCACAAGAGCAAGGAGTTCATCATCAACACACCATTTATTACCTTTTGGAGAGTGGTGTCTTCTAGATTGGTTAGGTGTCACTTGGGAGCCTCCTACAAGATTGTGGAGTTGAACCAAGGAGTTTGTAAGGGCAAGGAGATCACCTACTTTGTGAAGATCTACCCGAGTGAGGCAAGTCCTTCGTGGGCGATGGCCATGGTGGGATAGACAAGGTTGCTTCTTCGTGGACCCTTCGTGGGTGGAGCCCTCCATGGACTCGCGCAGCCGTTACCCTTTGTGGGTTGAAGTCTCCATCAACGTGGACGTACGATAACACCACCTATCGGAACCACGCCAAAAATCTCCGTGTCTACATTGCGTTTGCCTTCTCCAAAACCTTCCCTTTACCTTCATATGCAATGTTTTACTTTTCGCTGCTACACTCTTAGAATTGCATGTGTAGGTTGATTGCTTGACTTGTGCTAAGTTGCTAAAATCTGCCAAGACATAAAATTGGGAAAAGGCAAGATTTTTATTTGGTCAAGTAGTCTATCCCCCCCCCCTCTAGACCTACTTTCGATCCTACACCAGGCTCTCCTACCTGGCAAGGGAGGCCTCCCCAAGGTGATGCTCTGCTGTCTTGTCTGACTTGGCCTTCTTGATCCGCTCCTTGATCTCACGAAGAGCTATTCCTCTGGTTTGGTTTTGCTTTGCATGTTGGTGCAGGAAATGTGACGCCAGCACGCCTGTGTATAAGTCCGAGCAATCAAACATGAAAGTTTGCTGCACCGACAGGAGCCCTCGGGCCTGGCCCATACATGCCGCCTGGCATCATTGGGGTAGGTCCCAACAAATACGCGTGCGCACACTTTGGCCAAACCGCAATGGGATTCATGCTTTCCTTGATATCTTCCTTGCTTCTTCATTAACCTGTGACTGAATCAGTTTCCGGTTTTCCCGCGAGTCATGCAGAATGACGTGGGGTTACCCACGTAATGGTTCGCGGGCCGCCCATGTTCACGGGGAGGTAACTGCCATTTTACACATCCCACTACGCCTGTCGTTTTGCCATGGATGTTGCATGCATTGCGTAGGGTTGGTGGTGGACGCGTAGGGTGCGGGAATGAGTGCCATGGCAGTAAGCTCGGTGCCGTGGATAGGCGTAGGTGGGCGGTCGTCGATCCTGGACGTCGTCAGTAACATAGAGGGACAGGATTGGTGGAGTGGGGCGGTTGCCTTCCGGGTGGTGAGGAGCCAGGCCCCGGCCATGCTCCCCTATAAAAGGGGGTGCGGGCGGAGGGCTCACCCACACACATCTCCTCCTTCTTATTCTTGTGCTTTCTTCCACCATGGTGAGGGGAAGAGGACGCGGTCGTGCTCCAGCGGTAGCGACGAGGGTCTCTTCTCGGCAGCGTCTCCCTCCCCCTGCTGGGGATGCAGGGGCAGAATCCAGCGCACAAGGTGGTGTCGCAGGGCGTGGGCGTGGGCACTAAGTTAATAGGGTAGTCCCAAATAATGATATATAATTGCTTGAAAATGTATATAAAACATCCAAGATTGATACTATAATAGCATGGAACAATAAAAAATTATAGATATGTTGGAGACGCAACATGTGTCTGTGTGCGAGGAAAGAGAGAGAGACCCCGAGATGAAACCGAGAGAGATCGAGTTGGTTTGTAATACAGAGGGAGGGTGCGTCAAAGAAAAAAAACTTGACACCCTCTATTTTGGTGTGTGAGAAACACTATGCATAAGAAAGACACATGGTATTTGAATCCAACATAAGAAAGTTTCAAATATTAGAATTCAACCTAGATTGGATTCAAATATTTGAACTGGTGATCATAGCATTTGCAAATCATATGTAAAGGGTATTCAATCTTTGTTTTGCTTTTCAACATACAATATATGTACAAGCACGTACATAGATTTGTATTCAAACAGAAAATGGTTTGCAATTTGTATTCAAACACGTGAATTCTTGTTGTCGCGCATGCGCTTGCTACGGGATTTTGCCACGTCTAGCCAATCCAGCAGTACTTGTATAGTGGAGTACTGACAACATCTACAGTAGAGTATGGAGTGCTCCTACTTTATTAACACACGACCCACCTCACACTCTCGAAAAATTTCTTGGAATCGGTGCTACAGTCTCTCCCTCCTTGTCTCTCTCTTCTAGTCTTTTTTTTTGACATCACAAGTCTCTCTCTTATAAATTCAGCCAGCGCGAGCGGGGGAGGGGGAGGGGGAAAGTTTGCCTACCGTCGGTTTGCTCTCAACTGCGGTCCCACAAGCGAGTGAAAACGCAAGATGGTGCATCCTCTATTCGGTGAGCGACGTGTCAGACCGACCGTGTCAGGGTGCAACGTGAACGCGACAAGAGTGATGTATACCATTCTTTCCTTCTGAACTTGCATACTTCGAGTACTCCTATTGCGTAACACTTGGTTTTGCTGCTTAGAGCGATCCATTGATACAAATCCCACAGACCGCATCTCAAAAAAGAAATCCCACAGACCGACCGGTGGGGAGGTTTGGTGGAGTCCAGATGCCTGCCACGTCAAACTCTGAAACTTTGGTCCCACCCCACCCCGTAACTCTCCAGGCTCCAGCCGCCTGGCTTTGCAAACCTCCGCACAGTCAAAAACAATTGACCGGTCATCACCAGTGCCAGTACTCACACCGCAACTTTCGCGGCTCTGCCTATGCCAGCTACTTGCTGGCCGGCCACCACTGCCCCAAAACCACACCTCCCAACCCAGTTTCCCATCTTTTGATCCCCTAGCCCGCATCAGCCGTCCCCTAGTTCGTCGAATAGCCATGGTTCACAGGAAGATCACGTGCTACAAGATGTTGACGCCGGAGCGCCGCGCAGAAATCGCGGCGGCGGTGGGCGCCATAGACCTCCATTCCCAAGCTCTCTTGGCGGTGGGCCAATCCTCGAGTCTTCTAGAGCCGAGCTTTGAGGCGGAGGAAGGCGATCCTATGGTCATGGTGGAGGTCGTGGTGCAGAAGGCCCCTCTAGCGGAGGAGACGATGGATGTCGACTTTGTGCCGGCGTCCGGGTCCCCCATGGTGCAGGCGGACCAACGGTTCAACCTGGTGATCCTAAAGGAGCACTGGCCAGTGGAGGCTCAACTCGACGCAGAGAGCACGGATGACGCTGCCATCGAGGCCCTCCTGTAGGCGGAACCGGGCATTGTGGAGGTGAACCGGGCGGCAGAGGCTCAAGTTGACGCGGAGCGCGCGGATGCTGCTGCCATCGAGGCCCTCCTGCAGGTGGAACTGGACATCATGGATGTGAACCAGGCGACGGAGTCTCAACTCGACGCATAGCATGCGGATGCCCCTGTCATTGAGGCCCTCCTACACGTGAAACCGAACGTCATGGACGTGAACTGGGCGGTGATTACATCTGTGGAGAGTGCCTGCACGCTCCGCGTCAATGAGTAGAGTGGCCGAGGACAACCATGCTGCGGAGACATACGTCGGCAGCTCCGGCTAGTTCGAGCCGGCAACCAAAGACGACGAGGCCATCTCGTTTCACGAGTATTGATAGTTTTTCTCTATGTTCTTGTTTTTAGGGATCTTTTCCTGTGTGAAAACATATTTAATAAATATAGAGGCCTCATAAACATATGAACAAAATTTAGGTGTCCGCGATTGGATGGCTGAGTTTGGTTTGATCACATGCGGTTCCATGTGTCAGTGAAAAAGGCAAGTTGAGGCGCGTTACCTTGGGTGTATGTCGTGCTGGACTGACTGTGTGAGGGTGCGGTGTGACTATGATAGGCGTGCTGTAAGTGTACTGCCTTTTCATTTTGAACTTGTAAATCATAACATTTGGTTTGCGAGGGTGAGTGACTTCGATATTAGTACTGTGTTAAAAAGAAAGGCGGGGCTTTCCTTCACACGATTGATCAATACTAATCCCGATTAGAAATGTGACGGCGGGACGGGCTAGTTTGGCCCATGGTCAGATTGCTGACATCCGTTCCCACTTTCTAGTGAAATGCCAAGCCGATGCACGTTGAGCGGTGGGGAGGATCGACCATGTGCTGGTCTAATGCGAACGCGACAGGCGTGCTGTGAGTGTTCCTTTTCCTTGTTTTGAACTAGTGAAGATAACACTTGATTCTGCGCCTTTGCGAAATACATTGATGGAAATCCCAATTATAATGGCACTGCTTTTTCTCCTAAATCCCATAAAAAGGCGTCCTCTTTGCCCCTCCAGCAGCAATCATCGCGCTAATCATATCTCTATTTGACTTCCTTCCCCGGTACGGTGACGTCGATGATATCACGATGGTTGGCTTTGGCAAAGTGCGTTCGACGGAGTGCACCATTGAAGTAGAAGACGGTCATGTCATTCGCAAGTGCCGTCTGGAAGCGAAGACAACCGCCTTCTTTGCATCCAGGAAGTCCGTAGGCGACAACAACTGTCGTGTCGTCATGACGGTTGGATGTGATGTGACCACACCTTTCGAGCTAGAGCTGCCGCAAGGGGACTCGAATGTGACTGTGTACCCTTACACGGGCAACAATTTACTCTCAGAGAGGCTCTTCCATGTCATGAACCCATCCAGCATGTGCAACCAATGGAAATGCCGACGTGCAGTTCATGGCTGGCTCCGGATGATGGACCCGCTCATCGATCTACGTCCCAATGAAATAGAGTGGGAGACGATCGTCGCTGACGGTGTTGTGAGGAAGATAGTTCAAGAGGCGATCACTGGCGGTTGCGTCAACAAGGAGGGTGTGACCTCAACTTCGACATCAAGGTGGACTGGCGTCATGTTGTCAGCCTACCAGTGCTACGTTCATCTTGCAAGGAGAAGCTTCTTTGTGAGGAAGGTGCTGGGACGTGCCCGACATGTCTCGCACACAACATCAAACAAGTACCACTTATCTAGGCTTTTGCCGGCATACTGATGCACATACGAGAATTTTTAAATCATATATTGTACTATGTACGTTTGCTCTTGTAACGAATAAGTACTAGTATTTGTACCCATTGAGTAACTGGTAGTACTACTTGGTGAATGTTACGTAGCCATGGAAGTTCAAGCTAAATTTGAAACACAGTCGCGATCAAATGAGATGTTACCATTGTGCTCCACCACTCCACCAGCCGGAATCACCTAGGACTATTTGATTTGCAGGATCCTCTAAACGCAGGAATCGCAAAAATATAGGATTGTCTCTTTGGATAGTAATGGATTGGATTGGAGTATAGGATTAGGGGTGTGTGTTTGATGTCATAGGAAAGATACATGAATTTCTAAAATAGGTTGGAGTAGATGCAGTATTTCCTATTAAATGTAGCACAATAGCTTCATCCATCTAGCTTACTGCGGGAAATGGAAGAAGATGAGGGAGAAGCGGATTCAGTGAAGAGTGAAACGATGGTTGCTTCATCCGTCGAGCTTTGTGATTTGGCGCCTCATTGCTCATTTACTAGTACTGTGGCGCTACGACCGGGGTGCCTCTCCCCGCTGCTTCGAGCTGTAATTTGGTGCATGGCATGCGGACCACGATGATGGATGTCCCACATGTCAGCGAAAGGCGTGTTGTAAGTGTGTCAGCAATTCATGTGCAGACTAACCCTGCGGAGTTGCGACGCCAATGCAACAGGCGTGTTGTATGTGTGCCGCCATTTCGTTTTGAACTGTAAAGTGTACCACTTGTTTTTTATCCTTGGTGCGATGTACACAAATCTTGATTATATTGATCTAAAAAAGATATCCATATTAGTGAAAAGAAGGGGCTTTTGTCGCGCGATAGGCGGGGAAGGTTGGCTTGTTGTTTTGCTAATGTGCACTCCCATGTGTTAGTGATGTAACAAGCCGATTCACGTCCCACATGAGGCAAAACAATAGTAGAAGCAACACGTGGTTTTCTTGAAGAAGACAAGGAAGAAGCGGATTCAGTGAAGAGTGAGGTGATGGTTGCTTCGTCCGTCCAACTTATACTACAGGAAAAGTGCGGCTTTATGATTCACTACAACAAAAGACACATCCGTGACATTATGGCCTGAACGAAACTTTTTCTTTCATGGATATGACACTTCTATGATGATAATTGTGACAAAAAACACGTATCATCATAGATATGGTGGGATCCTACTTCTATGAAAAAAATGTTGACACAAAATGGGCTTTTCGTCCTGGGCGGGCCGGAGATGCACCTGCATGACATTCTTTGGGCCGTCCATGACGCAAAAAATTGTGGTAGAAGAAAGGGCGAGGAAATTTCGGGTAGTTCCGGGTTACGATGGGTGGTCGGGGTGGAGCGACGCAGTGTGGTTTGCGCATTTCTCTTGTACACGCGTGTGTGTGAGGCATTCCCTAACTGAACCTGAGTGAGGCGTTTGCTTACTAAACCCGAGCGATCGATCGATCGATCCCTCTCACAAGCTACGTACTGAAAATGAGCTATCGATCCCTCGCACTGCGTACTGAAGGCGATCGATCCCTTCGCTGCTAATTGAACCTGACCAATTCCTTTGCTACTGCCACTAACTAAACCGAGAAATCGATCCCTGATGTTGCTTACTGAAGACGATTAATTGAACCCTCCTGTGAGACGTAGCAGGTTGGGTTGCCTCTTGATGAATAGTGCCTATTGTTGCTTCACGCGTGATACATAAACTGAGTCGAGACGTGGTGAGTTAACCTAGCCAGTTGATTGGCTGTGGATGAACAGTGCCCGTTGTTGTCGCCCGCTCGTACGCCGACCCATGCCGGTAGGGGTTGGATGAACAAGACCCCGTGGTAGTAGGCGGTTGACGTTGGATGAACAGGACCCCGAGAAGGCCACCAGACCCCGGCCGGTTGGGGGTGGATGAACAGGGCCCCCGTGTAGGCTGAATGAACATTAGCTGGTGGAGGCTGGAGGAAGTCGACGGTGGATGAACAGTATCCTTTGGAGTCCCGTTTTGTGGTACGCCACACCCATCCCGATGAACAAGACCCCGTTTCAACCATAGGCGGTTGGAGAGGAGTCTGTTTCCTCCATTTTTGTGGTATGCCACACCCCTCCTGATGAACAGGACCCCGCTTCGACCGTAGGCAGTTGAAGAGATGTCCATTTCCTCCGTTTTGCAGTATGCCAGACCCCTCCCGATGAACAGGACCCTGTTTCGACCGTAGGTGGTCGAAGAGAACTCCGTTTTGTCTATTTTGTGGTATGCCAGACCCCGAGTCGATGAACAGGACCCTGTTTCGGCTGTTTCGTCCAAATAGGTTGGATCCCGATGAATAGGACGCATTCCGACCCAGTCGGTTGGCTCTCGATGAACACGACGCAACTGTTTTTCCATTCTAACCCAGCTGGTTGGCTGCCTATGAACAGGACGCCATTTGTTGTCGTCCACTGTAGCCGTACGTTGCCTCTCGATGTACATGAGCCTTTGATTTACGCGTTTGAGACCCCGCCCGTATGTACGTACATGACTGTACTTTTTTTGCAGTGTGGTTGTACATATGTGTACACGATTTAGACGAGATTGTCTGAACTGCTACCATTCCTTACTCGGCCATGGTTCATCCTGGTAGAGAGTCCGATCGACTAGTATGTACATACACATTTGCAACCAGATAGATAACACTACATATGTTTCAACCTGGTGGGTCCCAAGTGTTAGGGGGGAATAAGGAGGCACGTCCTTCCATATGGAGATATAACTGGTGGGTCCCAGCTGTCATGGGGAGGATTCAATTTTTTTTGCATCATAAGGAGGCACTTCCTTGCGTGTGAAGATGTAGCTAGTGGGTCCCAGCTGTAACGAGATAGTTTCTGCTGTGCGAAGATATAGTTGGTGGGTCCCAGCTGTCAGGTGGAGGATTCGATTTTTTTCACGTAATAAAGAGGCAATTCCTTCCATGCGAAGATATAGTTGGTGGATCCCAGCTGTCAAGTGGAGGATTTGAATTTTATTCGCGTATTAAGGAGGCAGTTCCTTCCGTGTGAAGATATAGCTAAAGGGTACTAGCTGTCAGGTGGAGGATTCAATTTTTTGCGTAGTAGGCAGTCTTCTGTGCGAAGATCTAGCTGGTGGGTCCCAGCTGTCAGGTGGAGGATTCAATTATTTTGCATGTAATAAGGAGGCACTTCCTTGCATGCAAAGATGTAGCTGGTGGGTCCCAGCTGTCAGGGGGAGGAATCATTTTTTTGCGTAATAAGGAGGCAGTTTCTTCCGTGCGAAGATATAGCTGGTGGGTCCCAACTTTCCGTTGGAGGATTTGATTTTTTTCGCACAATAAGGAGGCACTTCCTTGCATGCGAAGATGTAGCTGGTGGGTCCCTCCTATCATAGGGAGGAATCTTTTTTTGCGTAATAAGGAGGCAGTTCCTTTCGTGCGAACATATTGCTGGTGGGTCCCAGCTGTTAGGTGGAGGATTCGATTTTTCACGTAATAAGGAGGCTCTTCCTTGCGTGCGATGATGTAGCTGGTGGGTCCCAGCAGTCAGGGTGAGGAATAGTTTTTCGTGTAATAAGGTGGCACTTCCTTTTGTGCGAAGATGTAGCTGGTGGGTCCCAGCTATTAGGGGGAGGAATCATTTTTTTGCGTAATAAGGAAGCATATGTGGGTCCCTACTGTCAGCCTCTCCACGTACGTCCCTCTTCCGATGGCTATCATTTGTTAACCACGTTGACCACGCCGCACCGAGTGCACCAACGCGATGGACGACGGCGAGGCCTAGGAAGGGAAATACCAAGAGTCAGCGAAGACACAAAAGTGGATGCCCACGCTTAGGGGAGTACCAGGGTTGACTGGTTCCGCTGTGGTCTGAGGTTGTTGTCGCCTGAGAATAACAGGAGGTGTGGGTTAGTAGAGGGATGGCCTGGCCAGTGGTGGGAGTAGGGTCGGGCGGTGAATCCTGCACGGGAGCATAGCCGGTCACGAAAGGCGGGGGTAGGCAGTCCCGTTGGCCCTGGTTTGGGCGGCTGGAGCAAGAAGATCAGACATTAAAGAAGCAGCACGGCTATTGGATGTTATCCAATGGTCACTGCCGCTAGAACCGTTTGTTGACTAAGTTGACAAAACCCTGCGTATGCATCAACATAGTAGGCCCACAAGTCAGCCTCCAAATTAGTGGCAAACAGCATACCACCCATTTGCCATTATTTTTCATAATTTACAGCCCATTTTCTCATTCTTAAGGATTTTCTTATAGCCCATATTATTTTTGTTAGAATTATAGCCCATATTCTATCCACGGTTAAAAAATTCAAGGAAATTTTGCATAGTTTGGTGGGGTTTGAACTTTTTTTAATACCAAAATTTTGAGTCAGATTCAAACAAATTTGAAAAATAAATTTATATTAATTTAAAATCCAATGAAATTTTCCCCGCAAAAAATCAACGAAACTTAAAATCTCAAAATTCTGACAAACCAAAATTTGAAACTAATTGCTTGTTTGTTGTGTTTTTAAAATTTATAGCCCATTTCGTACTACTTATAGCCCATTTTCTGGGCAATCCGAATGCATCCCTCCTCGTCTTGAAAGATTTGCAGCCCAGAAGGGCTGAGAAAAGCAAGTAGGCCTTGGTTGGGTATTCTGTAAAAAAAAATAGAACTGGGCTATCCATTTTCAGAAAGAAAAAAACAACTGGGTTGGTCATGTGGTAAACAGAAAATAAAAGCCTGGGCTAGACGGACGGCAGCCCCCGCACAACCCAGTTGATACCCTCCTCAAAAACAAAACAAAAACAACTACGCGAGCTACTGGGTCACTGGTGAGAGCTGCTCGTTGGGCAATTCTCTCATTTATTGACCACGTTGACAATGGCGTGTGACCCAGTTGTCAAACCATTAGGAGGATGCATTTTTTGGCTTGTAATAAGGAGGCACTTGGTTGCCTACTACCATGACCCTGGTGGGTCCCTACTGTCATCTGATACATCTCCGTCGTATCTACTTTTTCAAACACCTTTGCTCTTGTTTTGGACTCTAATTTGCATGATTTGAATGAAACTAACCCGGACTGATGCTATTTTCAGCAGAACTACCGTGGTGTTCTTTTTGTGCAGAAATAAAAGTTCTCGGAATTGGACAAAACTTTTTAGAGAATTATTTTGGAATAAAAGAAAAATACTTGACCAAAGACACAGTGGATGGGGGCCTGCTGCCCATTAGGCACCAGGACGCGTCACCCCCCTCTGGCGCGCCCTGGTTGGTAGTGGGGCCCACGAGACTCCATTGACCCAAATTCCGACTCTATAAATTCAAATTTCCTCAGAAAAAAATAAGAGATGAAGTTTCATGGCGTTTAACGATACGGAGCCGCCGCCACCTCTTGTTCTTCATTGGGAGACCAGATCTGGAGTCCGTTCGGGGCTCCGGAGAGGGGGATCTTCCGTCTTCGTCATCATCAAACATCCTTCGTCACCAATTCCATGATGCTCACCGTCGGGAGTGAGTAATTCTTTCGTAGGCTTGCTGGACGGTGATGGGTTGGATGAGATTCATCATGTAATCGAGCTAGTTTTGTTAGGGCTTGATCCCTAGTATCCACTATGTTCTGAGATTGATGTTGCTATGACTTTGCTATGCTTAATGCTTGTCACTAGGGCCCGAGTGCCATGATTTCAGATCTGAACCGTTTATGTTTTCACCAATATATTTGTGTTCTTGATCCTACCATGCAAGTTATATACACCTATTACGTGTTATGATCCGCATACCCCAAGGTGACAATAATTGGGATTCTTTTCGGTGATTACCGTAGTTTGAGGAATTCATGTATTCACTATGTGTTAATGCTTTGTTCCGGTTCTCTATTAAAAGGAGGCCTTAATATCCCTTAGTTTTCTTATGGAACCCGCTGGCATGGGAGGGTAGGACAAAAGATGTCATGCAAGGTCTTTTCCATAAGCATGTATGTTTAGGTCCCATGCAAAGAATCGGAATGAATTACAACCGTCTCGGAGTCTGGCTCGGCCTCGGACATTGAGAATCTTGGTTTTTAACTCCCCTTAAATCCAAAACTCACCCGAAAATCGTGAAACTTGGCATGGTGTCATGACATGGCACACATATGTCGTGGAAAAAAATTGTCCATTTTGGGGCAAGATTTATTACGAGCCTCTTACAAACCGGAGCTTCTCTCAAGAAGCCTTGTGGTTCTGATAGGGAAATGTGTCCCCCTTGTGGGCGAAACGATAATCGCTGCCTCTTTTTGCCTTGTATTTTTTCTACAGGCAACATGGAACGACAGGATATCCATGCTGAAATTTAAAATTATTCAGGGTTTGTTTGGCCTTTTTATACATTAATTGATTTTCCTAGGTATTTAATGTCCATAATTCAAATCTGAACTACAAATACATGCTCTAGTTCGCCAAAATGGCTAGAAAAATCATACATGTGTCCTTGGGTGCATGTTTAGGTCCCATGCAAGGAATGGGAATGAATTACAACCGTATCGGCGTCCTGGCTCGTCCTCAAAACATGCGAATCTCGGTTTTTAAATCCCCGTAAATCCAAAACTCACCAGAAAATCATGAAAGTTGCATGGTGTCACGTCATGGCACATATATGTCATGGTAAAAAAATTGTCCAATTTGGGTCAAGCTTTACTCTTACAAACCGGAGCCTCTCGCAAGAACCCTCATGGTTTCGATAGGGAAACATGTCCCTCTTGTAGGCAAAACGATAATCGCTCCCTCTTATCTCCATGTATTTTCTTCTACAGGCAACATGGAACAACGGGAGATTTGCGCTGAACTTTGAAATTATTCGGGGTTCGTTTGACCTTTTTTATACATTAATTGAGTTTTCTAGGCATTTAATGTCTGTAATTCAAATCTGAACTACAAATACATGCTCCAGTGCACCAAAATGGCTAGAAAAATCGTACATGTGTCCTTGGTTGCATGTTTAGGTCCCATGGAAGGAATGGGAATGAATTCAACCGTCTCGACGTCCTGGCTCGGCCTCAAACATTGCGAATCTCGGTTTTTAAATCTCCATAAATCCAAAACTCACTAGAAAACCATGAAACTTGGCATGGTGTCACGACATGGCACATATATGTCGTTGTAAAAAAATTGTCCAATTTGGGCCAAGCTATATTACAAACCTCTTACAAACCGAAGCTTCTCGCAACCCTCGTTGTTCCGGTAGGGAAACATGCCCCTCTTGTGGGCGAAACAATAATCGCTGGCTCTTCTCGCCTTGTATTTTGTTTTCTACAGGCAACATAGAATAACAGGAGTGTCGTGCTGAAATTTGAAACTATTCAGGGTTCGTTTGGCCATTTTATATATGTTTTCTAGGCATTTAATGTTCATAATTCAAATTTGAACTACAAGCACATGCTCCAATGAAGCAAAATGGGTGGAAAATTGTACATGTGTCATTGGGTGCATTTTTAGGTCTCATTGAAGGAATGGGAATGAATTATAAACGTCTCATCGTCCTGAAACATTGCGAATCTTGGTTTTTAAATCCCAGTAAATCCAAAACTCACCCAAAAATCATGAAAGTTGGCATGGTTTCATGACATAGCACATATATGCCGTGATAAAAAAAATCGTCTAGTTTGAGACAAGGCGCACACATTAATAGCCAATGAAGTCCTTTTGAAACAAATAGCTGACACGTTAATATCGCAAACGATTGTATTATATGAACCGTGTGTGTCCCGTAACCATTTAAGTGCGGCCATGCATCCCTCTTTTCTTATGGGAGAGTACTACCTCGATCCTCGTTCATTGGTCATCTTTGTATTTTGTGCCAAAATTTAACCACACTCGGTGGCGTGCGTGTAGCTATTTGATTAGACGGATGAGCGCGACAAGTCCGTCATGCAAGCTCGACGGCATGCGTGCGAGCAATCCGCCGCGTAGGCTCGATGGGACGGGTGCGACCTGTCCAGCCCGCATGCTTGACGGGACACGTGCGAGCAGCAAAGGCGGAGCATGCTCACCAGGAAGCGAGCTCTTTGACCTCCATCCACCAGCCGCCCGCCTCGCTCACAACTTCTCCATTAATGGCGGTCGAGCCACTGTTTAACACGCGGTTAATTAAAGCACCTGGATGGAGGGTGTTTGCTTGTGATCCCATGGCCCCGCTCAATGTTAGCATTTGCTTTGTTCATGTTTTCAACTCGTATCCCGGATAATTTAAAATGCCACATGCGGCAACGGATAATAGACGACAAATAAAATGGCAACGGATAATACGATAATAAATTTATAATGACGCAAATAATAATTGTCTTACATATTCCGGATAATTTAAAATGCCACATGCGGCAACGCCCGGAAGACATGGGGGCAAGAGAAGAAGGAAATCACAGACAATGATTTGGGTCGCTACTGTCTCTACTCCTCGATGGATCGCCGGGCGACGAGATCCTCCAGCTCCTTCTTCAATTCCTCATGACTTTGCTTGACAGCAGCCACAGATTCCTCCACCTCCTGCTCACGCTTGATCCGGAGCTTCCTCAAGTCGCCCATCAATTCCTTGATGATAGCTTTCAGCGTCATCCCCGAGGCACTGCTCTGCTCATGCAGCTTCTTCCAGCCGGCGGCCTCCTCCTCTATCTCGGTGAGCGCCTTGAGAGCTTTGCATTGTCACCCATGAGTTGCTCGACGAGGCCGGTCGCCTTCTCAACCGAGGCATCGATAATCTTGAGCAGCTTTATCAAGCCGTCGACCAGCTCCTGCTGCTTAATTAGGCCAGCGAGAATGTCGTCATCGCTGGCCAAGGACTTCAGCACCGCCAGCTCATTGCAATTGCCGACACGGCGAGTGCGCTTGTGAGAGCCCCCGCGCGCCGGTGAGAGCTTGTTCGAGGGCTCCACGGCGCGCCAGGACATCTCTGCTGCGGCTGCCGCGTAGCAGCGGGACCTCTCTAGTGATTCCGCGGTCGTGGTATTTGCACCCTCATACGTCTCCAACGTATCTATAATTTTTGCTTGTTCCAAGATTTTATATTATCATTCTGGGATGTTTTACAATCATTTTATAGCAACTTTATATCATTTTTTGGGACTAACCTATTGACATAGTGCCAGTGCCAACCGTTGTTTTTTGTTTACTTCGCAGAATATCAGTACCAAACGGAGTCCAAATGCAGTAAAACTATTTGGAGAACTTTTTTGGACCAGGAGACACAATATGGGCCAAAGAAGTACCAGAGGGGAGGCCCGAGGTGGGCACAACCAACCTGGGTGCGCCCAGGGGGGTTGTGCCCCCGTCGGTGGCCTCCCGCACCGCCTCTTCACCCTATAAATCCCCAAATATTCCAAAAACCCTAGGATAGTCGACGAAAAACAATTCCAGCCGCCGCAAGTTCCAGAACCACGAGATCCAATCTCGACACCATCACGGAGGGGTTCATCATCCTCATTGGTGCCTCTCCGATGATGTGTGAGTAGTTCATCATAGACCTACGAGTCCGTAGGCAGTATCTAGATGGCTTCCTCTCTCTCTTTTGATTCTCAATACAATGGTCTCTTGGAGATCTATTTGATGTAACTCTTTTCTGCGGTGTGTTTGTTGGGATACGATGAGCTTTGAGTTTATGATCAGATCTATATCCATGAATATTATTTGAGTCTTTGTTTGATCTCGTATATGCATGATTATTTATAGCCTCGTATTTCTTCTTTGAATCTTTGGTTTAGTTAGGCCAACTAGATCGATTCTTCTTGCCATGGGAAGAGGTGCTTTGTGATGGGTTCGATCATGCGGTGTTCTTTCCCAGTGACAGAAGGGGCAGCAAGACATGCATGTATCGTTGCTATTAAGGATAACAAGATGGGGGCTATTCCTACATGAATAGATCTCATCTACATCATGCCATCATTCTTATTGCATTACTCCATTTCTCCATGAACTTAATACACTAGATGCATGCTGGATAGCGGTCGATGTGTGGAGTAATAGTAGTAGATGCAAGCAGGAGTCGGTCTACTAATCTTGGACATGATGCCTATATATTGATCATTGCCTTGGATATCGTCATAATTATTCGATCTTCTATCAATTGCCCAACAGTAATTTGTTTACCCACCGTATGCTATTTTCTTGAGAGAAGCCACTAGTGAAATCAACGGCCCCGGGGTCTATTCTTTATCATATTTGCTTTGAGATCTATTTTTATTCGCTTTTATTTTCATATCTATTATTCCAAAAACCCAAAAATACCTTGCTGCACTTTTTTGTTACTTATTTTATTTCGCGTTTTATCGAGATCTATTTATCCAATCTACCCAATTTTTATCCCGTCAACTTGACAATTTCTTGCGCCGTTACCCGTAGAGGGATTGACAACCCCTCATAAGCGTCGGGTTGCAAGTATTTGTTATTTGTGTGTAGGTACCGTTTACATAGTGTTGCTTGGTTCTCCTACTGGATTGATACCTTGGTTTCACAACTGAGGGAAATACCTACCGTAGTTGTGCTGCATCATCCCTTCCTCTTTGGGGAAATACCGACGTAGTTCAAGCGACATCAAAAGGAATTTCTGGCGCCGTTGCCGGGGAGACATCATCAACATCTATCAGGTTCCTAATCAAAAATATCAACTCCTTGCAATTTACATTATTTGCCATTTGCCTCTCATTTTCATCTCCCCACTTCACAAAGTTTTGTTGTTTTATTCGCTCTCTTTTTCGTTCGCCGTTTTCTCGTCAGATCTGTTTTTGTTTGGAATCTTGTTTGTGTAGTCACGATGACTCAAGAAAACACCAAGTTGTGTGATTTTTCCAATACCAATAACAATGATTTTATTAGCACTCTGATTGCTCCTCTCGCCACTAGTGCGGAAACTTGTGATATTAATGCCGGTTTGTTGAATCTTGTTATGGAAGATCAGTTTTCCGGTACTCCTAATGAGGATGATGCGTCCCATCTAAACACATTCTTAGAATTACGCGATATGCAAAAGAAAAAATATGTGGACAATGATATTGTGAATTTGAAATTATTTCCTTTCTCTTTGAGGGATCTAGCAAAAAATTGGTTTTCTTCTTTGCCTCACAATAGTATCGATTCTTGGGATAAGTGCAAAGATGCTTTTATTACTAAGTATTTTCCGCCCGCGAAAATTATTTCCCTTAGAACTCAAATCATGAATTTTAAGCAACTTGAGCATGAACATGTTGCACAATCTTGGGAAAGAATGAAGTTGATGCTAAGAAATTTTCCTACTCATGGTTTAAATCTTTGGATGATCATACAAAAATTTTATGCGGGATTGAACTTTGTTTATACAAATCTTTTAGATTCCACCGCCGGTGGTACTTTTATGGAAATTACTTTGGGTGAAGCTACTAAATTGCTTGATAATATTATGGCAAATTATTCACAAAGGCATACTGAAAGAGCACCTACTAGTAAAAAAGTTAATTCGGTTGAAGAAATTACTACGTTGAGTGAAAAAGTTGATGCTCTTATGAAATTGGTTGCTAATAAAAGTGCTCCTATTGATGTTAATGATGTGCCTTTTTCTACTTTTATTGAGCAAAATAGTGATCCCGTAGATGTGAATTTTGTCTCGCGACACAATTTTAATAACAGTGCTTATAGAGGTAATTTTAATCCTAGGCCTTTTACTGGAAATTCCTCTAATAATTATGGTAATTCTTCTTACAATAATAATAGGAACACCTCTGATCTTGAGAATAATATTAAATATTTATCAATGCTCAAATACTTTTCAATACTACGATAGAAGAAAAGTTGAATAAGATTGATGATATGTCTAAAGCATTGATAGAATTTCTCAAGGTGTAGAAAATCTCAAGTTGAAAATTTTGTACCCAAGGTTGCTGAATCAATTAAAGCTTTATATGTTTCTACGGCTGAAAGTAATAAAAGAACCGCTATGCTTAGAGCTAAAAGAGAATTTTTAGAAAGAGTGTTTTCTAGTGATTGCTTTCATAAAAATGTTGAAGATCTTAAAGTGATTGGTGTTTATTCTATTGATTCCTTGTTTAGTAAAATTCAAATTGATGATAAAGGGACTAAAGAAGAGACAACTTTAGTTAGAAGGCGTCCCGATAATTCGGAGGGTGAAAATCTTGATGAAAAAATTGATAAAAGTGGGTTTGGAGAGGTCAAAACTTTAACTAGTGGTGTGCCCACTCTTTTGGACTACAAAGACTTTAATTATGATAATTGCTCTTTGCTTGAATGTATTTCTTTGTTACAATCCATGATAAATTCACCCCATGCTTATGAACAAAATAAAGCTTTTACTAAACATATCGTAGATGCCATGATGAAAGCTTTGGAAGAAAAATTGGAACTAGAGATTTCAATTCCTAGAAAATTGCATGATGAATGGGAACCTACTATCAAAGTCAAGATAAAAAATCATAAGTTTTTTGCTCTATGTGATTTGGGTGCTAGTGTTTCCACAATTCCGAAATCTTTATGTGATGTGCTTGGTCTTACCGATATTGAAGAATGTTCTCTTAATTTGCACTTGGAGGATTCTACTATTAAAAAGCCTTTGGGAAGAATTAATGATGTTCTTATTCTTACAAATAGAAATCATGTGCCCATAGATTTTATTGTTCTTGATATGATTGCAATCTGTCTTGTCCAATTATACTTGGTAGACCGTTTTTACGTACTATTGGTGTCATGATTGATATGAAAGAAGGCAATATTAAATTTCAATTTCCACTAAGAAAGGGTATGGAACACTTCCCTAGAACAAGAATTAAGCCACCATATGAATTAATCATGAGGGCATCCTATGGATCTAAAACTAAAGATGGCAATACTTGAATCTATGCATTATGCCTAGCTAGGGGCATAAAACGATAGCGCTTGTTGGGAGGCAACCCAATGAATAAAATTTATTTTTGCCTTTTTAATTCTGATCTTGAGTGTTTGCAAAATTATGCCTCTGTTATGATTGTGTTTTTTATGTTTTAATTAGTGTTTGTGCCAAGTAAAACCTTTGGGATAGCTTTGGTGATAGTTGATTTGATCCTGTTGAAAAAGAGAAACTTTTGTGTCCAGTGACAGAATTGTTCAAGTTCACAGAAGCGACGAAAAATTCTGAATTTTTTACACAATATTTATATACAAATTTCCTATGTTTCCAAATTTTCCAGCATTTTTTAACTTACATAATATGAGAACAATTCGCATCTTTACAGACTGTTCTATTTTTGACAGATTCTGCTTTCTTTGCATTGTGTGCTTATTTTAATGAATCTATGGATTGTACCGGGGGGTATAAGCCATGCTAAAGTTAGAATACAGTAGATATAATGCAATAACAAAATTTTAATGGGTTTTCTACACTACTTAAAGTAAAGATTCGTTTTCTTATACTAACGGATCTCACAAAGGTTTTTTTAAGTTTTGTGTGATTGAAGTTTTCAAGTTTTGGGTGAGATCGCGATGGATGAAGGAATAAGGAGTGAAAAGAGCCTAAGATTGGGGATGCCCCATGGCACCCCAAGTTAATATTCAAGGAGAACCAAGCAACTAAGCTTGGGGATGCCTCGAAGGCATCCCCTCTTTCTTCTAACGACCATCGCTATTTTACTTGGAGCTATATTTTTATTGGTCACATATCATGAGTTTTGCTTGGAGCGTCTTGTATTGTATGAGTCTTGACTTGTTTTGCTTTCTATTTTTTCACAAGTATACTTGCTGTACACACCTATTTGAGAGAGCCAAAATTATGCTATGATTTTTTAGAATTGCCCTATATGCTTCACTTAAAAAAATTAGCTATGGAATCGCTCTAGTGCTTCAGTTATATCTTTTTGAGCATGATGTGCTTTAATATTTTTGAAGAAATGCTCTCATGCTTCACTTAGATTTATTTGAGATTTAGTAAATTTTTGAAGAAATTCTCTCATGCTTCACTTATATTATTTTGAGAGACGAAAAATTTTATGCTTATGTTCTTCACTTAGATTTATTTGAGCTTGTCAAAAGCAATTGCAATATATGAAACTAGTCCCAAAGTGATAGATATTAAAGAGGGATATAATAAAAACTTTCATGAAGATCATTGGACAAAATAAACTTGATTCTTTGTAATAGTTTTGAGATATGGTGATAGTGATATGTGAGTCATGTTGGTGAGTAATTATGCTTTAGTAAGAATATTGGTGTTAAGGTTTGTGATTCACTATGCAAGCATGAAAGTCAATAGTTACGCAATGAAATTACATCCTACTTGTGGTGCATTATTCGGTGTTAGTTATGCATAATGCTCGCTTATGTGATTTTTTGTTTCTTGGTTGGTTGCTTCTCAATCTTTTTGCTAGCCTCCACTTGTACTAAGTAGAAATACTACTTGTGCATCCAACATCTTTAAAACTAGTTTTGCCATATGAGTCCACCATACCTACCTATATGCAGTATTTCCATGCCGTTCTAAGCAAATTTGTATGTGCCATCTCTAATTTTCAAAATAAATTTCCTTTTTGTGTGCTCGTACCGCTCATGAAGCGGCAGGGGGTGGCCAATATTTTCCATGCTAGATGTGTTATTCTCAAGCTGAGTGTTTAGTCACTTGTCATTGCACGAGAGTGCGGCAGTAATAGGGATGCCCAGTCCCAAAATGAAAAAGAAATTTACTTTATGTTGTCAAATAATAAATTCCTTGGAAAGTGTTGGTATGGACGGTACCCGTGGATACGGCTAGCCGTGGAATGTGAAAGGATGGTGGAAAAAGGAATAAACTTTATTTTCTGTTTGGGAACCACCTATGATATATCTAGCATGGAAAGTATTGGGAATTACTCGGTCGTTCTCGTTGACGGGAAAAGTATGCCTCTCAAAAAAATTATATCTCAATTTAAGCTTTGAGCTCTGGCACCTGTACAAATCCCTACTTCCCTCTGCAAAGGCACTATCTATTTACTTTATGCAATTTTTTATTTTTATTTGAGTCTCCATCTTCTCTTATAAAGCACCAACTAAGGGGCACTATGATCATACTTGAGCATTGGATGTAGCTAATATATGAGTGTGTTTCATGAATGGATCAATGATTGAGCATGATGGGCTAGGGATAACTTTCTTTAGTGTTGATATTTTGAAAGACATGGTTGCTTGTTGATATGCTTGAGTATTGAAATCTTCATGTTAAAACTAGACTATTGCTTTGAACCGTATAAAAGTCCAAATGTCCATGCTACAAAAGAAAAGAATATGTGATGAACATGTTAGGCAGCATTCCACATAAAAAATTCTATTTTTATCATTTACCTACTCGAGGACAAGTAGGAATTAAGCTTGGGGATGCTGATACGTCTCCAATGTATCTATAATTTTTGCTTGTTCCATGCTATTATATTATCATTCTTGGATGTTTTACAATCATTTTATAGCAACTTTATATCATTTTTTGGGACTAACCTATTGACATAGTGCCCAGTGCCAGTTGTTGTTTTTTGCTTGGTTTTTACTTTGCAGAATATCAGTACCAAACGGAGTCCAAATGCAACAAAACTTTTTGGAGAAATTTTTTGGACCAAAAGACACAACATGGGCTAAAGAAGTACCAGAGGGGAGGCCCGAGGTGGGCGCGCCCAAGGGGGTTGTGCCCCCCTCGGTGGCCTCCCGCACTGCCTCTTCGCCCTATAAATCCCCAAATATTCTAGCAACCCTAGGAGAGTCGACGAAAAATAATTTCAGTCGCCGCAAGTTCCAAAACCACGAGATCCAATCTAGACACCATCACGGAGGGGTTCATCATCCTCATTGGTGCCTCTCCGATGATGCGTGAGAAGTTCATCATAGACCTACGGGTCTGTAGGCATTAGCTAGATGGCTTCCTCTCTCTCTTTTGATTCTCAATACAATGGTCCTTTGAAGATCTATTTGATGTAACTCTTTTTTGCGGTGTGTTTGTTGGGATCCGATGAACTTTGAGTTTATGATCAGATCTATATCCATGAATATTATTTGAGTCTTCTTTTGATCTCTTATATGCATGATTATTTATAGCCTCGTATTTCTTCTTCGAATCTTTGGTTTAGTTAAGCCAACTAGATCGATTTTTCTTGCCATGGGAAGAGGTGCTTTGTGATGGGTTCGATCGTGCGATGTTCTTTCCTAGTGATAGAAGGGGCAGCAAGACACGCATGTATCGTAGCTATTAAGGATAACAAGATGGGGCTATTCCTACATGAATAGATCTCGTCTACATCATGTCATCGTTCTTATTGCATTACTCCATTTCTCCATGAACTTAATACACTATATGCATGCTGGATAGTGGTCGATGTGTGGAGTAATAGTAGTAGATGCAGGCAGGAGTCGGTCTACTAATCTTGGACGTGATGCCTATATATTGATCATTGCCTTGGATATCGTCATAATTATTCGATCTTCTATCAATTGCCCAACAGTAATTTGTTTACCCACCGTATGCTATTTTCTTGAGAGAAGCCACTAGTGAAATCTACGGCCCCCGGGTCTATTCTTTATCATATTTGCTTTGAGATCTATTTTTATTTGCTTTTATTTTCAGATCTATTATTCCAAAAACCCAAAAATACCTTGCTGCACTTTTTTGTTACTTATTTTATTTCGCATTTTATCGAGATCTATTTATCCAATCTACACAATTTTTATCCCGTTAACTTGACAATTTCTGGCGCCGTTACCCGTACAGGGATTGACAACCCCTCATAAGCGTCTGGTTGCAAGTATTTGTTCTTTGTGTGTAGGTACTGTTTACATAGTGTTGCTTGGTTCTCCTACCGGATTGATACCTTGGTTTCATAACTGAGGGAAATACCTACCATAGCTGTGCTACATCATCCCTTCCTCTTTGGGGAAATACCGACGTAGTTCAAGCGACATCACTTGACAGGAAAGACCTATTTTGTGGGTGATGAGGAGAGGAACTGTGAAGTAATTTTCGAGTGGGTAGTTTTTATAGCCTGGTGCTAAGTGTGAACACATTTAGGTTTGATCGGTGTGAACAGATTTGCAATTACTTATTGCATGGTAATCTGGAATGTGACGAGAAACAAGCTCAAAATTTATTGATGGTTCTGGGCTCGAAGCCCGAAACACACCTTCATATGGCTGGACGTTTCTGTCGTTCTGGCTCATCACAAACAATTCTTATGGATTAACCGTATGCCACGCATCGCACACGCATCCGAAGCCCGAAACGGTTCCTAGATGGCATACGTGGGCCCGCGTTCTTGGATGTGTACGTGCCTGCCCACTATCACACGCGGTCCAGATATCACCATCGTGTCCCACGGGGTGCTAGAAAGTTGACCAGAATTGCAATATGCAGGTGTGGTTGCTCACCATTAAGGCGGCCGCGGCGCGCTCCGCTCTGGCATTCATGCGCGCGCTCTGCTCGCCGTTGAGGCAAATTTACAATGGCAACGATTAATAATTGTCTTACATCTTCTGGATAATTTAAAATCCCACATGCGGCAATGCCCAAAACACTCATGGCCTACATATGCTTAGTGACTTAAAATGTCGATATGCGACATTTGCATACAATTATAATAAACTATAGGCTAAAAGGCTGAGCTGGTGGCCTTCTGATGACGGTCTTCTCGGACTCCATGATCAGCATAGCACCCTTGCGGCCGTTCATTCCGAGTGCCCCGACCCTCGGCCACGGTACCCGTCTCCGCCTACGGAGGTTCTGGCGCTGGGAGGCTCTTGGGGCTGCTGGGCCTCGTCCAGTAGAGCTTGACAGCGTGCAATCGCGCGCATGACATGCCCGCGGAACCGCTCCATTTCCATGTCTCTGCCCTGGTAGCAAATTCCATCCTTCACCTGCATCCTCGAGATACCATGTTGGCGATGTTCTACTTCATCGGTGACATCAACTCCGCCAAGGGTGCGCTCGAGCCTGACCACCACATCGTTGGGATCAAGGTTGACACGGCCGCCGCTGGCAATGATGAAGCCGCAGACTGGCTGTCTCATAACTGAATTGTAGAGGTCTTGTGCCCATTCCTGGCAGAGCATCAGGCTCATGAGCACCGGTGACGGAGGCTCTTCGGGTGGGTCATTGATCATGTCGCCTAGCAGCTCTGGATCTTTTGCACGGTGGATGGCAAACTGCTCATCACATTTCCTCTGCAATATGTCCATTGTGCGCCCAAGGACTGTCACGGCGATATCACTGCTGATGGGCCATGGTGCCTACACCGGCCGATGAAGCTCTTGCTCCCCGACCTTCTCCGGCTCGTTCTCCTTGCCGAAGATGTAACGCGGGTAGGGTTTGACGTTGAAGGTTTGGTCGTTGCCTGGCATGCTTGGAATAACTAATGGTAGATGGGTGTGGACTAGATCTGCGCACAGTGTCGCGATGGTGCGTTGCCGCCTGGGTCATATGCAGCAAGCCATTAGCTGGTGGTGGGAAACCGATGAGGGAAGAGGCGGGAAGAATTGGCGTGGATTGCGGGACACGTGTATGATGTCATTAATTTCTGCACTGGGCATCTATGTTGGTACAGGTAGTACCTATATCGTGGTTTATTGGACCCCTTTGTATTTAGTAGTACCAAAATTTGACCTTAAATTTGACGTCTGCTCGCGTCCCTCCACGTGCTCTGCTCGCCGTTTAGGCGCTAAGGTGCGCTCGGGTCGCGTCCCTCCGCGCGCGCTCTGCTAGCGGTTGGGGCCGGCGCACGATCACGATGGGGAAGCTTTAGTTATTTGATCTCAGATTGTGTTAATTAATTATACCTCTAGACCTAGAATCATCCAGCTATGGAGGTATAATTAATTAACCTAAACTATGATCTCTGGCGCCCGTTCCCATCGCACAACTCCATCTTGTCGTTGGCCGTTGGGAGTATGCGGTATGTGTGGGTAACTAGCTAGCAAGTGGATCAGTAGCGAGTCGCCGCTGCCAGCCATTGCTGTGGTTATTTATAGCTAGGACCTGGCTAGGGGATTGGGGATTTTACAATTCACCCATGTGGAGCGCGGGAAGACTAAGTAGAGCACACAACCCGACAACCGTATGCGGTGTCACGTGTTATCACACACGTGTTAACATAAGGAAACGTATGTGTAACTTACTAATCATCGCACACGAGTACTCGCATATGCATCGTGTGCGATACTCCTAGCCATCGCAAGCAACTAGTTTGCAATTTTCAAAGCTTTTTCTACGCGCAGGATCGCACACGAATTAACTCTAGTAACCGTCCATGTTATATTTTCTCATCGCAAACAGTTCTTCCGAGTGGGTTGTTTGCCGCGTATCACACACATCTTGTTTACACGAATCATTTGTATTCTTTTGGCTCATCGCAAATAGTTCATCTATGTGAACTGTATGCCGCATATCACACACATCTTGTTAAGTTGAACCATTTTTGTTGTGTTCCCTAATCGAAAATAGTTCATCCGAGTGAACCGTATGTCGTATATCGCACGCACCTCGATCTGGCTATCTGTTTCTGTTGCATTCCCTAATAGCAAACAGTTCATCCGAGTGAACTGTATGCCGTATATCCCACACACCTTTATATAGCAGCCCGTTTCTATTGTTCTGCCTCATCGCAAACAGTTCTTATGGATTAACCGTATGCCACGCATCGCACACGCAACTATAATATGAACTGTGTTTGATGTATCCGCCATTGCAAACGTTTTGCATCTTTTTTGACGGGTTTTTTACATCACTGTTTGCGATTAATGCATCGCACACAGTTTTGTCGAAGGGTCTCTAATTGCAGTGTCGCGTTAGCAGCATCCTGCAGTAGTGAATACATCATTAATTTGCCAAATTTAGAAAAAAAATCGTCTCCGACGTCTAGGCTGCATGTGGCATCGTACCTTTTATCCAAATGTAGCTATATACGGAATATGTTCATAAATTTAGGCCATGCCGACCGTGGTATGGTGAGATTGAACATACCGAGCACTCCCTAAATTCATCTAGAATGGTGAGATAGAACTTCGTTTCCAACTGGCCGCGACCACACTTGCCCGATTTGTGATCACACTGTGGACACTTGAATGAAAACCATCGAATCAGCTAGAAGGAAAATGAATCCACGGCGATTTTCGCCGGTTGATTAACAGTGACGGACTGACTACAATAAGAGATGAGTGAATATTTCGCTAAATTAATTACCTTCTACATGAGAAAAATCCCCGGCCCAATCCCGCAGAAAACCCCAATCGACCAGAGTCCAGAAAGTCGATGCAAATCGGTGCAGATAGGCGGCGGCAAGCGGTAGGGTAGAAATCCCGTGTCATTTGGAGCACGACCTCCACCTACCGACGACAGCCGTTGAGCTTAAGGGCGGCCGCCATGATAGAAGTTGATGAGGTGCAGAGTTGCGGGGGAGTGGGTGGCGAGTGGGTGGGGACGAAGTGGGCATGGGCTGAGGGTTTTATTTTTCCTTTTGGATGTGTGGGTGAACACACACGGTTCGCAGAGGCGACGGAGATGAACCGTGTGTGATAGTAAATCACCGAGATTGAAGGGGAATCCAAGTTTCCTTCCTCGTTTGTCATTCGGTTTTTTTCTACGATCAACATACCCCCTCCAATGCAACGTGTTCAAATTTGGCATTTTTCCGGGCTCATTTACCATATTTAGGCGATTATGCGCCTTTTCTAGGCATTAATGCACATAATTCAAATTCAAACAATTGGTGCATGAAAAAGTGCACAAAAACGGTCTAGAAAACCATGATCGTGGTATTTAGTAAATTCTCATGCCTTTACAAGGAATGGGCAGAGATCTCAAGGATATGTGTGGCTAGAGTCAACAACAAACATTTCGTTTATTGGTTTTTTAACTATAGAAAAATGAAATACATGCTTGAAAAACATGACGTCTGGCATGGTGCCATGGTATGGCCTCACCATGCCCTGGTAAAATTTTGAGAAGGTTTGGCTTATGTCGCCATGCACGCCCTTCATACATCGAACCATCACTAAGGAAGTGTCATGGTTTCGAGAGGGAAATCACCAAGATTGAAGGGGAATCCAAATTTCCTTCGTCCTTTGTCCTTAGTTTTTTTCTATGATGAACATACACCCTGCAAATCACCGTGTTCAAAGTTGGCACTTTTCCGGGATCATTTACCATATTTAGGCGATTATGTGCATTTTCTAGGCATTAATGCACATAATTCAAATTCCAACAATAAGTGCATGACACAAAAACGGTCTGGAAAACCATGCTCGTGGTATTTAGTAAATTCGCATGCCTTTTACAAGGAATGCGTAGAGATTTCAAGGATATGTGTGGCAAGAGTCAACCGCAAATGTGTCGTTTATTGGTTTTTTAACTATAGAAAAATGAAATACATGCTTGAAAAACATGACGCATGGCATGGTTCAATGGTATGGCCTCACCATGCCCTGGTAAAAAATTGAGAAGGTTTGGCTTATGTCATCATGCACGTCCTTCATAAATCAAACCATCACCGAGGAAGATTCATGGTTTCGAGAGGGAAATCACCAAGATTGAAGGGGAATACAAATTTCCTTTGTCCTTTGTCCTTGAGTTTTTTTCTACGATGAACATACACCCTGCAAATCACCGTGTTCAAATTTGGCACTTTTCCGGGCTCATTTACCATATTTAGGTGATTATGAGCATTTTCTAGCCATTTAGCGCATATAAATCCAATCCAGCTACAATTGCACAGGTGTGATGAGAGGTACGTGGATTGCCATTCGATCATGGTGCATCCTACGGTGAACACGCGCGATCCGCATGGATGGGGTTCCGGCCAATCATAACGCAACACACAATAGGGTGAGCGCACACTGTTTCCAGAGGCGACGGAGATGAACCGTGTGCCATAATGAATGACCAAGATTGTAGGGGAAGCCAATTTTCCTTTGTCATTTGTCCTTGAGCTCTTAAAACACCGCACTATATGGCTGTCCAGCCACTCCGCCCCAGAGCTCTCTCCAAGCGCCATTCATGGCACCGCACCGCACAGTAACTGGTAAGGAAGCGATGGCATCCCGCCGCGCCAAGTTCCTTGCTGCCCGCGACCGCACACATGGTAAAGAAGCGATGGCATCCCGCCGCACCGAGTTCATCGCCGCCTGCGGCCGCACAGCTATGTGGGCGGACTTTGAAGCTGCCATGGCCGAATGGGTGGTGGATCAAGAGGTAGCCAAATCCGCACAGAAGGAGCAGAAAAGGGAGAAAGCAGTCAAGAAAAGAGAGTCCCGCCACTGCAAGAAAGAAGAGGCCGCACGCTGTGCTGACGAGAGCTCGGCAGAGATCCAAGCACGATGGGCTGCCGCCGACAAGTCCGGGAAGGAGAACGACGGCGTCTGCCCAGCATGCCCTGATGCCTCCACCTGCCAGGATCTCGGTGGTAGCTACCGCGACGCTGAAGAGAGCTGTGCAGAGATCCAAGCACGGTGGGCTGCCACCGACAAGGCCGGGAAGGAGAACGATTACGCTTGGCCAGCATGTGAGAAGTAGTTAGTGCGTGTGTTGCCCGTAAGTTTGTATAATTAATTACGAGCATCTACCAGTACTACTTACTAGTTTTAGAGCAAATTACTAGTACGTTAAGTTGGTACTATCTATTATTAGTGTACAATGTCGATAAGCGCATCTTTTTAGGGCTTTGAGCGTTGCTTAGCATGTGTTCACTGAAGTTTTGTAGCCGTACCACGGCCCTAAATCCTCCCGAAATGTCCGCCCGCAGCCACCCAAAACCGGACACGAGCTGGCCGCGGCTAGTTTTTAGTCCCACCTGGCTGCGCTAGTTGGCCGCACACCAGCTTAAATAGCCATGCCGGAGGATGGCAGCAAGGTTCTCTTTTGTTCCATAAGATCAATTCTGGCTATGTGAGCGAGGAAGGTTCACACTTGATTGCATTTCATAAACCGATGATTGTTCATCGGGTGTCACCTTAGCCTCGTTCATGTACATTGAATAACCCTGCTACAATGAAAGAGTTTTTTAAATTTGCAGGTGCGGCTGTAGATGCTCATAGATATAAGAATTACTAGAAGATCACAAAACATGTGGTTTCTATGGCGTACCCATGTGCGTTTTTTGCGTTAATGATCCATAAGTCAGTTACCTGTGTGATGTTTTCTAATAAATCAAGCGTACCATTGACCGATTTAATCAACTACATGTGTATATTTTTTTAGAGACGGGATCGGCCAATTTTCTCTTTTCTCGCACACGAGTATTTTACGCGCTTCGTCTGTGTTGTGTGTTTCCCCGCCCAAGTTTCAAGTTTTGCAGTGAAATTTTCATTAGGCGCGCAATTTCAGAAATTATTCCTCCCATCACATTTCTGCAGTATCTCCCCACCTTCGGCCCCCGTGACCCCCCCCCCCCCCCCCTCCCGGCAGTTCAAACCGCCGCCGCCGCAACCACAGCTTCAACCACCTTTATGTTCTGCCCGAGCATCATCGATCCAGTCAGGTAACCCACTGATCTCTATCACGGCCCCGGCCTGGTTGCTTAAATGGTGTTTGCAAAACATCCTCATGCCTCCAAATCCCCACCTCCCCTACTCTATAGCATCGCCATGCAAGCCCAACCACATATCACATGGAGGTCGAGGAGCTGATGGTGGTCGATGGAGCGATGGCCACTGTGCGTGTTGATCCAGAGGAACACCTCGCCTCCGCCGACGACGACTTGGGGCGGGCTCTGGCCCAGATGAAGTGCCCCATCGACTACCCCCCAGGACTTACCAAGTATGATCTGACCAGCTCAATCTTACCAATACTAGTTGAAATGGCTATGTTTTGTACAGTTGATGTATTAAGCATGTTGGTGCCTTGTTTATTTCAGTACTGCAAACTGTGTGATGTTCAAGTATGAATTGTCCAGCTCAATTTCACCAATACCAGCAACAAACTTACAATACATGACTCAGGATGCTGTTAAGCATGTTGTAATTAACAGTTGTATCCAATTTTTAATCTGTCCCTTTGCTACCTACTACTCTCCGCAATGAAGATATCACTAGAGATGCTATCATTTTATTTCCATTTGCTATTTTTGGTGGATGCTAACCTTGTTGTACTTAACATGCCTTTCCATGTACTTACGCAGGGCCATAACGGGTGGTGCTGTTGTTTGCCGTCCAGGTTAGCTGCACCCCATGTCTTACAGTATTTTACATCATTTGTGCAATTGCAGTCGAGCTTCTAACGTTTACTTGCTTCTTGTAGATACACATGTCAGCGGCACTGATCCACGCTTCGACCCGGAGGAACACCTCGCCTCTGCCGCCACTGACTTGGGGCGGGCTCTTGCCAAGATGAAGTGCCCCAGCAACTACCCCTCAGGACTTACCAAGTATGAACTGACTAGTTCAATCTTACCAATATCAGTTGCAATGGCTATGTTTTGTACGGTTGATGTATTAAGCATGTTGTAGTAATCAGGCCTAACATGTCTTAGCTATTTTCCATACCTTTTTATATACAACTGGGCCCTTCTCTGCTCTTGCAGCACTTGCCTTTCAATGTTTAACTCTGTCAATTGCATTTTTATCAGTACCAGTTTCAATGGCTATACTAGGTTGCATGTAGTTAAAAGTGCCTTGTTATTTTCAGTACTGCACACTGTGTGATGTTCAAGTATGAACTGTCTAGCTCAATTTCACCAATACCAGCTACAAACTTACAATACATGACTTAGTATGTTGTTAAGCCTGTTGTAATTAACAGTTGTATCCATTTTCTAATCTGTCCCTTTGCTACCGTGCTACTCTCCGCAATGAAGATATCACTAGAGATGTTGTCGTTTTATTTCCATTTGCTATTTTTGGTGGATGCTAATGATGACCCACAAGTATAGGTGATCAATCGTAGTCCTTTCGATAAGTAAGAGTGTCGAACCCAACGAGGAGCAGAAGGAAATGACAAGCGGTTTTCAGCAAGGTAATTTCTACAAGCACTGAAATTGTCGATAACAGGTAGTTTGATAGCAAGATAATTTGTAACAAGTAACAATAGTAACAATAAGTGCAGCAAGGTAGCCCAATCCTTTTTGTAGTAAAGGATAGGCCGGAACGGTTTCTGATAATAAGTAAAACATTCTCGAGGACACACGGGAATTTCATCTAGTCACTTTCATCATGTTTGTTTGATTCGCGTTCGCTACTTTGATAATTTGATATGTGGGTGGACCGGTGCTTGGGTGTTGTTCTTACTTGAACAAGCCTCCCACTTATGATTAACCCCTCTCGCAAGCATCCGCAACAATGAAAGAAGAATTAAGGTAAAATCTAACCATAGCATTAAACATGTGGATCCAAATCAGCCCCTTACAGAATAGCGCATAAACTAGGGTTTAAGCTTATGTCACTCTAGCAACCCAACATCTAATAACTACTACACAATGCATTCCCTTAGGCCCAAAGATGTTGAAGTGTCATGTAGTCGACATTCACATAACTCCACTAAGGGAATCACAACATACATATCGTCAAAATATCGAACGAATATCAAATTCACATGATTACTTGTAACATGACTTCTCCCGTGTCCTCAAGAACAAAAGCAACTACTCACAAATCATATTCATGCTCAAGATTAGAGGAGTAATAAATATCATAATGGATCTGAACATATAATCTTCCACCAAATAAACCAACTAGCATCAACTACAAGATGTAATCAACACTACTAGTGACCCACACGTACCAATCTGAGGTTTTGATACAAAGATTGAACACAAGAGATGAACTAGGGTTTTGAGATGAGATGGTGCTGGTGAAGATGTTGATGAAGATTGATCCTCCCAAGGTGAGAGGGTTGTTGGTGATGACGATTGATTCGATTTCTCCCTCCCGGAGGGAAGTGTTCCCGGCGGAATCGCTCCGCCGGAGAGCAAAAGTGCTCCTGCCCAAGTTCTGCCTCGAGACGGCGGCACTCCGTCCCGAAAGTCCTCCCTTTATTTTTTTCTAGGTCAAAAGACCTTATGTACCAGAAGATGGCACCGAAAGTGGGCCAAGGAGCCCACTACCCACCAAGGCGCGCCAGGGGGTGTAGGCGCGCCCTGGTGCCTAGTGGGCACCTGGGTGGCCCCCTCCGGCATTTCTTTTCTCCAATATTTTTTATATATTCCAAAATAGTTCTCCATCAAATTTCAGCTGATTTGGAGATGTGCAGAATAGGTATCTCTGACATAGCTTTTTTAGGTCCAGAATTCCAGCTGCCGGTATTCTCCCTCTTTGTGTAAACCTTGCATATTATGAGAGAAAAGGCATTAGAATTACTCCACAAAGTGTTATATTGAATAAAAACACTATAAATAACAGTAAGAAAACATGATGCAAAATGGATGTATCAACTCCCCCAACCTTAGACCTCGCTTGTCCTCAAGCGAAAGCCGATATCGATAATCATGTCCACATGTTTAGAGAGAGAGGTGTCGATAAAACAAAAATACGAACATAGTAGCATCATGATCATTATTATAACAGCAATAAACTTTATCATAAAACTTCTTATGAGCAAGTAACAATTCATCACAACATCGAAGTATAATGAATAAACTTTCTGGAAAACCAACAAACTATGTTCTCAGTCAACTTTGCAATTGCAATTCATCATATTTTCAGGAAGGGTCTCATGTCGGAGCCTTTTGGCAAGTCCACATACTCAACCATCATTTAATCTTCTATGATTGCTAACACTCACAACATATATATGGAGCAAAAGTTTCAGCCGAACACATAGAAAGATAGGGGCTTATAGTTTCGCCTCCCAACTTATTCACCTCAAGGGTGATGTCAACAATAATAACTCATGATTACTCATATCCAACTGGATATATGTGCCTAGATCTTTCCCCACCACATGATGCTTGCAAAAGAGAAAATAAAAAGGAATAGAGGAGAACACTATTGACTCTTGCATAAAAAGTAAATACATAAAGTAAAAGATAGGCCCTTCGCAGAGTGAAGCGGAGGTTGTCATGCGCATTTTGGTTTTGGATGCACAATCTCTTAATGCAAAAGAACGTCAGGTTATATTGCCCCTTGTGATAAAAACCTTTATTATGCAGTCCGTCGCTTTTATTACTTTGCCATCATAAGTTTGTACAACTCTTATTTTCCCTTACAATAAAAGATCAAACATATTTAGAAGCAATTTTTATTGCTTTATGCACCGATGACAACTTACTTGAAGGATCTTATTAAATTCATAGGTAGGTATGGTGGACTCTCAAAACATGAAATTGGGTTTAAGGTTTTTGGATGCACAAGTAGTATCTCTACTTAGTGCGGATTTTTGGCTAGCAAAGATATTGGGCAAGCACCACATGTTGGAGGATCTATGACAATATAACTTCTATGTGAATATGAACAGACATAAATCATTACGTTGTCTTCCTTGTCCAAAGTCAACAATTTGGGATAAAATATTTAATGGGGGCTCACAATCATAAAAGATGTCCAAGATAGTGTATTTGCATGTGAATCTTCTCTTCCCTTATTAATTCTTTCATGAATTACATCATTGACTAATGCTATGTTTGTCAACTTTCAATAATTTTACCACTTATACTTTTCCTTATGTAATGTCATTACTTTCCATAAGATTAGCATATGATCTTTTTCATTATTTTCTTTATTTTGATTGAAACAAAAAGGTAAAGAAGCAAAAACTCAAACTAAACTTTATTATATAACTCTCACTCGATTACATAGATAGATGGATCACGAAACTAGCACTCGAAAATAGATCATACTAAACTTTTATTCTACTAAAGCATGAAACAACTAAAGATTGAACTAAGATAGGTAAAGGTAATAAAAGTGATGGTGATACAATACCGGGACACCTCCTCCAAGCTTGGCACAAGCCAAGGGGAGTGCCCATACCCGTGTGCTTAAGTCTCCTTCTTTAGTGATGGTGGTGGTGATGAGGAAGTAGCATTCTTCTTCTCCAGCTTACGCTTGAGGATAAAATTTTCCTCCCTCAAGTCATCATTTTCTTGCTCAAGCTTCAATATCTTTTTGCATAGTGCCCTCTAGCTTTCCTGCATAAAACGGGACGGAATAAATTGGGTCTTAGATTTGTTTACTCCGTTTGGGAGACTTGACTTCTTGAATTCCACGTGCATATCTCCAGGCTGGGGTAATGGAACTTCATCATCATCTGAGGAGGCATCCTCCATCTCCTCCAAATCGGTGTCTTCCTCCTCATCTGTGGCCCATAGGTAGGGATAGGTATCCCTAAAGATATTTGGATCTGGAACCTGGTGGGAAACATTGCTCTCCCCATCTGAATATTGTGACGACATATTTTCAGACCTGCCAGAAAAATATCACGAAACAAGAACAGGGGAAATTTCCGCGATGCGGTGGTCAAATCGTTTGGGGGTATATATAAAGAATGTTTATCTTGGGAAACAAGTATACTACAGGAAAACAGAGTCGGGAAGGTCCTCGAGGGGCCCACAACCCACCAGGGCGCGCCAGGTGGGGCAGGCGTGCCCTGGTGCCTAGTGGGCACCTTGGTTGCCTTCTCGGGTGTTTCTTTTTTTTTTCTAATATTCCAAAACTGACAAAATATTTTTGCGGAATTTTTTGAGTCGTTTTACTTACCGTATCACGTACCTCTTCCTTTTCAGGGTTCTGGAGTGTTCTAGAAGGTCTCTTTTATGTATTCCTCCGGTGTCATGGTTTGAATAATATTAGTTTCAACATTAATAGGCATACCTAAAATATAGTGCTTAATTCTTTGTCCATTGACCACCTTCTGATTAGTGCCTTCGGCATTATTGATTTTGATAGCTCCAGATCAATAAACTTCTTCAATGATATATTGTCCTTCCCACTTGGAGAGAAGTTTTCCTGCAAAAAATCTAAAACAAGAATTGTACAATAGAACATATTCACCAACTTTGAATTCCCGCTTTTGGATTCTTTTGTCATGCCATCTTTGGACTTTTTCTTTGAATAGTTTGGCATTTTCATAAGCTTGGGTCCTCCATACATCTAGTGAGCTAATATCAAATAACCTATTTTCACCGGTAAGTTTGAAATCATAATTGAGTTCTTTAATTTCCCAATATGCTTTATGTTATAACTCAAGAGGCAAGTGACATGCTTTTCCATAAACCATTTTGTATGGAGACATACCCATATGATTTTTATAAGCAGTTCTATAAGCCCATAGTGCATCATCAAGTTTCTTAGACCAATTTTTCCTAGATCTGTTAACAGTCTTTTGCAATATTAACTTTATTTCTCTATTGCTCAACTCAACTTGACCACTAGATTGAGGGTGATAAGGGGATGCAATTCTATGGTTGACAACATATTTATCAAGCAATTTACGGAAAGCACCATGAATAAAATGTGAACCACCATCAGTCATTAAATATCTAGGGACTTCAAACCTCGGGAAAATAACTTCTTTCAATGTTTTAATGGAGGTGTTATGATCAGCACTACTAGTTGGAATAGCTTCTATCCACTTAGTGACATAATCAACAGCAACCAAAATATGAGCACACCCATTAGAGGAAGGAAAAGGTCCCATATAATCAAAGCCCAAAACATCAAATGGTTCAATAACAAGTGAATAATTCATAGGCATTTCCTGACGTTTACCAATATTACCAATTCTTTGACATTCATCACAAGATGAGACAAACTTACAAGCATCTTTGAAAAGAGTAGGCCGATAAAAACCAAATTGTAATACCTTGTGTGCAGTTCTATCTCCTGCATGATGTCCTCCATAGGCTTCGGAGTGACATTTCCGTAGGATTTGTTCTTGTTCATGCCCAAGTATACAACGTCTAATAATACCATCTACTCCCTCTTTATAAAGATGTGGGTCATCCCAAAAGTAATGTCTTAAATCATAGAAGAATTTTTTTTCTTTTGTTGGTATGTGAAACTAGGTGGTATAAATTTAGCAACAATATAATTAGCATAGTCTGCATACCAAGGAGTACTATGAGAAGTATTTATGACAGCTAATTGCTCATCAGGGAAGCTATCATCAATAGGTAGTGGGTCATCAAGAATATTTTCTAACCTAGACAAGTTATCAGCTACGGGGTTCTCAGCTCCTTTCCTATCAGTGATGTGCAAGTCAAACTCTTGTAGCAAAAGAACCCACCTAATGAGTCTAGGTTTAGCATCTTTATTTTCCATAAGGTATTTAATAAAAGCATGATCAGTGTGAACAATTACTTTAGAATCAACTATGTAAGATCTGAATTTATCACAAGCAAACACAACTGCTAGAAATTCTTTTTCAGTGGTAGCATAATTTCTTTGGGCACCGTCTAGAGTCTTACTAGCATAATGGATAACATTTAATTTCTTATCAACTCTCTGTCCTAGAACAGCACCAACAGCATAATCACTAGCATCACACATAATTTCAAAAGGCAAGTTCCAATTAGGTTGTTGAACAATAGGTGCAGAAGTTAAGGCTTTCTTAAGTGTTTCAAAGGCTTCTACACAATCATCATCAAAAACAAATGGAACATCTTTTTGCAAGAGATTGGTAAGAGGCCTAGAAATATTAGAGAAGTCTTTAATAAACCTCTTATAAAAACCAGCATCACTAAGTAAACTTTGAATACCTTTAATATCTTTAGGACATGGCATTTTCTCAATTGCATCAACTTTAGCTTTATCCACCTCAATACCTCCCTCCGAAATTTTGTGCCCTAAGACAATACCGTCATTCACCATAAAGTGCCACTTCTCCCAATTCAAGACAAGATTAGTTTGCTCACATCTCTACAAAACTCGATCAAGGTTGCTTAAGCAATCATCAAAAGAAGTTTCGTAAACAGAAAAATCATCCATGAAAACCTCAACAATCTTTTCACAAAAGTCAGAGAATATAGTAGTCATACATCTTTGAAAGGTAGCGGGTGCATTGCATAAACCAAAAGTCTATAAGCATAAGTTCCAAAAGGGCAAGTAAAAGTGGTTTTCTCTTGATCAGGTTGTGATACGGGTATTTGAGAGAAACCAGAATATCCATCAAGAAAGAAAAAGTGTGTGTGCTCAGATAATCTTTCTAACATTTGATCAATAAAAGGTAGAGGGTAATGATCCTTTCTAGTGGTTTTGTTTAATTTTCTGAAATCAAGTACCATGCTATAACCAGTCACAAATCTTTGTGGGATAAGTTCATTTTTATTGTTAGGAACAATAGTAATAGCTCCTTTATTAGGAACACAATGAACAGGACTTACCCATCTACTATCAGCTATAGGATAAATTATAACTGCTTCAGAAGCTTTAATATTTCAGTTCTTACCACTTCCTTCATCTTAGGGTTCAATCGTCGCTGATGATCAATGATGACCCACAAGTATAGGGGGTCTATCATAGTCCTTTCGATAATTAAGAGTGTTGAACCCAACGAGGAGCAGAAGGAAATGACAAGCAGTTTTCAGCAAGGTATTTTCTGCAAGCACTGAAATTATCGGTAACGGATAGTTTTGTGATAAGATAATTTGTAACGGGTAACAAGTAAAAAGTGTAACAAAGGTGCAGCAAGGTGGCCCAATCCTTTTTGTAGCAAAGGACAAGCCTGGACAAACTCTTATATAAAGCAAAGCGCTCCCGAGGACACATGGGAATTGTTGTCAAGTTAGTTTTCATCATGCTCATATGATCCGCGTGCGTTACTTTGATAATTTGATACGTGGGTGGACCGGTGCTTGGGTGTTGTCCTTACTTGAAAAAGCCTCCCACTTATTATTAACCCCTCTGGCAAGCATCCGCAACTACAAAAGAAGAATTAATATAAATCTAACCATAGCATGAAACATGTGGATCCAAATCAGCCCCTTACGAAGCAACGCATAAACTAGGGTTTAAGCTTCTGTCACTCTAGCAACCCATCATCTACTTATTACTTCCCAATGACTTCCCCTAGGCCCAAATCATGGTGAAGTGTCATGTAGTCGACATTCACATAACCCCACTAGAGGAAAGACAACATACATCTCATCAAAATATCGAACGAATACCAAATTCACATGATTACTTATAACAAGACTTCTCCCATGTCCTCAGGAACAAACGTAACTACTCAAAAAGCATATTCATGTTCATAATTAGAGGGGTAATAAATATCATTAAGGATCTGAACATATGATCTTCCACCAAATAAACCAACTAGCATCAACTACAAGGAGTAATCAACACTACTAGCAACCCACAGGTACCAATTTGAGGTTTTGAGACAAAGATCAGATACAAGAGATGAACTAGGGTTTGGAGAGGAGATGGTGCTGGTGAAGATGTTGATGGAGATTGACCCCCTCTCGATGAGAGGATTGTTGGTGATGACGATGGCTTTGATTTCCCCCTCCCGGAGGGAAGTTTCCCCTGCAGAACAGCTCCGCCGGAGCCCTGGATTGCTTCTGCCCAGGTTCCGCCTCGAGACGGCGGCGCTTCGTCCCGAAAGCTTCCTTATGATTTTTTTTTCAGGTCAAAAGCCACCATATAGCATAAGATGGGCACCGGAGACCTGCCAGGGGGCCCACAAGCCCTAGGGGCGAGCCCCCAGGCTTGTGGCCACCTGGTGGGTCCCCTGTAACACCCCATGTATTAATCTACAGTAATCACCCTTTTGATTATGCCATGTCATCATGATCAACAATGATCAATCATCATTGGTATCATATCTCTTTTCAAATTCAAATTCAAATGGAAATTCAAACTGAAAGTGCAAATAAAAGTTGTCCAAACCCAAAGACTAAAATGTTCATTAAATAACAAATATTCCAGAGGCAATTCTAAAATTGTAACCAACATTTAATTAACAAATTAAGTGACTCTAACAGTAGCAAAACAACACTATTTACTACCTTCTTAATTAAATAAAATCCCAAATGAAAACCTTTGGACTCAAAACCTTTTTATTGCAGTGGCATAAAATGCACCATATTTATTTGGGCCAGTCTCATATTTTAGAAAAGTCTTTTGGAATGAAATTAAAAGGCAAAACAGTAAAGAAAAAGGAAAACAGAAAAGAAAAGAAAAAGAAAAGAGCCCACCACCACCTGGGCTCTAGCCTACAGAGCCGGCCCAGCCCGCGCAGCGCCTTTCCCTCACCCCCGCACTGCTCCTCCCCGCTCGCTGTCGAACACCCCGTGCACATGCACTGGCCCCCCTCTCTCTGGACGACAGCGCGCCCCGCGCTCGCTGTGATTGATGGGCTACGCCTGCACCCCGCCCCCCCCCCCCCCCCGGGTTCCCCCTGGCACCCCTTCTCCATCCCCCCCCCCTCGCTCGTCCTCTCCATTCCTCTCGTCCGGGCGGTGCCATGGCCTCGCCATCGTAGGCCATGCGAACACCGGCAATCGCTCGTCCCCGCGTCTTGTCCAGAAGCTCTGGAGCCCTCATCTCCGTCAAGCTGCTGCTCTGCTTCGTCTCGGGGAGCAGCTCCAACACCTCATCGTCTCCATCAACGCCCGCGGCCACCAAAACTTCGTCGCGTTGATCCCCTGCTCTGCTGCTTCTAAACCGATCAACGAGCACTCCGTACGCTCCTCGGTGAGCTCCGCATCCTCCCCTTCCCCCATCTTGCGTGAGCACGAGCCGTAGCTAGCTGTCACCATTGCCGTGCTCCTGTTTCCACCTTGGAGCTCGTGGCTCATGCCCTCGTCCACCCTGTGCTAAGTCGTCGCCTCCGCCGTGTTTTCGGAGAGCCCAAGCATCGCGTATGCACAGTAGTTCATCTCGGGCGAGCCCCTGGGCTCGACCCCAAGCTTACCGTATTCCGGCCGTCGCTAGAATGGATGCGGCCATCGCTGCGTTTCATCCCGGCCTCCGTTTACCACCCCGGTGGATGCGCGCATGCGCTGGCGATCGAATGTGGGTCGCGGCGTTTGATTTGGCCAACCGTAGCCGATTTCCAGCCATTCCCGAGCGCGCCGCCGCTAAATATGGTCGCCGGAGCCATCTCCGGCGCCGTTGCCGACAACGCTGACGTGGATGTCCACGTGGACCTCCCCACAGCCGCTGCCACTGGGCCCCTGGGTCCCGTTGACCCAGTCAAATGCTGACTGGGCAACGCCCAGTCACTGCCAGTGGGACCCCCAGGGGCCCCGTTGACCGGTCAGCTGTTTCGCTGACCACTGACGTAATGATGACATAAGCCTGACATCATAAATCGATTTCTGCGAATTTAGTAATTTAAATAATTCAGAAAATTAATAAAACTTTAGAAAATCATATCTTTTAAACCGTAACTCCGATGAAAATAATTTATATATGAAAAATGCTCAGAATTTCAAGACAAATCCGAATACGCGGTCCGTTCGTCCGTCACACGTCTCTAACTACCTGAACATGGGACATTCCCCCTCCGGATCACCTGTCCGAAAATGCAAACTTTGGGAAAACTTTCCCGGATGTTATTCCCCCTTCACCTATGTCGTGTAGCACTACGATAGGTCACCCCTAGCACCGTGTATCTTATTGTCATGCATCTGTTTGCTTGTATTTACTGTTTCTTCCCCCTCTTCCTAGTCGCTAGACCCCGAGACCGCTGACGATGTCCTGAAGATCGATGACCCCACTGACGACCTTGCCCTTGCCGCCGAGCAACCAGGCAAGCTCCCCCTTTGATCATCCCGATATCGCCCATTCTATTTTCTCATGCTTGCATTAGAATTGCTGCTGCTGCTGCTTTACCTATTCTGATGCATAGCCTGTTTACTGTAACCTGTTGTTGACAATTACCAGCATATCCTAAACTGCTTAGTATAGGCTGGGTAGAGACCTATCACTGACCCCCACTTTTCCCGACTGCCCCGCTGGATTATCAGAAGACCCGATCAACGGGATTGAAGACCAGGCCCCGGCACCGCACATCACCCCCTTAGTTGTAACGACACTGCAGCGTTACTATCGAGTGCCGAGGGTGAAACCTCCTGTAGCACTTCTGATGTTAACTCTGTAGAGTAGCTATTCGGTCGTGGTCATCGAGGGTGATGCCTCCTTCCCCACTTCCGATAACGACGCCGTCGTACAACACCTCAAGTGTGAACCCATCGAGGGTGATTCCTCCGAGTTCACCTTGACGGATACATCGAGTGGGAATTCAACGAGGGTGATACCTCAGATTCCTCTGATGTATTGGACACACGGATACTTGGACTTTACACTGTTACTTGGATAGGCGGGTCGACCCTGAGGGGTACCCGCGTGCGCCTGAGAGGCGAGTATTGTGAAGACGGGTTGCCTGTATGGTGCCCGAGTGATGAATACGAGGCGCGGCCGGGCATTGTTAACCCTTGCAGCAAGTCTTTGAGACGGGGCGACGGGGTCACATCTTTCGTGAGTCTCTGCTCGTTACCGCAAGCCCAAGGTACTAACGATTTGGATATTTGATCCGAGCAGGCCTCTGGCCTGATAGCACTAATCATCACGTGGGCATAGTATGGGCGTTTTGCATCGTGGCTTCAGCCGAAAGTTCTGTCAGACATCCAGTTCAGCATTGTGGCATGGTCGGATCGTACCGGCCATCTGAGGCGGTGCTGGTATCCACCCTGCACACAACGACCCGGAGTGCACAGGGCGATGGCCCAAGACCCTTGAGTGCTTAGGATGTAGACCGGCGGGGACCTCTCTGCTGAGCTCTAGGTAGGGCTGCGATGTATCGTTTGGCCGAGGCCGGGCATGACCCAGGAAAGTGCGTCCGGCCGGAGTTAATCGAGCGTGTTGGGTAAGTCGGTGCCCCCTGCAGGGAAGAACACATCTATCGATAGCCGGTCCTATGGTAAAGGACACTCGGAGTTGTATCCTGATTGATACAATTAGAACTGGATACTTGGATACTATGGCTCTGGGATTGCTTCTCGCAGGGAGTCGAGAAGGGATCTCCGGACGAGGTTGATGACTGTATGGCTCTGGGATTGCTTTCTCGCAGGGAGTCGAGAAAGGATCTCTGGGTGAGGTTGATATCATTACTGCTACATTATATTGTACTGTTCTACTCTCTTCTATTGCTGCAAGACCACTGAAGATGCTAGTCTTCGACAGGACTAGGCCTTCTCTCTATTTTGGCATTTCTGTAGCCCAGTCCACATATACAGCCTTCCTTTGAAAATGTTGCATATGTAGTGTAGATCCTTGCTTGCTGAGTACTTCTGAGTACTCACGGTTGCTTTGTTTTCCTTTTTCTCCCCAAATCAGTTTGTCGTGACCAAAGGACGGAGCCCCTAAGACAGCTGCCCCCGTCGATCGACTACTACTACCCCGAGGATGGTTACTACTACGAGCTGACTGACGTCCAGGAGTAGGTTCGGAGGGTCCCAGGCAGGAGGCCTGCGCCTTTTGATCGTAGTGTTTTATTTTGCCCCGCCTTTCTAAAGGCCTCTCTGTTTTTGTTTCATATATGTACTCAGATATCTGATGCTTCCGCTGACGCTTGTATGCGAGCTTTTGTATTTCGAGCTCTCAAGGCCCCTGGCTTGTAATATAAAGCTTGTATGACTTTATTTATGTTTTAGAGTTGTGTTGTGATATCTTCCCGTGAGTCCTTAGGCTTGATCATGTGCATTTGCGTGTATGATTAGTGCACGATCGAGCCGGGGGAGTCACAAGTTGGTATCAGAGCCAGGTTTCGATCCTGGGACCTGTGGGTTATGGGCCCACATCGCCAATTGGGTGGTATTAGGATCTTTTACTCCTCGACCTTTACTCTGGAACTCTGACCTCTCTCCTATTCGGGTTAAAAAATTTACTAACTCCAACATTAGGTTCTCGTGATCACATCCACCCGGTGTTCTGAAACTCCCCCCCCCCCCTTGCTTCAAGTTTGTGGGCCAGGTTCTGCTTGCAGGATCCTTTTATCGAGGGCACCCTGTGTTGTCACTTGCAGATTCCTCGCTCCAGTAGTTTTCTCCGACATGTATGTAGCCTTTGCTATGTCACGTTGTTGTAATCCTCACCGCGTGCCTGCGCGCCGCCTAGTTGTCTAGCCTTCCCTATTCAGCTGTCGTAATGCCGGATTGTAACCGAGGCTATGTGTGGCTTTGAATGTCTGGTGTGAATATGATGAAGTATCTATTGCACTTCCTTCTGTTGTGCGTGTTACTCCATGAATCATTTCATACACATGCAGATTTTCTTGCTAAACTGCCCCTGTTGATTTGACAGGATGGCGGACGATCCCCCACCTCCACCTTATATTGCCGAAATGATGCAGCAGTTTGAACTGAACCGTCAGGTTATGACCGGGATATTGGCTCAGTTCCCAAACTAGAATGCTCATCAACAGCCTACTCCAATAACTTTGCCAGAATTCATGCGCCTCAATCCATCCACTTTTCGCAGCTCGACCGATCCAATGGATGCTGATGATTGGCTCCGTGACATTGCCTTCCAGATGAAGTCCGCCAATGTTATCCCTGACAGTTACGTCACCTATGCGACGTATCACCTGAGGGGATCAGCTGCTCAATGGAGGGAAAGCCACAAGGGTATGTTGCCTGCTGAAACCGTAACCACTTGGCAACAGATTCAGTCAGCCTTTCGTGCACGGTATATTCCTCAAGGTTTGATGGACCAGAAGAAGCAGGAGTTCCTCAAACTCTCACAAGGCACGATGACTGTGGATGAATATCAGAGGAAATTCCTTGAATTGTCCCGCTATGTTGAAGATGACGTCTGCACTGACGCACGCAAGCAGGAGAAATTTCGTGAAGGACTGCGTACGGATATAAACCTCGCACTTGCTATCCATGATTTTACAGACTTCGCAACGCTTGTCAGCAAATCTTTCCAAGTTGAAACTGCTCTGACTAAGTACCAGGAGTCGCTCAAGCGTACTCAAGATGTTGGCTCATCCTCGGGTCAGCCAGTTCAGAAACGTCAAGTCTGGATTCCCCACAATGTTTACCACCGACCTGCTCCAACACCAAGGCCGTCATATGTTGCACCTCGTCTGCCTTCACCGCCGAGATAGCTTACGGTTCATGATGGACCGCCTGATGCTATGGCTTCTCATCAGGTTGCACCACGTCCTCCTAATGGTCGTAAGAAGAGTTGTCGAAACCGCCGATTCAGAAACCGTAATACCATACCGTCTGCTGTTGTACTTGGCCATGCCAATCACGTCAATGCTGAAAAGGCTCAGAAGGAACCGACTATCATGCTGGGAACACTCTCTGTGAATTCAGAACCAGCCTCTGTTCTCTTTGATTCAGGAGCATCGTATTCTTTTGTTTCCCAACAATTTGCTCAATCACATGAGTTATACCTGGAAGAATTACCCACTCCTCTAATGGTTCAGTCCCCGAGATCCAAGTGGCAAACCACAATGGTAAGCCCTCACAACCACATCGAGATTGGAGGTCTACTTTTTCTGGTTTCTCTCATTGTACTTGGACCTTCCGACATAGACATTATTCTCGGTATGGACTGGTTGACAGCCCATAATGCTTTGATTGATTGTGCTACTAAGATAGTCCAGCTCACTCACCCTTCTGGCCAGATAGTCAAATACTCAGCCCGAATAGCTCAAGATGCTGAGAACCAGATATATGTTCTGAATGCATTGAATGCTTCACCTCTTGAAGGCATCGAGAACGTTCCAGTTGTTCGTGATTTTCAAGATGTCTTTCCAGAAGAACTTCCAGGAATACCCCCTGCTAGAGCTGTCGAGTTTGTCATCGACTTGAAGCCTGGCACTACCCCTATTGCGAAGCGTCCTTATAAGATGCCTCCGCACCACCTTCTTGAACTTAAGGAGGAAATCGACACGTCACTTAAGAAAGGTTTCATCCGTCCCAGTTCCTCTGCTTGGGGAGCACCTTCACTCTTCGTCAAGAAGAAGGATGGAACTAACCGATTGGTTCAGGATTATCGGCCCATTAACCAAGCCACAATCCAGAACAAATATCCGCTTCCCGGATCAATGATTTGTATGATCAACTTGCTGGATCATCGGTATTCTCTAAACTTGATTTGAGGTTGGGTTACCATCAGATCCGTGTTCGCGAAGAGGATATTCCCAAGACTGCATTTGTTACTCGTTATGGCTCCTACGAGTACACTGTCATGTCATTTGGCTTAACTAATGGTCCAGCCACATTCTCACTTGATGAATTACATCTTCATGGATTATCTCGACAAATTTGTCGTGGTGTATCTAGATGATATTCTGGTCTATTCAAAGAATAAAGAAGAACATGCTGAACACCTCCGTCTGGTACTGGAAAGGCTCCGAGAACACCAGTTGTATGCCAAATATTCCAAATGTGAATTCTGGCTTTCTGAAGTAACTTACCTTGGTCATGTGATTTCCAAGGATGGAATTGCCGTTAACCCGGAACGAGTTCAAGCTATTCTTGACTGGACTCCTCCGAAGAACGTCAAGCAAGTGAGAAGTTTTCTTGGCCTTGCAAGCTATTGATGTCGATTTGTTGAGAATTTTTCTAAGATTGCTAAGCCTTTGACTGATCTGCTTCACAAGGGCGTTAAGTTTGAGTGGACAGAAAAATGTCAGGAGAGTTTTCAAACACTCAAAGACAAGCTAACATCTGCCCTAGTACTTGCTCCTCCAGATTCTCGCAAAGACTTCGTGATTTATTGTGACGCATCCCGTGAAGGATTAGGCTGTATCCTAATGCAAGAGCGTAAAGTGATTGCTTACGGCTCTCGACAGTTGCGTCCGCATGAAGAAAATTACCCGGTACATGATCTAGAACTGGCTGTTGTCATCTATGCACTACAGTTGTGGCGACATTGCCTTCTCGGTAATCGTTGCGAGATCTACACGGATCATAAAAGCCTGAAGTACTTTTTCACTCAACCATCTCTAAACCTCCGTCAGCAAAGATGGATGGAGGCCATTGCGGACTATGATTTGGGTATTTCCTATACCCCTGGCAAGGCTAACGTGATGGCTAATGCCTTAAGCCGCAAGTCCTATTGCGACAACCTCATGGTTAGGCGAGCTCAACGTCGTCTTTTTGAAGAACTGTGCAAGCTGAATCTGTGTATTGTTCCATAGGATTCTCTTAATAACCTTGTGATACAACCAGATCTTGAGAAAGCTGTTAAGAATGCGCAAGCTAAAGATGCTGAAGTTGATCTGATGAAGCAAAATCTTCACCTTGAGAAGTACAGGGATTTCTCGCTGTCTGAAGATGGAACCTTGTATTTCAGAAACCGCATTGTGGTACCTCGCTTCGAGCTTATGACTGACAAGGTCATGAAGGAGGCACATGATACACCGCTGTCTATTCATCCGGGTAGCACCAAGATGTATCGTGATCTCCGTCAAAGGTACTGGTGGTCTAAAATGAAGCAGGACATTGCTCGATATGTTGCTGAATGTGATGTGTGCCGTCGCGTTAAAGCAGAACACCAGAAGCCTGTTGGAATTCTGCAACCACTTCCTATTCCTCTATGGAAATGGGATAAGGTTCAGATGGATTTCATTACTGGACTTCCCAGGTCACAGAAGGGTCATGATGCTATTCTTGTCGTCGTCGACCAATTCTCTAAAGTTGCACACTTTCTGCCCGTCAAGGAAACTATCACTGCTAGTCAGTTAGCAGAGTTGTATATCTCCAGAATTGTTTCACTCCACGGTATTCCGAAGGAGATTAGTTCGGACCGTGGCGGTCTTTTCACTTCCAAATTCTGGGAAAGTTTCCAAACAGCTATGGGAACCCATATTACCTGGAGTTCAGCTTATCACCCCCAATCCCAAGGCCAAGTCGAGCGAGTCAATCAAGTACTTGAAGACATGCTTCGGGCTTGTGTTATTTCTTTCGGTAAGAAGTGGGAAGAATCTCTTCCGTATGCCGAGTTCTCTTATAACAACAGCTATCAAGCCAGCTTGAAAATGGCTCCCTTTGAAGTACTGTATGGACGTAAGTGTCGAACCCCTCTGAATTGGTCAGAAACTGGGGAACGACCACTCGTGGGTCCGGATATTATTCAACACGCCGAAGAACAAGTTCGTATTGTCCGGGAAAATCTCAAGGCGGCTCAGGACCGCCAGAAGAGCAACTATGATCGCAAACGATGGGGTTTGACTTATCAACCTGGTGATCAAGCTTATCTACGTGTCACTCCTATGAAAGGCACTCACCGTTTTGGAATCAAGGGCAAGCTAGCTCCACGCTACATTGGTCCTTTCCGCATTGTTGCAAGACGTGGTCAGGTGGCGTATAAATTGGAGTTGCCGCCGCAATTCTCTCATATCCATGACGTCTTCCATGTGTCGCAACTTCGTAAATGCTTCAAGGAATCTCCGCACCGCGCAGTGGATCACGAGATGCTCGAATTGCAAGATGATCTATCTTATAAGGAGCATCTGATCCGCATCCTCGATGAATCTGAACGTCGAACCCGTCAGAAGGTTACCAAGTTCCTCAAAGTGCAGTGGTCAAATCATACTGAAGATGAAGCCACTTGGGAACGCGAGGATAATCTTCGTGCGGAATACCCCGAACTTTTTCCTTCTACCTCTTAATTCTCGGGACGAGAATTCTTGTTAGTGGAGGAGATTTGTAACACCCCATGTATTAATCTACAGTAATCACCCTTTTGATTATGCCATGTCATCATGATCAACAATGATTAATCATCATTGGTATCATATCTCTTTTCAAATTCAAATTCAAATGGAAATTCAAACTGAAAGTGCAAATAAAAGTTGTCCAAACCCAGAGACTAAAATGTTCATTAAATAACAAATATTCCAGAGGCAATTCTAAAATTGTAACCAACATTTAATTAACAAATTAAGTGACTCTAATAGTAGCAAAACAACACTATTTACTACCTTCTTAATTAAATAAAATCCCAAATGAAAACCTTTGGACTCAAAACCTTTTTATTGCAGTGGCATAAAATGCACCATATTTATTTGGGCCAGTCTCATATTTTACAAAAGTCTTTTGGAATGAAATTAAAAGGCAAAACAGTAAAGAAAAAGGAAAACAGAAAAGAAAAGAAAAAGAAAAGAGCCCACCACCACCTGGGCTCTAGCCTACAGAGCCGGCCCAGCCCGCGCAGCGCCTTTCCCTCACCCCCGCACTGCTCCTCCCCGCTCGCTGTCGAACACCCCGTGCGCGTGCACTGGCCCCCCCCCACCATCCCTCTCTGGACGACAGCGTGCCCCGCGCTCGCTGTGATGATTAGGGCAACCCCTGCACCCCCCCCCCCCCCCCCCCGGTTCGCCCTGGCACCCTTCTCCATCCCCCCCCCCCTCTGCTCTTCCCTCTCCATTCCTCTTGTCCGGGCGGCGCCATGGCCTCGCCATCGTAGGCCACACGAACACCGTCAACCGCTCGTCCCCGCGTCTTGTCCAGAAGCTCGGGAGCCCTCATCTCCGTCAAGCTGCTGCTCTGCTTCGTCTCGGGGAGCAGCGCCAACACCTCATCGTCTCCGTCAATGCCCGCGGCCACCGAAACTTCGTCACGTCGATCCCCTGCTCTGCTGCTTCTAAACCGATCAACGAGCACTCCGTACGCTCCTCGGTGAGCTCCGCATCCTCCCCTTCCCCCATCTTCCATGAGCATGAGCCATAGCTAGCTGTCGCCATTGTCGTGCTCCTGTTTCCGCCTTGGAGCTCGTGGCTCACGCCCTCGTCCACCCTATGCTAAGCCGTCACCTCCGCCGTGTTTCCGGAGAGCCCAAGCATCGCGTATGCACAGTAGTTCATCTCGGGCGAGCCCCTGGGCTCGACCCCGAGCTTACCGTATTCCGGCCGCCGCTAGAATGGATGCCGCCATCGCTGCGGTTCGTCCCGGCCTCCGTTTACCACCCCGATGGATGCGCGCGTGCGCTGGCGATCGAATGCGGGTGGCGGCGTTTGATTTGGCCAACCGTAGGCGATTTTCGGCCATTCCCGAGCGCGCCGCCGCTAAATATGGTCGCCGGAGCCATCTCCGGCGCCGTTGCCGACGACGCTGACATGGATGTCCATGTGGACCTCCCCACAGCCGCTGCCACTGGGCCCCCTGGGTCCCGTTGACCCAGTCAAATGCTGACTGGGCAACGGCCAGTCACTGCCAGTGGGACCCCCAGGGGCCCCGTTGACCGGTCAGCTGGTCCGCTGACCACTGACGTAATGATGACGTAAGCCTGACGTCATAAATCGATTTCTGCGAATTTAGTAATTTAAATAATTCAGAAAATTAATAAAACTTTAGAAAATCATATCTTTTAAACCGTAACTCCGATGAAAATAATTTATATATGAAAAATGCTCAGAATTTCGAGACGAATCCGAAATCGCGGTCCATTCATCCGTCACACATCTCTAACTACCTGAACATGGGACATTCCCCCACCGAATCACCTGCCCGAAAATGCAAACTTCGGGAAAACTTTCCCGGATGTTATTCCCCCTTCACCTATGTCGTGTAGCACTACGATAGGTCACCCCTAGCACCGTGTATCTTATTGCCATGCATCTGTTTGCTTGTATTTACTATTTCTTCCCCCTCTTCCCACTCACTAGACCCCGAGACAGCTAACGTTGTCCTGAAGATCGACGACCCCACTGACGACCTTGCCCTTGCCGCCGAGCAACCAGGCAAGCCCCCCCTTTGATCATCCCGATATCGCCCATTCTATTTTCTCATGCTTGCATTAGAATTGCTGCTGCTGCTGCTTTACCTATTCTGATGCATAGCCTATTTACTGTAACCTGCTGTTGATAATTACCTGCATATCCTAAACTGCTTAGTATAGGCTGGGTAGAGACCTATCAGTGACCCCCACTTTTCCCGACTGCCCCGCTGGATTATCAGAAGACCTGATCAACGGGATTGAAGACCAGGCCCCGGCACCGCACATCACCCCCTTAGTTGTAACGACACTGCAGCGTTACTATCGAGTGCCGAGGGTGAAACCTCCTGTAGCACTTCTGATGTTAACTCTGTAGAGTAGCTATTCGGTCGTGGTCATCGAGGGTGATGCCTCCTTCCCCACTTCCGATAACGACGCCGTCATACAACACCTCAAGTGTGAACCCATCGAGGGTGATTCCTCCGAGTTCACCTTGACGGATACATCGAGTGGGAATTCAACGAGGGTGATACCTCGGATTCCTCTGATGTATTGGACACATGGATACTTGGACTTTACACTGTTACTTGGATAGGCGGGTCGACCCTGAGGGGTACCCGTGTGCGCCTGAGAGGCGAGTATTGTGAAGACGGGTTGCCTGTATGGTGCCCGAGTGATGAATACGAGGCGCGGCCGGGCATTCTTAACCCTTGCAGCAAGTCCTCGAGACGGGGCGACGGGGTCACATCTTTCGTGAGTCTCTACTCGTTACCGCAAGCCCAAGGTACTAACGGTTTGGATATTTGATCCGAGCAGGCCTCTGGCCTGATAGCACTAACCATCACGTGGGCATAGTATGGGCGTTCTGCATCGTGGCTTCAGCCGAAAGTTCTGTCAGACGTCCAGTTCAGCATTGTGGCACGGTCGGATCGTACCGACCATCCGAGGCGGTGCTGGTATCCACCCTGCACACAACGACCCGGAGTGCACAGGGCGATGGCCCAAGACCCCTGAGTGCTTAGGATGTAGACCGGCGGGGACCTCTCTGCTGAGCTCTAGGTAGGGCTGCGATGTATCATTTGGCCGAGGCCGGGCATGACCCAGGAAAGTGTGTCCGGCCGGAGTTAATCGAGCGTGTTGGGTAAGTTGGTGCACCCCTGCAGGGAAGAACACATCTATCGATAGCCGGTCCTATGGTAAAGGACACTCGGAGTTGTATCATGATTGATACAATTAGAACTGGATACTTGGATACTATGGCTCTGGGATTGCTTCTCACAGGGAGTCGAGAAGGGATCTCCGGACGAGGTTGATGACTGTATGGCTCTGGGATTGCTTTCTCGCAGGGAGTCGAGAAAGGATCTCTGGGTGAGGTTGATATCATTACTGCTACATTATATTGTACTGTTCTACTCTCTTCTATTGCTGCAAGACCGCTGAAGATGCTAGTCTTTGATAGGACTAGGCCTTCTCTCTATTCTGGCATTTCTGCAGCCCAGTCCACATATACAGCCTTCCTTTGAAAATATTGCATATGTAGTGTAGATCCTTGCTTGCTGAGTACTTCTGAGTACTCACGGTTGCTTTGTTTTCCTTTTTCTCCCCAAATCAGTTTGTCGTGACCAGAGGACAGAGCCCCTTAGACAGCTGCCCCCGTCGATCGACTACTACTACTACCCCGAGGATGGTTACTACTACGAGTTGACTGACGACCAGGAGTAGGTTCGGAGGGTCCCAGGCAGGAGGCATGCGCCTTTCGATCGTAGTGTTTTATTTTGCCCCACCTTTCTAAAGGCCTTTTTGTTTCTGTTTCATATCTGTACTCAGATATCTGATGCTTCCGCTGACGCTTGTATGCGAGCTTTTGTATTTCGAGCTCTCGAGGCCCCTGGCTTGTAATATAAAGCTTGTATGACTTTATTTATGTTTTAGAGTTGTGTTGTGATATCTTCCCGTGAGTCCTTAGGCTTGATTGTGTGCATTTGCATGTATGATTAGTGCACGATCGAGCCGGGGGCGTCACATCCCTCTAGTATTTCTTCGCCCAATATTTTTTATATATTCCAAAATAATTCTCCGTAAATTTTTAGGACTTTGGGAGTTGTGTAGAATAGGTCTCTCGGATTTGCTCATTTCCAGTCCAGAATTCCTGCTGCCGGCATTCTCCCTCTTTGTGTAAACCTCGTAAAATAAGAGAGAAAAGGCATAAGTATTGTACCATAATGTGTAATAACATCCCATAATGCAATAAATATCAATATAAAAGCACGATGCAAAATGGACGTATCAACTCCCCCAAGCTTAGACCTCGCTTGTCCTCAAGTGGAAACCGAAATCGATAATCATGTCCACATGTTTAGAGATAGAGGTGTCGATAAAATAAAATACGGACATGAGGGCATCATGATCATCTTCAGAATGGCAACATATATTGCCATATAATTTCTTATGCTAAAGTAACAATTCATTCACAAGGTACAGTATGAAACAAAAACTTTATTGAAAACCAAGCAAACTATGATCTTGGTCATTGAAACAATTGCAATTTATCATAACGTCGGAAAGAGTCAATGCAAGAGCTTTCGTATAGCAAGTTTCACATACTCAACTATCATTTAGTCTTTCATAATTGCTGACACTCACGCGATACTTATGAGAACAAAGTCTCAATCGGACACAGAGAAAGATAGGGGCTTATAACTTCGCCTCCCAACCTTTTACCTCAAGGGTAACGTCAACAATAATAGTTTATGAATACCTACATCCGAGTGGATATATATATCTGGATCTCCCCCCAACATATAGTTCTTGCTAAAAAGAAAAAGTATAAAAATAAGAGGTGATGATCACCATGACTCTAGTTTAAAGGTGGGAGATAAATAAAAGATAGGCCCTTCACAGAGGGAAGCAAAGGTTGTCATGCGCTTTTATGGTTGGATGCACAAAATCTTAATGCGAAAGAACGTCACTTTATATTGCCACTTGTGATAAAGAACTTTATTATGCAGTCCGTCGCTTTTATTTCTTCCATATCACAAGCTCGTATAAAGCTTATTTTTCTCACACTAAAAGATCATACATATTTAGAGAGCATTTTTTATTGCTTGCACCGATGACAACTTACTTGAAGGATCTTGTTCAATCCATAGGTAGGTATGGTGGACTCTTATGGCAAAACTGGGTTTAGGGATTTTGGAGGCACAAGTAGTTTCTCTACTTGGTGCAAAAGATTTGGCTAGCATAGGATGAGAAGCAAGCTCAACCTATTGGAGGATCCATGACAATATAACTTCTATTCGGATATAAAGAAACATAACCCATTATGTTGTCTTCCTTGTCCAACATCAACCTTTTAGCATATAATATTTTAATGAGTGCTCACAATCACAAAAGATGTCCAAGATAGTGTTTTTATATATGAGACCTCTCTTTCTTTATTACTTCCTATTAATTGCAACAATGACCAAAAGTAAGTTTGTCAACTCCCAACAAATTTCATGTGACATACTCCTTATATGTGAAGTCATCACTTCCCATAAGATCATTATATAATCTTTTTATTTCTTTTATTCAAGATCATAGCCAAAAAGCAAAGCCCTCAACTCAAAACTAATCTTTATTATATAACTCTCGGACTCGATTACATAGAGGGATCACAAAGCAAAACTCAAAGCTAGATCATATTAAAACTTTATTCTACTAAACTGAGATATAACCAAAAGGATCGAACTAAGAAAAATGATAACGGTGAAGATGTGATGGTGATACGATACCGGGGCACCTCCCCCAAGCTTGGAAGTTGCCAAGGGGAGTGCCCATAACCATGTACTTAGGTCTCTTTCTTCGGAGGTGGTGATGATGGAGTTGATGTTGTGGGTTTGTCCTCCATCTTCCAGGGCATAGGTTCATCATCATAGAAAGATGAACGAGTCTCCGGAATCCTCAAATCTGCAGCCAAACTCATCCTCTTAAATCTATATTCATACTCCCAGTTTTGGTTCTGCAGGTCATAGATTTAGGCTTGGAGATGCTCGTTTTTCTCATGAAGCTTGAAGATGGCCTTCCCAATCTCACTAGCATCCAGCTTGTGGTCACGGGTAAAATCCGTGATCATGGAGTGATTGGCGTTGAGTCCGCGCTCCACCATCCCTTTGCACTTGAACACCTCTTGCTCCATCGCTTCGAGCCTGGACTCCACGCTTCCGGTCCTCCTTGGCCCTTGAACATCATGGATGTGAAGCACACCCTCATGCATCTCAATGGCTTGAGGGTGTTACAGCACCTCCGCAAGGTAAGGGTTGATGACCTTCTCGGAAAACTTGTCCTTGGGGGCGCTTGGCGACGTCATGGCGATCTAGATCTGTCAGGAAAAACAGCTCGAAACAAGAACAGAGGATATTGCCGTGGTACGGTGGTCGAAACCTTCGGGAGATTATATAATTAATTTTTACTGACCAAAAGGAGTGTACTACAAGAAAACGGAGTTCAGAGGGCACACGAGGTGGCCACAAGCCTGGGATGCGCGCCCAGGGGGGTAGGGCGCGCCCCCAAGGCTTGTCGCCTCCTCGTGCACTTTTTGGACTACTTTTTATTTTCCTAATTTTTTAAATATTCCAAAACGGAGTAAAATTTCTTTTAGAAAAGTTTTGGAGTCGGTTTACTTACCGTACCACATACCTATTCCTTTTCGGAGTCTAAAACGTTCTGGTATATATCCATTATGTACTCCTCCGGTGTTATGGTATTAATAATATTGGTTTCAACATTTATGGGAGTACCTGAGATATAATGTTTGATTCTTTGCCCGTTAACCACCTTCGGGTTATTGCCTTCGGCATTGTTGATTTTGATGGCACCGGAACAATAAACTTCCTCAATAATGTAAGGCCCTTCCCATTTAGAGAGAAGCTTTCCTGCAAAAAATCTTAAACGAGAATTGTATAGCAAGACATGGTCACCTACATTAAATTCACGCTTTTGTATCCTTTTATCATGCCATCTTTTAACTTTCTCTTTAAACAATTAGGCATTTTCATAGGCTTGGGTTCTCCATTCATCAAGTGAGCTAATGTCAAATAACCTCTTCTCACTGGCATGTTTGAAATCATAGTTGAGCTCTTTAGTTGCCCAATAAGCTTTATGTTCTAGTTCAAGAGGTAAGTGACATGCTTTTCCATAAACCATTTTATATGGAGACATACCCATAGGGTTTTTATAAGCAGTTCTATAAGCCCATAATGCATCATCAAGTTTCTTAGACCAATTCTTTCTGGATCTATTAACAGTCTTCTGCAAGATCAACTTTATTTCTCGGTTACTTAATTCTACTTGACCACTAGACTGAGGGTGATAAGGAGATGCAATTCTATGTTAACATCCTATTTAGCAAGCAATTTATGGAAAGCACCATGAATAAAGTGTGAACCACCGTCAGTCATTAAATATCTAGGAACTCCAAACCTCGGGAAAATAACTTCTTTAAGCATTTTAATGGAGGTGTTATGATCAGCACTACTAGTTGGAATAGCTTCTACCCACTTAGTAACATAATCAACAGCAACCAAAATATGTGTGTACCCATTAGAGGAAGGAAAAGGTCCCATATAATCAAATCCCCAAACATCAAATGGTTCAATAATAAGTGAATAATTCATAGGCATTTCCTGACGTCTACTAATATTACCAATTCTTTGACATTCATCACAAGACAAGACAAACTTACGAGCATCCTTGAAAAGAGTAGGCCAATAAAAACCAGATTGTAATACCTTGTGCGCAGTTCTATCACCAGCATGGTGCCCTCCGTAGGACTCGGAGTGGCACTTGCGTAGGATCTATTCCTGTTCATGCTCAGGTACACAACGTCTAATAACACCATCTACTCCTTCTTCATAAAGGTGTGGGTCATCCCAGAAGTAATGTCTTAAATCATAGAAAAACTTTTTCTTTTGTTGGTATGTGAAACTAGGTGGTATAAATTTAGCAACAATATAATTAGCATAATCAGCATACCAAGGAGCACTACTAGAAGCATTTATGACAGTTAATTGTTCATCAGGGAAGCTATCATCAATAGGTAATGGGTCATCAAGAATATTTTCTAACCTAGAAAAGTTGTCTGCTACAGGGTTCTCAGCTCCCTTTCTATCAATAGTATGCAAATCAAATTCTTGCAACAAGAGAACCCATCTAATAAGTCTAGGTTTAGCATCTTTCTTTTCCATAAGATATTTAATAGCAGCATGATCGGTGTGAACAGTTTCTTTGGAATCAACAATATAAGATCTGAACTTATCACAAGCAAATACAACTGCTAAAAATTCTTTTTCAGTAGTAGCATAATTTCTTTGAGCACTGTCTAGAATTTTACTAGCATAATGGATAACATTTAATTTCTTATCAACTCTTTGTCCTAGAACAGCACCAACAGCATAATCATTAGCATCACACATAATTTCAAAGGGTAGGTTCCAATTAGGTGGTTGAACAATAGGTGGAGAAATCAAGGCTTTCTTAAGTATTTCAAATGCTTCTACACAATCATCATCAAAAACAAATGGAACATCCTTTTGCAAGGGATTAGTAAGAGGCCTAGAAATTTTAGAGAAGTCTTTAATAAACCTCCTATATAAACCAGCATGACCTAGGAAACTTCTTATACCTTTGACATCTTTAGGACACAGCATCTTTTCAATAGCGTCAACTTTAGCTTTATCAATTTCAATACCTCTTTCAGAAATTTTATGCCCCAAGACAATACCTTCTTAACCATAAAGTGGGACTCCTCCCAATTCAAGACAAGATTAGTTTCTTCACATCTCTGCAAAACTCGATCAAGGTTGCTTAAGCAATCATCAAAAGAAGTTCCGTAAACAGAGAAATCATCCATGAAAACCTCAACAATCTTTTCACAAAAGTCAGAGAATATAGCACCATACATCTTTGAAAGGTAGCAGGTGCATTACATAAACCAAAAGGCATACGTCTATAAGCAAAGGTATCGAAAGGGCAAGTAAAAGTAGTTTTTTCTTGATCCTCTTGTGACACAGGTATTTGGGAAAAACCAGAATGACCATCTATAAAGCAGAAGTGTGTATGTTTTGATAGTCTTTCTAGCATTTGATCAATAAAAGGTAGAGGATAATGATATTTCCTAGTAGCTTTGTTTAACTTTCTAAAATCAATAACCATTCTATAACTTGTGACAATTCTTTGTGGAATCAATTCATTTTTATCATTAGGAACAATGGCAATACCTCCCTTCTTAGGGACACAATGAACAAGACTTACCCATCGACTATCAGCAACAGGATAAATTATACCTGCTTCTAGAAGCTTTAGTATTTCATTTCTTACCACTTCCTTCATCTTAGGATTCAACCGTCGCTGATGATCAACAACAGGTTTAGCGTCAGGTTCCATATTAATTTTGTGCTGACATAGAGTGGGACTAATGCCCTTAAGATCATCCAGAGTATATCCAATAGCTGCACGGTGCTTCTTCAGAGTTTTCAATAATTTCTTTTCTTCAGGCTCTAAAAGGTTAGCACTAATAATAACAGGATAAATTTTCTTTTCATCAAGATAAGCATATTTCAAAGTATCAGGTAATTGTTTAAGATCGAACACCGGATCATTCTTGGGTGGTAGAGGATCCCCAAGAGTCTCAACAGGCAAATTGTGTTTCAAAACAGGCATTTGTTTAAAGAAAATCTCATCTAACTCCTTTCTTTCATTCATGAACATATCATTTTCATGGTCTAGCAAATATTATTCAAAAGGATCAGTAGGAGGCATGGCAATAGAAGCAAGACCAATAATTTCATCTTTACTAGGCAATTCTTTATCATGGGGTTGTCTACGAAATTTGGAGAAATTAAACTCATGAGATACATCCCCAATACTCACACTAACAGTTTCTTTCTCACAATCTATCTTAGCATTAACAGTGTTCAAGAAAGGTCTACCAAATATAATGGGACAAAAATCATCTTGTGGGGAACCAAGAACTAGAAAATCAGTAGGGTATTTTATTTTCCCACACAAGACTTCAACATCTCTAACAATCCCAATTGGTGACATCAATATCTTCTATTTCAGCAGGTGCAATATCATTCATAATTTCTTGATATAAAGTAAAGGGAATTGCACTCACACTAGCACCCAAATCACATAAGCCATGGTAACAATGATCTCCTATTTTAACAGAAACAACAGGCATGCCAACAACAGGTCTAAGTTTATGTTTATTATCGGGTCTAGCAATTCTAGCAGCTTCATCACAGAAATAAATAACATTCCCATCAATATTAACGACTAAGAGATCTTTAACCATAGCAATACTAGGTTCAACTTTAATTTGTTCAGGGGGTGTAGGTGTTCTAGTATAACTTTTACGAACCACAGCTGAAGCTTTAGCATGTTCCTTTATCCTAATAGGGAAAGGTGGTTTCTCAATATAAGCGGTAGGAATAACAGGATACATTATAAGTAATAGTTTCCTCTTCAACTTTAATAGGTTCTACTATTTTTACTTCAATGGGAGGATGATATTTAAACCACTTCTCCTTAGGGAGATCAACATGAGTAGCAAATGATTCACAGAAAGAAGCTACTATCTCAGAGTCAAGTCCATATTTAGTGCTAAATTCATGAAAAGCATCGGTATCCATAAAAGATTTAACACAATCAAACTTAAAGTTTATACCTGACTCCTTACCTTCGTCGAGTTCCCAATCTTCAGAGTTGCGTTTAATTATTTCCAAGAGATCCCATTTGAATTCAATAGTCTTCTTCATAAAAGAACCAACACAAGAAGTATCTAGCATGGATTGATCATTACGAGAAAGCCGAGCATAAAAGTTCTAAAAAATAATTTTTCTTGAGAGCTCATGATTGGGGCATGAATATAACATTGACTTAAGCCTCCCCCAAGCTTGAGTGATACTTTCTCCTTCACGAGGCCAAAAATTATATATATAATTCCGATCACGATGAACCAGATGCATAGGATAAAACTTCTGATGAAATTCCAATTTCAATCGGTTGTAATTCCAAGTCCCAATATCATCGCTTAGCCTATAACATATCAATGCCTTCTCCTTCAAAGATAAATGGAAGACTTTCTTCTTGACTTCATCCTCGGGCAAACCTGCAAGCTTAAATAATCCACAAACTTCATCCACATAGATTAGATGCATATCAGGATGTAATGTTCCGTCTCCTGCATAAGGATTAGCTAGCAGTTTCTCTATCATACCCGAAGGAATTTCATAATAAATATTTTCAGTAGGTTCAGTAGGTTGAGGGGCAACTCTTTGCTCTTCCGGTCGGGGTGAAGATACCCCGAACAAACCCCTCAAAGGATGATGCTCCATAGTAACAAGTGACAGTAAATTTCAGCACGTAATATAAATGTTTCCTTACCAAATTCCACTTACCAAAGGCACTTCACTCCCCGGCAACGTCGCCAGAAAAGAGTCTTGATGACCCACAAGTATAGGGGATCTATTGTAGTCCTTTCGATAAGTAAGAGTGTCAAAACCAACGAGGAGCAGAAGGAAATGACAAGCGGTTTTCAGCAAGGTATTTTCTGCAAGCACTGAAGTTATCGGTAATGAATAGTTTTGTGATAAGATAATTCGTAATGGGTAACAAGTAAAAAGTGTAACAAAGGTGCAGCAAGGTGTCCCAATCCTTTTTATAGCAAAGGATAAGCCTGGACGAACTCTTATATAAAGCAAAGCGCTCCCGAGGACACATGGGAATTGTTGTCAAGTTAGTTTTCATCATGCTCATATGATTCACGTTAGTTACTTTGATAATTTGATATGTGAGTGGACTGGTGCTTGGGTGCAGTCCTTACTTGGACAAGCCTCCCACTTATGATTAACCCCTCTCGCAAGCATCCGCAACTACGAAAGAAGAATTAATATAAATCTAACCATAGCATGAAACATGTGGATCCAAATCAACCCCTTACAAAGCAACGCATAAACTAGGGTTTAAGCCTCTGTCACTCTAGCAACCCATCATCTACTTATTACTTCCCAATGCCTTCCCCTAGGCCCAAATCATGGTGAAGTGTCATGTAGTCGACGTTCACATAACACCACTAGAGGAAAGACAACATACATCTCATCAAAATATCGAATGAATACCAAATTCACATGATTACTTATAACAAGACTTCTCCCATGTCCTCAAAAACAAACGTAACTACTCACAAAGCATATTCATGTTCATAATCAGAGGGGTAATAAATATCATTAAGGATCTGAACATATGATCTTCCACCGAATAAACCAACTAGCATCAACTACAAGGAGTAATCAACACTACTAGCAACCCACAGGTACTAATCTGAGGTTTTGAGACAAAGATCTGATACAACAGATGAACTAGGGTTTGGAGAGGAGATGGTGCTGGTGAAGATGTTGATGGAAATTGACCCCCTCTCGATGAGAGGATCGTTGGTGATGATGATGGCTTCGATTTCCCCCTCCCGGAGGGAAGTTTCCCCGGCAAAACAGCTCCGTCAGAGCCCTAGATTGCTTCTGTCCAAGTTCCACCTCGAGACGGCGGCACTTCGTCCCAAAAGCTTCCTTATGATTTTTTCAGGTCAAAAGCCACCATATAGCAGAAGATGGGCACCGGAGACCTGCCAGGGGGCCCATAAGCCCTAGGGGCGCGCCCAGGCGGGTAGGGCGCGCCCCCCAGGCTTGTAGTCACCTGGTGGGTCCCCCTCTGGTATTTCTTCACCCAATATTTTTTATATATTCCAAAATAATTCTCTGTAAATTTTCAGGACTTCTGGAGTTGTGCAGAATAGGCCTCTCAGATTTGCTCCTTTCCGATCCAGAATTCCAGCTGTCGGCATTCTCCCTCTTTGTGTAAACCTTGTAAAATAAGAGAGAAAAGGCATAAGTATTGTACCATAATGTGTAATAACAGCCCATAATGCAATAAATATCAATATAAAAGCATGATGCAAAATGGACATATCAATCAACAACTGGTTTAGCATCGGGTTCTATATTAATCTTGTGCTGACAGAGAGTGGGACTAATGCCCTTAAGATCATCAAGAGTATATCCAATAGCAGCTCAGTGCTTCCTCGGAGTTTTTAATAGTCTTTTCTCTTCATTCTCTGTAAGGTTAGCACTAATAATAACGGGATATATCTTCTTTTCATCTAGATAAGCATATTTCAAAGTATCAGGTAATTGTTTCAATTCAAACACAGGATCACCCTTAGGTGGAGGAGGACCTCCTAGAGTTTCAATAGGCAAATTATGTTTGAGAATAGGTTGTTGTTCAAAGAACATCCTATCTATTTCATTTCTTTCATGCAAGTGCATATCATTTTCATGGTTGAGCAAATATTGTTCTAGTGGGTTAGTAGGAGGTACGGCAATAGAAGCAAGACCAATTATTTCATCCTTACTAGGCAATTATTTATCATGGGATTGCCTACGAAACATAGAGAAATTAAACTCATGAGACACATCACCAAAATTAACACTGACAGTTTCTTTCTTGCAATCTATCTTAGCATTAACAGTGTTTAAGAAGGGTCTACCAAATACAATGGGACAAAAATCATCTTGTGGAGAACCAAGAACTAGAAAATTAGTAAGATATTTTATCTTTCCACACAAGACTTCAACATCTCTAATAATCCCAAGTGGTATGATAGTATCTCTATTAGCAAGTTTAATAGTAACATCAATATCTTCTATTTCAGCAGGTCCAATATCATTCATAATTTCTTGGTAAAGAGTAGAAGGAATAGCACTGACACTAGCACCCATACCACATAAGCCGTGATAACAATGATCTCCTATTTTAACTGAGACAACAGGCATGCCAACAATGGGTTTATTCTTGTCTTTATTATCGGGTTTGGCAATTCTGGCAGCTTCATCACAGAAATAAATAACATGCCCATCAACATTATCAACCAAGAGATCTTTAACCATAGCAATACTAGGTTCTACTTTAATTTGTTCAGAGGGTCTAGGTGCTCTAATATTACTTTTGTTGACCATGGTCGAAACCTTAGCATGTTCCTTTATCCTAACAGGGAAAGGTGGTTTTTTAATATAAGCAGTAGGCATAACTGGATCAACATTGTAAATAATAGTTTCATCCTTAACTATAACTGGTTCCTCAGTCTTTTCTTTAATAGGGGGATGATATTTAAACCACTTCTCCTTAGGGAGATCAACATGAGTAGCAAATGATTCACAAAAAGAAGCTACTATCTCAGAGTCGTCCATATTTAGTGCTAAAATTATGAAAAGCATCAGTATCCATAAAGGTTTTAACACAATCAAACTCAAGTTTTATACCTGACTCCTTACCTTCGTCGAGTTCCCAATCTTCAGAGTTGCGTTTAATTCTTTCCAAGAGATCCCGTCTGAATTCAATAGTCTTCTTCATAAAAAGAACCAGTACAAGAAGTATCGAGCATGGATTGATCATTACGAGAAAGCCAAGCATAAAAATTCTGTATAATAATTTCTCTTGAGATCTCATGATTGGGGCATGAATATAACATTGGCTTAAGCCTCCCCCAAGCTTGAGCGATACTTTCTCCTTCACTAGGCCAAAAATTATATATATAATTCCGATCACGATGAACTAAATGCATAGGATAAAACTTTTGATGAAATTCTAATTTCAATCGATTCCAGTTCCAAGCTCCAATATCAACACATAGCCTATACCATGTCAATGCTTTTCCCCCCAAAGATAAAGGGAAAACCTTCTTCTTAACTTCATCTCCGGGAACAATCCACAAATTTCATCCACATAAATCAAGTGGATATCAGGATGCTTCGTTCCATCTCCTGCATAAGGATTAGCTAGCAGTCTCTCTATCATACCCGAAGGAATTTCATAGCCAATATTTTTAGTAGGTGCAGTAGGTTGAGGGTCAACTCTTTGCGCTTCCGGTCAAGGTGAAGATACCCCAAACAAACCCCTCAAAGGATTGTTTTCTATAGTAACAGGTGACAGTAAATTTCAACACGTAATATAATTTTTTCCTTACCAAGAGCGCTTCACTCCCCGGCAATGGCGCCAGAAAAGAGTCTTGATGACCCACAAGTATAGGGGATCAATCATAGTCCTTTCGATAAGTAAGAGTGTCGAACCCAACGAGGAGCAGAAGGAAATGTTTTTAGCAAGGTAATTTCTGCAAGCACTGAAATTGTCGGTAACAGGTAGTTTGATAGCAAGATAATTTGTAACAAGTAACAAGTAACAATAGTAACAATAAGTGCAGCAAGGTAGCCCAATCCTTTTTGTAGTAAAGGACAGGCCGGAATGGTCTCTCATAATAAGTAAAACGTTCTCAAGGACACACTGGAATTTCATCTAGTCACTTTCATCATGTTTGTTTCATTCGCGTTCGCTACTTTGATAATTTGATATGTGTGTGGACCGGTGCTTGGGTGCTGTTCTTAATTGAACAAGCCTCCCACTTATGATTAACCCCTCTCGCAAGCATCCGCAACTACGAAAGAAGAATTAAGATAAAATTTAACCATAGCATTAAACATGTGGATCCAAATCAGCCACTTACGGAATAGCGCATAAACTAGGGTTTAAGCTTCTGTCACTCTAGCAACCCATCATCTAATAACTACTCCACAATGCATTCCCTTAGACCCAAAGATGGTGAACTGTCATGTAGTCGACGTTCACATAACACCACTAAGGGAATCACAACATACATATCATCAAAATATCGAACAAATATCAAATTCACATGATTACTTGTAACATGACTTCTCACGTTTCCTCAAGAACAAAAGCAACTACTCACAAATCATATTCATGCTCAAGATCAGAGGAGTAATAAATATCATAATGGATCTGAACATATAATCTTCCACCAAATAAACCAACTAGCATCGACTACAAGATGTAATCAACACTACTAGTCACCCACAGGTACCAATCTGAGGTTTTGATACAAAGATTGAACACAAGAGATGAATTTGGGTTTTGAGATGAGATGGTGTTGGTGAAGATGTTGATGAAGATTGATCCTCCCAAGGTGAGAGGGTTGTTGGTGATGACGATGGCTTCGATTTCCCCCTCCCGGAGGAAAGTTTCCCCGGTGAAATCGCTCCGCCGGAGTGCAAAAGTGCTCCTGCCCAAGTTCCGCCTCGGGATGGCGGCGCTCCGTTCCGAAAGTCCTCCCTTTATTTTTTTTCTAGGTCAAAAGACCTTATGTACTAGAAGATGGGCACCGGAAGTGGGCCAGGTAGCCCACTACCCACCAGGGTGCGCCAGGTGGGGTAGGCGCGCCCTGGTGCCTAGTGGGCACCTGGGTGGCCCCTCCGGTATTTATTTTCTCCAATATTTTTTATATATTCCAAAATAATTCTCCGTAAAATTTCAGTTGATTTGGAGATGTGCAAAATAGGTATCTCTGACGTAGCTTTTTCAGGTCCAGAATTCCAGCTGCCGGTATTCTCCCTCTTTGTGTAAACCTTGCATATTATGAGAGAAAAGGCATTAGAATTACTCCACAAAGTAATATATTGAATTAAAACACTATAAATAACAGTAAGAAAACATGATGCAAAATGGACGTATCACTAACCCTGTTGTAGTTAACATGCCTTTCCATGTACTTATGCAGGGCCATAACGGGCGATGCTGTTGTTTGTCGTCGAGGTTAGCTGCATCCCATGTCTTATAGTATTTTACATTATTTGTGCAATTGCAGTTTAGCTTCTAACATTTACTTTATTCTTGTAGGTACACATGCCAGCGGCACTGATCCACGCTTCGACCCGGAGGAACACCTCGCCTTCGCTGCCGCCGACTTGGGGCGGGCTCTGGCCCATATGAAGTGCTCCAGCAACTACCCATCATGACTTACCAAGTATGAACTGACCAGTTCAATCTTACCAATACCAGTTGTAATGGCTATGTTTTGTACGATTGATATATTAAGCATGTTGTAGTAAACACGCCTAATCCGTCTTATCTATTTCCCTACCTTTTTATAGACAACTGGGTCATTCTCTGCTCTAGCCGCACCTGCCTTGCGATGTTAACTTTGTCAATTTCATTTCTATCAGTACCAATTTCAATGGCTATACTAGGTTGTTTGTAGTTAAACGTGCCTGTTGTAGTAAACAATTCTATCAATTTTTTATCCGTCCCTTTGCTACTGTGCTACTCTTTCGCAATGAAGATACCACTACAGATGTTATCGTTTTATTACCATTTGCTATTTTTGGTGGATGTTAACCCTGTTGTAGTTAACATTGCCTTTCCATGTACTTACGCAGGGCTACAATGGGCGATGTTGTTGTTTGCCGTCGAGGTTAGCTGCATCCCATGTATTATACACCCTTTGTTCCTAAATATAAGTATTTTTAGAGATTCCAATATAGACTACATACGGAGCAAAATGAGTGAATCTACATTCTAATCTAAACTATGTCTACTCTATATACATCTGTATGTAGTTCATATTGAAATCTCTAAAAATACTTGTACTTAGGAATGGAGGTAGTTGTATCTTACATCATTTGTGCAATCGCAGTTTAGCTTCTAACATATATCAGCGGTACTAATCCACGCTTCGATCCCTTTTGTGTATGGGGCAATGAGATATTCATGAACAAGCGTCAAGTGAGGAAACTAAGAAAGATTGTTAGGCGAAAGAGACGGGTGATGGGAATTAAGCTCTTTATTTACACTTGTCCAAGACAGCAGTGAACTTTAGGATGGTAAGTAATGTGTTGCCTTTTCCCCCTGCCCACAACGAGTTACTCTATTAGACATGAATATCTGAAAGTTTTCTCTTTTCAGTGGTTTTCGAAACAATTTACTGATGATTACCTTGCGAACTACATGACCAGAGTGGAGGCAACTAAGGTTAAAGTATATAATTCATACTACCATGATAATGGTCTAGAAGTCTTCCTGAAGGCGGTGAAGGATGGCCGGGTGATCATCACAAGGGGTTGGACAAAAGTTGTTCGCGCCTATGGCATGCAGGAGGGCACATTATGGTCATTCCGCTTCTTCAACACCATCGGCAGCCAAAATGATTTACACTTCTCTCTTCACCTTTACCGCCTCTAAATATTGTGGTTCATCATAGTTAATTGCTACCTCATATTCTAATTACTGAACATATTGTACTAAAAATTTTATTTATGGATTGGTTGTTGAACCATTGTGCTGAGAATTTGAATTCCACATTTCATATTTCAAAATTTCCAATTTGAATAATAAATTATAGGGAAAAATAAAATTAAACAGGAGCGAATAAAATAATGTACACTCGGTAAGAAAGAAAACAGCGTGTGCGATGGAAAATATAGAACAGACGGTTTTTTTACGTGAAACATTTGTGATGCTCGACGGATGCACACACGGTTTCGTCTCATATGCGTGTGCGATTCATGGTAATACGGCAAACATTTCAAACCTGTATGTATGTGTAATATTGGACAAAAATAAGACGGTGCATATATGGAGCATGTGTGTGATAGGAATACCTATCGCACACAGTTATGAAAATGTACACGTTGGCGATAGTAGAGGCACCGACACATTTTACAATTTTGAACTGTGTGCAATAACGTACCTATCGCAAACACATCGGTAGATTAAATGTTTGTGATATCCACCTTTTCCACACGACTATAGCAGCTTAATCGTTTCGGATGTCTCTCGGATCCGAAACGTAACGTCGAGATGTAACGTGTGGGACAGGCGCGACTTCTCATACGTTTATTCTATGGCAATCGTCAGTAGCCGCTCGCCTATCCCCGGCGGTTTCTGGGTCGTGTGGGAAGGACCCCCCCCCCCCCCCCCCTATCGCACACACTGACAAGGCGACGGCTTAAAACTCCGTCGCGGGAAGGGGGTAAAAACCGTTTGTATAGCACGTAACGGTACCAGTGATTGTTCATGTACCTTGTGGATCTTGTGTGTTTGTTAGTCTAGTGGATGTGTGATTGGACTTGTTCTTGAGTGTTCCTGTTGTGATTTTCCCCTCTTGTTCTTCGCGTTCCTCTTTGTAGCCACCTCCAATTCATGAACATCGGGACAAATCAGGGCACTTTGGCCCGTGCCCTACAACACAAACTCTCTCCCCTCTATGTAGTGGTGTAACCTCTCTCTTCCTGCTGTAATCTCTACTAAACACGGTGCTTTATGTCACATATTATTATCCAATGATGTGTTTCTATCCTATGATGTTTGAGTAGATTTGTTTTGTCCTATGGGTTGATTGATGATCGTGATTGGTTTGAGTTGTATGTTTTATTTTGGTGTTGTCCTATTGTGCCTTCGTGCCGTGCACACGTGGGGGATTCCCGCTTTAGGGTGTTGCAATACATTCATGACTCGCTTATAGTGGGTTGCGAGAGTGACAGAAGCTTAAACCCGAGTAAGGGATTGTTGCGTATGGGAGTAAAGAGAACTTGTTACTTAATGCTATGGTTGGGTTTTACCTTAATGATCTTTAGTAGTTGCGGATGCTTGCTAGAGTTCCAATCATAAGTGCATATGATCCAAGTACAAAAAGTATGTTAGCTCATGCCTCTCCCTCATATAAAATTACAAGAATGATTACCGGTCTAGTTATCAATTGCCTAGGGACAAATCCTTCTCTTGTGTTACAAAAAGCTTTCTACTAATCAACTAACTTTTATTATCTTACAAATTACTCATAGTTTTATTCTAGTTAAGTACTTCTTGTTTTATTCTTGCAAACCTATCCTATTACACCTACAAAGTACTTTTATTCTTGTTCTAGGTAAAGCGAATGTTAAGTGTGCGTCGAGTTGTATTAGTGGTAGATAAAACTTGAGAGAATATCAATTCTACCTTTAGCTCTTCGTTGGGGTTCGACACTCTTACTTATCGAGAAAGGCTACAATGGATCCCCTATAGTTGTGGGTCATCAATATCCAAGATCCCTCGGAGGCCAGGTCTGAAGGCAGCCACGTCTTCTCCACCCACAAGGGAGAAGAGGAGAAAGAGGAGGAAGAAGAGGACGCGGGGGAGGAAGTACCTTCCCCGAAAAGGAAGAGGACGGCATCGGAGGATGCCGAGGAGGAGGAGCACCCTCGGGCCCGCAGAAGACTGCGCAAGGCCTCGGCCGAACCAGTCAGCCAGCGGGTCGCGCCCGCCTAGGTCACTCTCTCTGACTCCTCAGAGGACGTCCTCCCGCAGCCGCGCCGGGCGAAGCCGGCACCCCGGAGGTATTCCTGATAGAACACCCTTAATTTTCTTTATGTACGCATATCTTGATGCGTGATAATTTGTTTATTTTTTTCAGCCCGCAACGCACCTTCATCGGTGACAAGGCCTCGGATGACGGGCTCCCTCCGCCTTTCATGGCGGAAAGCGGGACTGCCGAGCACCTTGCCTCTTCCCCTAGTCATGATGAGCTGGGGGAGGCGGCATCATGCCCGACCCCCTCCGTCGACAACACGGGGGTCGGTATCGGGGCTTCCTTGGCTGAGGTGCAAACCTTAGTCGTTAAGGACCAAGGAGAAGGAGTCCCTTTGGTCAAAGAAGGCGGGTTGGGCCAACCAGAGTCTTCGGCCCAGGCGACTCCAGCGTCGTCACAATAGCTGGAGGCCTCCATCCCCACCACTACGATGGGCGGATCTGAGGTGACTCCGCCCACCCCTCCTGCCCCGGGGCAGGTCCACAAGGGGTGGCCCGAGGAGATGGAGATGGCTTTAAAAAGCTCCTCTATCGTGGAAGAGCACCGTGCCCTTATCGGCACGGCGTTGAGCGGCTTCCGGGCCGTAGAGGCCGGAATGCACGAGGTCTTCAAGGGCCTCTTCCAGGGCTTTGAGGTATGTTCCATATTTACCCTTTTCCCCCTATTTTCTATAGACATATTTAGTTTGACACTAAGTCTGTCCAGTAGCCCTCTTCGGGTGTGGCAGGGAGAAACTGCCCGAAGACCCTTTTTTTAAATAACATTGCTAGAGTACACGTAATAGCGTAACAACCAGTAGCCCCCTAACCCTAAGTTGGTTTCAAGAAACGAACTTGGGGGTAGATTTGTAAAAATATGAAAGCGAATATGTAGTAGCCCCTGAGACTCTCGTTGGATTTGAAAGAACCGAGCAGAGGATCAAAATCGATATCGGGACACTAATGCCCAATTATTTGTGCAGGCTTCGGCTTCGGCTCCGAGCTTTAACTCTGAGTAATTAGCGGAGATGAACCGAAAGCTGAAGCGGTCCGAGCAGGACCTCGACCTGATGCAGAAACAAATTGAGCGAGCTCAAGGAAAGCGAAAAGTTGACGCTTGGCTAATGTTGTTTTTTTCTATTATAGTCGTAGGACATCATTTAGTCTAACAGTGAGTTGTGTTATTCCAGCTGCGACTACAGAGCTTGAGGCCCTGAAGGCCGAGCTAAAAAAGTCTCGGCAAGAAGCCGAGCAGCAAAAGGCTGCGGTGGCGAAGGCCAGCAAGTAACTGGTCGAGGAAAGGGTGGCCCGTGGCAAGGATCAGGCCCGGGTCGTGGAGGTCGAGGAGGACCTGAGGGGAGTGTACGCGCAACGCGACAACCTTCAGGAGGACCTGAAGAAGAGGGACGCCGAGCTTGAGAAACTAAGCTCGGTGTACGCCGAGGTCCAGACCCAGGCCCGAGCAGATCGCGAGGTGCACCGGCAGGTGAAGCAAATCACTGCTGGTAAGCCTTACTTGCTTTAGTGTATTTTTTGCCACAACAGGTTCGCCCAGCTTACCCAACTCTGGCAATCCTCAGACGCCTTCGCGGATCTGCCGAAGAGTGCGTCGGACGCCGGCCACCACTTCGGCGTCCTCGAGGGTCACACCGAGCAGAAGGCGTTTTGGGGGCAGTTCTAGGTGCCATCGCTTCCTCCGCTACTCAACGACCAGATGAAGTAGCTGATGGAGCTCTATCGCATGGCAAGGCCGGCCATGGAGGACCTTTGCGTCAACCTCTGGCCCACGGCGGCATTACCAAGAAGCTTCTTCAGCTTGGTGGCTCGGCTCCAAAATACGGGCCCCGGGGTCCTTCGCTGGAAGCGATCGGCTTGCTTGTAGGGTGCTCAACGTGCATATGCGGCCATGAAGACACATTATCCTCGCATTAATGCGACGGAAGTGGCTTCGGGACCTCTGGCTGGAAAGGACCGGACTCCAAAGCAGTTTTTGGCCGGGGTGATGGACGATGCTCGGATCACCGAGCCCCAGTGTAGCAAAAACACCATGTATTTTTAGCTTGTACTTCGGGATACCCAAGTTTGAATGATGTAAGAAAGGGACAAGCTTTTTTTGTTAAGTTGAATGAATTCGGCCTTATCTTTCAATGTGTTTTATTTTGACTCTTGTGCGGCCATTTAATACTGAAAGTGACCATTCGTCGGCTTCCACCCCCTTGTACAGGATACAATGGGTGTTCCTATAGCAATTTTAACCCTTAGCCGATGTCTCAGTGCCCGGAGGCAGTTCATGCTGATAGAAACTAGGAAATCAGACTATAATAGCTTTATAACTTTCACTTAGTCATAGGATCTTGACTGTGGGGGCGAGTAACTAGCCCCCGGTCTGTGAAGTGTCTGACTTTTGCCGAGGTTTAAACCATTAACCACTTCAGCTTGTTTTAAGAAAAGCCCATCGTTTAACACAGATGACCTCCAACGAACTTTGGTTTGACATGGTCATTGGGTCGCCGACCAGTTTATGCTTACCAAGACAGTCAGTTTTTGGCTTTATCTACTGAGGCACTTTACCATCCGAGTTGGAAGCGCAATCGCAGTGGTTCTCCCTTTACACCCTTAGCCAAATGAAGCGGAAACGTAAGAGGTAAGCACAGGAGCCGGGCAACCCAACTATTGACCAAAATCATGGTTCAAAACTGATTCATATAATGCAACATCCGAGATGCCGAATAGACTATTCAGACTTTAATTCAGGCGCGAGATTAAATCCGAGCCCCCGGTCAAGAGCCGAGTACATCATAAAGAAAATTGTATCGCAACAGTTATCTTTGGCTCAGAGGCAAGAAAGAAAAGAAAATAACACAAATATATGTGTAGTGACCGTGAAGGGTCTGTTTTCTTTTGATTTATAAGGTCAAACTGTACATGTTAACAAAGAAAACTTTAAAAAGATACACAAAAGAGAGAGGTTTTTGTACAGGGCCATTAAGGTAGAGATTGAAACATCCGTGGTTAGCCCTACCGCACGTCTGTGCCTCCGTGCTATCTAGCAGCATGACCTTGTCCAACCCAGTTACGTTAAGAAAGCAGTAGCAATAAACTGAACGATCATATGCTATGCTAACGGATGGGTCTTGTCCATCACATCATTAGATGTGATCCCGTTATCAAGTGACAACACATGTCTATGGTTAGGAAACCTTAACCATCTTTCGATCAACGAGCTAGTCTAGTAGAGGCTCACTAGGGACACGGTATTTGTTTATGTATCCACACTTGTATTTAAGTTTCCGGTCAATACAATTCTAGCATGAATAATAAACCTTTTATCATGAACAAGGAAATATGATATTAACCAACTTATTATTGCCTCTAGGTCATATTTCCAACACGTACCCTATGAAAGGGGTGGTGCCAAGTAGCCGTGTTCGGAGAGCGTAACGTTGTTTGTGAAAACCGGTCCCGGTGGGCCTGTTATAGTTCCTTGATAATAACAAAGATGGAGATGCGCCCTGCCCAATTTAAGCCGAGCAGTGAGCTTATTTGTAATGCTCCACAAGCCCCATGGAATTTTAAGCGCAAACTTATGGACCCGAGGTACGTAGTCCTCGGTTAGCAGAGGAAACATGTGGAGTGCGTACCCCTATTTGAGGGTACGACTTGGCTGCCGAGATGTTGAAGAGACACCTCGGATGCGCTTTGATTAGCACTTCTGTATTTTAGCGAGGGTCATGGATGCTTCCTCGACAGCTTGAACCTCGGTTGCGAAAGCCGCGGTCTGTTCCTCCGTACAGAGAGATCGTTCGGTGTTACCATTGAATGTAATAACATTGTTGGGTCCCGGCATTTTGAGCTTTAGATATGCATAATACGGGGCGACATTGAATCGGGCAAAAGCGGTTCATCCGAACAGTGCATGGTAGCTACTGCGGAAGGGGACGATGTCGAAGATGAAATCCTCGCTTCGAAAGTTTTCGGGAGAGCTGAAGACTACTTCCAATGTTATGGTCCCCGTGCACTGGGCTTCTACCCCTGGTATCGCACCCTTGAAAGTGGTGTTGTTGGGCTTGATCCTGGATGGGTCGATGCCCATCTTACTGACTGTGTCAGCGTAGATCAGGTTTAGACTACTGGCGCCGTCCATTAGGACTCGAGTTAAGTGAAACCCATCGATAATGGCGTTGAGGACCAAAGCCGCCAGCCCTCCGTGACGGATACTGGTCGGGTGGTCGCTTTTGTCGAAAGTGATCAGGCAAGTCGACCATGGATTGTACTTCGGGGCTATATGCTCTAAGGCGACATCACGAAGTGTCCGTTTCCTTTCCTTCTTGGGGATGTGGGTGGCATAAATCATATTCACATCCTTTACGTGGAAAGGGAATTGCTTCTGGCCCCCATTGTTGGGCCTCCGAGGTTCATCCTCGTCTTCGTTGCGGGACTAGCTCTTGTTCTGACCCTTGGCTGCCACCTTCCCGGCCTGCTTGAAGAACCAGCTGTTCATGTTGGTGTGGTTGGCCGGTTTATCCGCAGTGCCATGAATTTGGCAAGGCATGTCGAGAATTTTGTCGAGCACGCTAGGGCCGTCCTTGTTCCTTTTAAAGGTTTCTTTTTTTGTCCAGTTTTTGCATTGCTGAACCCAGCATTTACCGCCGCGTCTTCGGCATCACTGCCGTTGTTTTTATGCCGACGCTTATTTTTATTGCGCCTAAGCTTGCCATTTCCATCGCGCACCTCCGAGGTGCTGGCTTCGTTGCCACGAGAGCTGCGAACCAGCCAACTATCCTCGCCCGCGCAAAGGCGAGTCATCAAAGAGGTGAGAGCTGACATGGTCCTCGGCTTGTCTTGCCTGAGCTATCGCGCCACCCATTCATTCCGGATACCATGTCAGAAGGCGGCGATCGTTTCTGCATCAGGAAAGTCCACTATTTGGTTCTTCTTAGTTAAGAACCGATTCCAAAACTTCCTGGCTGACTCGCCAGGTTGTTGGATGATGTGGCCGAGGTCGTCGGCGTCTGGAGGTCGGACGTAGGTGCCCTGGAAGTTCGCCCTAAAGGCGTCTTCGAGCTGCTCCCAACTTCCGATAGAGTTCTCAGGTAAGCTGTTGAGCCAATGCCTCGTCGATCCCTTGAGCTTCAGGGGAAGATATTTAACAGCGTGGAGATCATCCCCGCGGGCCATATGAATGTGGAGAAGGAAGTCTTCGATCCAAACAGCTAGGTCAGTTGTCCCATCGTAAGCTTTGATGTTCACGGGTTTAAACCCTTCTGGGAACTGGTGCTCCATGACCTCATCTGTGAAGCATATCGGGTGAGCTGGCCCTTGAAAACGAGCCGCCTCATTCCGGATATCAGCTGGCATTCGGGCGTATGTTTGTTCCCGGGCCCTTCCATGCTTTCTAACCAGGCTTGATAGTCGTCCTGTCCAGCATGTGCATGTCCTCGCGATCCATATATGGATCGAGCGGGGGCGAGATTTGCGTTTAGCTGTGTCCGCAAGTCGAACGTCTTGGAGATTATGATTTTATTTTTTCCGTTGCAATGCACGGACCCTTTTGCTAGTAATAATAAAGGGGATATTGCTTCTCGCGGTACGTCATAAAATTGCCCTTAAAATTATCACATATTACACTCAATGCAACCTATAAGTGAAAAACGGTTCAGTTCACTACATCAGTCGTGGCCTTTGATTCATATACAGGTATTCCCTAATGAATCACAAGCACACAGGTGTTACAGTGGCTAGACCCGCAATATACAATAGGGGAGACCTGGGTTTGATCCTTACTTTTGCCCATTTTTTGTTTCTGTTTTTCTTTTCTCTCTCTGGATTCTTAGCAAATGGGCTCTATAATGTTGCAATTTGGGCCCAACAACTAATGTTTCTTATTCCTTTTTTTTGGGGGAAATTCAAATGATTTTCAAAATATTCATATCTTTTAAACCCAACTTCAAATCTAACATGTCATATATGGAAGTCCCTCGGAAAAATATGTAGATTCGAAATATGCTATTATCTTGCATGTTAATCATTTATCATTTCTAAAATTATGTTTAAGATGCAAACTTAATTAATACCTTCTTTATATGGGGTGTTTTGGAAAGGTCTATTATATATGTTCCCTACCCTCTATAAGTTGAGTATATATGTAGTTTCATGCTCTCATAAAAGATATTATTGTCACCTTTTGGAGGGCCACAGAGGCTGTTGATTCCTACCGGATACCATATGCTAAAGGTTCCAATACGTACATAATCATTCTCACTATTTCATAGTGCACGATAACCAACCCATATACAATGAGTACACTAAACTGTTAATACGAGCTTTATGTAAACAAGTTGTTGGTTGTGTAGCATCATGAACTGTTTCAATGAATTTGCTGATGTCTTGAGTATGTGTATGAGGTGTGATTTTTTTTCTCTCGTTGCAACGCACGCTAGCTCTTCTAATACATCGACAGCAAAATAAAAGTATTCACAAAATTTCTTTTAAAAATTTGAAACTTCAAAATGGCTGTTTCTACCTGAAACTTCGGACTTGGAGACGAGCCTGTTATTAGACAAAAGCATAATATCACTATTCCATATTTTATTCGGCACAGGCATACACTCCCCTTGACATTTGGATCGGGTACATAAGCAAAGGCACGGAAGTGCCAAATTCCTCCAGAGTTCACTAGCATTGGCGACCTAGCTAAACATATTCACCATATGGCGGAAGACGTTATTTATACAACAAGCGGCATACTGGCCTAGCCTGTGTTCTGCATGCCAGCAGCAATGCCCTTCATAGTCAGGATGAGGGTGTCCTCCAGGCCTGGGGCATACTCGCTCCCACGGTTCAGTTGCACCAGCTCGGCGGGCTCCTTGTCGCTGAACTCCTTGGACAGGGGCGGCTGCTGTGGCGTCACCTCGAAGCTGGGGTCTCTTATCCGCTTCAGGGTGTAGGCTTGGCAAACATTCAAGGTTGTGATGTAGGACTCACGCAACCGCAGACGCTGCTTTAGGTAAGGATCCCCTTCAAGAACGTCCTTGTGACCAGCAACCTGGACAGATTGACAATGGTTAGAAGAGCCATGTGCAGAGATTCTGGTAATTATTTTTATTATGTCTGATATGTATAGGTCAGTACATTTTGAACAAATCATTTTATCTACTTCTGAAAATGGCACCAGCCAAATTCAACTAACCATGTAAAAGGCTTAATGACCAATTACGTACAGATCCGAGTTGTTTTGGACAATGAAACAGTCTCTACGGTTACATCTTGACCATCAGTTTTATGAAAGATAGGTTTCCTTAAATGAACCTACGTAACACATTACGGACACATTACGGAAGTATATTTCAGGATGGACCTAGTAATAGTATTATCAAGTTACGTACTATTAGCACTTTACCTGAAGGAGTAACTGTTTTGTCTCTTCAAAGTTTTGTCTCAACTGTTCCCCAAAGGACTGCAGATCTTCAGCCACAAGCAATTTGTCATATAAAGCAGCAATTCCTGGATCTCCCTTGGCAAAAACCATCTCAAGTAAGTCAAGGGTGACCCTGAAGAATGGCCACTCATTGTACATTTCTTTCAGAGTATGGATGTTCCTGATGTCCTTCTGAATGATATGTTTAAATGCTGCACCAAATCCAAGCCATACAGGAAGATGAAACCTTGTCTGTGTCCAAGCAAAGATCCATGGAATTGCACGGAGTGATTCTATGCCCCCACTAGGCTTTCTCTTCGATGGCCGGCTGCCAATATTCATCCGACCATATTCAGTCTCAGGTGTTGCCTGAAACAATGGATGCACAAGTTAGTACAAATTAGGTCTTGATCTCCACCAAGTTCAAACCCAGCTTCAGTCAGCACTATGATATAATTCAGTGACATTTACATTGTTGATATGTCAACCATACAGTCGTTCAGTATAAGTCAATGCTCACAATTTAGAGAGTGCACATGTCTAAAAATAATGTGAAATAAATCAAAACTGACAGTCCACATAGCAATGGGAAAGGAGCATATCCCTAGGTTGGTATTTGCTCTCTTGAAGAGTCTAAACAGTAGTTTTTGTGCTCTATGCGAAGCCGTTGAGTGCCGTACCCTAGATGGCTAAAGTCCAGTAGCCGAAAGCATCACTAGCTTACACTCTGACCCAAGGCAGGCTTTAGGTACGCTTTAGTTTGAAATCATTAAATATATGCTCGACCTAGTTTATGTCCATGGTACAATTGTACGTACCTTCTACTATCAACCAGATGAGATGGGGCTTTGATAGGTCAGAGTCAGTCTCCCATAAGTCTCTAATTCTAGGTTCCTCCTAATTTTTCTATAATCAACCAGAAAACCATGGCATACACGCTCAAAAACAACAAAACCAACAAACCTTTTAGCATGCAGCTTTTGTAGAAACGATGACTTCATGCTCATGCTAACTGCAAGGTATATGATAAAAGCATTGGATACAGGTGAACGTACCGAGCGGAAGTATTCAACAAAGCGTGGTTCTTGGAAGACTATTGATCGATACTCTTTTGTTGCCACAACAGCCATCTCATCCATTAGAGCACGCCATTCTGGCTTGGGTGAAATTGGGGGATGCATTCCATGCTCAAGAGTAGCTGCAGTGAAGCGCTGCAGAGTTCTAAAGCACAAGTGTTCCTCTCCAAACGAGTGCTCTATGACCTCGCCTTGAACCGTTACACGGAGTGATCCATGTATCGTGTCTGGTGGTTGAGATAATATGGCAAGATGACTGGGACCCCCTCCTCTGCCAACCGTTCCACCTCTTCCATGAAACATTGTCAACTTTACTCCGTAATGCTTCGCAACCTTTATGAGCTCTTCCTGTGCTTTATACATTTGCCACGCTGCAGAGAGACGCCCAGCGTCCTTGCCAGAGTCTGAGTATCCAATCATGACCTCCTGCTTGCCATTGATCCTATCCATATACCAGTCTATTGAAAATAGGCGTGCAACCGCTGCTGGAGCTGCTTCAAGATCTGCAAGCTTCTCAAATAGTGGAACAACTCTCAATGGCTTTTTTATATGGCACTCACGCTGTAAAAGCTCAACAGCAAGCACATCGGATGGGGCAGTTGCCATTGAGATGATATAAGCACCAAAACAATCTGCTGGAAGCTCTGAAAGGATATGAAATGTGCCTAAAACATCAGCAACTTCTTCAGTCTGAGGAAGATCAGAACCGAACAATGGGCGTTTGCCCCTTAGTTCGGACAACAGCCACTCCTGGCGTTTCTCCTCAGACCATTCGGCGTAGGATCCGATCCCAAGATGTGTTGTTATAGTATCAAGGACATCAGTGTGTCGATCAGATTCCTGCCTGATATCAAGTTTCACAAGAGCAAGCCCAAAAGTTGATACTTGACGCAAGAAATCAAGAAGACTTCCATCAGCTATAGGTTTGTCACCACAAGCACACAAAGATCTGTAGCATAGCTCAAGAGGCTCGAGAAACTGCAACATAGGAGGACAATTAGACAACTAATGGCGGCAACCTTCACGAAGAAGTCACACCTGATGATAAGAGCTCACCATCTCGACATTAGTAAAAGTAGACTCCTCAGGAATGTCTGAAACTCCAGTTGTCAATATATGGCGAGAACGTTCGCGCGTATAATACAATTTATCCCTGACATCACCGAGTATGACACGATAAGGTTCATTTGAAGGAACTTGCTTCCAGAACTCTGCAGCAAAGACATTTCTTAATAATAGGCAGTTCAGCAAGCAAATTATTCTTCGCAAGAAAAGAAGTAAAATCAAGCGGTTTACACGACTACAAATTATTTTCGGTGCCAAGCAAAAAATACCCATGACTACAAGATATAATTATTGAAGTTTTCTCTGAGACCATGATATAATCTATACAAGTTAAAGTATATATTCCAAGTTAACCATGTCTACTTTTTATGGCCATATAGCATGGACCTGCATACATACGCATGCGGATATCAATCAAACCAGACAGCAGTAATCAGCTAGGTGTAGATTAGGGAGAGGGAAAATATCTATAAGTTATGAAATATATCAGATTAGTTGTTTAGATAGAGATAGATATATTTTTTTTAATTTGAGAATAGATAGATATAGAATTGATCGTCCTTGAATTAGACATCACCTTCCTTAGCTATAAGAAAAGCTTCTTAGAGGTCAAGTCGGACATGTAGCAAGCCTCACAGTCTCTCTAACCAACCAATGGATATTAGGCCTTGAGAGCAAGTGCCCCTGTTATTCTGACCCTTATCCTATCCACGATATTTCTGTTTTCAATGGCTCATAACTGTTGAACCGGTATATGGGCCTGGCCTGTCTCCACTCTAGCCCATAGGGCCCAAGAAAGGAGTAACCAGACGCTGTCTGGGAGGTAAGGCGCTGCTACAGACACCCGGATGGACACGAGCTGGTCCCAGCTGCTCGCGCGATTGCGGCAGGGGCTGTGACGCAGGGCAGCGGCACGGGTGCTGCGTGGTGGCCAGGCGGCAGCGGTGTGTGCGGCAGAGGAAGAGGAATGAGGCGCGGTACGGCCGCGCCAGTGGAGACAAAAGGGATGTGCTGACATGCTGCTGCTGCTGCTGCTTGCAGTGCGGCTGCGCCAGGGGAGAAGAAGAGAAGTGCTTCTGCTGCTTGAAATTGATTGCTGTCAGCTGCTGCTCCTGAGAGTTGCTGCCGCTGATTGACGAAGACGCTGGAGTGCTGCGGCTGCTGCCTCTTGCTCGTAGTGCTGCTGGATATTGTGTGTGGCTGCTGATTGCCGATTGCAGAGCGTCACGGCTGCTGCTGAGTGCAGCTCTGCTGAAGGCTGCTGGCCTGCTGCTGCTGGTTACAAAAGGACGGAGGCAACGACTGGAGCTGCTGCCGCGTGCAGCTGTTTGCAAGGGGGAGAAGGAGGGGAAGTAGCTGGTCAGGAAGATGAGTGAACAAAAAGGACTTTGCAGGTTCTTGAGCAGCTCACTTGGTTCATCGCGGACTCGGACTCTGGGGTAATCGTTCCTCGACAGGAAGTGGCTCAGAAGATCGAGCTGTTGCCCACTGGCATCAAAATAGAGGGGGCTACCAATTATCTGAGCCGGTCTCGGAGGGCAATGTTGGCTGTGGAGCAGAAGGACCTTGATGGGTACTTGTTGGGCACTGTCGAAGAACCAGGAGACAAGACTAATGCGGAGGGAAAGAACTCAAGAAGTGGAGGACCATCGACTCTTTGCTTATTGGGTGGTTGTTGAACTCGGTGGTGCCCCATTGGATGCTCTATGGAGGGGCTATCCATATCTGCTGAGATATGGAAGACTCTGTCCACCCAGTACTCCAGCAAAGAGTTGATGGTCCTGCTCCACAGCCAGCACTGCCCTCCGAGACCAACTCAGATAGTTGGTAGCCCCTCTAGCTTAACGTCGGTGGGCAACAGCTCGATCTTCTGAGCCTCTTTCTGTCGTGGAATGATGGCCCCAGAGTTCGAGTCCGCGAGGAACCGAGTGAGCTGCTCGAGAACCTCAGCAAGTCCTTTTGTTCACTCGTATTCCCGACCAGCTACGTCCCTTTCTTTGTGGACAGAGCTGAGGTGACATGTCAGTGATGGCATATGTGGCAGAACTGCAGGCTTTGTGGGCAGACCAGGATAATTGTGATCCTCTGGAACTCTATGATGCGGCTTCGATCGAGTCAGGGCACAAGTGGATGGCATGCAGGCGTGTGCTGAAACTTTTTGATGGCCTCAAAAAGATCGCTTTGATGGCAGGAAGGCATCCCTACTACTACACCAAACTCTCCTGCCTACTATTGATGAGACTATTGCATCGATGACTCGAGAGGAGGAGCTTTCTCTTGAGCAAGCAGACGTGAAGGTTGTGCCTGCTTCGATGTTTGCAGCAAGTGGCCGTACGGAAGGAAGAGATCTCAGGGACTGTTATACATGTGGGGAGGTAGGTCACCGGAAGTGGGAATCTCCAACTTGCAGTAGAGGCAGGGGATATAACAAAGGGGGAAGTGGCAGAGGCTAGGGGCAGAGGAGGATACTCGGGAAACTTGTCAGAGGGCACACATGACAGTTGAAGGGGGCACTGGGACGTCAAAGGGCGAAGAAGTAGGTGATGCTGCCTATGAAGACTTTGCTACTGGGCCTCCACTGATGAAGGTAATCTGGAAAAGGCATCTCTTGCTACTGATGAGAATGCTCCAGAGTGGGTTCTAGACTCTGGAGCATCTAAGCATGTTGCCAATGAATCATGTGTGTTTGAGTCTTACAATAAGCATCCTCCTACTCACAAGGGCACTATACAAACTGTTGATGGTACAAAACAGCTTGTTGTAGGGGTTGGCACAGTAAAGTGCATCGACCATCTCCCTATCCTCACTTTTACATGAGCCAGCTTTTCCTGTCAATTTGGTCACTTTCAGTGCTCTAACTGATCAAATAGACTTACGTGTGATCCTTGACAAGTTCGTTTGCCTTATTCAGGAGCGACAGACGGTTGGGACTTGCACCAAGCGTAGGGGGCTATGGTATATGGACCAGGAGGTGCAGCCAGACTTGGTGTGTGCTGCGACCATGGAGGACAAGGAGAAGCAGGCGATGATCCATCACTGTAGAATGGGGCATATATCTTTTGATAAGATGAGTAAAATATTTCCGGATGTTATGTGCGAGAGAGACAAGGGCAAGTTGACAGGAGATGCTTGCGGTTGCTCAGCAATTATGTATACGGTGAATGTGCCAAGTTCTTGTGGAGCCTGATCAACCAGACACCATCAAGAATACTAAGCATGAAATCTCTGTGTGAGTTGATGTTTGGAGAAACTAAGTTTGTTGTTCATCAAACTAAGCACTAAAGAAAAACAAGATATGGGTGCTAACCACATTGCCGGCAGAAAAGGAAGCAGCAAGTTGTAAAGTGGATCTACGCCATGAAGCGGAATCCTGAGGGGAAGGTGAAACGGTATAAGGCCAGATTAGTCACCAGAAGATATAGTCAAACTAATGGGATTGACTATGATGAGATGTTTGCTCCAGTGGCAAAGATGAACACAGTAAGGATATTGGTTTCATATGCTGCAAACTTTGGGTGGAAGCTGCATCAATTAGATGTCAAGAATGCCTTCTTGCATGGTGAGCTGCAGGAAGAAGTGTACATGGAGATACCACCAGGTTTTGGTACTTCAGAGATCAAGAGGAAGGTATGCAGGCTGAAGAAATCCTTGTATGGACTGAAGCAATCCCCGAGGGTCAGGCATGGTTTGATAGGTTCAGACGTGTTGTCTATGTTATGGGGTATGGTCAATGTAACGGTGACCACACGATGTTCTACAAACACTCTGATCGGAAGATCACCATCTTTGCAGTGTATGTGGATTTGAAGGGGTGTCTGAGCAAGGAAATTGAGGTAAAGGATTTGGGCAACCTAAAAGGCATTGAAGTGGCCTGGATATAGAAGGGCTTTGTGCCGACAGAAATACACATTGGATCTCTCGAGTGACATGGGCATCATGATGGGATGTCGTGCAGCCCCTACTCTAAAGGGCCGCCCAGTGCATGTAGCTCCCTCTTGCGCAGGGTCCGGGGAAGGGTCCGACCACTTTGGGTCTATTGTACGCACCCTTTCCCAGCATTCTGCAAGAGGCTGTTTCTAGGACTTGAACCCGTGACCTCATGGCACAAGGCAGCAGCTTTACCACTGCAGCCCCTGCTCTGATTGAACAAAATCATCAAGTGACAGCACAATCAGGACAACTAGCGAATAAGGAAGATTATCATAAACTAGTTTGGAGGTTATTGTACTTGTGTCGTACAAGGCCTGACATTACATATGTCGTGGGTGTGGTGAGAAGATACGTGCATGAACCAAGGAGTGGGCATCTTGATAATGTGCACAGAATCCTGAAATACTTGAAAGGCAGTCCGGGTAAAGGGTTGTGGTTTGCGAAGAGTGGACATCTTGAGGTGGCTGGCTATACTGGACTCTGAATAGGCAAGTTGTCAAGATGATAGAAGATCAACTTCTGTGTTTGTGGGAGGAAATTTGGTTTCATGGAGAAGTAAGAATTAGACAGTTGTGTCTAGATCAACAGCAAAAGCCGAGTATAGAGCCTTATTTCAAAGGCTGAGTGAGATACTCTGGGTGAAGCACCTAATAAGCGAGCTGAAACTTCCGAGGAAGAGACCTTGAGGGTGTGGTGTGACAATCAATCAACCATAAGCATTGATAATAACCCAGTTCAACATGATAGGACAAAACATGTGGAAATTGATCGCTTCTTCATTAAGGAGAAACTTGATGCTGGGATCATCAGCCTTACTCATGTCAGCTCTGGGCAGCAGTTTGCGGATTGCTTAACAAAAGGACTGGGAACAAAGGACTGTAACTTGGCATGTGACAAGATGGGGATGATAGATACCTACCACCCATTTTGAGGGGGAATGTTGAACCGGTATATGGGCCTCGCCCATCTCCACTCTGGTCCATAAGGCCCAAGCCCATGTGGGGGGCTGGCCTAAAGGAGGAACAGACACTGTCTGGAGTAAGGTGCCGCTACACACGCACGGATGGACACAAGCTGGTATGTCTCTCTCTCTTCCAACAATAACAATATATGATTGATGTAATGAGAACTTCCAAGCCTCTAGAATTAATATCAATACCTTATCTCTATAACAAAAAATAATCAACACCTAAATCTTGTCAAGGTAACGTGCCTGATCCATTAGATTTTAGCAGATTTTGATCTAGTAGATGCACTTATCGAATCATCTACAACAACAACAACAACAAAGCCTTTAGTCCCAAACAAGTTGGGTAGGCTAGAGGTGAAATCCATAAGATCTCGCGACCAACTCATGGCTCTGGCACATGGATAGCAAGCTTCCACGCACTCCTGTCCACAGATAGTTCTTTGGTGATACCCCAATCGTCCAGGTCTCTCTTAACGGACTCCTCCCATGTCAAATTCGGTCTACCCCGACCTCTCTTGACATTCTCCGCATGCTTTAGTCGTCCGCTATGCACTGGAGCTTCTGGAGGCCTGCGTTGAATATGCCCAAACCATCTCAGACGATGTTGGACAAGCTTCTCTTCAATTGGTGCTACCCCAACTCTATCTCGTATATCATCATTCCGGACTCGATCCTTCCTCGTGTGGCCACACATCCATCTCAACATACGCATCTCCGCCACACCTAACTGTTGAACATGTCGCCTTTTAGTCGGCCAACACTCAGCGCCATACAACATTGCAGGTCGAACCGCCGTCCTGTAGAACTTGCCTTTTAGTTTTTGTGGCACTCTCTTGTCACAGAGAATGCCAGAAGCTTGGCGCCACTTCATCCATCCGGCTTTGATTCGATGGTTCACATCCTCATCAATACCCCCATCCCCCTGCAGCATTGACCCCAAATATCGAAAGGTGTCCTTCTGAGGCACCACCTGCCCATCAAGGCTAACCTCTTCCTCCTCACACCTAGTAGTACTGAAACCGCACATCATGTACTCGGTTTTAGTTCTACTAAGCCTAAACCCTTTCGATTCCAAGGTTTGTCTCCATAACTCTAACTTCCTATTTACCCCCGTTCGACTATCGTCAACTAGCACCACATCATCCGCAAAGAACATACACCATGGGATATCTCCTTGTATATCCCTTGTGACCTCATCCATCACCAAGGCAAAAAGATAAGGGCTCAAAGCTGACCCCTGATGCAGTCCTATCTTAACCGGGAAGTCATCAGTGTCGACATCACTTGTTCGAACACTTGTCACAACATTATCGTACATGTCCTTGATGAGGGTAATGTACTTTGCTGGGACTTTGTGTTTCTCCAAGGCCCACCACATGACGGTATCTTATCATAGGCCTTATTCAAGTCAATGAACACCACATGCAAATCCTTCTTTTGCTCCCTGTATCTCTCCATAAGTAGTCATACCAAGAAAATGGCTTCCATGGTCGACCTCCCAGGCATGAAACCAAACTAATTTTTGGTCACGCTTGTCATTCTTCTTAAGCAGGTGCTCAATGACTCTCTCCAATAGCTTCATTGCATGGCTCATCAGCTTAATTCCATGGTAATTACTACCACTCTGAACATCCCCCTTGTTCTTGAAGATTGGTACTAATATACTCCGTCTCCATTCTTCTGGCATCTTGTTTGCCCAAAAAATGAGGTTGAAAAGCTTGGTTAGCCATACTATCGCTATGTCCCGAGGCCTTTCCACACCTCAATGGGGATACAATCAAGACCCATTGCCTTGCCTCCTTTCATCCTTTTTAAAGCCTCCTTGACCTCAGACTCCTGGATTCGCTTCACAAAACGCATGTTGGTCTCATCAAAGGAGTCGTCCAGTTCAATGGAAGAACTCTCATTCTCCCCATTGAACAGCTTGTCGAAGTACTCCCGCCATCTATGCTTAATCTCCTCGTCCTTCACCAGGAGTTGGTATGCTCCGTCCTTGATGCATTTGACTTGGCCAATATCCCTCGTCTTCATCTCTCGGATCTTGGCCATCTTATAGATGTCCCTTTCGCCTTCCTTCGTGCCTAACCGTTGGTAGAGGTCCTCATACGCCCGACCCCTTGCTTCACTGACAGCTCGCTTTGCGGCCTTCTTCGCCATCTTGTACTTCTCTATGTTGTCTGCACTCCTATTCAGGTATAGGCGTCTGAAACAATCTTTCTTCTCTTTAATCGCCCTCTGGACATCATCATTCCACCACCAGGTATCCTTATCTTCGCTTCTCCTTCCCCTGGACACTCCAAACTCCTCCAAGGCCACCTTACGAATGCAAGTCGCCATCTTCATCCACACATTGTCCGCATCCCCTCCTTCCTCCCAAAGGCCCTCCTTAATGACCCTCTCCTTGAACGCCTGATCTACCTCCCCCTTGAGCTTCCACCACTTCGTTCTAGCGACTTTGGCACGCTTATCCCGCTGGACACAAATCCGAAAGTGGAAGTCAGCAACCACCAGCTTATGCTGAGGGACAACACTCTCTCTAGGTATCACCTTACAATCTGAGCACGCACGCCTATCTTCTCTTCTCGAGAGGATGAAATCAATCTAGCTAGAGTGTTGGCCACTACTAAAAGTCACCAGATGTGATTCTCTCTTGCTCAAAAGGGTGTTAGCTACGATCATGTCGTAGGCTAGCTTAAGACATCTTCTCCTCCTTGATTCCTGATGCCATAGCCAAAGCCCCCATGCACCCCTTCAAAACCTGTGTTAGATGTACCCACGTGGCCATTGAGGTCTCCTCCTATGAAGAGCTTCTCGCCAATCGGTACACTCCTAACCATGTCCTCCAGGCCTTCCCAGAACTCCCTCTTGGTGTTCTTATTGTGGCCTACTTGCGGGGCATACGCGTTGATAACATTGAGAACTAAGTCCCCAACTACCAGCTTGACCAGGATAATCCGGTCCCCACGTCTCTTGACATCTACCACTCCATACTTGAGACTCTTGTTGATCAAGATGCCTACGCCATTTCTGTTTGCAGCCGTCCCCGTGTACCACAGCTTGAAGCCGGTATCCTCCACCTCCTTCGCCTTCTGTCCCCTCCATTTGGTTTCTTGCACGCAAAGGATATCAACACCTCTCCTCACCGCTGCATCAACTAGCTCCCGAAGCTTCCCTGTCAGAGACCCTACGCTCCAGCTACCTAAGCGAACCTCCTAGGCTCGGCTAGCTTCCTTACCCTTCACACTCGTCGAGTCAAATGCTAAGACCCTTACTCATTTTTCACTACATCCGGGCGTCGATGTAGCACGCCACTAAGGATGCGACGACCCGATCCTCGCTCACTTGCCACCGTATCCAGATCAAGATACGGCGCGCCACCAGGGGGGTGACAGCCCGGCCCGGCCCTTGCCCATTTGACACCACATCCGGGTTTCGATGTGGCGCGCCGCTGAGAGGGTTACGCCCCAACGAAAATCTTTTGGGTTTCATCTCCATAAGAGTGGCTGAGTTTTTACGTTGGCTCGCCAAGCCTATCACAACTCTCCTCCTTTACCCGGGCTTGGGACCGGCTATGTTGAGACAACATAGACGGAGTTATCGAATCATCCGACAAGCTAAAATTAAATGATGATCCACAACATGTGGTAAATAATTAATGGCAATAGGCATGCACATTTTTATATGCAAAGGAACTAAAGCATATAGTTTGTAGTGAAGTTAAGATGCTCTTATAGAGCTAAGTCTGATGTGGTTAAACTGACAAAACATGGCTAAAAATATAAAAGAAAAACCATGCAAAGTTTCTTTGTGTTGAAGTGATACTGCATGTGTCAAGAGCAAAGCAAGAAGAGAAAAGAGCATCCAAATTTTCCGATGATAAGCTGCCAACACTTGTGCAAATTGACCAAAACACTTGTTGCCAAAATTAAATTTCTGTTACCTATATAGTGCTTTGCAGATTTTTTTGAGGAACGATGTAGTTCATCTACACGGACCCGAAGTTCATCACTGCAGCGCCACATAGAAAGCTAGAAAAACATCTTTTGTTCTTAATATTGGGATATTAATATTGCAAGAGTACCTTACAGCATGTAAAAGTACTTCTGTTGTTACAATACCTCAAACATCAGATCTTCTATCTGAGAGAAGTACAAGTTAGCAGCCATCATCCTTGCTAACAAGCAAACATCACGTGTGACCTCCCGTGTAACCCTTGGATTTCCTATGAAACAAGAGAGTATAAGATAAGTTCTAACAATATTTATTATGGACAGGAAAACAGCCTCTAGTTCTACCTAAAATATTATGTCCGGACCAACCAAAATATATGTAGTGTGGGCCGAACAAGTCCCGGACAGTCCGGCCAATTGTTCGGGCCTTGCTTATCTAGTTCTAATATATACATCTCAAGATGGCTTCAAATTGAAAAACGTGTGCTCCTGCAGAGGATCCAGATACGGCCAAACAGTCCAGCCAAATTCGGCGTCCAGACTAATGCCCTCCAAGTTAGGTTAGTTTGACAATTTGAACGGAAATTGGAGTCATTTTCTTGTTCTTGTACGGAAAGTCTAGCCGCCTCATATATAGATGAGAGGTGATGGCCGATTGAACAGCACAATCGATCAATCAATCTACCACTTTTACCTTTTACAATGGTAAAAATGCCAACTTTTACCTTTTACTGTTTTGGCTATTATGGTCGCATATGACCTCCAAGGGAGATGACCCAAAAAACAAAGTTGTTTGTCATGACGAAGCGCACAACTTTCATGTTGACCACTTCTTCATTTGAGGCCATATTAAGGACGTTTTTGTGCAGGCCAAAATCTGGTGTACACTCACATGTACCACTACGAAATCTGGTATCTTCCCTGCAAAAAGGTCTAGTACGTATAACAGACTCTTCGTAAAAGCATAATTCCCTTTCCTAAATGATCACTGATGTACAAAGTGGCATAGGAGAAAGTACCATCACGGTCACCACCCATCCAGGAGGAGAACTGAATGAGAGGGGCGTCGTAAGGAAGACGCTCATTAATCCCAATATTTTTCAAAGCAGTGTCAATACGGCGCAAGAATTTTGGTACACCCTTCCATATAGTTTCATGGAAATAACTCATTCCGGCACGCATTTCATCCTGAGGAGTGGGAGGTGTCCTGCGGATTTCATCTGTTCGGAAGGCAGCTTGAATCTGTGAAACGTGTTAAGAGATGAATCAAAAGAGAAAAACGTGATGGGACATACGATTTTTCACATACATTTAAAGTTTTAAATTTGCATATAATAAGCTACGCGTACCATGTTGCAATAGATTATTTACATTATCTCATTATCTTATTTGACTAAAGATGAATATGTGACCACTTTGATCAAATCATACTGAGATCTTGTGTTGAATGTGTCATGAAAGCTATCATAGGTGTGGGTTTATAACAGTTAAGAAGGGTACAGGCTACATATTAAATGGGCAGTTCCAGCTATTCGAAAATAATACTCCTACTAGTCAAGAAAGGTTTTGGTGTACCCTTTATATTGAAAGATCAATTTTACTTTATAATATTCTCATCTCAAATTGACAATTTTCTTTAATTTACCTCCCTCTGCAGAGCCTCATCGAGCTCCTGCTTGTCATCGGCAGTGATATCCTTTGCATACAACTGCCTCAGGCAATTCCGGATCCTGCACAATCAATTAACGCCCCGAAATTTTAGAGTCTCCACAAAGGCGAAAGCAATGGGAGTGGGATTCATTGTCCAACACCGCACCTCCCGTGCTTCTGGAGCAGGGACCTCCTGACGGATTGCGTGGGGTGCGCTGTGAACACAAGATCGACAGTCTGGTTCTTGAGTGCATCGAACACCTCCTCACGGGACTTTCCGAGCTCGGAGACCAGCCGTTTGAGTGTCTCCTCAATGTCGGACTCGGTGGGCGCTGATGCCTCGTCACCGAAGTCCCCCCGCTTGAGCTTGCTCCGGCGGCGGAACGCGATCTGCACCTCCTCGGCCAGGTTTGCGAGGTTGAGCATGTGCGAGAACGAGCTGGAGACGACGATGGAATCAGCGGGAGACAGACTGGTGAGCTTGCTCCCGAGCTCGGCTATCCGGGCCTCGTCCCGATCGGTCTCGTACTCCGCCGAGAGCTCGTAGCACTCCTGCACCTGCATAGGAGAAGAGAACCAAACAGTCCGTATGGGCATGACGTCGGACAGATGGTGTGCGGATCTGGGAAGTAGAGGAGACGGGAAGGGCGCACAAATTCGCGGAGGTGGGGGCCGTGCAAGTCCTGGAGGATGTCGAGGAAGCGGTCGACGAGGAGGGCGTCGTACTCGACGAGTTTGTCGTCCTCGGAGACCTTGCCGGGGACGAGGAGCCGCAGCTGCGCGTCGATCGACTGGTGCCGCTCCATTGCGGCCTTCCCCGAGGGCGCCGCCATCTGGCTGCGCGCCCGCGCCTGCGTTAAATCAAGCGGATCCCCTCTGGGGTCTGCGGGCAGCTCGCGCGGATCCTCCGGGGCGTGCTCGCACGTGGAGGCGGCGGTGGAGGCTCGTCGGCGTGGGATGAGGGATATGGGGCGGAACTATAGGTAGGCAGAGATCGGAGTCTTCTTTTTTAGGGGCGATTTGATTATTTGCCACCCTTTTACTTTGGACTTTCACAATTTGCCGCTAGTTAGATTGTAATTGATCTGGTGACACTTATTACTTTGTGCTTTGATCTTTTGTCACTCTTCAACACAAAAACAATCTATGAAAATAGTAGACAAACTAAGTAGACAAAATAGAGGACCATTCTACCCTTGGACCCAAACAAAGCACATCCCGTCCAAAATCACAGCCGCCGCTGCTGTACGCGCTGCTCCCCCGCCGCCGCTGTACTTGCTGCTCCCCGTCATCGCTGTACCTGCTGCTCTATGGCCTTCGCCCTCTCATGCTCCTCCTGCTGCCCCACTGCTCCCTGCGCCCCCTCTTTCCCCGTTCAAACTCCATTATATATCTCCATAAGCTCAAAGTTGAAATGCATAACGCCGTTGAACCAATGATCCAAATTGCATGAAACTTTCTCAGATTAGTCACACAGATATGAATGATTTATTGTAATTTTTTGAATTTTTTCTGACAACTTTTAAATTTCGGTCAAAATGTGGTCAAACTAGTTAAGTTCAAAGTTGAAATGCATTTTGCCATTGAACTGATGATTCAAATTGCATGAAACTTTCCCAGATTAGTCGTACATATATGATTGAATTTCTGAAATTATTTGAAACTTTTCTAACAACTTCAAATTTCGGCCAAAATATGATTAAACTAGTTAAGCTCAAAGTTGAAATGCATTTTGCCGTTGAACCAATGATCCAAATTGCATAAAACTTTTCCAGATTAGTCACACATGTATGAATGATTTTCTGTAATTCTTAGAAATTTTTCTGGGTGGTTCAAAAAAAATGTTCAAATTTTGGGCAGCATTTTGGCTCAATTTGGACAGCATTTTGCCTGTTAATTCACTTTTGAAGATATGTATGCACAAAATAGAAAAATTCAAACATATATTTCCAGATGGACATATTCATACACCATGACATAATATCAAGACAATATAGCGAAATAAAGCATTTAACATGATCATACACCATCTACCATAATCTATTCTTGCTGCCATGTTTTACAACCAAAAGCATGAGGCCATAGTAGCTGCCATGTTACAACCAAAAGCATAAAGAAATAGTTGCTACCATGCTGTCATGTTACATCCAAAGTAAAGGATGCTAAGTCTGTCATATTACAACCAAAAGTATAGAGAAGATCAAGCACAACACTAGTACTTCCTTCTCTTCGGGGTTAACTTTCTAACTTTTGAGCTTGAGGCCATGTCGTATGCTATCATGGTGTCCTCTATGGTAGAGGTAGGTTTCTGCGACACCTCATCAGCCAATGCCATGGCCAACATCCTTCTTGTCACTGGATTGGGACTTCCTTGGAGACTCTGTGGCGATCATGTGCCTTGTTGGAGTGACAGCCACATCAAGTTGTGGTGCTGCATGTGTTGCCTCATCAGCCAACGCCGAAGCCAACATGCTGCATGTATTGAGAAATGTAATAAGTGCAAGTTAAAATAGACATTGCTATAGTATGTGGATGTGTTACCTTCTTGTCACTGGATTGGGACTGCCTTGGAGACTTTGTGGTATAGTGATCATGTGCCTATTGGGAGTGACAACTTCAGGTTGTTGGGCTGCAACTTCAGGTTCCGGTGCCGAGGCATCATCATCAGCTGGATATCTTGGTGCTCTCTTCTTTCTTTTCCTGCACATAAACAAGTTAGTACATAGTAAAACAAGTGATGAAATAAACATTGATCATTTACAAGTACCTTGGCTTTGGTCCATTCAACGGACACATGGACTGCCTGTGGCCTAAAATGTGACATCTTTTGCATCTATTCTTGCTGCCTAGCTGTTTTGGCTCTTTCTTCTTTTTAGGACCACCATCTCCACCTTCGAAGAAGCTCTTGTACCTGTTCTTTCTAGGCCTTCCAACACCTCTTTTCTTGGCTAATGGAGCCTCCATGTCAAATGGAAATTGTACATGTGGCCATTGAGACCTATTTGTCAATGGCTCAATCTCTCCAGCATATGCTGCCCGAAACTTCTCTAGAGAGAAATAGTCATGCACATAATCCTCCCATCTGGGGTTCCTTCTATCTAGCAAGAAAGCAAGTGCATGCTCACAAGGCTTCCCTGTGTGCTGCCACTCCAAGCACGTGCACTCGCTTTGGTCAGTTTTCACGACATGTCGCAAGTTGTATTTACTTGTGTCCCTCACCTCACAACTTGCAACTCCAGATTTCCCAACTTTCAAATGTTTAAGTCCCCTTGTCCTATTATGAATCTGTTGGATGATGGCTGGAATAATTTTTCCTTTCAGTTTCATTCCAATCTTTCTCCTTTTCTCATGAAGTTTCATGACTAGCTCTCTAAGAGTGCCAGCTAGCTCATCAGGTGGCAAATCTTTGTAATCTTTAATCCAACCATTAAAAGACTCGGCAAGGTTATTGTTGATGTAATCACATTTAATGGAGGGGTCAAACATGCATCTCATCCATTTTAAGCTGTGGTACCTTGAAAGATATTCATGCACATCAGGTGCTTCTGCTAGGATTTTATTCATGTGGTAGTTAAAAACTTGTGGCCTATATGCCCTAGCAGCTGGCCACATTCTGCCAAACATATCTCCTTGGAACTTTTTAGAGAAGTTAGCCATGAGATGCCTAAAACACTCCCTTTGATCTGCATGAGGGAATATTTTTTTGACTGCATTCTCTAAACCTTTACATGCATCTGTGCATATAGCTAGAGGGGAAACATGACCTAATGCCTTGTTGAGTTGTGACATGAACCATGTCCAATTTTTGTCGGTTTCACCATCAATGAATGCAAATGCTACAGGATACATCCAATTATGCCCATCTAATGTTGTACAAGCGGCTAAGTGACCTCTCCATTTACCGGTGAGTGCAGTTGAGTCTATACTAAGATATGGTCTACAACCAGCTTTAAAGCCATCAATGCAAGGTTTAAGAGCCATAAAGAATCGGTTAAAGCGAACTATACCGTCAACCATCTTCATATCCACCTCTACAATGCTGCCTGGGGATCTCTTCTCAACTTCCGCTTTGAAGTTAAACAAATATTGAAAACTTTGCCTCATGCTACCATAAATCTCTTTTTGTGCTATATCTTTGCCTTTCCACACTGTATGATACTCAATGGTAGTGCCATATGTATCTTGCAAATTCTCCAACAGCTCTTTGCATCCAATTGTAGGGTCACTCTGTATAAGGGGTACGGTCCTCTGTGCTACCCATCCTTGAGATGTCATGCTGCTTTTTATCCTACCGGTAGAGGAGCACTTGTGCTTCACAGAAATCTTGGTAACCTGCAATACAATAGGAAGCCCATCAGATCATAGGATAAACATAGAAAAAACAACAACAATAACAATGCTTAAAAGCCCATCATGACATAGGATAAACATAGAAAAAACATCAACAATAACAATGCTTAAAAGCCCATCACAACATAGGATAAACACAGAAAAACATCAACAATACTTAAAAAAAAATTAGTACCCTTATGCTTTGTCCATCAGTCCTCACTCTGGCTGTAATCCTCCATGGACAACCCTTGGCTCTACATTTGCCAAGATATCTTTTCTTATCAGTCTTATATCCCCAAATGTCGATCTCCCTTTTAATTCCATATTGTCTGATAGCCATCCTAAAATCTTTCATTGAAGGAAACAAAGCACCAAGATACATCTGCGGGTTCTCTTTGTCATATGCAATCTCCTCATCTGGTGGCACACTATCATCCACGGGAATGGCAGCCTCAATGCAAAGCTGACGGTCCTCCTCATCGGTCATGTAAACTTCCTCACTAGGTGGAGAAGGTGGTGGCTCAGGGACCGCCTCCTCGTTGATACCAAGAAGATCGCACATATTCTCTTCGGTTATGGGAATGTCGACATCGTTAATACCAAGAGGATCGCACATATTGTCTTCTTCAGTTATGGGAGGAGCTATCTCAATCAAGCTCCAATCTATGAGGGGGAGTGGTTCTTCCTGATTAACCACGAAGGACTCACATCTCTCAGTACTATCAACCACATCAAAAACAGTTTGAGATTGCATTGTGGCTGGGTGGTCAACATCATCCGGTGAAAACTCCACATCATCAGGAAAAACTCTATATTGGCTACCCATTGTCTGTGCCATCTCGAAAGCTGACAAGTTTGAATTGTCAACAACCACAGAGGAGCTAGCACTGCATTCTACAGATTTGTTAGTTGTCTTTTTTGGAGCAGCTGGTTGTTTGGGAGCAGCTGGCTTTTTCGGAGCAGCTTGCTTTTTCGGAGCAGCTGGCTGTTTGGGAGTAGCTGACTTTTTGGGAGCGCGCGGCTGTTTGGGAGCACGCGGCTGTTTTGGAGCCCGATTTCCTACTTTCTTTGCATTGGGTGCCTCCAATGTAACAACCTCAGCTAACAGAAATGATTTCTTGGCCTCAAAGTCCCAATGATTGCCAATAAAGTGTGAATTCAGTTGCTGACCATTAAGTACAAGATCAACTGTGCTCTCGACGGTGTCTAATGCAAACAACCGCACCTCCTGGCCTATCCCCATTTTGATATGTTCTGCCACAGCTTCATTGAAGCTAACCCATGACATACCAGAAATGTTGAAATCAAACACAACATCATGCTTGTCAACAACTTGCTCGCTTCCATCATCAAGCTTGTAGACATAACGAGCTACTCTAATAGTTAATGTGAACACCAACGGCGGCGGAGGCGGCCTACTCGACAATGACCAATAACGAACAATATACGATGGAGTTAGAGTCTATTCGCTAACGTGCATTCAGATGAGCACCAAAAAGAAGCTACTTTGCTTTCTCACCTCAGCTCCGGAACAAACAAAAGAGGAAAGTCGAAGCCATCTGCAACAACGTGCTCACCCGTCTCCGGTTCAGCCATCTCCAACACCTAGCTCATCTGCAACAACAAGCAAGCAAACAATCATGAGGCTCCAGCAGCAAGCAAGCAATCATGAGATCTCCACGAGCAGCAGCTGCTCCCCGGCGGCCCGCCACGCACGGCCAAGTGCAGCAGCAGTGTCGCGCGCACGGGCACGCGGGCGACGGGGACGCACGGGCAAGCGGTGGCCGGAGCGGCGGCGCACAGGCAGGTGGTTGCCGGCGGCGGAGCAAAACGCGAGGGGCTGCGGAGCAAAATGCGAGGGGCGGCGGCGGCGACTAGTCACCCTAACCCTATGTGGCCGGGGAGAGGAGCGGGAGAGAGGGAGGGAGAGGGAGAGAGAGACTCACCTCCTGCCCGGGATGTAGCCGCCGCCGTCGAGTACCACCAGGGCTGCCGCCGTTGATGACCAATGGCGGCGAGTCACGTCCAGTAGCCGCCGCCGTCTCATGTGCGAGAGAAGGGGATGAGAACGACGAGAACGACGACCGACTGGAGCAATTCCTGGTCAATCGATTCGCAAGGGTATTTTGGTCTTTGTTTGCGGGACCCACTTGCCAGAGGGCAAATTAGCAAAGTGCCAGGAAAAGGATGTCATCGGATCAATTACAAAGTAACGGAGGGCAAATCATCAAACTACAAAATAAGTGGTGGCAAATAATCAAATACCCCCTTTTTTAGGTGAGGCAGAGAGCGGAGTCTTCTTCTTGGCCTGCCGGCCTCCGTTCGTCGTTTCCTCACTAGTCGCCGACAAACAGGTCCAGACATCTATCTATCTACCCCCTCTGTTCTGTTATATAAGGTGTATTATTTTTGAATTTTATGAAAAAACAAATACACCTTATATAAAGGAACGGAGGAAGTACTATCTATCTATCTACTACCCCTATAAAAGGAAGAGAGAGGGCAGATCCAAACAATCAGACCCGTCCATCTACAAAATCTGATGGACCATAATCCTCCCGTGGTTAACGCTACAAGCCACACTTAAGCCACTAAATCCTAGACCACTAACCCTATCCACCCTGACGAAAAAAAACAACTGTTGCGCACAACACCCACGCCCGCACGATCTCTCGCCCGCTCCTCCTCCTGCCTCCCGCGCCGCCCGCCTCCCCTCCCGCGTCCGTCGCCTCCCCTCCCTCGCCGGCCTACCTCTCCTCCCTCGCCGGCCTACCTTTCCTCCCTCGTCGACCTGCCTCCTGCGCCGGGCACCGCCTCCCGCGCTGGTTCGACCGCCGCCGCCGCCGGTCCTCTTCTGCTTCCCAGCGTACAAATGTGACCTGTGAGCAGCCCCCCCACCCCCCCGCGTCGGTCCTCCTCTGCTGCCCCAAGAACGTCGCCGCCCGCCGGTCTACCTCTGCTGCCCCAAGAACGCCCCCCGCCGGTCTGCCTCTGCTGCCATCCAGTATATGTTCCATACACAATAGAATTGATGCTTGCGGTTATGATTGTACGCATTATGTTTGTAGATGTAATAGACAGTGGTGAAGATCAGTCAATTTTGCAGCAAAAGCAAATTTCTAGACAAATATTCAGGGCGGTGTTGTGGCTGCATTCGTACACTGCTATTTTCCAAAATGTTTTTGTGACAATGAAAGGATTGAACATCAGTCATGATCATTTTAACCTTGTTGTTCCACTTTGTTTGATGATTACAGTATAAATCTGCGCAATAGTGCAATGGTGGATATCTTACACGTTTAATCATAACTAGTGGTTGGGGCGCCACTTGGTGGCGCCGCTTAGGCGTGATGGTGCGGTGCCTAGTTTGCTGCTGCCCATTTAGTTGGCTTGTTTGGTCCATGTTGTGTACATGTGCATTTCTATTCATATGCATAAGTAAGTCACTTGGATAAGTCTCCCAAAACAATCAAGTTATATGAGGTGATGTTTATCACAGGTTGATTTGTTAGGAAAGCAAGCATCTAGTGCACATGTATATAGGACATTAGGCATGTGTTGAAAAATTGTAATTTCAAATCAACTTAAACTAATTGTAGAGATAATGAGGACCACCCAAGGTAGCACATACTCCCTTCGTCCCAAAAAGCTTGTCTTAGATACATTTAGTGTTAGATACATCCATTATCTAGATAAATTTAAGACAAACTTCTTGGGATGGGGCTAATATGTTTGTATTTATAGCACATGAAAGAAGACCTACGGAGATACAACCTGATGGCATGAAAAATGCATTACAGACAACTCTTATTACTGTCACCGCCCTCCACTGCCCCCACTGAGCTGACGCTCGTCTGCTCGAACAATTGCTGGTCTGCGCCATCGCAATAATCCTTGATGTAGACCACGTCCCTCTCGCGGGCGTCATAGAAGACTGATCTGCAGAAACCATCATATGTTATGCGATGTCAAATAGAAAGATCAAGTGTGGAGATAGTCACCCATCCACTGGCGCCCAGTCTTGGGCATGTCTTGATACTGATGAAAACTACGAAGAAGGAAAAAAATATTCATAGCTCTTGATAATGATGTTATATTAGATAGTTGAATCACTGAGCTCAATTTGGGTTAGAACCACACAATTAGAAGCTATGAAGGAAATACTAATCGACACCAAACTATGATAGGTAATAACAACCCAAGCTGTACGTGCGAAACATCGTCAAGATATCAAGCTAGCAAGGGTCAACACTAGCACCTGTCGAGCACGATATTGCCTTCTTTTCACCTGCAAAACCAAACCGATTCGGGAGAATAAACCACTGTAAGCCACCAAAAATTTATAGTAGAAGAGACGTTCTTATTCATACTTCTCACCTTTGTTGTCGCTGCTGATTATTGATATTTGAATGCATCAGAAACCAAATTTATGCACCAACAAAATCTAGAAAAGCAACAAATACAACTGTGTAAATATCAAAAATTGAAACTGAACATATGTTTTTAATGATAAGACGAGCATGAACTAATCATTGCCGTGCAGTAACATTACATGATACGATGCAGTGCAAGCCGAAAATAAAATAAACTCTCATCTTGTCCAAACCGATGGTTTACGTACTTCTCTTACTTTGAAAATTAAATCATGGATCACAACCATCATTGTCCAAAATCTAATGTGTACTACGGGGAAAAAAAATATGGAGATGGGAGAGGCAGGGAAAAATCACCATTTCAGGGCACCATGTTCAGCTCAGTAAAGACGTTGATTCCATGTGCTCCTCATATAAACTGTCAACCAAATGAATTAAATGGTACTCCCTCCGTTCCAAATTACTTGTTTTAGATTTGTCTAGATACAGATGTATTAATACATCCGTGTCTAGACAAATTAAAGACAAGTAATTTGCGACGGAGGAAGTACATGTTACTACACGTAATCATATTTAAGTGCCGAAGACAATTGAAATAAATTTAGGAACTGCATATAAACGGGAACTAAAATCAATTTAAACATGGCATTTTGGGGTAGGCAGATACATTAATGTGGATTCCGGTTCAAAATTCAGGTGAGCATATATCGAGCTAACGACATAAATCTTCAACAATCGTCAATATGAAAATGGCCACATTAATAGATAATTATGCATCCGACTTACTCAATTGCCCAATTTGAGAAATTTAAATAAACAACATGCTTCATGGACATAAGTTTTTTTTTCGAAAAGGGGGTTATCCCCCGGCGTCTGCATCAGAACGATGCATACGGCCATATTATTAATAAGCAAAAGGTTCAACAAAAGTCTTCAGGTCTCAAAAAGGAAAAAGGCTCACAAAGAGCATAAACATAATAACAGGATAGCCACAACCGGCCGGCAAAAAAATAAGATAGGAAACACTAAACGCCTATCCTATTACATGACCGCCATCCAAACCGGTTGAAGATAGCCCGTGCTACCGTCTCCCATCGGATAGATCCAGTAACCATACGCTTCCTGACCTCCGTCGGGGTGAGTAGCGACCACATACGGATCAGTGCAGTGGCCCGGAATATAACCTGCAAGAAATGAATATTTGTTGTTCTGTTAAAAACCAAATCGTTTCTGCAGTTCCAAACTGCCCATAATAAAGCACATACTCCTACACGGATATGTCTCGCTGTCTCTGAATCTATCCCATCTAGCCACGTCCCAAATAACGTGTTGATAGTATTCGGATGAGTAATATTAAATGCTATGTGGACCGACCGCCACAATTTTTTTGCCAATGGGCAGTCAAGAAAGAGGTCTTTGATGGATTCATCATGATCACAGAAGTTACATCTTGTAGATCCTGTCCAGTTGTGTTTTGCCAAATTGTCCTTAGTTAGAATGACTTGTTTATGGACAAACCACGTAAACACTTTAATTTTTAAAGGTACTTTGACTTTCCAAACATGTTTCGAACGAGAAATAGAGCTAGAGTTGATAACATCCAAATACATGGATTTAACCGAAAACTCTACATTCTTAGTTAGTTTCCAGCGCAACTGATCGGGCTGTTGAGATAGATGAACATCCATCAATCTTCTCACAAGATGGAGCCAAGCTTCCCAACGGGTTCCCGCTAACGTCCTCCTGAATTGAATATTAAGATGATTGGACTGTAATACTGTTGCAACGTAAGTGCCTCTTCGCTGAACAATATTATAGAGAGAAGGATATTGGAGTGCAATGGGCGTCTCCCCTAGCCATGTATCCTCCCAGAATCTCGTGGTAGTACCATTTCCAACTACAAATTTTGTCCTGTTGAAAAAGACTGATTTCACTCTCATCAATCCTTTCCAAAAAGGCGAATCAGTCGGCCTTACCGTCACCTGGGATAAGGTTTTGGATTGAAGGTACTTATTACGCAGAATCTGGGCCCATGTGCCATCCGTCTCTACAGATAGCTTATACAGCCACTTGCTGAGAAGACATCTGTTCTTCACCTCTAAATTTTCAATGCTAAGACCCCCTTGGTCTTTCGGCCTACAAATGATGTCCCATTTAGCGAGTCTATACTTTCGTTTTAATTCATCGCTCTGCCAGAAGAAGCGCGATCGATAGAAATCAAGCCTTTTCCGGACTCCAACTGGTACCTCAAAAAAGGACAAGAGAAACATAGGCATACTCGTGAGTACCGAATTAATGAGAATTAGTCGGCCTCCATATGACATAAGCTTGCCCTTCCAGCAGCTTAGTTTTTTTTCAAATCGATCCTCAATGCACTTCCATTCTTTGTTGGAAAGCTTGCGATGGTGGATTGGTATGCCCAAATACGTGAAGGGTAAAGACCCCAATTCGCACCCGAACAAATGTTTGTAAGCTTCTTGTTCGTCTTTAGCTCTTCCAAAGCAGAACAATTCATTTTTATGGAAGTTAATCTTTAACCCCGACAGTTGTTCGAACAAGCATAACACAAGCTTCATGTTTCTTGCTTTTGCCAAATCATGCTCCATGAAGATGATTGTATCATCAGCGTACTGTAGGATAGAGACTCCTCCGTCAACTAAATGCGGAACGAGGCCACCTACCTGGCCAGCATCCTTAGCCCTTCCTATTAGGATTGTCAACATGTCGACCACTATGTTGAACAGAATCGGTGACATCGGATCTCCTTGCCTCAGACCCTTGTGTGTCTGAAAGTAATGACCTACGCCATCATTCACTTTGATTCCAACACTCCCTTTTTGCGTGAAAGAATCTACCTGGTTTCTCCAGGACTGATCGAATCCTTTCATACGCAAGGCCTGCTGAAGAAATGGCCATTTTACCTTATCGTACGCTTTCTCAAAATCCACTTTGAAAACCACCCCATCTAGTTTCTTCGTGTGGATTTCATGGAGCGTTTCATGTAGGACCACAACCCCTTCTAGGATGTTTCTGTCCGGCATGAAAGCAGTTTGAGACGGCTGCACCACAGAATGCGCAATCTGCGTAAGCCTATTAGTCCCAACCTTGGTGAAAATTTTAAAGCTGACATTAAGAAGACAGATCGGCCTGAACTGCTCAATCCGCACGGCCTCTGTTTTCTTAGGAAGCAAAGTAATCATTTCGAAATTCAAGTGAAACAGCTGCAGCTGTCCAGAGAATAAATCACATGGAACATCGGAAGCAAGTCACCCTTAATGATGTGCCAGCACTTTTTATAAAACTCCGCCGGAAAACCATCCGGCCCTGGAGCTTTATTATTCTTCATTTGTGAAATTACCTCAAACACCTCTTTCTCCGAAAATGGGGCGGTCAAAATATCGTTCTCAACCGCAGCTAGTTGAGGACATCCTCAACCCTCGACTCATCCAAGGATACGAAATTATCCTCAGGAGGCCCAAACAGCTGCTTATAGTAATTGGTGATGTATAATTTTAGGTTCTCCTGTCCTAAAATCGTCCCCTCATCTTGCTCGAGCTGAAAGATTCTCTTCTTTCGATGCTTGCCATTCGCAATTATATGGAAGAATTGAGTGTTATCATCCCCTTGGACAATTTGCGAACTTTAGCTCGCAGTGCCCACTTCAATTCCTCCTCTCGAAGCAGTTCTTTCAGTCTCATTTTCGCCTCCACTTTAGTTTCCAGCTCCCTAGTATCTAGAATGGAGGACTCGGCTTTTAAATCTAGGGATTGAATAAGTAGTAGGAGCCTTTCCTTTTCAACCTTATATATCCCACTCAAATGCTTGGCCCATCCACGTAAGAACCGTCTTAGGTGCCTTATCTTATTCTGCCATCTTTCAACATTCGACCTCCCTCCTGAATCTTTAGCCCATTCTCTTGCTATCAGATCCAGGAACCCTTCTCTTTCAAACAATGCTAATTCGAAAGAAAAAGTGTTCTTGTTCCCCACATGCGTTGCCTCTCCAGAGTCAATCAGCAATGGGGTATGGTCGGAGATCGCGCGTGATAATGCTTGGACCATCACCAGGGGAAAATTCTGCTCCCATTCGACGCTGGCGAGGACACGATCCAGCTTCTCAAACGTCGGGATTGGTAACATGTTGGCCCAAGTGAATTTTCTACCAGAAAGCTCTATCTCTCTAAGATTCAAGCTTTCAATGATTGTATTAAACATAAACGACCATCTGCCGTCAAAGTTATCATTGTTTTTTTCCTCCCGTCTTCGGATAATGTTAAAATCGCCCCCAACCAGAATTGGGAGCTGCTCGCTACCGCAAATACAGACTAGATCTGCCAAAAAATCTGGTTTGAGTTCATGGACATAAGTACTAAACTTCTCTGGAGATGCCACATCTAATGTTTGGCAAGACTGCAAATGAAAAAAAGGGATAGAGGGGCAGAAAGATGATACCTGACAGCCGCTCCCCCCGCCCGTAGAGGCTGCTGCATCATGTGCACTCACTGGCGCTCGCCGTCACCATACATCGCTTTCGTGCAGCAGGTGGTGCTTTCTTTGACCTGATAGTTATTCCATATCTCTCTCAACTCCAACATTATTAAATTAGGCATCATCGCGCAACCACCTATCAATAGTTAAATCATGATGTATTAGGACAACTGTGCAAGTCATAACTCAATCTAGAAGACACCTCATACCTTCTCTAGACAGAGGAGATATATTTTAGAATTTATAAACATAGGCATAACTGACAGTTTCAACCAAAGGAACTCAATGCAAAAGAGCATAATAGATTCTGGAATAACTCAACAAGCGAACTAATCAGTGCACGGTAGTGCTAACAAAATCATCAGAATATTCCATAGAGTTGCATACTGAAGTGCTAACAGAATCATCAAAAGATCTCAGCAATACTCATGCATCTGGATCGAATATGTGCCAAAAATCCCCACGGTGTGTAGGAGAGTGAGAGGGTACAGCAGGGAGGGGTGATTTTCATACCAAATTGCAAACGGACAGCGGCAATCCAGATGAGCTTGACGACCACCACCAAGATGAGCTCGACGACAAGGTCTACGCCGTGGAGGGAAGGAGCAGCAACAACCACCACGAGATGAGCTCGACCACCACCAGGAGCAAACATTCAAAAAAGTTCATCAAGAACATGAACTAAGCGCTAATATTTACAATACAGTATCACCATGAACATGAACAGTACTTGTAGACTAAATACTTTCCGATTAGGAATACAGTGAATATTGAAAGTGCCAGGACTTTCATTCCAAACTTCCTAAGCAAAATTATCATAATGAACATACAAAAGTGCCTACGAATTAACAAAAATGTCTGTCAATTAACAAAAAATTCCTAAGCAAAATTATCACAGCTGTGACAAGATAGAGAATATCACCCGACTTTTCTCAGCTTTTCTGAACAAGTGCATAGCTCTAAAAATCTCTCTACCTTAAATGTAACCATCACCTCCTATGCATATATGTTCAGGACAAACACCTCGATGTAAGTTTCTACAGCCTCCTTAACCAAGCTGCAGATCGATACCATCTTTGGATGGGTCTGCAATGGAAAAGACCATACCAAAATTGTTAAAAATATCCAATACTGGGAATAAAGACCAAATTGGTAATCCCAATGGATATTTAACAAATGTTATTCTAAAGGCATATGTCGTATCATGTCACCTGACCAAATCTAGTTGGTATGACTACTGCTGTATTTTGGGTCAGAAAGAGAAGGAGATTCTACAGGAATAATGTGTACGTGCAAAATTAATTCTGGATTTGGGACATGGGCACCTCATATTCAACAAAATCAAATCCGTTTTGGATCTGCCAAATCAAATGAATTTCACAAAAATCAAGAACACTGCAGGCCAGGATAGGCTGCTGCCGTCAGCAGCAGGATCACAAGGCAGTGGTAGAGGGTGGTCGACCTGACGAAGAGAGGGTTGCGATCGATGGTGAAGTCGTGGAGAAGTGCTTCCTCCTCCTCCTCTCGCCGCACACCTAACCATGAGTTCTTCGTGTCTTCTGCCTTCCTACCGCTAACTTCTCTGCGGTGCAAAGCCTACAAGTTACACAAGTTACAAATTAAGTTGCAGTTAGAAGCAAACCGATAGAAGTATGTCCAAACTGGAAAATAATGAAATTTACTCTCTATTGTATGTCAATTTCACCGGTTGTGCATTTCTTTTGAACCATTGGTAAGACAATCGAGAGTGCACTGAATAATGCTTGTGATCTAATACAACAATTCCAACAACTCAATGCATTCAGCCACAAACATGGTATATAAAGTTTGTTAATGTTCTACGTGCTAATTACATATAACCATTGAGAAAATGGAATCAAGAACCCAAAATAAATCTAAACCAGAGGTCTTCCATCTAGACATTGCAGCTGGCCACTCACTCGTACCTCTTAATCAATGGGTATCTAGAAGGAGGGGAATGGGGGCGGACAAAGGAGAGAAAGATGGCCTGCGGCGGGAAGCTCCTTACTGCCGTTGCTTCATTCGGTGTGGCTCCATCGTCGGGCCTTCCCTGCCTACTTTCTGCCTTGTCCGCACCGCGGCCGCCGCTGCATTGTGAACGAGGTGATAAAAAAAGGAAGGAGACAGGAAAAAGGTTGTGGACGAGGTCGGCTTTCCTGTGAAGCCGCTGCCGTTGCTTCCCCACGGCGTGCTCGACGTCGGCTGGCGCGCCGCCGCAATTGCCATCTCCCGCATCAAAAGCCGCCGCCGCCGCTGCCGCTAGTTTTTGCGAAGTGGGGATTGCCAAGCGAACAGAGAAGGAAGAGGAGGAGGCGGCTGCGGCTGGAGGCGTGTGGGGAAGAGGAAGACGTGCGCGTGGACCCAATGCGACCTGCCTTAGTTGGGAAGGAAACGAACTAATCGTTGCGCCCCTTGCTTTTCTTTCGTTGCTACTGTTCCTGTCTGACGTGTAGGTCCCCAGCATCCGCCCAGAGATTATCGCTAACTCATTTTTTTTCCTTGTGACAGTAAATCTATCTATCGATGTGGCATAGGCCAGGAGGCGCCCTTACCGCCACCCTTATTGTGTTTGATTGTTCTGCTCAACTGCGACACTCTGTATTTCTTGGAATCTATTTGAAACATGCTTCTTTCTGAAACCCTATCAAGGTAAAGACATTCTTCTTTGTCTTTCACTGATTCAAGTAGCAGGGAAAAACAGAAGGGGCGATTCGGTGCTCAGGCTCAGATGAACCCGAAATCTGAGTCGTTCGTTGGTGCGTTGGGATTGCAGAAATTCGTTCTGACGCGTCACTGCTGGACCAGGGAAAAGTAAGGATACAGGATATACAGGGCAACTACAATGCACATTTGTGGGCCATTTTCATAGGCAGCGGCGTCGGTCTGCGAGGACGCGGTCGTGAGCCGTGGGCCAGAACGTTTGAAGAAACCTGAGCTTCCGTCCAGGACGTTTGGGCGTGATTTGACGGGAAGTGACACTGAGAAGTGGTGGCAGGTACTCCTATCGCGTTACTATGGCGTGTGCAGCGGCCGCTTCTTCTTCTGGCGGCGCGGCGATGGAAGCTGGCGGGCTGGAGTTCCTGCTGGATCCAGTAGACCGGTGAGTTTCCCTACACTAGTGCTCGTCTCTGGATTTGCGTGCTTACTACTACCGTTTTGTTCAGAAATTTCTTTGCGTCATTCATGTATCCCCCCTCCCCCCGCCGCCGATGATTCCGCTATGGCTCCCAGGTTTCCACTCAGGGAGGAGGTCGCGGGCATCTTGGACCATTCAGATCCGCGCGAGGAGCATACGAAGTTACCAGCGGATTCGAATCGCGGGTCCGGCTGTGCACAGGAAGGCGACGGCAGCCCGGGGAGGTCGGGAGGTGAGCTTCAGTGAAGGAAGAACGCTTCGCTGACACGGTCTGCACAATCGACGGAGAAGGTGAATCTGGAGGCGCCTGGGTGGAGAAAAGAGGTAATGCAGCCTAGTATTTTCATTAGTTCGACAAGGCCATCGTTTATTCTGATGTGAATGTGAATGCTGGGTTGGGAGGTTTCATGATAAGTTGATTGTTCAGGCTCTATTATAATCAAACCTTGCATCTGGTGGTTCCAGGTTGCGCTTGGGTACTGCACCGCGATAGAACCCCCTATGCATCTCGGATGAGTGCCCTGAAGCAATCTATCCAAAAGTATCCAGAAGACCCTACTAAGACTAAGATTGTGGTGAAACCAGAACTTGGCTTTGGGATAAGGTATGGCAACAGCCGACTGAACGCCGAGAGGATCAAATCCATGCATGAGATTGTGTGCGGCTATTCGGTGAGAACTCCCATATTCATATGAATTTTGTTCTATTTGATGGTGACAGTATTTACGGACGGATGAGTAAATTATGTTCTGTACGCGAGGTTGGGGTTGCAAAGATGGAATCAAGAATGGTTGGAACAAAAGGTAAACAATTTTTTGAGTAAAGCATACAAGATTGGAGTACTGATCCCGTAGGTGATTTTATGGTTTGTGACCTGATGGTCTGCCCTGAATTACTGTGTATGGTGGATTGATTCTCGGTGGGATAGGTGGGATATTCGAGCTTCCCGGCGTGTGTTGCACGGATGATGGCATCGGCGCGACTTACGGAAGCTTGCGCCGTGCATACCACTGTCAAGGGATCTTGGAGTTATGGCAGAATCTATGCGTCAGCTGGAATTGTGCACGCATTTTCGAGATGCCTGAGAGAAGGCTTAAATTGTAGCAGCTGATTGTTTTTACGGGAGCATAAGAGAAGGAGGTGTATGCCTTTTTGGGGTCCAATGCCATGTTGATCATCATGGGTAATGAGTCCTGGTCGAAGCCACTGATTCTCGGTAATACATCTGTTTGTTGAAGATGCCGAGGTCGATGTTGTCCAGTAGGAAAATCTACAGCGACACGGCAATATAATTAGTTGAGTTGAAATGCGGACAAATGCATGGTGAGACTGCCAATAGCATGGTGTGCATGATGAGTGATAGGGTCACCTGGAAGAACAAGTGACAACCCATTATATTGGTTATTAAGATGTGGTTAGACATCATATCTCTCTTCAAGTATGAGGTCTGGATCCGAATGACGAACCAGCTGCAAGGATGGGCAACTCCCTTTTGGCGGCAAGGCCATTTGTTGCCCCTCGGCATGTCATACCAATCAATACCAGAGGAGATACTGTCGTGCGTGCTGTTGAGGGGAGGACATGTGATTTCGATCTAGCTGAGTGGGCATTCCAAGTGATCAGGAGGCTGCCAAGAAGATAAAGGGGGACTTGGAGAAGGGAGTGAAGACTTCTAATCATTGGTGGTTCTCACTTAGCTCTATTGGTAAGACCATTGTTGTTTAATCCTCTTAATATATTAGAACCTGTGAGTTTGTTGTCGATGTACTTACAACTGTGCTCTCACATTTTGTGTGCAGCCGTCGTATTCCAACTAGGTGAACTTTGGAAAAGCAAATGTGGTGTCAAGAAATGTTCCTCGCATGTCTGTATACAACGGAAACAGGGTCAAATAGCTGATTTACCTTGACGCAAATATCCTGGGATGTTCAAGGTAATGCCGAAATAAAAAATTAATTGTGGGAATTTGCATGTTCCATATTGTTGCCTGCTGGACCTATATTTCCATTTTTCGTAGACAAGGGCTGAAAACTATTTTGAGCTAAATCCTCGTAATTGGCATCCATGGTGGGAGGGCCAGGTGGCATTACGGTGGAAGATGATCAGCTAAGTAGTTCTTTTTTTTTAGTTCTATTCTTCATTGAATGCTCTATGGCAGCTGTCAGTGGTCTACTGAAATTGTTGACCCTTGGCAGTGCAAAATCAAGGAGGGGATGGAGATACGAGGGGGGCCGATGGCATCCTCGCTACGAAAGAACTAACATAAGGAGCAAGAGAAAGAAGGCGCTGGGCCTAGCGTGGCGCGTGTGCGTGGTCAGGATCGTGGCATCTCTCTGCCCAGCAAGGTAGAAGCAGACATCTCATCTGATCATGCCTATAGTATGCTGGGATGACCATACATGACAGTAACATTATATGATTTGTGTACGCTGATATTGTTGAGCACCTTCGGAAGAGCATCGCATATGACATTGTTACAATGTTTATTTTTTGTAGTATGCTTTTGTTGGGCACCTACGACGTTGTATAATGCAGACAACATATTTTAATTTGTAATGTAATGCAGACAACATATTTTAATTTGTAATGGTGAAACTAATGTACTAATTGAATGTTCCAAATCGCACCGTTACGTTAAACTGGTGTTGCGTGGGAGCTCATTGGGGCCCATTTAACACAATTGGTGGGCACTGGAAACATTTTCAAAAGCATGAGTATTGAGTGGTTGGATGCTGAAAGAGTGAGTGTGATCTGAATTGGCCACATATAAGCTGAAAACAAAATTTTGCTGTGTACATATAGAGCTTCACGGGACTGGGATCACTGGCATAGCAGAGTTTTGCATCTTCATTGAGAACTAGAATGTTTGCATGCAGGGGCAGAAGGTGCAAACAAGATGATGGCCGAAGGAGGAGAGGGAGCAGCATATTGGAAAACAACATTTGTAAAAATGGCCAGGTTCATATGAATGATGAACTATTGTTTGCAATTTTTTGTTTGTGGCTTACCAAAATGATGAACTATTGTCGAACAAATACAAGTTGAACAAAAGGACTGGAGCTTGAAAAGGAACAGGCGTCAAACTCCAAAATGATTCAGACAGACAGACATAAAGGCATATTTAGGTCTGATGTGCATACAAAACAGCGTCTTATGTTTTCTGAAGGTCCTGGCAGAACCATGCGAAAGGGGAACATAAAAAATACTTAGATTATGGTTAGTATAAAAAACAAATGGTCTGATGGGGGAATTTATTTGCAAGAATTATTTATTATCCGAAAATAGGATTACAGAGTAAACCATAACAGATGGCCAAACAGGCTACAACAGGGAGCCACCCATTGCATACTTTTCGTTCCCTAATATTCACACAAATGAAGTAGAGATCCAAAGTACATCATGACAACCAAAAACAAAATGAGAACGACGACCAAGAGATTATTAGTAGTTGCTATAAGAATCACGACAGCATCAAGCACTTGAGATCAATGAGCTGATGCGAATGCTGCAACTGGCTTGTCCACCGGACGTTCTAGCACGGGACGGATTGGCAGCAGGCACAAGCTGAGCGGGCTGCAGGTTGCCTTGGGCACCGGCCAGCTCTTGAGCTATGTCAATCTGATGGGGAGTGAACCTATTGATGTACACATCCTGTAACTCGATGAATGGGCATTCGCCGGACTGCGAGCAGAGTATGCAAATGAAACCATAAGAGAACCAAATCAGGAAAAGAGTGCGACAAATTTAATCTAAACAAATTGTAGAGCAGAATGGCTTACGTTCTATAAGCAGTACTTGTAGGATCTGAATCCATCCATGTTCGTCACCACACTAGCTCATGGCCGCAGAAGGGGCAGTCGGTGAGCGGGAGGAGGTGGTCCCTGGGTTCAGGGAGATAAGAGGAGGATGCAGACATGGTGAATGTTGAGTCGACGAACCAGCAAGCGGCGGTGCAGGGAGGCGAACGACTAGGGTTTCTAGCTGGGCTCAGGTGTGAACGTACGAGGGGTGCGATGGACGGCTGGAGCGGTGACCGTGAGGATGGCAGATGGAACAGAATGTCCCAGAAAAATTGCAGGGCCGTGCGAAAGGGGCTGTTCCGGCCGAGCTAGGACGGCACCGACCGATTTAAATGAGACGAGGACCCATGTTACTACTTTATCACGTACGGTGCGAATACAGGTTGGAATACAGCTTACAGCACGGATCCACACGTAACTGGACGGGTAAGATATCAGGTGCAGCTGAGCCTGAGCTCAGAAACGAATTTTCGGGAAAAAAACTTCTTATCTTTACACAGATTTGCTATATATGGGAACCAGGTGGAAGTATCCTCCACATATTATGATATTAAGGTAACAAAAGTAGTGCCCTTCTATTTCCATTCTTACTCAGACTATCCTATTGCACGAAAACTAATTTACCATTTTGAATATTTGGTATGCTATGTAAAATAGTAAGCAGATCGCCACGTACTCTTGTTTTCTATTCGTAATCCTATCAGAAAGAAGCTCTCTTCTCGATGATCTCGATGAAGGAAAAACATTCCTGCTTGAGTGCCTACACTGTTGCAGACAATATGTGATTTTCTGTGTTATTTGTGTGATTTTAAAAGAATCTGTATTGTCAGGGCTAATTACTTTTTTTTAACTTTTCAGCAGGGAACGTGGACGCACGCGGGACGGCCGCCGGAGAAAATGGATTTCCACCCCTATCATCTCTTCCCGAGTACAATTTCTATATCAATGAAAAGACAACCATTTTATTTCTATTTTTGGGTCTTGTGGCACATGTTGTCCATATTCTACTAAGATTTGATATAATGTACCCTATGCATCACTCCAGATAATTTAGCACTTCAGATTTTGTTGGTTCATTACAAACAGATTTGAGTGGACACATGATCTGTTTGGTTACATGCATGCTTCTCATATTAGTGGAAATGAAAATGTTTAAGGAAATTTGGAGGTGGGCATCATAACATATTTCTGATGATTCCGAAGTTTGACAATTTGTAAGAACAAATTGGAGTGATACATGCATATAGTTGTAATTCCGTTGCTATGCCATGAACCTGTCAATTTATCCACGATTTGTAATGTTCATATTGCACAGTAGTTCTTTATAGGTATAAAATAACTGTAACTTTCCGGTATAGACTATCAGTAGTTGGCATAGCTTTTTCTTCAATTGTGTTCAGTACTGTAACTTTCCGGGTATAAACTAATATGTAGTTAGCATCGCTTTTTCTTAATTGTGTTCAGTAAAGATTAATTTATCCATGTTGTAAACACATTGGTGGCATAAATTTGATACTTAGTCTTATGTCTGACTTACTCCAACTGAAAGCACTGACCCTAAACCAAAAATCTGTCGGTGGACATATCAATCCTGTGCAACAAAATCTTGGATAAATTAATTTTTTTCTGGTCCAGCTATGATTTTTAGTACAGAAACGTTTGAGATTTTTAGTGAGGTAGTACCATGCTAGAATTACTTGGCTGCATTTTTTTTGTTTCTTTGATGCAATGTAATCTTTGTTTTTCCTGTTATCAGTGAATTTTCTAGAACAATGGGTAAGCAACTACCAACTATGAATGTAATAAGTCTAAAAAGAAAGCTATTCAGAAAAGGATGAGAAGAGCCTCAAGGATCTAAACTGTAATATACTAAACTGCATCACGTCATAATATGTACGAACCACAGGCCAGCCAAAGCCTTCTTTCGAGTCTCTTTGTCTTAATTTTCGCTACCTGCAAGGGCTGCTTACATCGAAGCTTGGGTATGCTGACATGTGCCTAGATTGTAAGATAAGATGATTCTGGAAGAGTTTATGCTGATATATCTATCTACTACCCCTATAAAAAAAAAGAGGGGGCAGATCCAAACAACCAGATCCGTCCATCTACAAAATCTGATGGATCATAATCCTCCTGTGGTTAACGCTACAAGCCACACTTAAGCCACTGAATCCTGGACCACTAACCCTATCCACCCTTACGAAAAAAAACAACCGCTGCGCACAACGCCCACGCCCGCACGATCTCTCGCCCGCTCCTCCTCCTGCCTCCCGCGCCGCCCGCCTCCCCTCCCGCGTCCGCCGCCTCCCCTCCCTCGCCGGCCTGCCTCCCTCGCCGGCCTACCTCCCCTCCCTCGCCGGCCTGCATCCCCTCCTGCGCCGGGCACCGCCTCCCGCGCTGGTCCGCCGCCGCCGCCGCCGGTCCTCTTCTGCTTCCCAGCGTACAAATGCGGCCTGTGAGCAGCCCCCCCACCCCCCGCGCCGGTCCTCCTCTGCTGCCCCAAGAACGCCGCCGCCCACCGGTCTGCCTCTGCTGCCCCAAAAACGCCGCCCGCCGGTCTGCCTCTGCTGCCATCCAGTATATGTTCCATACACAATAGAATTGATGCTTGCGGTTATGATTGTACGCATTATGTTTGTAGACGTAATAGACAGTGGTGAAGATCAGTCAATTTTGCAGCAAAAGCAAATTTCTAGACAAATATTCAGGGCGGTGTTGTGGCTGCATTCGTACACTGCTATTTTCCAAAATGTTTTTGTGACAATGAAAGGATTGAACATCAGTCATGATCATTTTAACCTTGTTTTTCCACTTTGTTTGGTCATTACAGTACAAATCTGCGCAACAGTGCAATGGTGGACAGCTTACACATTTAATCATAATTGTTCTGCTCAACTGCGACACTCTGTATTTCTTGGAATCTATTTGAAACATGCTTCTTTCTGAAACCCTATCAAGGTAAAGACATTCTTCTTTGTCTTTCACTGATTCAAGTAGCAGGGAAAAAACTTCTTATCTTTACACAGATTTGCTATATATGGGAACCAGGTGGAAGTATCCTCCACATATTATGATATTAAGATAACAAAAGTAGTGCCCTTCTATTTCCATTCTTACTCGGACTATCCTATTGCACGAAAACTAATTTACCATTTTGAATATTTGGTATGCTATGTAAAATAGTAAGCAGATCGCCATGTACTCTTGTTTTCTATTCGAAATCCTATCAGAAAGAAGCTCTCTTCTCGATGAAGGAAAAACATTCCTACTTGAGTGCCTACACTGTTGCAGACAATATGTGATTTTCTGTGTTATTTGTGTGATTTTAAAAGAATCTGTATTGTCAGGGCTAATTACTTTTTTTTAACTTTTCAGCAGGGAACGTGGACGCACGCGGGACGGCCGCCGGAGAAAATGGATTTCCACCCCTATCATCTCTTCCCGAGTACAATTTCTATATCAATGAAAAGACAACCATTTTATTTCTATTTTTGGGTCTTGTGGCACATGTTGTCCATATTCTACTAAGATTTGATATAATGTACCCTATGCATCACTCCAGATAATTTAGCACTTCAGATTTTGTTGGTTCATTACAAACAGATTTGAGTGGACACATGATCTGTTTGGTTACATGCATGCTTCTCATATTAGTGGAAATGAAAATGTTTAAGGAAATTTGGAGGTGGGCATCATAACATATTTCTGATGATTCCGAAGTTTGACAATTTGTAAGAACAAATTGGAGTGATACATGCATATAGTTGTAATTCCGTTGCTATGCCATGAACCTGTCAATTTATCCACGGTTTGTAATGTTCATATTGCACAGTAGTTCTTTATAGGTATAAATTAATTGTAACTTTCCGGTATAGACTATCAGTAGTTGGCATAGCTTTTTCTTCAATTGTGTTCAGTACTGTAACTTTTCGGGTATAAACTAATATGTAGTTGGCATCGCTTTTTCTTAATTGTGTTCAGTAAAGATTAATTTATCCATGTTGTAAACACATTGGTGGCATAAATTTGATGCTTAGTCTTATGTCTGACTTACTCCAACTGAAAGCACTGACCCTAAACCAAAAATCTGTCGGTGGACATATCAATCCTGTGCAACAAAATCTTGGATAAATTAATTTTTTTCTGGTCCAGTTATGATTTTTAGTACAGAAACGTTTGAGATTTTTAGTGAGGTAGTACCATGCTAGAATTACTTGGCTGCATTTTTTTTGTTTCTTTGATGCAATGTAATCTTTGTTGTTCCTGTTATCAGTGAATTTTCTAGAACAATGGGTAAGCAACTACCAACTATGAATGTAATCAGTCTAAAAAGAAAGTTATTCCAGAAAAGGATGAGAAGAGCCTTAAGGATCTAAACTGTAATATACTAAACTGCATCACGTCATAATATGTACGAACCGCAGGCCAGCCAAAGCCTTCTTTCGAGTCTCTTTGTCTTAATTTTCGCTACCTGCAAGGGCCGCTTACATCGAAGCTTGGGTATGCTGATATGTGCCTAGGTTGTAAGATAAGGTGATTCTGGGAGAGTTTATGCTGATATATTATATATATATATATATATATATATATATATATATATATATATATATATATATATATATATAGAAAGTCTATTAGTAACCCTGGGTGAAGAATTACGTATTCTTCACCCCGGTCGAAACGCTCCCCTCCGACGCACCTGGTCTCGGTGTGGTTGTCGCACCACTCCTTTCCCCGGCCAATGTATTTCATTTTCCATTTTTATTTATGTTGCTTACGGTTTTTTTGTGGACCAAACCCACTCCCCGCAGTTTCTGGACCTATTCTAACTGCAAACGGGGCAAGCGATGGGAGGTTTCGGCGGCGAGCGGTAGCTGCGTGCGGCGTTGGCGCGGTCCCGTTTTCCGGCGGCGGGGTCGAGGCGGGCAGTGCTGCGGGAGGCTTCGTGGCTGGTGGTGGTCTCCTCGGCCGGCCGCCCCGCGGGAGGCTTCGCGGCGTGGTGGTTAGCCTGCACCTTGCGGGTGACCTCGACGACGTTGATCGCTATGGATAGCTCGACAAGTTCACCTAGCAGGCATTTTTACCTCCGCCATGTTGTGTTTCTCTCTCGTCCTGACCGACGGAGGCAGGGGTTCGGCCGCTTGGTGATCTCGGTGTGCACAGAGGAGGGCTGTGTGTCGCGGCGGCAGCCAACAGGAGATGCAGCGGCTCGACCTCTTCTGTGACCTCATCTCCAGTTGAAATTGACAAGGCTGCCTCCCTGAACTCGCGCCGGCTGGAATCAATTGCGGCCTAGGTAACTCAGCGCCACTAGAGCTTCAGGTGCCTCACAAGTCACAAGGTTAGGAAATTTTATTTACTTGTGTGGCCCCAACCTAGCTACAGATCCCGTCATTTTTCCTCTAGCACTAGAGCTTCAGGTGCCTCACAAGTCACAAGTCACTAGAGCTTCAGGTGATTCTCGTGACTGTAGTAGCATTCTTGATTGTGAAATATGACCATTGCTTCAAACTCTCCATTTCATGCATTTAACTATTCGGTCCAATTATTTAATATTCTTTAATATGGTGGATCAGAATAGGATAAAGCTATGATGATTGTGTGATTGATTTTTACCTGAAGTTGTGAATGATGGCTTAGTTTTAGGAGCTTGTCTTGGTTAATTCAATTAGTCTACATAACTGAAAGAAATTTAAAGGAGGCCAATCAAATTCTTTGTTCTGTCATGGTATTCTGAAAACCAACTTGCAGCTTGGTATTGTAAGGGAAAGGAGAGTACGCATTTGCTACTTTTGCTACTGGTCTTGTTTGCTTTTGTAGTAAGAAGTTACAACTTTTTTATGTAGTTACTTTTTTTTTGGGTTTCAAGCGAATCGTTGTTTTCAAATTCAGTGTCAATTATATTTTCATGGGAGGCCCATCTGAAGTGCTTACCTCATAGAACAAGCCTCCGAGGCAGAGTCCAATTTTGTGTTTGAGCCCTCAGAGCTCAATTTCTACAACTTCAACACATATTCATGTATAAGCGGAATTGTGTTCTTTAATCCACTTCACATGGTGCTCACTAACTGTTTGAATGCACCAAGGAGCTGATAAACTGCAGATTTTTAGTGTTTTTTTCCATTTATGTTGCTTATGTAGCTCAAGCCTAAATTCTGCAAGCTTTTAGTAGTTAAGGCTGTCTTACTATTTTCATTTGGCTTTATTTGTTTCAGAAATCAAAAGTTCTATCATCAAATTTTAGTCGACGAGGTAAATCCTGCTAGCCACGTGTGTCGTGGCGGCGGCGGTTCGCCGCCACCATTCCCATTTCATCTTCGCTCTGCAAGGTAATAGAAGGAGGGCTCTAATGGGAACAATGCTTGCCACCCCCACCTTCATGACTGCTCCAGATCCATTCAAGGTGGTCATCACTGTCAAATCGTCCAGCAAGCTCACTACCGTCCTCCTCTGCCTAAAATGCACAGTTGCAGAAACAACATCTATTGCGCACCAAAAAGGATAATTGCCCATGTGTAAAATGAGATTTATATATCAAAAGTTTTTGTCTGTTGATATTTTGGCGGTTCTCTTCCCTTCTGCACTGCTGCTGGAAGTGATGAGAGAATTTGTGCATACAGTTGTGGTCATTAGTAAATATATCATTCGAGTTGAAAGGTTGGAGCGTATGCATTAACATTTTCAAGTGGATACTTTGGTACTTGATTTTATAATCATTTGAAATCCGAATATCACGTTGCATTGTGATATTTCTAAATGAAAATTTTCACTACGAGTTATGCGTATTTTGGTGGAATTTCTAACACTGTTGTTCTTTCAAGCATATAATGTTCTTTAGAAATTTAATAGTTCATACTGGAATCCTTTTGAATGTATGGTTTTATTATGTTTTCAAAAATTTAAGCAGATAATAGATGAACATGTTTTTTTTGCATCACCATGTTTTGTATCTAGTTTTACAACATCACCATGTAAAGTCTGTGTTTGTGTTTGTTCTATATTGTCTGCTGCACACCCAGGTGATTACGTCTCGTATATTTCTTATGAAATAGAAAGTCTCTGATCACCAAATCCGTATAGGTCATAGTGAGACATTTCTCAGAAATACTACTCCGGTATGCGACACAGTTTGGTAGTTCTATGTACACCGACTCACTGACCCGTAGGATTTTCTTTATTTTTTAGTACTACATGTGTGCAAGAATAAATAAAATGTGGTCATCTCCGTAGACTTTTGAGCTGTTCCAATTTGTATTAGATCTGCAATTTTTATGTAAGTTCAGTTTTTGTTATTTTTTTAATTCAGGTTGGGAGAGTATTAATATTGATAGTAGTTGTGGTTCTGGTTGGAGTAATTTATCATACCACCTCACCTAAGGATATTTGTGTCTGGCTCAATCAAGTGTCATATCATTTCTTTCAGGCTTACAAGCTCAGCGGTTCGTAGAAATCTGCACTTTTTAGTTAAGTGGTTAGTGTTTAGATATTCTTGTGATAGATCATCAAGACATTCTGGCTTTTCTTGATTAAATGTTCTGTTTTCTGTAATCGAAGATTCACAATGGATGATTGAGAATGATAAAGCTAAGCCGGATACAAGTGCGGAAGTACAAAGGCACGATGCTCTTGTTGTTGGTCCTGCAGTTACAATTGTTGGCATGTTTGTAAGATGCACAATGAGACCTCTGCCATGAATCTTTGAGACCTCCACCCTCGTCCCACCAGCGAATTGGTGCAAATGGTGGGCTGGCATGCCAAAATTTTAGAGCCCGTCCAAACAAGATGTGACACTTCAGTAGACTCCAATAGTTCGGCTCGGAAGGCGAGGGATTTAATCTGAGCAGCCCTTATGAACATGAGCATCTTTGCCTGAATCAGAATGGTGTCATGTTTTGGCAAGCCAAGTCCTTCCTAGTGCTCAACTTTAGTTCGTTAAAATAGTTATTATCGATTTTAATCCACTCAGGAAGAATGTGGACATGCGTCTGAAGAGTAATAACATAAATGACACAAAGCAGCGATGCTAATGCTGAATAGATCCTTTTTTTTCGCGTCTAAACCTGACGGACCATGCAGCCTATCCAAAAAAAATGATGCCATAACTTTACATCGCAGTCTCATTTTTCCTACTATGCTTTTTGGGCGCGTGGACAGATTCTCTTGGCCATAATCTTACTTCATAGCCAACAAAATCTTACCCCACCTCCCTTCTCTCGTTGTGGTGTTTCCACAGATTCTGTAGAGGGTAATCTTACCTCACAAGCCTTCTATTTCCTACGCGGATGCATGCTAGCTTGACTCATTGCATGGTGGGTTGGGGTGAGGAATAAGAATTCCTCACCCAGGATGACGAATAGCGCGACCCTATATATATATATATATATATCTTTTCTGGCAATATGCACTTAGTATGTCATTTTCCCAACGATGTATTGTATCTTTTTGGTTCATGAATATGATAGTCATAGCCCTTCCAAAAATTATGATAGTCAGTTGACTCTTCATAAAAGTAGTGACTGTTGCAAAGTTTAACTGGTCTTCCATTTCTATTTTTTCAGAAGACGGTCCTAGAGATGTTAGTTTTATTTGAAACGCTTGACACCGAGCCTCTCTACTTTTTAAAATGTTTTCATTTCAGTTTACTGAATATTTTTTCTTGCTTGAACTATATCAAGGGAGCAAGTGCAAGAACCCAGAAGCTTATGATATTGCTGCTGTAGAGATGCCCGGAAGCTTGCATTGATCTAGAATCGAACTTGACTTAAGCTAGAAGTGAGGTATATTGAGCCTATTGACGCATGGTTACATAAAGATAGAGGAGCTAGTTGCACTTTGTCATTCTTACTTTTTTCTACAAGTAGCTCTCTACATCTGGCTCATGTAATGAGTAGTCTGTCTGCAGTTTGTTGGACATGATTATTTAGTTTGTTTACTTTGATATCTACATCTTAAAGAAAAATCTCTGAAATATTCATTATACAAGGAGTTACAATACTATCATGTTGTTCTAATACACAAGTATTTGCTCATGTTAATGGGATTGCCCAGTATATGATCCTTCCACACACAAAAAATGATGCTTCTGATTCTTTTCTTTCTGTATCACCGTCGAGGTTGCTGATATACAGAGTTATTGCTGCCGAGCATGACACCACCCTGATCTATTTGAGCCCAACTGCATCAATTTTAGACGGAAGATAATGATACAAGGAGACCACCTGAGCACCTCCACTCCCTCAACACTGTCCCCCTACTGCCCGAGGTACCGCACGACCGTAGTACCCACTCTGTTCGCTGCAGCCACCATGAAGTGGTTGGGCGGTGAGGGCGCTTCTCTTTCTGACCTATTGAGGATGATGATGGTTCAGGTGCTTGTAGTATTATTGTGTATCCATGTGTAGGAGCGGAGGAGGAAGTCATACATCCTACCAATTGACATTCACTCTCTTCTGAATAGTTGATCTATGTAATCAGGAAGACCATTTGCTGTTATTTGCTTGATCTGAATCGTTCATCAATTTAATCATGAAAGTTTATGTGAATTATTTAATCAGGAAGAAACTTGGGTACTCTTCTCACTCTACTTTGCACAATCCTTCTTTGGTTGAAATGGCTGTTTCATGTCCTTTTGAATTGTTTGTAGATACTTCCACATAGTGCATGATGACATGGTTCCAGTGGAGTGGTAAATTGCAGGCAACCACTGCATTTTATATTTCTTTTGATTGACTGCTGATAGAGGCAAAGGTGTCCCGTCTTTCGATGAGATGGAGATTATCGTTTTCGGAGGAGTAGACTTTGACGATCCGACTACGAACGTGCGAGGACGTCGCGCCTTAGCAATCGCTAAACCAACTTTGAGAGGTTATTGACCACGCCGGAGCACGATCAACCTGACCACGAAGGTCTATTTCCTGCAAGCAAACAAAGAACAAGCAAGAAACTAAGATTGCAATCTGGATATTGCGAATATAAGATGAAAGTTTTATTGATCAAGGTGGGGTTCTGTGACGTCTTGGTCTGGTCGTTGAACACAAATGAAGTACGCGAAGTTGCAGCTATGGCGAACTTTTAATCTAAACAAAACTCAAAGTCTAAACGACGCCCTAAGGGATGTATATATGGAGGAGTAGGGGGAATTTCGTGGCCCCTTGTAGGAGGGGTCTGAAACCAACCCTAACTTTGTTTCTCCACACATACGGACTCTAAAAACAGCCTATACTTAAGTATTTCAAAATTACATGGGCCTGGCCCAAAAATAAGGTGGCGCAGCACCTAAAATAAGCTATGGATGAAAGTTATGAAGGGACATCTTGTATATTTCGTCCATGTCCTTGTAGGTCATCACAGAGGCTTCAAAGTGCTCAAATATGCACTAGAAACGCAATTCTGGATCCCTTCGTGCGCGCCTTCATCTCCATGCTTGATCCTGCTCCAGTGTTCTTCCCTCTTGTCCATGCTAGGTCCTTCATTTGTAAGCAAAACAAATGTATCCAGTTTAGGCAGCATCATATTCTCATGAACATTAGAATCATTACCAAGAAACGAAAGTACCTGGTAATTTAATTGGCGTGCGCGAGCTCTAGTAATTGGTCCAGAATGTATAGCAGCAGGGGCTGTGGGTGTAACAATGGTATTGATGTCCTCATCATCCTCCCCTTCTTGAAATGAAGTCGTCCTCGACGGAAGATCATCTTCCTCACCCAAATAAGGCTTCAAATCTGCAATGTTAAAAGTGGTACTAACCCCAAAATCTGCAGGCAACTCAAGTTTATATGCATTATCATTTATTTTCTTTAACACCTTAAAAGGACCATCAGCACGTGGCATTAGCTTTGATTTGCGTAAATCAGGAAATCTATCCTTATGCAAATGTAACCAAACAAGATCTCTAGGTGCAAACACAACATGTTTTCTACCCTTATCTCCAACAAGTTTATATTTAGCATTCATACGCTCAATGTTCTCCTTAGTTAACTCATGCATTTTTAAGATCAATTCAGCACGTTGTTTAGCATCAAAATTAACCTTCTCCGAAGATGGAAGAGGCAACAAATCAATAGGTGCACGAGGTAGGAAACCAAACACAATTTCAAAAGGGCACATCTTAGTAGTAGAATGCAATGAACGATTATAAGCAAATTCAATATGAGGCAAGCATTCTTCCCACATTTTCTTATTATTCTTCAAAACAACCCTAAGCATAGTAGACAATGTTCTATTGACTACTTCAGTTTGTCCATCAGTTTGGGGGTGACAAGTAGTACTAAAAAGCAGTTTAGTCCCCAACTTAGCCCATAAACATCTCCAAAAGTGGCTAAGAAATTTTGTATCATGATCTGAAACAATAGTATTTGGCACACCATGCAAGCGAATAATTTCACGAAAGAACAAATCAACAATATTAACAGCATCATCGCTTTTATGACATGGTATAAAGTGTGCCATTTTCGAGAATCTATCCACGACAACAAATATGCTATCCCTCCCCTCCTTTGTTCGAGGTAAACCTAAAACAAAGTCCATAGATATATCTTCCCAAGGAACACTAGGTACAGACAAAGGCATATATAAACCATGAGGATTGAGTCGTGACTTAGCTTTTTGACATGTAGTGCAGCGAGCAACAAAACGCTCAACATCCCGTCTCATCTTTGGCCAAAAGAAATATGTAGCAAGTACATCCTCCGTCTTCTTGACGTCAAAGTGTCCCATTAATCCTCCTCCATGCGCCTCCTGTAACAACAAAAGACGAACGGAGCTAGCTGGAATGCATAGCTTGTTAGCACGAAACACAAATCCATCGTTAACGAAGAACTTGTTACATGTTCTACCTTCTTTACAATTCTGCAATACGTCTTTAAATTCAGCATCATGCACATATTGATCTTTGATGGTCTCCAAACCAAATATTTTAAAGTCAAGTTGTGAAAGCATAGTATAACGACGAGACAATGCATCAGCAATAACATTTTCTTTACCCTTCTTGTGTTTAATGACATAAGGGAAAGTCTCAATGAATTCAACCCATTTAGTATGTCTACGGTTCAGTTTTGCTTTACTTTTAATGTGTTTCAAAGATTCATGATCAGAATGTATAACAAATTCTTTGGGCCATAAATAATGTTGCCATGTTTCTAAGGTCCGAACAAGAGCATATAATTCTTTATCATAAGTAGAATAATTCAGACTAGGCCCACTCAATTTTTCAGAAAAGTATGCAACAGGTTTACCATCTTGTAATAACACACCTCCTAATCCAATTCCACTAGCATCACATTCAAGCTCAAAAGTCTTATGAAAATCAGGAAGTTGGAGTAAAGGAGCATGTGTCAACTTATCTTTTAATACCGTGAATGTTTCTTCCTGTGCGGTACCCCAAACAAAAGGCACATCATTCTTTGTAAGCTCATTGAGAGGTGCAGCAATGGTGCTGAAATTTCTCACAAAACGCCTATAGAAACCAGCGAGGCCAAGAAAACTCCTCACTTGTGTGACCGTTTTGGGCTGCGGCCAACTCTCAATAGCTTCAATCTTGGCTTTATCAACTTCAATTCCCTGTGGAGTAACAACATAGCCAAGAAAAGATACTCGGTCGGTGCAAAAGGTGCACTTCCCAAGCTTACCAAACAAACGTGCATCACGTAGAGCAATAAAAACAACACGTAAATGTTCCAAATATTCCTCCAAAGATGTGCTATAAATCAGTATATCATCAAAATAGACTACCACAAATCATCCAATGAAAGCACGTAAAACTTCGTTCATTAATCTCATGAAAGTACTAGGTGCATTAGTTAACCCAAAAGGCATGACTAACCACTCATATAATCCAAACTTAGTTTTAAATGCTGTTTTCCATTCATCCCCCAATTTCATACGAATTTGATGGTATCCACTACGCAAATCAACTTTGGAGAATATTGTAGAGCCACTCAATTCATCAAGCATATCATCTAGCCTAGGAATAGGATGACGATAACGAATAGTAATATTATTAATGCCTCTACAATCAACACACATACGCGATGTACCATCCTTTTTCAGCACTAGAATAATAGGAACATCACAAGGACTAAGGGATTCACGTATATAACCATTGTCGAGCAGCTCCTGGACTTAACGCATAATCTCCTTCATCTCCTCTGGATTGGTACGGTATGGTGCACGGTTGGGTAGCGATGCACCTGGAATTAAGTCAATCTGATGCTCAATCCCTCAAATAGGTGGTAATCCCGGTGGCACGTCTTGTGGAAAGACGTCAGCGAACTCCTGCAAAATGTTAGTGACAGCAGGAGGCAAAGAGGAAGGCACGTCCTCGAATGAAAATAATGCCTCTTTGCACACAAAAGCATAGCAAACAGATTTGCTGAAATCTAGATCATCAATATCAGATTTGGTGGCAATTAAACATGCACTTTCAATTTAATTTCAGAAGCAACACTAGATGGTTTATTATTAGGCTTCATTTGTTGCCCAAATTCTTTTGCCACAATCTGATTTTCACTCTTATTTTGCTCCTGTTTTGCTTTACTAGCTCTATTAATATCATCTTTCAAAATAGAATCAGGAGACATAGGAAGCAAAGTAATATGTTTATCCTTATGAACAAGAGTATACTGATTGTTTCTACCATGGTGTACATAATTTTTATCAAATTGCCATGGTCTACCAAGTAATAAAGAACATGCTTGCATGGGTACCACATCACAATCAACATAATCAGCATATGTAGAGATACTAAAATGCACACGAACATTACGTGTTACCTTAACCTTGCCGCTGTTGTTGAACCATTGGATGTAGTAAGGATGTGGATGTGGTCTTGTGGTTAGAGATAGCTTCTCCACCATCTTCATGCTAGCCAAGTTATTGCAGCTCCCTCCATCTATGATGACGCGAACAGAACGTTCCTTCACAACTCCCTTTGTATGAAATAAATTATGCCTCTGATTTTGCTCAGCTTGTGTGACCTGCACACTCAAAACTCGTTGAGCAACTAAACATTCATACCTGTCAGCGTCTTCAGGAGCCATGTATTGCGTCTCATGTTTAGAACCATCTCCACCGTGTTCTTCACGTGTAATTAGAGCCAAAGTCTCCTCATCATAGTCACTAGCGGACTCATACCCACCATCCTCAGTAGCAATCATCACACGCTAGTTGGGCATTCTCTCGCATAATGACCTCCACCCTTGCAACGGCGACAAATAATATCATGTGTTTGCCTTGTTGATGCCATGGATGAAGAAGAGCTTTGTGCAGGCCCGGAAGGTGTGCTCTTCGCAGATAGAGGTGGTTGTGCCTGCTTTCTTGTATCACGGCTGGAGGTGGCAGCTGATGAAGGTACCGGTGTAGCAGAGCATGTGGAAGTAGAGGATGCACGTGGTGTCCATGATGAAGGTCGACCTGCAGAAAAGTTAGTCCACGCTAATGCCTGTCGATCCTGCACTTCACGTTCAGCTTTGCAAGCAAGATGGAATAAACGAGTGATATTGTTATACTCCTTATACTCTAAAATGGTATGAATCTCTCTATTTAACCCACCCATGAAATGTGCAAGCATAGATTCATTATCCTCAACAATACCACATCTAATCATGCCAGTTTGTAATTCCTGATAATATTCTTCTACATAATTTTTTCCTTGTCTTAATCGCTGCAGTTTTTGAAGTAATTCACGCTGATTATATGGTGGAACCCAACGAGTACGCATAGCAGTTTGCAAAGCAGCTCAAGTAGCTGGAATAGGATATAATCTACAATGTTCAGACCACCAAATAGAAGCAAAACTAGTGAATTCACAAACAGCAGCAGCAACACGTCTATCCTCAGGATATTGTAAGCATGTGAAACGTTGTTCAGTTTCTAACTCCCAAGCAAGATATACATCAGGAATGTATCTACCCTCAAACGATGGAATATTCAATTTTAGTTTAGGAATATGGTCATAATCTTGTACCTGAGGTGGTGCTGCAGCCCTACCGTTGCGATGATAAGAATGAGGATGACCTGGTGGTGGTGGTGCTGGTGGTTGCACGTAGTTCTGATTTTGATCAACCTCATCCTCATAATCGCCCGCGTAATCGTCCTCCTCCGCAGCAGCAGCAGGAGCCACAGAAGCATCAACAGCAGTAGCAGCGGCACCAGAAGTTTGGCCAGGCTCAAGAGGAACACGACCCGCTCGACGGAGGGCTGTTTCGCGACGTGGAGGTGGTTGTTGTTGTTGTTGTTGTTGCAATGGTGCAGCAGAGGCAGTAGGTGGAGGTAGACGCGCAAGCACTTCAGCGAACTTGGCATCCAACTTGGTGTCAATTATCTTCTCAACGTCATCAATCCTCGCTAATGCCTTGCCAAAACTGGTCATCACGTCTTCTACCTGTTGACCCCCACATTTCCTGGAATTTATCATGGAGCTCCTTGTTCGTCATGTTCTCCCAGTCCAGCTCATCCGCTTGTGATCCTGGCATGGTTAGCAGCAAGAGAAACACAAGAATATGTTCCTACAGACTACTGGGAAGTGGCGGTGGTGATGTGGAAAGTCACAAATCCGTTAAGCGAATCTCAAATTCTTACCAGTTCTTACCAAGCAGCAGGTGGTGATCGGCAACCGTTGTAGTCAAAACTCTCAAAGCTTGGATAGAGCGATTACCAGGTAGTGTCAACCGCACGATGTAGAAATATGTGGAGCTGGGAAGGCTTAATATATGGTAGCAAAAAGATCAGCAATAATCAATTCAGAGATGCAAAGTTGAATAAACGCTCAACGACGGTACTGTGCTGGTCCTAGGCTAGACCGTGCTAGAGACGCGAGCCTAGAACACTAATAAAATCACGGCGCGGCACGTAAACAAGGGAAAAGCACACTCTGGATTTTTTCTCTCTTTTTTTTGGCGCTCTTTTTTTTGCGCTCCTTTTTTTTGCCGAAAATCACTATAATGGCGAGTGTCTCAAAACTCTTCCCAAGTTAAGATAACAGGATAGGCACAAAATTTTTCGACTAATTTTTTTTTCGACTGCCCGGACCCACAAACTGGAAACGGCTCAAAAAAAACTTTCTATAATGGCGACTGTCTCAAAACACTTGGAAACACCTAAAAATAGGATAGCCAGATTTTTTTTTGACAAGCGTGTTTTTGGAAAATTTTGGGCCTAAACGGAGGGTGGTTTCCAGACACTTTTTTTTTGAAACCAACCTCTTCTACGGACGGTAAAAGATTGATGGAATCCGAAACCTACTCAGACAAGGAAACACGAATCTGGAAACAGATGGATCTCGAAAGCAAACCTAATATGAGATGGACTCGGAGTGGTGGTGGTATATGGACTCGGATCGGTGGTGGTATATGGACTCGGATCGGTGGTGGTATATGGATTCAGAGCAGTGGCGGATAAGCGGTGGTGGTAGATGGCAGGGGCGATGATGATGGTGCGGCGGCGACATGCCAACTTATGACCAGAACTCGAAACTCTAAAAGACTAGATGCAAAGACCAGCAACTTGACACGACGATGCAACCACAAATTCAACAAAGCAAAATACTGAAAAGACTATGCAATGGCTCAGATTGGTTCGGATATGATGAACTAACCCTAATTTTTGTGTGTGGCTTTTTCATGGACTGTAGGTATGAATAACAGACTCGATCTAAACTACGAAAAACTGTAAAATCTCACCGAGTAACCTGGAAATTTGATACCACTTGATAGAGGCAAAGGTGTCCCGTCTTTCGATGAGATGGAGATTATCGTTTTTGGAGGAGTAGACTTTGACGATCCGACTACGAACGTGCGAGGACGTCACGCCTTAGCAATCGCTAAACCAACTCCGAGAGGTTATTGACCACGCCGGAGCATGATCAACCTGACCACGAAGGTCTATTTCCTGCAAGCAAATGAAGAACAAGCAAGAAACTAAGATTGCAATCAGGATATTGCGAATATAAGATGAAAGCTTTATTGATCAAAGTGGGGTTCTGTGACGTCTTGGTCTGGTCGTTGAACACAAACGAAGTACGCGAAGTTGCAGCTATGACGAACTTTTAATCTAAACAAAACTCAAAGTCTAAACGACGCCCTAAGGGCTGTATATATGGAGGAGTAGGGGGAATTTCGTGGCCCCTTGTAGGAGGGGTCTGAAACCAACCCTAACTTTGTTTCCCCACACATACGGACTCTAAAAACAGCCTATACTTAAGTATTTCAAAATTACATGGGCCTGGCCCAAAAATAAGGTGGCGCAGCACCTAAAATAAGCTATGGACGAAAGTTATGAAGGGGCATCTTGTATATTTTGTCCATGTCCTTGTAGGTCATCACGGAGGCTTCAAAGTGCTCAAATATGGACTAGAAACGCAATTCTGGATCCCTTCGCGCGCGCCTTCATCTCCATGCTTGATCCTGCTCCAGTGTTCTCCCCTCTTGTCCATGCTAGGCCCTTCATTTGTAAGCAAAACAAATGTATCCAATTTAGGCAGCATCATATTCTCATGAACATTACAATCATTACCAAGAAACGAAAGTACCTGGTAATTTAATTGGTGTGCGCGAGCTCTAGTAATTGGTCCAGAATGTATAGCAGCAGGGGCTATGGGTGTAACAATGGTATTGATGTCCTCATCAACTGCCAAAACTCCGACACCCATTATGTATTTTCAAATCATCCAGACACACATGTTTGTGTAATAAGTAGTCGCACACCATGGGGATTTTATTCAGAATCAAAGGTTACTCTTAATTGAACATACACAATAGAGTTTGTGAACTCACTTTTAAGGTAGATGATGCAGCTTTTTTGGTTCACCATCTATAATTGAACAAAAAATATTGATCAGAATATTCCTTTTTTGACATTACAGTGATAGCAGATTATGTGGCTGAAGAATATATGTATGTATGTAAAGGGTGGATAGTTTGACTGTTTAGTTGTTTCTCCATACTTGTGTTTCATCTGATCCAAATTCTTGCCCTCAAGTTGGTCTATGATGTGCTATGACTGATGGTAGAAATTAACCATGCTCTTATCTGTGTGTATCAGTTCTCTTGGTAGGAATTAAGCAGCCTTACGTAACCACTTAGATGTCATTGGTACCATATTTAACCATGCTCTGTCCATTTTGATTTGCATGTATGTGCAAGTCCTTTTTTTCATGAAAGTAGTAGGGGCTGCTATTTTATTGGCAATATGAGGAAATGGCTCATATGAGAAAAACAGAGATGAAAAATACAGGGACTGCAATTATGTATGAAAATTATAGATGTGAACTTGCAGAGAAATAGACACAAAGAAGGTGCATGTATCATTTGTTGTCGATTGTCTGTAATTTGCATTTGTCTTTTTCATACAGAAACCAGTGTATCACATATTTATATCAACCAGGTGCATCTTCTTCTCGAACTGGTGAGCGTGACCCTATTAACAAAGATTATACTGCTTCAACATTATTCTTCTCCCTTTTATATTTAGTGATTATAGTGTTTCCCCGTGATTTTATATTAGACTTTTTTTATCGCAGCCATTGCACATGAATAGTTGTGACGCCCCCGACTCAATCGTGCACTAATCATACACGCAAACATGCACGATCAAGCACAGGGACTCACGGGAAGATATCACAACACAACTCTAAAACATAAATAAAGTCATACAAGCTTTATATTACAAGCCAGGGGCCTCAAGGGCTCGAATACATAAGCTCGCATACAAGCGTCAACGGAAGCATCAGATACCTGAGTACAGATATGAAACAGAAACATATAAGCCTTTAGAAAAGCGGGGCAAAACAAAAGCTACGATCGAAAGGCGCAGGCCTCCTGCCTGGGACCCTCCGAACCTACTCCTGGTCGGTTGGCTCGATCCAGTAGTACGTGCCGTCTGGACCCTCCTGGTAGTAAGCTCCTGCTGGGACATCTGGCTCCTGAGCTCCATCGTCTGATGTAACATCAAAAGGAGTATGGGGGAAAAGAGGTAGCAAAGCAACCGTGAGTACTCATCCGAAGTACTCAGCAAGCAAGGATCTACACTACATATGCAACATTATCAAGAAAGGCTGTATATGTGGACTGGGCTGCAGAAATGCCAGAATAGAGAGAAGACATAGTCCTATCGAAGACTAGCATCTTCACGAAGCCACCATCTTGCAGCAATTAGAAGAGTATAGAAAAGCATTTTATTAAGCAAGCATGTTGAGGCAAAGCCTAGAGATCCTTCCTCGACTCCCTGCGAGAAAGCGATCCCAGAGCTTCAATTAATTAAACAAGTATCCAGTTCAAGTAATAGATCGGGATACCAAACTGAGCGTCCTTTACGGTAGGACCGGCTATCGATAGATGTTATCTTCCCTGCAGGGGTGCACTACTGTTACCCAACACGCTCGATCACCTCTGGCCGGACACACTTGCTGGGTAATGCCCGGCCTCGGGAGATCAACACGAAGCAGCGCCCTACCTAGGCTCAGCAGAGAGGTCAGCACGCCGGACTAACCTATGCACCCAGAGGTCTTGGGCCATCGCCCTGGGCACCCTGCGCGTTGCGTGGCTGGCCGGGGTGCAGGCGTGACACTGAACTCGTCAGTGAAGTATCCAGCCCATTCCCGGCGATCAGCCCGCACGATGAACCGTGACGTCTGAAGAGCTTTCGGGAGAAATGTACGACGTAGAGGGCCCCATAAACCATTATCCCGCGTGGTGGTAGTGCGTATAGGGCACGTCGACCCACTCAGATCAAATACCCAAATCCGATATGCTCATTTAATAACACGCAGAGACAATCAGAGTTTCTGAAGCTCCGCCTCAATATCACACTCGGGCGCCCTTCCGGGCAAGCCCGACATCATAGATCTCCTTGCGGTTACCCCTCGCGGTCGACCCGCCTGTGACAAAGGTCAAAGTATCTGTGTGGTCACAACATCAAGGTGAACGTAGGAGGCATCACCCTTAAGGTTCACACTTGAGGGGGTTGCACGACAGAGTTGTATCGGAAGTGGTGAAGGAGGAATCACCCTCGATGACCACGATCGAATAGCTACACTGCAGAGTATTCATCAAGAGTGCGTTACGAGGTATCACCCTCGGGACTCGATAGTAACTATGCAGAGTCATACAACTAAGGGGGGGGGGTGAGGTGATGTGTCGGTCTCTGGTCGTCGATCATGTTCATTGAGTCGTCGATGATGAAGCAGAGGCAACAAGGGTAAGGTGATGGGGGTCACTGACGATTCATTACCAACCTATACTAAGCAGTTGAAAAAGGCAGGTAAGGTAACAATAAGCAGGCTATGCATCAGAATAGGAGCAAACAGTAACAGTAGCAAAATCTAATGCAAGCAGGAGAAAATTGAATGGGCGATATCGGGATGCTCAAGGCGGGGGGGAGGGGGCCTGCCTAGAAGCTCTGTTGCATAGGAAGAAGGGTCGTCGGTGACGTAGTCGTACTCAGCGGCATCAGCGCCGGTCTCGGGGTCTACCGGAGAAGAAGAGGGGGAAAGAAATAGTAAATACAGAGCAAACAAAGCATCACAAAATATAACAAGGCAATACGTGGTGCCAGGGGTGATCTAACGCAGGGATAGGTAATACCGGCGAAGGGGGAAAACATCAGGGAAGGTATTCCCGGTGTTTGGCATATTCGGACGGATGAAACGGAGGTGGATTGTTGCATGTTCTCTATGCTAGGGACGTGTGGCGGACGAACATACTGCGTATTCGGATTCGTCTCGTCGTTCTGAGCAATTTTCATGTAGAAAGTATTTTCATCTGAGCTACGGTTTATTTTATATTAAATTTTAATGATTTAATCAATATTCTGGATTCTATTTAATTATTTAAATTAGGATTATCCGAAACAATGAATGGTGACATCATCATGACATCACCATGACGTCAGCAGGTCAACCTGACAGGTGGGGTCTACCTGTCATTGTCACATTAGTCTACTTAGGGTTTAATTAAGCTAATTACAGTTTAATTAGACTAACTAATTAATTAGTTTAATTAAACAGAATTAATTAAGTTAATTAATCATTTAATTATCTAATTAGTTAATATTTATTTATTTATTTTAATTCGTTTTGGGGGCGGGCCCCACTGGTCATACCCCCAAGGGGCCCCAGCTGCCAGTGGCACACAGGCCACTGGAGCGGGCTTAACGAGCACGGTCGGGGGCGTTCGCCCGAATGGGCACGAGCGAGGGGACGCGCCGGGGCGCCGGGTGCCGGGGGTGGCCGCGGAGGGGGTGCGCGGGCGGGAGCGCGCGTGGCCGTGAGCAGAGGCGCGGGCGGGGCAGTGGAACCGTGGCGCAGAGGAGCAGCGGCGCGACAGTGGTGGTGGCTGGAGGCGGAGCCAGGCCGTGCGGGAGTGCGGCGAGCGCGACTGGGCGGGCGCCGAGCGCGCGTCGGGCGCGGACAGGGCGCCCGGGCGGGCGTGGCCGTGGCCGGGGCGAGGCGGGCATGCAGGGCGGCAGGCAGGGGACGGGCGAGCGCGCGTGTCAGCGACCTCCCTCCAGTGGGGCTGCTGTTGGGCCATGGGCCTACCAGGAAACTACCACACACAACCACTACAAGTAGGCAGAAGATGGACACGGCGAGAGTGGCTTGGACGGAAGGCTTCGGCCTGGCTCGGTTTGGCAGCGAGCTCGTGTTCTTCCTCCTCTGTCTCCTTCCTCTGCTTTCTCCTCCATTAATCCTTGATTTGTAGCCAAGCCATGGTGATTGAGTGAATCTACTAGCTGGACCCTAACAGCGCGCAGCGAGCAGCAGCAGCGCGGGTCGGCGCGCGGCTGGATGTGGCGGAGCAGAGGCAAGGCGGCGCCAGGACGGGGTTCGGCGAGTGGCGGTGCAACTGCGGGGACCGGGGCGCGTTCGAGCTGCAGGGGAGAGGAGTGAAGGAGAGGGGCTCACGGCCGCGTAGAGGAACGGGGGCGGCGAGGCTCGATGGCGTCCGGTGAGGGAGAGGCGAGGCGGCGTGTCCGGCGAGGTCGTCCGGCGTCGGGGGCGATGGGGTCGGGCTCCTCCCGATCCAGATCCAGACGAGGAGGAGGAGAGGAGCGAGGGGAGTGGGGGTCGTGCGGGGTTAGGGCTCCAGTCGGGGTGGGGGATAAGGGGGGAGAGGTGGGCCGGCCTGGTGAGCGGCCGGCTGGGCTGAGGCCTAGTTGGGGGGGGGGTTGTATTTTTTTTCCTTTTCTTTTATGTATTGTCTTTTATTTTCTATTATTTTATTTTAGTTTTACTTTACTGTAGTTTTATAAATTATAAAATTAGTCCCTAATTTAGTGTTGATAAATATGATACTGCCCCAATAGTTTTGGGCAACTAAATAAAATAGTTTAATACCTTATTAATTGCAAAAGGCTTTTAAATAATTGTTTTGTTACAGTTTTAATCATTTTACTGTATTTAAACCCTTTATAATAACGTGGATTCTTCACCGATATTAATTATGATTTATTTGCCACAAGTTGAACATTTTAGTTTTGATATTGAAAACTTTATTTGTTTGACTTGATTTTGAATTTGAATTTGAATCGGTTTTGAATCAAAGGGGAATCTAGCAACAGTAATTGCGATGACATGGCACCATTAGCGTATGGTTACTGTAGCTTAACTACCGGGGTGTTACAATAGTGTACTACCGAGACAATAGATTAATTCTACTGCACCATGATTCTATGAGGAGGTGTCTACTATCTTTATATTCATGGTCATAAAGGTGTTGTGACGCCCCCGGCTCAATCGTGCACTAATCATACACACAAATGCACATGATCAAGCCTAAGGACTCACGGGAAGATATCACAACACAACTCTAAAATATAAATAAAGTCATACCAGCTTTATATTACAAGCCAGGGGCCTCGAGGGCTCGAATACATAAGCTCGCATACAAGAGTCAGCGAAAGCATCAGATATCTGAGTACAAATATAAAAGAAAACACAGATAGGCCCTTAGAAGGCAGGGCAAAAGAAAACACTACGATCGAAAGGCGCATGCCTCCTGCCTGGGACCCTCTGAACCTACTCCTGGTCGTCGGCCAACTCGTAGTAGTATCCACCCTCGGGGTAGTAGTAGCGATCGTCGGCGTGGGCAGCTGTATCCGGGGCTCCATCATCTGGTTGCATCAAAAGGGATATGGGGGAAAAAGAAAGCAAAGCAACCGTGAGTACTCATCCGAAGTACTCAGCAAGCAAGGATCTACACTACATATGCAACGTTATCAAAGAGTGGCTGTGTATGTGGACTGGGCTGCAGAAATGCCAGAATAGAGAGAAGGCCTAGTCCTATCGAAGACTAGCATCTTCAGAGGTCTTGCAGCATTAGAAGAGTGTAGATTAGTACCGTATAAAGTAGTAGTATCAATAAGTCTCATCCTCACCCAGAGATCCTTTCTCGACTCCCTGCGAGAAAGTAATCCCAGAGCCATACAGTCATCAACCTCGTCCTGAGATCCCTTCTCGACTCCCTGTGAGAAGCAATCCCAGAGCCATATATCCAGGTATCATCTCAAGGTCTAGTTGTGTCGATCAGGATACAACTCCGAGTGTCCTTTACCGTAGGACCGGATATCGATAGATGTGTTCTTCCCTGCAGGGGTGCACCAACTTACCCAACACGCTCGATTAACTCCGGCCGGACACACTTTCCTGGGTCATGCCCGACCTCGGCCAAACGATACACCACAGCCCTACCTACAGTTCAACAGAGAGGTCCCCACCGGTCTACGTCCTAAGCGCTCAGGGGTCTTGGGCCGTCGACCTGTGCACTCCGGGTCGTTGCGAGCAGGGTGGATACCAGCGCCAACGGCACGATCGGACCCGGCCACAATCATGAACTGGACGTCTGACAGAACTGTCGGCTGATGCTATGATACAGAACACCCATACTATGCCCACGTGATGGTTAGTGCTATCAGGCCAGAGGCCTGCTCGGATCAAATATCCAAATCGTTAATGGACTAGGGCTTGCGGTAACGAGCAGAGACTCACGATCGATGTGACCCCATTGCCCCATCTCGAGGACTTGCTGCAAGGGCTAAGAATACCCGGCCGGACCTCGTATTCATCACGCGGGCACCATCCAGGTCAACCCATCTCCACAACACTCGCCACTTAGGCTCACGCGGGTACCCCTCAGGGTCGACCCGCCTTTCCAAGTAACAGTGTAAAGTCCAAGTATCCGTGTGTCCATAACATCAGGGGAATCCGAGGTATCACCCTCGTTGGATTCCTACTCGATGTATCCATCAAGGTGAACTCGGAGGAATCACCCTCGCTGGGTTCACACTTGAGGTGTTGTACGACGGCGTCGTTATCGGAGGTGGTGAAGGAGGAATCACCCTCGATGACCACGACCGAATAGCTACTCTACAGAGTTAACATCAGAAGTGCTACAAGAGGTTTCACCCTCGGCACTCGATATTAACGCTGCAGTGTCGTTACAACTAAGGGGGTGATGTGCGGTGCTGGGGTCTGGTCTTCAATCCCGTTGATCGGGTCTTCGATAATCCAGCGGGGCAGTTGGGACTAGTGGGGTCACTGATAGGTCTCTACCCAGCCTATACTAGACAGTTTAGGATAAGCAGGTAAGGTTTCAAATGCAAGTTACAATAAACAGGCTATGCATCAGAATAGGTAAAGCAGTAGCAGCAACAATTCTAATGCAAGCATGGGAGAGAAAGAATAGGCGATATTGGTATGCTCAAAGGGGGGGGGGGGGTGCTTGCCTGGTTGCTCTGCGGCAAAGGCAAGGTCGTCAACGGTGGCGTCGGGCTCCTGAGCTGTGTCGATACCGGGAACTGCGTCGGGGTCTAACGAGAGGGAAGAGGGGGAGGAAACAGTATAAATACACAGCAAACAAGAGCAACACAATGTACGACATGACAATATGCAGTGCCGGGTGTGTCCTAACGTATGGTTGCACGCCACCGAGGAAGGGGGAATCCATCCGGGAATGTTTTCCCAGTTCCGGACATTTGTCAAACAGATGACCGGAGGGGGACGGTTCCATGTTCGGATAGTTAGGGACGTGTGGCGGACGAACGGACTGCGTATTCGGATTCGTCTCGTCGTTCTGAGCAACTTTCATGTACAAAGTTTTTCAATCCGAGCTACGGATTATATTCTAAGATTTTCCAAAGATTTAATCAATATTCTGAAATTACAGATTTATTATTAATTCAAATTATCCAAAACAGTAGAAATACTTTTTATACTCAGAGCCAGATAGCCTATTAGAATGACAGGTGGGGTCCAGTGGCTGAGTTAGCATGTACAGTCAGTAACTCAATAGTCAAAGTGTTGACTGGGGTCAAACATGAACAGTGACAGTGGGGCCCACATCTCATACTCACAGATCTAGTTAACGGTTTTTAATTAAACTAAACCAAATTAGTTAGTGGCTTGGGGCCCAGTAGTCAGAGGGGTTAGGGGGGTTAGTTAGCACCTAATTTGCTGACGGGTGGGTCCCACCGGCGATTTAAACACCGACACGCGCCGGTGAGCACAGAAGACGGCGGCGACGCGCGGCAGGCCAATGGGATTTGCCGTCCGGCGTCCAAATCGCGCGCGGACGGTGACGTTCGAAAGCCCTCACCGAACCGCATCCAATGGTTCTACGCGCGCGGACTGAGGCGATCGGTAACGCCGGCGATGAGGACTACAACGGCGGCCGGAGTACGCGCACGCGAGGGATGGCAGCCACGATGCACGGGGACGAGAGGGGAGAGGCTAGGGGGAAAGCATGAGCTCACAGGGGAGCCGCAGGTGAGCTTGGGGAGGCCGGGGCGCGTCGAAGGCGGCAGATCAAGCGGCGGCGACCGGCGGATGCAGCGGAGAGAAACGGCGATGGCGATGGCTTGGCGGCGTCCTGGCTCCAAATGGTTGCACGTAGACGACGTAGTCGAGGGTGCCGGAGCCCCTGGACGTCTTCCCGTGGCTCGGGGAGGTCGTCGGCCGTGGCAATGGCGAGGCGGCGGCGACGTACGCGCTCGGTGAGTTCGGACAGAGGAGGAAGAGCGAGTGAGAGGGAAAGTGGAGGGGCCTAGGGTTTGCGGGGGGGGGGGGGGGGGGTGCTTGCCCCTTATCCACCAGGGACGGTCGCAGCGACGCGCTGTCGACCGCGGGGCAGGGGGGGCCGGCGCGGCGGGTGCGGGCGTGCAGACACGGCGGGAGGAGGGAGAGAAAGCACTGCGCGGGCTGGGCCGGCCACTGTTGACCTTAGGCCCAGGCACGGTGGGCCTCTTTTCCTTTTCTTTCTTTTCTGTTTCTGTTTTTCTGTTTTCTGTTTTGTTTTGTCTTTTGTCTTTTGTTTTTATTTCAAACCACTTTTGTAAAATATGAGACTAGCCCAAATAAATATGGTGCATTATAAGCCACTGCAATATAATGGTTCTGAGTCCAAAGGTTTTCATTTGGATTTTATTTAATTAAAAAGGTATTAAATAGTGCTGTTTTACTGCTGTTTGAGTCAGTTAATTAATTTAGTGAATGTTGGTTATGATTTTAGAATTGTCTCTGGAATATTTGCCATTTAATGAACATTTTAGTTTCTGGGTTTGGACAACTTTTATTTTCACTTTTAGTTTGAATTTCCATTTGAATTTGAATTTGAAAAGGGATATGATACTAATGATGATTGAGCACTGTTGATCATGATGACATGGCATAATCAAAAGGGTGATTACTGTAGCTTAATACATGGGGTGTTACAAATCTCCTCCACTAACAAGAATTCTCGTCCCGAGAATTAAGAGGTAGAAGGAAAAAGTTCGGGGTATTCCGCACGAAGACTATCCTTGCGTTCCCAAGTGGCTTCATCTTCAGAATGATTTGACCACTGCACTTTGAGGAACTTGGTAACCTTCTGACGGGTTCGATGTTCAGCTTCATCGAGAATGCGGATCGGATGCTCCTTATAAGATAGATCATCTTGCAATTCGAGCATCTCGTGATCCACTGCGCGGTGCGGAGATTCCTTGAAGCATTTACGAAGTTGCGACACATGGAAGACGTCGTGGATATGAGAGAATTGCGGTGGCAACTCCAATTTATATGCCACCTGACCACGTCTAGCAATAATGCGAAAAGGACCAATGTAGCGTGGAGCTAACTTGCCCTTGATTCCGAAATGGTGAGTGCCCTTCATAGGAGTGACACGAAGATAAGCTTGATCACCGGGTTGATAAGTCAAACCCCATCGTTTGCGATCATAGTTGCTCTTCTGGCGGTCCTGAGCCGCCTTGAGATTTTCTCGAACGATACGGACTTGTTCTTCGGCGTGTTGAATAATATCCGGACCCACGAGCGGTCGTTCCCCAGTTTCTGACCAATTCAGAGGGGTTCGACACTTACATCCATATAGAACTTCGAATGGGGCCATTTTCAAGCTGGCTTGATAGCTGTTGTTATAAGAGAACTCGGCATACGGAAGAGATTCTTCCCACTTCTTACCGAACGATATAACACAAGCTCGAAGCATGTCTTCAAACACTTGATTGACTCGCTCGACTTGGCCTTGGGATTGGGGATGATAAGCTGAACTCCAGGTAATATGAGTTCCCATAGCTTCTTGGAAACTTTCCCAGAACTTGGAAGTGAAAAGGCCGCCACGGTCCGAACTGATCTCCTTCGGAATGCCGTGGAGTGAAACAATTCTGGAGATATACAACTCTGCTAACTGACTAGCAGTAATCATCTCCTTGACAGGTAGAAAGTGTGCAACTTTAGAAAGTTGGTCGACGACGACAAGAATAGCATCGTGACCCTTCTGTGACCTGGGAAGTCCTGTAATGAAATCCATCTGAACCTTATCCCATTTCCATAGAGGAATAGGCAACGGTTGCAGAATTCTAGCAGGCTTCTGATGTTCTGCTTTAACGCGACGACACACATCATGTTCAACAACATATCAAGCAATGTCCTGCTTCATTCTAGACCACAAATACCTTTGACGGAGATCACGATACATCTTGGTGCTACCCGGATGAATAGACAGTGGGGTATCATGTGCCTCCTTCATGACTTTGTCAGTCATAAGCTCATAGCGAGGTACGACAATGCGGTTTCTGAAATACAAGGTTCCATCTTCAGACAGCGAGAAATCCCTGTACTTTTCAAGGTGAAGATCTTTCTTCATCAGATCAATTTCAGCATCTTTAGCTTGCGCATTCCTAACAGCTTTCTCAAGATCTGGTTGTATCACAAGGTTATTAAGAGAACCCTGTGGAACAATAAGCAGATTCAGCTTGCACAGTTCTTCAAAAAGACGAGGTTGAGCTCTCCTAACCATGAGGTTGTCGCAATAGGACTTGCGGCTTAAGGCATCAGCCATCACGTTAGCCTTGCCAGGTGTATAAGAAATACCCAAATCATAGTCCGCTATGGCCTCCATCCATCTTTGCTGACGGAGGTTTAGAGATGGCTGAGTGAACAAGTACTTCAGACTTTTATGATCCGTGTATATCTCGCAACGATTACCGAGAAGGTAATGTCGCCACAACTGCAGTGCATAGATGACAGCAGCTAGTTCTAGATCATGTACCGGATAATTCTCTTCATGTGGGCGCAACTGTCGAGAACCGTAAGCAATCACCTTACGCTCTTGCATTAGGACACAGCCTAATCCTTCACGGGATGCGTCACAATAAATCACAAAGTCTTTGCGGGAATCTGGAGGAGCAAGTACTGGGGCAGATGTTAGCTTGTCCTTGAGTGTTTGAAAACTTTCTTGACATTTTTCTGTCCATTCAAACTTAACGCCTTTGTGAAGCAGATCAGTCAAAGGCTTATCAATCTTTGAAAAATTCTCGACAAAACGACGGCAATAACTTGCAAGGCCGAGAAAACTTCTCACTTGCTTGACATTCTTCGGGGGAGTCCAGTCAAGAATAGCTGAACTCGTTCCGGGTTAACAGCAATTCCATCCTTGGAAATCACATGACCAAGGTAAGTTACTTCAGAAAGCCAGAATTCACATTTGGAGTATTTGGCATACAACTGGTGTTCTCGGAGCCTTTCCAGTACAAGATGGAGGTGTTCAGCATGTTCTTCCTTATTCTTCGAATAAACCAGAATATCATCTAGATATACCACGACGAACTTGTCGAGGTAATCCATGAAGATGTAATTCATCAGACGGGAGAATGTGGCTGGAGCATTTGTTAAGCCAAATGACATTACAGTGTACTCATAAGAACCATAGCGAGTAACGAATGCTGTCTTGGGAATATCCTCTTCACGAACACGGATCTGATGGTAACCCAACCTCAAGTTGAGTTTAGAAAACACCGATGACCCAGCAAGTTGATCATACAAATCATTGATCCGAGGAAGCGGATATTTGTTCTGGATTGTGGCTTGGTTAATGGGCCGGTAATCCTGAACCAATTGGTTAGTTCCATCCTTCTTCTTAACGAAGAGTGAAGGTGCTCCCCAAGCAGAGGAACTGGGGCGGATGAAACCCTTCTTAAGTGACGTGTCGATTTCCTCCTTAAGTTCAAGAAGGTGGTGCGGAGGCATCTTATAAGGACGCTTCGCAATAGGAGTTGTGCCTGGTTTCAAGTCAATGACAAACTCAACAGCTCTAGCAGGGGGTATTCCTGGAAGTTCTTCTGGAAAGACATCTTGAAAATCACGAACAACTGGAACGTTCTCGATGCCTTCAAGAGGTGAAGCATTCAATGCATTCAGAACATATATTTGAGTCTCGGCATTCTGAACTGTTCGGGCTGAGTATTTGACTGTCTGGCCAGAAGGATGGGTAAGTTGGACTTTCTTAGCGGCACAGTCAATCAAAGCATTGTGGGCGGTCAACCAGTCCATACCGAGAATGATGTCTATGTCAGAAGGTCCAAAAGCAATAAGGGAAGCAGAGAACATCAACCCTTCAATTCTGATCTGATTGTTGTGACTTACCATTTTGGTTTGCCACCTGGAACGGGGAGTGATGATTTCTAAAGGAGTGGGTAATGAGCTCATAGCTAACCCATGCAATTGTGCAAATTGTTGGGACACGATGGAATGTGATGCACCTGAATCAAACAGCACAGAGGCTGGCACTGAATTCACAGAGAGTGTTCCCAGCATGATAGTCGGTTCCTTCTGGGCCTTTTCAGCATTGACGTGACTGGCATGGCCAAGTACAACAGTAGATGGTATGACATTATGGTTTCTGAATCGACGGTTTTGACAATTCTTCTTACGACCAACAGGAGGACATGGTACAATTTGAGGAGAAGCCTTAGCATTAGGCGGTCCATCATGAACCGTTAGCTGTCTCGGCGGTGAAGACAGACGAGGTGCAACATATGACGGCCTTGGTGTTGGAGCAGGTCGATGGTAAACATTGTGCGGAATCCACACTCGACGTTTCTGAACAGGCTGACCCGAGGATGAGCCAACATCACGAGTGCGCTTGAGCGACTCTTGGTACTTCATCAGAGCAGTTTCAACTTGGAAAGATTGGCTAACAAGCGTTGCGAAGTCTGTGCAATCATGGACAACAAGTGCAAGGTTTATATCAGTACGCAGTCCTTCACAAAATTTCTCCTGCTTGCGTGCGTCAGTGCAGACGTCATCTTCAGCATAGCGGGACAATTCGAGAAATTTCCTCTGATATTCATCCACAGTCATTGTGCCCTGTGAGAGTTTGCGGAACTCCTGCTTCTTCTGGTCCATCAGACCTTAAGGACTGTACCGTGCACGAAAAGCTGACTGAAATTCCTGCCAAGTGGTTACTGTTTTAGCAAGCAACATACCCTCGTGGCTTTCCCACCATTGAGCAGCTGATCCCCTCAGGTGATACGTCGCATAGGTGACATAACTGCCAGGGATAACATTGGCCGACTTCATCTGGAAGGCAATGTCACGGAGCCAATCATCAGCATCCATTGGATCAGTCGAGCTGCGAAAAGTGGACGGATTGAGGTGCACGAATTCTGGTAGAGTTATTGGGGTAGGCTGTTGATGAGCATTCTGGTTTGGAAACTGAGCCAATATCCCGGTCATAACCTGACGGTTCAGTTCAAACTGCTGCATCATTTCGGCAATATAAGGTGGAGGTGGAGAATCGTCAGCCATCCTGCCAAATCAACAGGGGCAGTTTAGCAAGTAAAACTGCAGGTGTATGGAGTTATTCATGATGTAACACGGGAAAGAACAGGAAAGGCATTAGATATATGATAGTAGTCGTTAAAGACATACCAATCCATGCACAGAGTTAGATTCAAACGGATAGTACGAGCTCGGGATCGCTCGCAGCTAGACAAACTAGGCGGCGCGCAGGCACGCGGTAAGGAAGTACACAATGAGACATAGCAAAAGCTACATCAACGTCGGAGAAAACTATTGGAGCGAGGAATCTGCAAGTGACAACACAGGGTGCCCTCGATAAAAGGATCCTATAAGCAGAACCTGGCCCGCAATCTTGAAGGAAGGGGGGAAATTTTCAGAACTCCGGGTGGATGTGATCACGAGAACCTAAAGTTGGAGTTAGTAAAAATTTTAACCCGAAAGGAAAAGAGATCAGAGTCCCAGAGTAAAGGTCGAGGAGTAAAAGATCCTAATACCACCCAATTGGCGACGCGGGCCCGTAAGCCACACAGCCAAGTTAGTAAATTAGTTTTTGGACCACTAGACTCAACTTCGGCCAAGGAGTTGGAAAGGGGGTTCCTATAGTCAGTCGGCTCTGATACCAACTTGTGACGCCCCCGGCTCAATCATGCACTAATCATATACGCAAATGCACATGATCAAGCCTAAGGACTCATGAGAATATATCACAACACAACTCTAAAATATAAATAAAGTCATACAAGCTTTATATTACAAGCCAAGGGCCTCGAGGGCTCGAATACATAAGATCGCATACAAGCGTCAGCAGAAGCATCAGATATCTGAATACAAATATAAAAGAAAACATAGATAGGCCCTTAGAAGGCAGGGCAAAAGAAAACACTACGATCGAAAGGCGCAGGCCTCCTGCCTGGGACCCTCCGAACCTACTCCTGGTCGTCGGCCAACTCGTAGTAGTATCCACCCTCGGGGTAGTAGTAGCAATCGTCGGTGTGGGCAGCTGTATCCGGGGCTCCGTCATCTGGTTGCATCAAAAGGGATATGGGGGAAAAAGAAAGCAAAGCAACCGTGAGTACTCATCCGAAGTACTCAGCAAGCAAGGATCTACACTACATATGCAACGTTATCAAAGAGTGGCTGTGTATGTGGACTGGGCTGCAGAAATGCCAGAATAGAGAGAAGGCCTTGTCCTATCGAAGACTAGCATCTTCAGAGGTCTTGTAGCATTAGAAGAGTGTAGATTAGTACCGTATAAAGTAGTAGTATCAATAAGTCTCATCCTCACCCAGAGATCCTTTCTCGACTCCCTGCGAGAAAGTAATCCCAGAGCCATACAGTCATCAACCTCGTCCTGAGATCCCTTCTCGACTCCCTGCGAGAAGCAATCCCAGAGCCATATATCCAGGTATCATCTCAAGGTCTAGTTGTGTCGATCGAGATACAACTCCGAGTGTCCTTTACCGTAGGACCGACTATCGATAGATGTGTTCTTCCCTACAGGGGTGCACCAACTTACCCAACACGCTCGATTAACTCCGGCCGGACACACTTTCCTGGGTCATGCCAGGCCTCGGCCAAACGATACACCGCAGCCCTACCTACAGCTCAGCAGAGAGGTCCCCGCCAGTCTACATCCTAAGTGCTCAGTGGTCTTGGGCCGTCGCCCTGTGCACTCCGAGTCGTTGCGAGCAGGGTGGATACCAGCGCCAACGGCTCGATCCGACCCGGCCACAATGCTGAACTGGACGTCTGACAGAACTGTCGGCTGATGCTACGATGCAGAACGCCCATACTATGCCCACGTGATGGTTAGTGCTATCAGGCCAGAGGCCTTCTTGGATCAAATATCCAAATCGTTAATGGACTAGGGCTTGCGGTAATGAGCAGAGACTCACGATCGATGTGACCCCATCACCCCGTCTCGAGGACTTGCTACAAGGGCTAAGAATGCCCGGCCGTGCCTCGTATTCATCACTCGGGCACCATCCAGGTCAACCCGTCTCCACAACACTCGCCACTTAGGCTCACGCGGGTACCCCTCAGGGTCAACCCGCCTTTCCAAGTAACAGTGTAAAGTCCAAGTATCCGTGTATCCATAACATCAGGGGAATCTGAGGTATCACCCTCGTTGGATTCCTACTCGATGTATCCGTCAAGGTGAACTCGGAGGAATCACCCTCGATGGGTTCACACTTGAGGTGTTGTACGACGGCGTCGTTATCGGAGGTGGTGAAGGAGGAATCACCCTCGATGACCACAACCGAATAGCTACTCTACAGAGTTAACATCAGAAGTGCTACAAGAGGTTTCACCCTCGGCACTCGATATTAACGCTGCAGTGTCGTTACAACTAAGGGGGTGATGTGCGGTGCCGGGGTCTGGTCTTCAATCCCGTTGATCGGGTCTTCTGATAATCCAGCGGGGCAGTCGGGACTAGTGGGGTCACTGATAGGTCTCTACCCAGCCTATACTAGACAGTTTAGGATAAGCAGGTAAGGTTTCAAATGCAAGTTACAATAAACAGGCTATGCATCAGAATAGGTAAAGCAGTAGCAGCAACAATTCTAATGCAAGCATGGGAGAGAAAGAATAGGCGATATCGGTATGCTCAAAGGGGGGGTGCTTGCCTGGTTGCTCTGCGGCAAAGGCAAGGTCGTCAACGGTGGCGTCGGGCTCCTGAGCTGCGTCGGTACCGGGAACTACGTCGGGGTCTAACGAGAGGGAAGAGGGGGAGGAAACAGTATAAATACACAGCAAACAAGAGCAACACAATGTACGACATGACAATATGCAGTGCCGGGTGTGTCCTAACGTATGGTTGCACGCCACCGAGGAAGGGGGAATCCATCCGGGAATGTTTTCCCGGTTTCGGACATTTGTCAGACAGATGACCGGAGGGGGACGGTTCCATGTTCGGATAGTTAGGGACGTGTGGCGGACGAACGGACTGCGTATTCGGATTCGTCTCATCGTTCTGAGCAACTTTCATGTACAAAGTTTTTCGATCCGAGCTACGGATTATTTTCTAAGATTTTCCAAAGATTTAATCAATATTATGAAATTACAGATTTATTATTAATTCGAATTATCCAAAACAGTAGAAATACTTTTTATACTCAGAGCCAGATAGCCTATTAGAATGACAGGTGGGGTCCAGTGGCTGAGTCAGCATGTACAGTCAGCAAGTCAATAGTCAAAGTGTTGACTGGGGTCAAACATGAACAGTGATAGTGGGGCCCACATGTCATACTCACAGATCCAGTTAACAGTTTTAATTAAACTAAACCAAATTAGTTAGTGGCCTGGGGCCCAGTAGTCAGAGGGGTTAGGGGGGGTTAGTTAGCACCTAATTTGCTGACGGGTGGGTCCCACCGGCGATTTAAACGCTGGCGCGCGCCGGTGAGCACAGAAGACGGCGGTGACGCGCGGCAGGCCAACGGGATTTGCCGTTCGGCGTCCAAATCGTGCACGGACGGTGATGTTCGAAAGCCCTCACTGAACCGCATCCAATGGTGCTACGCGCGCGGACTGAGGCGGTCGGTAACGCCGGCGACGAGGACTACAGCGGCGGCCGGAGTACGCGCACGCGAGGGACGGCAGCCACGATGCACGGGGACGAGAGGGGAGAGGCTAGGGGGGAAGCAGGAGCTCACAGGGGAGCCGCGGGTGAGCTTGGGGAGGCCAGGGCGCGTCGAAGGCGGCGGATCGAGCGGCGGCGACCGGCGGATGCAGTGGAGAGAAACGGCGATGGTGATGGCTTGGCGGCGTCCTGGCTCCAAATGGTTGCACGTAGACGACGTAGTCGAGGGCACCGGAGCCCCTGGACGTCTTCCCGTGGCTCGGGGAGGTCGTCGGCCATGGCAATGGTGAGGCGGCGGCGACGTACGCGCTCGGTGAGTTCGGACAGAGGAGGAAGAGCGAGTGAGAGGGAAAGTGGAGGGGCCTAGGGTTTGCGGGGGGGAGGGGGTGCTTGCCCCTTATCCACCAGGGACGGTCGCAGCGACGCGCTGTCGACCGCGGGGCAGGGGGGGCCGGCGCGGCGGGTGCGGGCGTGCAGACACGGCGGGAGGAGGGAGAGAAAGCGCTGCGCGGGCTGGGCCGGCCACTGTTGACCTTAGGCCCAGGCACAGTGGGCCTCTTTTCCTTTTCTTTCTTTTCTGTTTCTGTTTTTCTGTTTTCTATTTTGTTTTGTCTTTTGTTTTTATTTCAAACCACTTTTGTAAAATATGAGACTAGCCCAAATAAATATGGTGCATTATAAGCCACTGCAATATAATGGTTCTGAGTCCAAAGGTTTTCATTTGGGATTTTATTTAATTAAAAAGGTATTAAATAGTGCTATTTTACTGCTGTTTGAGTCAGTTAATTAATTTAGTGAATGTTGGTTATGATTTTAGAATTGTCTCTGGAATATTTGCCATTTAATGAACATTTTAGTTTCTGGGTTTGGACAACTTTTATTTTCACTTTTAGTTTGAATTTCTATTTGAATTTGAATTTGAAAAGGGATATGATACTAATGATGATTGAGCACTGTTGATCATGATGACATGGCATAATCAAAAGGGTGATTACTGTAGCTTAATACATGGGGTGTTACAGGTGTGCACTTTGAGCATTATCAGACCTCAGTTCACCCAACAATTATGTGTGTTTGCGTGACATTAATGTGGAAATGTGTCAATAGACCATGGCATGATCACTGAGACTAGAGGGTGAGAGTTTCCAAAGATATTACTTTAACTGGTGTTCATATGCTTCAGCGTTATGATGATACATGGTTTAAAATCAATGTAAGAAATATTTTCTCATGTATAATATATAGGTATGAGAAGTTACATATATCACATAGTTTCTATTGATAATGCTGACAATGAGCCCAAAATTCTTGTGATATTTCATCATGATAGAAAATTTATATTATACATATGTTATGGAATTAAACATTGGGTGGTATATATATACCCTAAGAGGACATGTTTTTTGCCATGATGACAATGCGCATTTGCACGTGCACGATTACTAGTAGGGTGGATGATCATAATGCATCGACGAGCTCACTCTCAGGCAATGCTTGCTAAACAGGGTTGGCGGTTTCTCACACAACCGGATTCACTCTACCAGGGTGATCAAAGGCAAGTATTTTCATGATGGTGATTTTATGACGACAACAAGGAAAAAGAATGCCTCGCATGGGAAAGTCATTTTGAGCGTTTCCGTGATGTACCGGTGGATCCTACACCGGCTGTTCTGTGCCGCAATCCGTGTTTGTGCTGGCCCACTATCATGTATATGTGTTGTGTTTGTTTGCAGTCCGCATGTATTTGCAATATGTCAGGAAAACAGGCCGGACCCCACCAACCACTTTACGTCAGGTTTACGTTTACTGCCCCGCGGTAACCGTGACCCCTCCTCCCACTCCCTGAATCCCCTTTCTCTTCCCTCTGCCTTCTTCCTTGAGCTTCGCCGCACTGTTCTTTCTTCTCGTTGGAGTCGTTGCGATCTACCCTCTTGCTGAAGTCGCTCGTTTCTACAAGTATGGATTGAGGATGAATCGAAGTTCTTGAGTCCTGGCGGAGTTGGTGTGTTTCTTCCATCCGACGGAGTGGGTGGATTTCCGACAAATCCAGGTTTGTTCTATTTCTTCCACCTTGTTTTGCTTTTTGTTCATGCGGAAATCTTGCCCCTTGTAATCCCAAAGCAGCAATCTTGATTCCGACCTTCTAACTAACCTTCATCATTTAGATTTTAAGATGGATTTGTAGCTATATTGCTGGTTGTTAACCTAATATGTTTATGTGAATCTTGAAAACAATAAGATGGATCTGTTATGTGAAATGTGAAAAGTGTATTGATGAACCTAGTTGAATTTTTTTGCCGCACTTTTCTAATGATTCAAAATGTGAAATGTGAAAATTTTAACATATTAAGTTTAATGATAAAAATGAAGTACATAATTTGTACTTTTAAATGTGTGCTAATATGAATTATAGAGTAGGAAAAGTGAAGTATATAGTAGGAAAAGCAAATTTTAACTTCTCTATGTATCGTTCAATGTTAAAAGTGAAGTATAGAGTAGCAAAAGCAAACCTTGATTGAGAAATTGTTTAGCGGCACCAAATATGAAATGTGATCTTGCATATGTGTTACAAATGTGTTTTTTATTATTTATATTCTGTTGTTGAATGTAAGGATTGTTTTTCACATTTTTATGTAAGGATTTATTTTGTAATTACACTTTCCACTTGTACACTTCCCACATTTTTACATTTATTGTATTCAATTTGTTATCAACATTTTTGTATGCAAGGAATGATTTTCTCAGTGAAATGTAAATTTTTCAAAATCTTGATCGTTTAAATATGTATGGATGCAGATATGGAGCCTACAAAATCGCCAAGATCAAGAAAACAAATCCAGTCTGAACTTTCTACCGATGCATCTAGTGATGATGATGTTTCTTCTGGATCCAAAAGCACTACTAACAACAAAAGAACTTCTCCAAAGAAGATTAAGAGGGCTAATCATAAGGATATAGTTCAGGTACTGTTTTTTCTTTGTCTTAAGCATATATATATATTATTTAGTTTCTTACAAATTTATCATCCATATTTAAATGCAGAGCATCAATTGAAAATGTAGCCCTCACAGACTTGCATGACTTATAAAGAAATTAACACCAAGGCAACTACAATGGGTTCAAGAAATGGGATTCCAGTCTGTTATTGATATGCCCCATAAATTACCTCGACGACTGTTGCTATGGCTTGTCAAAAAGGTTGACTGTAAAAGCAAGTCTTTGGTATTAAGAAACAGGAAAATATCTATCTTGGATGCTCTCGAGAATATTCTGAAGTTCCCATCTGGTAATTTAGATGTTCCAATGCCTCCTGCTGGAAATCCTAGAGATAAGGCATTTATAAAACTAGAGAAATTCAGGTCAGAGAAAGCCGGAAGAGGACAAACTTTGGTGGAAGAAGAAAAAGAATTGATAACATACAAGAATCCAGAAGATAAAGAAAAGTTTTGCCTTTCTTTTATGGAGATCATATTATGTGTATATTTGGCACCAACTACTTGCCACAATATTAACAGAAGTTATTTGCTAGGTGCTTTGGAAGATATGTCAAAGGTTCCTCTAATGAATTGGTGCACTTTTGCTGTCAATTATTTAATTAGAGATATCAAAGACACTAGGACAAAGAAAGTCAGGAACATCAACCTTCAAGGCTGTCTACACATCCTTATTGTGAGTACACAATTTTTGTTAAATTATAATTACCTACTGTTATCTATGATATTGCTCAAGTTGTTTCCAAACAATGTCAAATTATTAATGCAACCTTATACCTGTCCCAGGTAATGTATCCAGATCTGGTTAAGCAGTCAATTATCAATGTACCGACTGGAACACCTCGTATTAAGTTCCTTATGAGTGATATGATTGATGAATTGGAGTCCACTTGTCGTAAGAGAGGTCGAGACGATGAACAACTCTTTGAGTCAATTCTGGTATGCTTATTGCTTACATTATTTATTAAAACATGATTAAAAAAATATCCATGCCTCAGTCATTCTATGTATAATTATATTGTCCATTTTGAAGGATGAAGAGAAGTTGTCAAAATATCCTTTAGTTGAATCTAACAATGTTTCCGAACAAGAAGAAAGCTATTCAAATGATCAGGAAGTTTCTACCCAACAAGATGAAGGTCATAGTTCTAGAAGACGCGTGCGCATTGCCTCAGACAGTGATGTAAACAAAAAATATTTTTAATCAGTACATCTTGACTCTAGTTCATAAAAATGCTTATTTTTTTTAAAATTCATGCAGAGATGTACCGGTAGGTCTTCAAAACGACGGATAAGTACCACCAATGAGCAAGAGGTGAGAAAAATGATTGAACAAACTTGAGAAAGAAGCTTCTACATTTTTAACTACTGCAGCTATTTAATATATGAGACTCATATTATAGATAATACCTATATATGCAGGTAAATTTAATCAATGAGCTTGAAGCAATAGATCAACGATATACTGTTGAGAAATCTAAGGTGATGAAACACCACGAGACAATGTTGAGAAAGAAGCTTCAAGAGATTGATTCTAGAAGGCTTAGTGAAGTCAAATCTCTATTTCAAAGAGTTGAGAAGTCTACCGGCAAAGATGCAGACTCATCTGAATCTGATCAACATATGGAAACTAATGAGTTGGTATCTTCTCTTTGTCCAAACTCTTCAAAGTCGATTGATACTGTGGAAGAAACTGAGCAAGTAATTGCCGATAAATCAAACAATCCGGCTCAGCAGACTGTTAGTAAGAGTACTTCAGATACTTCTTCAAAAAGCCCATTGCATGAAACTCTTGAAATTGCGGCGGCAGCTACTACAATGGCTAGTATTGCTTCTCAGAACGAGGGAGTCGAAATGGATGATTTTCAACCAGGTCAAGCAAAGAAGAACAAAAAAGTTATCAAAAAAAATAAAGAGGAAAACTGCTTCAGAAAAGAGTCTTCAAGTTAATGAAATAACTACATCAGAAAGCATACCTAATCCTTCGCATAGCTGCCAAGATGTTTTTGTATCAAAGAGCAATAATGATGTTCCCAGTACAACTGATTGTGCTCAAATGTCCAAATCAATCACAGTCCAAAAGAAGGTTACTTTTGCCTCTTCTACGAAAATTATTGAACCCCCCCATCAAGTGATTCAGTTAAAAATGTTGAAGAACAGAGTGAAAGAAATGTATCAACAACTGAACAAACAGAAGTTCCCAGTGCAGTTGACACAACTATCAAGTCTGGAGACAACTCAACAATTGAAATTCATTCCGCCATCCAATTTACGACAGGCACGGAAGAGAACACACAAGGAACATCCAATGTTACTCATGAGTCATCCTTACCTGTTTTCTGTAGTGAATCTCAGATATTACCTCCACTAGGAGTTGACTCAGATACATCTAATACTGCTGTGACAATTTTTTTTGTAGACACAAAAACTTCAGATGTAAACAAGTCACACCTTTTAATTGATGTTTCAAATTATGTTTTGGAAGAAGCTCATCATTCGGTTACTCATGATCAGGTTGAGGCTAAAGATGTTAATCCTGAGTCAGAGGTAGTGAAAGATACTGTTGTGAAAGACACTATTCAAGGAAGCATGTCACTACAAGACTCAGAAATCAACAAAGATAACTTGATAACAGATATGGCTCCAGATTTACCAGTAATGTCGAAATTGGTTCAAATCAGCGCCCCAGGTGATGTGCCCCCACCTGCCATTTCAGAAGCTGATGCTGTTGATATTTTAGCAAGTGTTGATGAAGTTTCTAAATCTATTGGAGGAACTTCTTCAAATCAACATACTATTAAAAATGCATTACACAATGTTGGAAACAAGGATTCTGAAGTTCAGCCTGACTTGGTAGATAATGTGACCGGAGTAAGAAAGAAGAAGTTTTTTGGCAAAGGTTCTAAGAGTGCAGAGCAAATTATGGAAAATACTGTTTCAAGGTCGGCAGTTGTTGAGGACAGCACTAATATCAAAGATAAAGCAATGAGAGCTTTCCTATTGCTCCTTCTATTGGAAATTCTTTTGCTAATCTCAATTCACCTAAAAAGCAGAAACATAAAGAGATGAGCAAAGTAATTTCTGAGCAGTTAGAAAAAAAGTCCGTTCTGATCGTTCAACTCAAGATTTGCAAGATGTATTCTTAGAAAATGAAAGACAGATTGGAGTTGTTTCTGAATTTCAATCACAAACAACTCCAAATGATTCACAGGATGTTAGAGCATACAGGAGAAGAAGAAAACAACTCTGATGCTGACATCAATGATAATGAAGTTTCCTCTGAAACCAGAGATAACAAAGAAATGGTTTCAATTGACAGCGAAGAAACAACTTCAACACCTGTGAGGAATGATTTTAATAACATACCACCACTGAAAGAACCAATCCCTGGTGGAGAATCTTTCATGCATGTTGGTAGTGTAAACATAGCAACAAAATCAAGACCTCAACGCTTTCAAAAGAAAGATGAAATTGCTGAAGGTTTATCTCAGCTTGTTTCAAAGAACAAGATACTCCCATCCTCAAAAGTTAACAAATTATATGATGAACATGTTATGATGAACAAATTCAATGCTATGAGAATGACAAGAAAGGATCAAAAGGAGACAGATGGAGGAACAAAAATTATAATTGGTCCTGCATCAGTATCTGAAAGAAAATTTGTGCAAGCTGTTCGGCCAAATGGGAAGATCTGCCTCAATATGACGTGGCTTTGTTCCAATGCTATAATGCGAGATTGCCATTCACAGTCCAAAATTATCTTAGACCAAACATTAATAGTAAGTTTTCGTCAGATTTCACAAATATTATTTTTATATTTCTCATATATAATGTCTAATCCTCTTTTTAAATCAGATTGAGTTAACCAAGAGTTTGAAGAAGTGTGATCATAAATATTTGGCGAAGAGGCTGGCTAAGTATTCCCTCAAAGAAATTGAACAAGTAATATTTTTAATTATTTAATGATTATGTGATGTATTCATATAATTAGTATAATTATGTGCCTAACATATTAAATTGATGCATGTAGATTTTCTTGCCAACCTGTAAAGATAACCACTCGATTGCAGTTGTGGTTAACTTTACCCAGAATGCTTTAGAAGTTTATGACTCAAAAAGCATTGTCAAGGATGGAGAAGAACGCTACAAGACTCTATTGAAAAATATGGTGTTTACATTTAATTTGTGCTGATTTCTTAGCTTTCAATTCTACATAGTATCTCCTTTACATAAAAACTTAAGTGAATAATAATTTATTCTTTGGATGAATGAAGTAATGCCAATTTAATATTTTGTGGACTTTGAATCTCTAGAAGGCATTTAGTGAAGCAAACTGTTTTCCTATTAAAAACATTGAACAAATGAATACATACTACAAGACAGCCGGGATTCAGCTGAACACGTAAGAACTACACATAGTATATTAATGTTTTCATGATGTAATCTATACATACCCTAATCATGTTTTCATTATTTAATGTTTTACAAACTGATATTTATTTTCTTGTTCATAGGAAAGACTGTGGATACTTTGTTATTAGAGTTTTGCAATGCCACAATGGCAAGGAACTTGTCGTGAACTGCAAGGTACAAACAATTGATTTATGATGTATGTGGAATAATTATCTTATCAAATATATTAATAAGTATATGTGTTATATACAGATATCAATGGATTTATTCAGGAAGGAAATCTGTTATGCCTTGATAAAGCATGCTCACAATGATCTTAATCCAGACAGACCTGAGATAGCAGCGTTGAGACGGGATGCCGAAACAACATCGAAATGAGCTGTTGATATTTATCCAGCTTTGAAAATAGTGGTTGTTCTATGAAACTTATTATGATGTGGATGTGAGAAACTTTCTGCATGTAATGGAATATGGCAGTACTACTAATATCTTTTATTAATGTGTAGCATACCTGATACTTTAATATTCTGTCTTCTCATTGTCAGTTCTTATGATTGACTATTATGTTTTATTAACGCTTAAAATCTGACTCCATTATGTGAAATGTGTTTTTACATCAGATTTTTTTATACAATATTAATAAATTGCAAAACGTTCAACTGCTTGACTCATTTCACATAATCCTATTTCATGAAACATATTTGACATATGCTAGTTAGACAGAACTTTACGCATAACATACTAAATGAACCGTATTGTCACGATGAATGTACGACATACCATACATTTTCACAAGTTCAACTATATATTATATTTCACAAGTTCGTTCCATGTGTTATTAGAATCATAAATTTTTTTATACAAAATTATAGAATTGCACAACATTTTATTTCTCGAAGCATGTCACAAAATCCAACTACATGAAACACATTTCACATTTGCTATTTTTATACAATCATATAGGATACAACCATAAACAATTATATCGGTGTTATAGTGCATATTTGTTTCACATAACACAAGACACATCAAGTTGACATATTATGTAAAAAAACATTATTTTGCATAAAACAATATTTTAAAAATGGTGAAAGTAATCATATATCTTACTATGTCAAATTTTAATTATCACATATCATAAAGTACACATGCATATGATATTCGCTATTTCATTATTTATATACATTAATTTGTGCAATGTTCTAATTAATTTTCATATTTCAAAAATGGTATGTCATATGTGTAATATGTGATACTTAAAACTAGTTATACATTTTTAACTATTCCATATTCCTTAAATGTTACGCGAAATGTGAAATATTTCTCGAAGCATGTCAGAAAATCCCAAAACTTGAAACTTATTTCACATTGGCTATTTAGTTCACATATTATGTAAATCATATAGGATGCAACCATAAACATTAATAGTGGTGTTATAGTGTATATATGTTTCACATAACACAAGTCACATCTAGTTAACATATTATAAATTAAACTTTATTTGCACAACACACATATTTTCAAATGCTAAAGTAATCACATATCTTAAATGTAAAATTTAAATATCAGATATCATAAAGTACACATGCATATGATATTAACTATTTCATTGATTATATATATTCATTTGTTGAATGTTCTAATCAATTTTCATATTTCAAAAATGGTATGTCATATGTGTAATAGTGTGAAACTTAAAAGTAGTTATACATTTTGAACTATTCCATATTTCATAAATGTTTTGTCAACTGTGTAATATGTGATTTTTCCAAAAATTCATTCTTATGTGCAAAATAATATATTTGTGTGAAATAAAATGTACAGTTTTTTACATAAAGCAATGTGTGAAAAATATTTTCGCACTACACATTCTGAATTAAATTTTTTAATTAATGATTATTTACACATGTTTAATTTGTATGTTTTTGTATCATTGAATTTACTATGAAATATGATCTGAAAATATCAGATTTGAAAATTATAAATTTATCATAAATAGCTCATATAATTAATATTAGCATAACATAAGATCCACAGATCCTATTTTCACATGTCCAACAAAAGAAGATCCACAATTTGAGGGAAAGATTCGAAGTATTAATTATTACAAAATACATAATATGTTGCTAAACATAGATAAGCATAGGTTGACACAATGCTTTTCCATTTCTTCTTGTTCAAGATCTGTGATGGTTATTGATCTTCATCACTTCCAATTCTCCTTCATGATTATTCTTCTTCATCATGGGATACACCTACATTCCATCATGTAAATATTAGTTATATAAATGAAATGAACTATTTTATAAGCATTAAATATGAGCAAATATGTCATGATTATAGTCATAAAAGAATACATATAACATAATTTATCTAAACATTCCTCATGCTAAATGAAATTTCAATAATATTCACCTGGAATATAGAAAGTCTTGTATGGATATATTGCTCTGGTTATCTCTATTCCAAATAGCTTTTCTGCTGTTCCATTGACCATATTAAACTCAAATATTCCACTATCAGTCCTAATTATCATTGCATCACGATCATCATAAATATGAAGTATTATTCCAAATGGAGACCAGCATCCATGTGCAATGCCTTGAGCTAGGATTATGTTTGTGAAATCTACGAGCTTAAAAGGAGTGCAACTTATCTCATCAGTTGTATCATATTGCATCTTCCACAAGATTATTCTAAATGCAATGCATGTAGCAATACTTACATCCTCCTCTTCAATTCCCAAAACATGAAAATTCCTCCTAAGCATAGCATCCAATACCGGTGGGGTCTCAATTGAAGATGTACTACCGTTAACCAAATTGAATCTAAATAGATGCTTCAACTTCAAGACCCAATACATCATATCACCAATAATAGTTACTGGACGAAACTCTACTCTAGAAATTGTTTCTAAAACATACATCAAACATTGCCAAGTTGATGTAACAGAAGTGAATGTATAAACCTTGGTGCTTGTTTGACCAGTGGCTATCCATATTATTTTGAACGGTAAGTTGTGGCAACCAGCTTTGTGGTCATGGTTTGCAGCACATAAAAATGTTTGCTTGCCTATTTAATTCATCTTCAGGTTCTTCTGTAGTTACAATCTCCCCAGTCATTGGATCCCAAGCAACAAGTTTTTTTTCCATGAAATGAATGCATAAGTACTTTACCATGGCTGACATCAACAATTCTTAAGCTAGGGAATGCTTCTTTCTCTTTCAGAGTCATGAATGGCTTCTCAAAGTAGTTGAACCCTTCCACACCAGGTTTATATCCAACTGGAATGAATGTGATAACATTATCTACTCTGGTGAATACCCCAATTAATGGCGGTATTTTGTTCCTTTTGAATAACAACTTCTTGAACACATTGTTACAAATCAGATTATTCCACTTTTTGCAAATAGTTATTAGCTTGAAGACATCAACAGGATGGGAGGGCACTTTTGATAAGATTATCTATTTTAAATCATCTGGAAGAACAACTACATCACCTGTCTCCTCGATCATATCCTCTTCCATCCTTTTGTCTGACTGCAAATTATGAATTATTACAATAATACAAGTTAGCTAAAGAACCTCAATGCTGTCAACTTCTTTCTGTTAAGTTTAGTAACAAGGTCATGTTAAAATTAAATTTTTAATGTCAATCTAGTTTTGTTACACACTAATACATGAAATATCTTCTTTTGAATGACCTGCACAACCATATTAACCACACATGTGTTCAAAAAACAAATATTTAACTAGTATGCAACATTTAAATTTGTGAATCCACCAATATTTATATAATTGCAATATTGCATATATGTGAAATATGATACATACTTTTCCAGAATCTTGAGTAATATTTCATATAGCGTAACCAGTGTGAAAATAGCTATCGAAATGTCTAACAATTAGAAACTAGTTACATGGTAAAATTTATCTTAAATTACATATTACATAAGACAATTGAACCAGTAATGTGAAATTTGTTATACATTCATTATATATACAATACATAATTTTACAAAATGTAAAAAACCAAGATGATATGAACTAATAGAAATCAATTTTTTTTAAAGAATATGAAACATCACAATTACCATTTAGAACATTTTGATATGTCATATAGAAGTATTAACACATGATAGATCCAAACATGGATATATAACAGAGAATCCCAAAATGGTAGTACACACAAAGAACCATTAACATATATGGACATTTTGAACTCATTTAACCAATAAGAAATCCACAAATAACTAGATTTTAGAAAAGAGATACATAAGAATAAGAAAGAAATCCATACCTTGTGAATGTAGTGCAGACAATATAACTTTTAGATAAACTGCAGCTCTATGATAGCTGAAGAAGCTCTTCCTTTTGTTGAATGAAACCAGAAAATTCTTACTTCTTGAGATACTTCATGTGAAAGTATAGAGCAAAGGTAGGAGAAGAATAGTAGGTGGAGAAAGGTTCTGTTGAACGACCCGTAAGGTAAGAGAAGTAACTAGTAAAGATTCCACTGCCCCGTACCCTTAAAGTTGTCAGTTTGACGTGAGTACTCATGTACCCGTCACTGAAATAGGAATTTACATTTCTGTCAAATGAGCCTTTCTCGCATCAGTCTTTTCTATAGGGCTATAATGGTAAATTTGTACTTCAACCTTTCAAACTATATTCTTTTACTTTTGCCGCTTGGTACTTCCGAAAAGTCAAGTAAGATATTTTCATCCCATTGCTTCTCCAGGAAGATTGGCATGCAATCAATTTTCTCCTCATTTTCTAATAACTATAACATGGCTAATATTTTGTTTAAAAAAAGTCCATTATGAATCACATATCATTTTTTACGTATAATGAAATATAGAATCATAAAATTTTGCATTGGGAATTAAGAAATTAATGTCTTTAATAACACAATTTTATGTTATTTTTTAACTATCTGTTGGTACTTCAAATATATAATTTTTTATGCAAAAAAATATTATAATTTTTTGGATACAGGTTACGTTTTATATTATTTTCTAACTTAACAAATTTTGTACTGTCGTTTTATTTTCATAAATAATTTATAAAGTAACAAAAGTATTTAATATTATATGAAAGATGCTGCAACTTTACAGTTATTCCTGAAATATTCTCTGTCTTTTTATGTATTTTATACATACTTTTGTATCACATGCTATGATAAGTGATATATTCCAATGCATGTGTCTTTGTTCTCACATGCCTTCTTAAAGTTCTATAAATATGGCATACTAGTAGCAGAGAAGAAGAAGAAGCATTTCAAGTAGCAACGCCTCCTCGAAAAGGTAAGAAGATAGTTGATGGATCGCCACCAAAAAAACCAAACAAGTGCAAAATGCCTTGGTGGTTGACAGCTTCAAGCAGCTCCAACCATTTCAATGAGACCTCTAAAGATCCAGCTAATCTTATGAAGAAGAAGAAAATCACATCCTCTTCCTCTTCAAACATAGAGAATGAAAGTTCTCATTTATCTAAAGAGGTAATTGATTTACTAAGGCCTTAATTGATTGGTGAGGAAGTGAAGGCAAATGCAAGGATGGGAATAATGCCAAAAAAAGTTGTTCAAGTTATTCAGAAGCCAATAGAAAACTTCATAATTCTCTCCTCTGATGATGATTCAGATGAATAGTTTTTTGTAGCACTACATGTTTCAGTGTGTTACATGTAACATTTCTACTTATGATGTTGCATATGTATCTTATTATGTTGTAATATTTATGTTATGTGAATTTGTATCATGTATTATGTTGTCTCAATGTTTAACACATACATATGAAATCATTATGTAGCATCACATAATGTAAAAAGTATGTTATAATAGATAGCATATTAAGAAAAGGGATCTTTCCTTAACAGAGTTAATTATATAATTTGATACGAGTACATCTGATAAACTTAATAAGTCTGAACATACTTGCAAATAGAAATACAATCTATTACAATAACTTAGGTTCTCATACACTGCAAATACATCACACATGATAACCACTTGTTACAAACTAAAAGATCTGCCATCTGCTTAAAAGTTTCTTCATCAACCTATAGAATAAGAAAAAAAAGCCACAAATTTTTTTATTAATAAAATGCTAAATTGAAAGTGAATTATACTTCAATGTATTTAGTATTTATAATTTTGCATACCAAAAGGTTTTCACTAACAATCTCTTATTCAGTAGTTTCAACACTTCATTCATCATCCTCGTTTCCATCCATGACACCTGGGACATAGAAAGTTGTATCTGTAGAAGTCAAAGATATTTATCAAATAAGAAATAAATATGAATGTTTAATAATTTTAGTTTGTTGCTAACCTGGGACATAGAAAGTTGTATATGGATAGATTGTTGTTGTAACTTCAGCACCAAATACCTTTGGTGCTACAACATTTGCAAGATCTAGTTCATAGATTCCAGTGCTTGTCCTAATAAGTACTCCCTCCGTCCCAAAATAAGTGACTCAACTTTGTACTAACTTTGTACTAAAGCTAGTACAAAGTTGAGTCACTTATTTTGGGACAGAAGGAGTACTTTCTCACGATCATCGTAAATATGAACTATCACCCCATGTGGCCTCCAACATACATGTGGTGTTGCAGTAAATGGTATTATGTTGAGGAGATCTATCAGCTTATGAGGAATCCATGATACTGTGTCATATGAATCTGATTTCATCTTCCAGGTAGTTAGTATGAAAGAGCTAAGTGCTGCAATACCCACATCATCATGATTTATCTTAAGAACATGAACATTCCTTCAAAATATAGAGTTCACTTCTGCAGGGTTCTCAATATAATACATGGCATGAGTTACCATATTGTATCAAAAAATATGCTTGAACTTGAGAACCCAGTATATGGCATCACAAATTATAGTTCCTGCACGAAACTCCACGTACGAAAGAGTTGGTAGAGCAGCCATTGCACATTGCCAGACTGATGTAGCAGAATCAAAGGTATAAACCTTGGTTGTGGTAGTTCCAGTTGCTATCCATATTATTTTGATAGGTAAACCATGGCAGCCATCTTTGTGGTCATGATCAGCAGCACAAATAACACTGCCCTGGCTGTTTACCTCATCCCCTGGTTCATTTGTAAAGATTGTATTACCTGTAATAGGATCCCAAACAGCAAGGATGCTACCCATTGAACAAACCATCAGAACTTTGCCATGCCTGACATCAATTATCCTTAAGTTATTCAAGAATTCATCATCAAAAGAGCTCTGTAATTCTTGTTCAAAGTGTTGATAACGAACTACATTTGGATACTCTCCAACAGGTATGAATCTGAAAAGGTTCTCTAGTTTTGTGAAGATACCAAGCAGAGGCGGTATTTTGTGCCTGTCCAGAAGTAGTTTCTTGAATATCCTATTTGTAATCAGTTTTTTCCACTTTTTGCAAATAGTCGTAAGGCCAAGGATTTGATTTAGATGACAAGTTACTAAAGATAATATGATTTGCTTAATGTCATCTGGAAGTACAGCCAGATCCCCTGTTTCAGTTATGATCTCAGCCTCCATTGGATGATATCTGCATATCATTTAAATGATGTTAATTATTTTGAAATATCTTTTATCTTTACATCACATATCAAATATCATCTTCTATAATTCATAATTGAATACTTTCACATTCTATAGATTATAGATAATATTTTCACATCCTTCTTTCAAATAAAATGGCCAAAATTACTAATTTCACAGTCAATACTTATACATTGCTTTGAAACTAATAATTTTCACACTTCTTAAAGTAATCACATATATAAGTATGATACATTTTAAATATCACAGGTCATAACATTAAAAATACATATCATATTCACTATTTCATTATTTTTATGTACTAATTCTTGAATGTTCTAATCAATTTTCATATTTCAAAATTTGTATGTGAAATGTGTAATATTTTTTATTTAAAACTATGTCTACATTTTACCTATTCCATATTAAAAATAGTATGTGGACTGTGTAATATGTCATGTTAAAATGGTATGTCACTTTTCACATTGACTGCAATGCTAGTATATCATCAAAAGTTCTAATTTAGATAACATAGAACAAACTATTGTCAACACCTATGACATAGAATTATACCAATATCAAAGGTTTACAAACTATGAAAACCTTTAATTTCACATTTGTTAAAAACTACAAATTTCACATTGTTTCAAATGGTTCTAGTTAGCTTTCAAATAACTCTTAGGTCTTACAATTTCACATCACATATGTGAAATTTCATTCACACACATAATAACTATACATCATTTTCATATATGAGGTGTTGAATTGGAAATTATTTTTGTATTCCAATTTAACACTTATGTTATGCCTTCTAGGAAAACATTAACATATATCATTGAAAGTACTCTGTATCTATATCATACCACATATCATAATGAAAAATAGTTTCACAATAGTTGAAAACGTATTTATTTCACATTTGTTTACATAGTATAACATGTCAATTTGTAACATATATCAGATAACACATATGTCACAGTGAACATATCACATTTCAGTTTTGATGTTTTGACGTTAGTTCAAAATAGTTTCACATATCAACCTATAGACATTTATGTTAATAATCACATAAAACACTTATAAGGGAGCTTTAGAAAACAAATTTCAACATACCACATAATACATGTTTCACCATATGCGTGCTTTAGAAAACAAATTTCAAGAACAGAAACACATCTTAACATGGCAGAAACATGAAGAAGAATGGACAGATTTACCTGATGGAACACCTTAAGAACCGTGCTCTTGTGTCTGATATTGCTGAAGAACTATTTATTTCTTAATGAGGGATGAACTATCAAAAAGAACACTTTGTTTGCTGAGTTTCAGAAGAGAGGGAGGAAAACCAGTAGTTGTATGAAGGGGGAAGAAGAAGCCGCCTGTTGTTTATGACACGGTAGACTTCTCAAACCAATAGTACTTGTACTCTATAGTAAACTAATCATGACATGGAAATGTGTTGTCTTGTCATACAGTATTTTTTTTACTGTTTTCACTGTGAAGCAATTGAGCACTCTTACACTCTTACACTGTACAGAGCTATATAAATAGTAGTATATTTACTAGGCTTCCAGACGAAGACAAGTGGGTACCTTGCACTCCGCGTTTAGTTGAAGAACAACTGCTTGCCTGCCAACTTTCTTTCTGATTAGACAATACATATTAATTCTCACATCCACGATAATATATTTCATATTTGTGATTTGTGATTTATAAGATCAACCATTTATACAATTGATATGAAAATAGAATATTTTTCAATAAAGATTCAAACCTTACAATTTTATATTTATACAAGTACATCCCATGTATATAAATCTCTTTTGCTTAATCACATTTAAAGTAAATAAATTTTATTTAAGAAAACATCCATCTAGTTATGTTCATAATACTTTCATATAATACATAATCATGTATCAGATGATTCACATGCACATTTTTAACAAAACAGATTATTTTATCATAGAATATTTTAGCATATTAATTTTTATCATTATGTACCTTGTTTCAAATTTTCATAATACTTTCATAGCTATTTAAAAATTCATAGTTTCATTTTCACATATATATGCGGATACCAAAGGATCCAAGAGTATATATCATTTTCACATATTCTTGTTAGCCAACTTGCGGATACCAAAGGATCCAAGAGTATATATCATTTTCACAATTTCACATGCTTCAGCATTACAAATTGATATCATAAATTTTACATGTAAAATATATATGTCATATTTAGTTAGATTTCACTTATGATGTAGATGTTGGAAGTCAAATATTTTGGCCAATGTACTAACGAAAAGTTCTGTCACCACATTGGTATCTGCATAGACTTTTAGGCCACTATCTATAACACTGTAGACTTTATGAAGACATGACAGCTTGCAGCAACCTACACGCTATCCATAGATCTTTAACACGCCTTGGTATAATAGATCTTTAGCACAGACTAGATTCATGGTTGTTATTTTGTTATATGAAACGTAGCTGTAATATGTTTAAAATCATTTTGTATTAATGTTTTGCACATTCTATACTAGGAGTTTTTATCAGCAAAAGATATATTTAGTATAATGAACTAATATGTTTAAAGATATATTTATAATTATCTTATATAAAATTATTAACATGATTGATCACAATTCATATAACACATGATTAAATTTATAAAATTGAAGTACATACTTCATGTTCTCCTACCTTTGTCATGTTAACACATCTATAAAAATAAAGCACAGACATATAATTCAGTTAACACATCTATGTTCTCCTACCTTCAGTAAACATAAAGCACACACATCTATGTTCACAATTCAAATGACACATTATATATATTTGGAAACATGGATCTAGTTATTTTCCTACAATTTGCAAATAATACAAAATCCCATAACACATGATTCACATGATAAACATTTAAGCAGAACATTCATGTTCTCGTTGCTTTGTTTTCGAATTACATATAAAACTGTTTGGTCCAACTGAATATGTGTCAAATTATATAATTATATATATTAATTATATACCAGTGATAGCAATTTCACATTTCATAGTTCATATATTAGTTATTATTTGTCATCCTATATGTCATGTATTTGTTATTATTTCATATAAATATCACATTTCATATATCATGTATACGTTATTATTTCACATCCAATAGTTCATTTATTAGTTATAAATTCACACTTCATACTTCATAGTTGCTGTCTTACTTGTAATTTCACACTGCATACTTCATAGTTCAATTCATTATAGAAATTACACTTTTTTATTCTAAAGTTCATTTGAAAATTTCATTTTCACTTGCTGTAAACTATTATTTCAGAAATAATTGTTATAATATACTTTCCAAGTATTATTTATAATTGCCAGCAATGCTTGTATTTTGTTAACATTCTGTTTCATTACAAATTAGTTTCACATAATATATATTTGAAGGCTATACGACATTTATACTTATATTTCACATAAGATGTAGTTCTGCAAAGTTCAATTTTTTAATAAAAAGGACTGCCAAAAGGTGCTGTCACTTCATTGGTATCCGCGTAGACTTCTATGGCTCTGTCACAGAACTGATCACTTTATGAAGGCGTGACAAGTTGTACAATAGGACACGCTACATTTCTGCAGTAATTAGATATAAACATAAAGCACATAGATCTATGTTCTCCTACCTTTTTATTTTGAACATATGACACATTATATATTTTTCTGAAACATGCATCTAGTTATTTTCATACAATTTGCAAATAATCCAAAATCACATAACACATGATTCACATGATAAACATTTAAGCTAGACATTCATTTTCTAGATGCTTTGTTTTCGAGTTACATAAAAATTTGTTTGGTCCAACTTAATACGTCTCAAATTATATATTAATTTATTAATTATATACCATTGATACCAAATTCACATTTCATAGTTCATGCAATAGTTATTATTTCACATCTTATAGTTCATGTTTTTGTTATTATTTCATAGGAATTTCACATTTCATAATTTTGTATACGTTATTATTTCACATCCAATAGTTCATTTTTTAGTTATAATTTCACACTTCATACTTCATAGTTCTTGTCTTACTTCAAATTTCAGACTTCATACTTCACAATTCAAGTAATTATACAAATTACACATTTTGTTTCTACAGTTCGCTTGTAAATTTCATTTTCACATTCTTGTTTTTTGTTAACATTCTGTTGCATTACAAATCAGTTTCACATAATATATATTGGACAGTTGTAGTACATTTATACTTATATTTCACATAAGACGTAGTTCTGCAAAGTTCAATTTTTTGATATAAAGGACTGCCGAAAGGTGCTGTCACTTCATTGGTATCCGCGTAGACTTCTATGGCTTTGTGGCAGAACTGTTAACTTTATCAAGACGTGACAAGTTGTACACTAGTACACGCAACCAACAGTTATTTTTCACAGCACCCTTCAAAATATCTAAGCATCTTTTTTTACCATTTGGTTGAACAGTAAAAAAGTAAAAAAACATAACTCCTTGCCTACAAAAGAACACCCACACTCGGTATTACACTCATTGCTTCAAGTTTTCTTTTATGAAAAACTGTCTTCTGAACAAGTGTTCTATAGATGGATTACTACAATGATGTGAGTATTTTCTTCTTATCTGTTCTATCCTATATGAAATTTTCTTATGACAATTTTTTAAATATCTTTATCAGGGTGTTGGTGAAGTAGTTTATGATGATGTTATCTATAGAACTGCCAAAGATAAAAGTTGGAATGGCATAGATCAATATACAGTAAGAAGATGCAGTCACAATCTTAGACCTGCTTGACGTGTAGCATGGGGAAGAGAGAATGGCGGAAGACGTTTTCTTGGTTGCCCTATTCAGGTATTATAAAATATATATTGTAGACCAAATATATCACTTTCATATTATATTTGTTAATGTAATAACTTTTTTTGACATGAAGGGTGATGAATGTTTGGAGCTGTTGGGTAGACCCTAAACATAAACCATGTTTGAAAACCTACCTCGAAAACTTACATGATGACCTAGAGAATTCTTGAATCAAGATAGAAGATGCAACAGATGAATTGAAGCAAGAGCATGATGTCTTCAAGATGAAGGAGAAGAAGCTCAAGGAATTGATATGTCATATTAGTAATCATTCCAATAGAAAGGATATTATAATTATTATATTATCTTTTGTTGTAATTTTCTTTTTATGCAAATTTTACTTCATGTACTAGTTTGTTATCGAATGTTGTGCTATCAAAACTTTAGTCAATATATGCAGGAGTCTTCACTCAATCTATATGAAGCCAATATATTATATAATATAAATAATTCTACGCTTAACTTGATGCAAACTTGAAGTTCATATGAATATACTTCACTCATAATTACATTTATCATAATTGCATTTATGAAATGCACAGATACTTCATATAAGTACTATATGATGTTATTTAAATTTTTATAACACATAATACATTTTAAGAATTGACATGGAATTACATATACACAACTTCATTGTTATAACATAAGGATATACTACATTAACATATACCTTTTTTTATTCATGTGCTCCTACCTATAGTTTGGAATTACATATAAACATTTAACACATTTCACATTTCCTATGTAATAAATTACAGGTCACCAATATATCTTAATCAAGTTTCATATAAACATTTAACACATTTCACATTTGCCTATGTAATTGGAGTACAAGAAATCACATTTTGAAAATTATTTTTATTTTATGAAAACTAATGTAGTTATCTTCTTACTAATTTCATAAGAAATTATCATATAATACGATTATGACATGAAAAATATAAGATGATATGCCATGTGTTCTACATTTATCATGCAATTCTAGATGTGTTAATTAAATTCTAGAAGAAAAGTTATAATTACGCAAAAATCATGCAATGAAGTGGTAAAAAAAAATAAATAAATACACAAAGCAAACACAAACTCAAGCCAGACAACATAAAAGAAAGAACACAAAAAAAAAATACATAAGAAAGAAATTGAAAAAAAGTAAAATAAAACATAACTGCAACAACAAGACAGATTTCAAAAAAGACAACACATTCATTACACAACAGTACTCATAAATCAATAACACTTGATAATTTAATAAATAATCCTATAACACATTATTGACATGAATAACATGCTGAAATAATTGATGAATGCTAGCTTCATTTGTGAAATATATAAAGTATATAATAGATTTCACAAGTTCAACTGAAATTCATATTAAAAACAAACAAATAGCAATATAATTTCCTTTTTACATATAATCTGAAACTAAATTTAGTTATTTGCAAAATGATAAAATTTAGCCTAAAAATTAGATGTGAATAATTATATTATAACATCACATAAGTTACAACAATAAAGTAATGTTCAATTGATTTGTTCACTAAACAAATTTGCAAAATTGTAGTGCATTGTACATTTCGGATAATTAATAACATTTATCAAATTTACAATCTTTGTGATAAGTAATCCAAACTGATTATAACATCTAATACATTTCACATTTCATCCCTATAAATGACACTTGGAAAATATGTTGGTACTAAAAAATATATAAGGATTTTCAGAACATTACACTCTATCAAAATCACATAACTTCTATCCAAATACAGTACAAAACATGGAAGAATTCTTAAACGTTACACATATGTTATGTGAAACTAATCAAGAATTCTCCTTCTTTTCCTCGAACGACCAGCTAGTCCAACGTGATGTAGTGACAAATAACTGATTGGTTCCTGAAGCAGCTCTTGATTTCTTCCAGATTCCACATCTAAAGCAGCATCTCCATCTTCGAGCTCTGCCTCAGGGAAGAAATTCCCCAGCAAACTACTTTCACCAATTTGCTCTTCTTTAATGTTTTCAACATTATATTGCACATCTGACTAAAATATAAAATTAATATAGTTAATTTCAACAATATTTAGAAAAAATAAGCAATGTTTGTAACTTACAATAGATTCAGATCTTTCGGTTTGTCCAATTTTTCTTTTCATAGTAAATATCCTTGATGAATCAGCATCATCCTCACAAGAACTTCCAAAATAATCCTTTATAGATGTGAAAAAGCAAAATAAATTATTTTAAGAGATGGGAAGAAAACTATTAGCTAACCTTGAAAATAATGTTAAGAAAAACTTACTGTTGACTCCATGTGGATGAGATCTAGCTTACTATCCTCCTCAGATTTCTTGTGCTCATTGTCACTTTCAACTTCATTCTTACTATCTTTATGTGAAACAAGAGGGGATGTGTTTTCTTCCATCTAGTGTTATGCTTCTTGGATGTAGTAAGTGAAATAGGAGTGTGCTGGGTGTGTCTTTATATGTGTTCTGGACGACCAAAAATTTTCCCACCCAAACCTCTTTTGAAAGTTTAAAAACATCTGGCGGTAAAAGAGCCATCATCATAGTTTACCTTTTTCTATGCCAGTCCCCATTTGATAAATTTCATACCTATCCCTGCAATAGGTATATAATAGTACTTTAGTAAGTCTTGTGTACTAAAGTTTGTTTCTATATGTATTAATAACAGAATAGCTATAGTGTAGTGGCCAATGTATAAAATGCACACTTTGCCAGTACCGTTGTGACGCCCGGATAATTAAGCTATAGTAACCCTCTACTAATGATGCCGCGTCACCATGTTTACTGTTGTTAATCTCGCGATGATTCAATCCCGTTCGAATTCAAAATTCAAAATCAAGTCAAACGGCAAAAGTTTTCAAACTTTCAAACTAAAATGTTTTGTGTGTGACAAATAAATCATAAGTAATATTGGTGGAGAAATCATCTTTTTATAAAAGGTTTAAATGCACTAAAATAAATAAAATAGTATCCAAAAACAATTATTAAATGCTTATAAATATTAAACAAATATAAACATGTTTAATTAAAGTGCCAAATTATTTGTAGCAGTGGCTTAATTGTCAAAGCTAATGTTAGGTGTAAGTGTTGTGTTTTATAAAACTAAAACTAAAAATAAACTAAAAGGAAACAGAAAGGTTTTTAAAAGGAAAAGGTTAAAAGGAAATAACAAAACAAATCAAAGAGAGAGACCCCCCTCCCCCGCTGGGCCCCTGGCCCAACTAGGCCAATCGGGCCAGCCGGCCAGCCCATCCCCGCTCCCCCCTTATCCCCCGTAACCCTAGCCCACCACCCGTAGCAACCCCCACTCCCCCTCGATCTCGCTCTCCCTCATCCCTCCCGATCCTGATCTGGATCGGGCGCGTGCGCCCCGCGCCCAAGGACCGCCGCCTCCGCCCCGCAGTTCCTCCCTCCGTCCTTGCGCCGTTGTCCTCGCCCAGGATCAGCCGGGTCTCACGCCTCCATGACCTTCGGCGCCCGTCCTCGCCGTCCCGGACCTCCCCCGCACCTCGGCTGCCCTGCCGCTCTTTCGCCGACCTCGCGCCGTCCTCTGCTCGACGGAGGACCATGGCGCCGCCGGCCTCCCCGAATGCCACCCTGAACCCCCTCGCCATGAGCTCCCCCTTCGAACCCCCCCTCGTTTCCCCTCTGCTCCGCCGTCGTTCCGCCATGGCCGGATCCCCGCTCCCCGCTCGTGCTCGCCCCCCCGTCTCATGCTGCTGGCTGCGCCCGCTAAGGCTGTTGTTGCCTGGGGCTGCGCTCTAGCCGCGCCCCGTAGCCGCTCGCGCCCGCTCGCTGCAGGTTGCGCTCGCTGCGAGCCCCTGCTGCTCCTTGCCGATGGCCGCCACTGCTACTGTCCATGGCCATGTGCGTGATACGTCCATTTTGCATCATGCTTTTATATTGATATTTATTGCATTATGGGCTGTTGTTACACATTCTAGCACAATACTTATGCCTTTTCTCTCTTATTTTAGAGGGTTTACATAAAGAAGGAGAATGCCGGCAGCTGGAATTCTGGACTGGAAAAGGAGCGAATCTGAGAGACCTATTCTGCACAACTCCAAACGTCCTGAAACTTCACGGAGAATTATTTTGGAATATATAAAAAATATTGGGCGAAGAAAGCACCTGAGGGGAACCACCAGGCAGCCACAAGGGTGGGGGGCACGTCCTACCCCCCTGGGCGCGCCTCCCTACCTTGTGGGCCCCTTGGCAGGCCTCCGGTGCCCATCTTCTGCTATATGGTGTGTTTTGACCTGGAAAAAATTAGAAGGAAGGTTTCGGGATGAAGCGCCGCCGTCTTGAGGCGGAACCTGGGCAGAACCAATCTAGGGCTCCAGCGGAGCTATTCTGCCGGAGAAACTTCCCTCCGGGAGGGGGAAATCGAACCCATCGTCATCACCAACGATCCTCTCATTGAGAGGGGGTCAATCTCCACCAACATCTTCACCAGCACCATCTCCTCTCAAATCCTAGTTCATCTCTTGTATCCGATCTTTGCCGCAAAACCTCAGACTGGTAAGGACAGCACCCAAGCACTGGTCCACACACATATCAAATTATCAAAGTAACGAACGCGAATCATATGAGCATGATGATAACTAGCTTGACAGTAATTCCCATGTGTCCTCGGGAGCACTTTGCTTTATATAAGAGTTTGTCCAGGCTTGTCCTTTGCTACAAAAAGGACTGGGCCACCTTGCTGTACCTTAGTTACTTTTAATACTTGTTACCTGTTACAAATTATCTTATCACAGAACCATCTGTTACCGATAATTTTAGTGCTTGCAGAGAATACCTTGCTGAAAACCGCTTGTCATTTCCTTCTGCTCCTCGTTGGGTTCGACACTCTTACTTATCGAAAGGACTACGATAGATCCCCTATACTTGTGGGTCATCAAGACTCTTTTCTGGCGCCGTTGCCGGGGAGTGAAGTGCCTTTGGTAAGGAAACATTTATATTACGTGCTGAAATTTACTGTTACTTGTCACTATGGAAAATATTCCTTTGAGGGGCTTGTTCGGGGTATCTTCACCTCGACCGGAAGAGCAAAGAGTTGCTCCTCAACCTACTGCACCTACTGAAAATATTTATTATGAAATTCCTTCGGGTATGATAGAGAAACTGCTAGCTAATCCTTATGCAGGAGATGGAACATTACATCCCTGTATGCACCTAATCTATGTGGATGAAGTTTGTGGATTATTTAAGCTTGCAGGTTTGCCCGAGGATGATGTCAAGAAGAAGGTATTCCCTTTATCTTTGAAGGGAAAGGCATTGACATGGTATAGGCTATGTGATGATATTGGATCATGGAACTACAACCGATTGAAATTGGAATTTCATCAAAAGTTTTATCCTATGCATCTGGTTCATCGTGATCGAAATTATATTTATAATTTTTGGCCTCGTGAAGGAGAAAGTATCACTCAAGCTTGGGGAGGCTTAAGTCAATGTTGTATTCATGCCCCAATCATGAGCTCTCAAGGGAAATTATTATTCAGAATTTTTATGCTCGGCTTTCTCGTAATGATCAATCCATGCTTGATACTTCTTGTACTGGTTCTTTCATGAAGAAGGATATTGAATTCAAATGGGATTTATTGGAAAGAATTAAATGCAACTCTGAAGTCTGAAAACTCGACGAAGGTAAGGAGTCAGGTATAAACCTTAAGTTTGATTGTGTTAAATCTTTTATGGATACCGATGCTTTTCGTGATTTTAGCACTAAATATGGACTTGACTCTGAGATAGTAGCTTCCTTTTGTGAATCATTTGCTACTCATGTTGATCTCCCTAAGGAGAAGTGGTTTAAATATCATCCTCCCATTGAAGTAAAAGTAGTAGAACCTATTATAGTTGAAGAAGAAACTATTACTTATAATCTTGATCCTATTGTTTCTACTGCTTATATTGAGAAACCACCTTTTCCTATTAGAATAAAGGATCATGCTAAAGCTTCAACTGTGGTTCGTAAGAGTAATATTAGAACACCTACACCCCCTGAACAAATTATAGTTGAACCTAGTATTGCTTTGGTTAAAGATCTCTTGGTCGATAATATTGATGAGCATGTTATTTATTTCTGTGGTGAAGCTGCTAGAATTGCTAAACCTGATATTAAATATAAACATAGACCCGTCGTTGGCATGCCTGTTGTTTCTATTAAAATAGGAGATCATGGTTATCATGGTTTATGTGATGTGGTTGCTAGTGTGAGTGCAATTCCTTATACCTTATACCAAGAAATTATGAATGATATTGCACCTGCTGAGATAGAAGATATTGATGTTACTATTAAACTTGCCAATAGAGACACTATATCACCAATTGGGATTGTTAGAGATGTCGAAGTCTTGTGTGGGAAAATAAAATACCCTACTGATTTTCTTGTTCTTGGTTCCCCATAATATGATTTTTGTCCCATTATATTTGGTAGACCTTTCTTGAATACTGTTAATGCTAGGATAGACCGTGAAAAAGAATTTGTTACTGTAAGCTTTGGGGATGTGTCTCATGATTTTAATTTCTCTAAATTTCGTAGACAACCCCATGATAAAGAATTGCCTAGTAAAGATGAAATAATTGGTCTTGCTTCTATTGCTGTGCCTCCTACTGATCCTTTAGAACAATATTTGCTAGATCATGAAAATGATATGTTTATGAACGAAAGAAATGAATTAGATGAAATATTCTTTAACCAAATGCCTGTGTTGAAACACAATTTGCCTGTTGAAATCCTTGGAGATCCTCCTCCACCCAAGGGTGACCCCATGTTTGAGCTTAAACAATTACCTAATACTTTGAAATATGCTTATCTTGATGAAAAGAAGATATATCCTGTTATTATTAGTGCTAACCTTTCAGAGCATGAAGAAAAGAAATTATTGAAAACTCTGAGGAAGCACCGTGCTGCTATTGGATATACTCTTGATGATCTTAAGGGCATTAGTCCCACTCTATGTCAGCATAAAATTAATATGGAGCCTGATGCTAAACCAGTTGTTGATCACCAACGATGATTAAATCCTAAGATGAAGGAAGTGGTAAGAAATGAAATACTAAAACTTCTGGAGGCAGGTATAATTTATCCTATTGCTGATAGTAGATGGGTAAGTCCTATTCATTGTGTCCCTAAGAAGAGAGGTATTACTGTTGTTCCTAATGATAAGAATGAATTGATTCCACAAAGAATTGTTACAGGTTATAGAATGGTAATTGATTTTCTCAAATTAAACAAAGCTACTAGAAAAGATTATTACCCTCTACCTTTTATTGATCAAATGCTAGAAAGACTATCCAAACATACACATTTTTGCTTTCTAGATGGTTATTCTGGTTTTTCTCAAATACCCGTGTCAAAAGAGGATCAAGAAAAGACCACTTTTACTTGCCCTTTCGGTACCTTTGCTTATATATGTATGCCTTTTGGTTTATGCAATGCACCTGCTACCTTTCAAAGATGTATGACTGCTATATTCTCTGACTTTTGTGAAAAGATTGTTGAGGTTTTCATGGATGATTTCTCAGTTTACGGAACTTCTTTTGATGATTGCTTAAGCAACCTTGATCGAGTTTTGCAGAGATGTGAAGAAACTAATCTTGTCTTGAATTGGGAGAAGTGCCACTTTATGGTTAATGAAGGTATTGTCTTGGGGCATAAAATTTCTGAAAGAGGTATTGAAGTTGATAAAGCTAAAGTAGATGCTATTGAAAAGATGCCGTGTCCTAAAGATATCAAAGGTATAAGAAGTTTCCTTGGTCATGCTAGTTTCTATAGGAGGTTTATTAAAGACTTCTCTAAAATTTCTAGGCCTCTTACTAATCTCTTGCAAAATGATGTTCCTTTTGTTTTTGATGATGGTTGTGTACAAGCATTTGAAATACTTAAGAAAGCCTTGATTTCTGCACCTATTGTTCAACCACCTGATTGGAATCTACCCTTTGAAATTATGTGTGATGCTAGTGATTATGCTGTTGGTGCTGTTCTAGGACAAAGAGTTGATAAGAAACTGAATGTTATTCATTGTGCTAGTAAAACTCTAGATAGTGCCCAGAGAAATTATGCTACTACTGAAAAAGAATCTTTAGCAGTTGTTTTTGCTTGTGATAAGTTCAGATCTTATATTGTTGATTCCAAAGTAACTGTTCACACTGATCATGCTGCTATTAAATACCTTATGGAAAAGAAAGATGCTAAACCTAGACTTATTAGATGGGTTCTCTTACTACAAGAATTTGATTTGCATATTATTGATAGAAAGGGAGCTGAGAACCCCGTTGCAGACAACTTGTCTAGGTTAGAAAATGTTCTTGATGACCCACTACCTATTGATGATAGCTTTCCTGATGAGCAATTAGCTGTCATAAATGCTTCTCGTAATACTCCATTGTATGCAGATTATGCTAATTACATTGTTGCTAAATTTATACCACCTAGTTTCACATACCAGCAAAAGAAAAAGTTTTTCTATGATTTAAGACATTACTTTTGGGATGACCCACACCTTTATAAAGAAGGAGTAGATGGTGTTATTAGACGTTGTGTACCTGAGCATGAACAGGAACAGATCCTACGCAAGTGCCACTCCGAAGCTTACGGAGGACACCATGCTGGAGATAGAACTGCACACAAGGTATTACAATCTGGTTTTTATTGGCCTACTCTCTTCAAGGATTCCCGTAAGTTTGTCTTGTCTTGTGATGAATGCCAGAGGATTGGCAATATTAGTAGACGTCAGGAAATGCCTATGAATTATTCACTTGTTTTTGAACCATTTGATGTTTGGGGCTTTGATTATATGGGACCTTTTCCTTCCTCTAATGGGTATACACATATTTTAGTTGCTGTTGATTACGTAACTAAGTGGGTAGAAGCTATTCCAACTAGTAGTGTTGATCATAACACTTCTATTAAGATGCTTGATACGTCTCCAACGTATCTATAATTTTTGATTGTTCCATGCTGTTATATTATCATTCTTGGATGTTTTACAATCATTTTATAGAAACTTTATATCATTTTTTGTTACTAACCTATTGACATAGTACCCAGTGCCAGTTGCTGTTTTTTGCTTGTTTTTACTTCGCAGGAAATCAATACCAAACGGAGTCCAAATGCAGCGAAACTTTTTGGTGATTTTTTCTGGACCAGAAGACACAAGTTGGGCCAAGAAAGTACCTGAGGGGGGCTCCGAGGGGAGCACAACCCACCGGAGCGCGCCTGGGGGCCCAGGCGTGCCCAGGTGGTGTGACGCCCTCGACTCAATCGTGCACTAATCATACACGCAAACATGCACGATCAAGCACAGGGACTCACGAAAAGATATCACAACACAACTCTAACATAAATAAATGGAGATCCACAATATTACAGACCAGGGATCACGATGATCCAAAAATATAAGTCAGTCATACAAATATTATCTGAGTACAGACATAGTTAGACAAGTTTTGCCTTAAGAAGGCTAGCACAAACAACGACTCTAGATCGAAAGGCGTAGGCCTCCTGCTTGGGAGGCTCTGATCCTACTCCTGGTCGGCTAGCTCGATCCAGTAGTATGTGCCGTCTGGACCCTCCTGGTAGTAAGCTCCTGTGGTGGCATCTGGCTCCGGGGCTCCATCGTCTGATGTATCATCAAACTGGGGTATGGAGAAAAAGAAGTAACAAAGCAACCGTGAGTACTCATCCGAAGTACTCAGCAAGCAAGGATCTACACTACATATGCAACATTATCAAAGGGGAAAGGCTGTATATGTGGATTGGGCTGCAGAAATGCCAGAATAGAGAGAAGGCCTAGTCCTATCGAAGACTAGCATCTTCAAGCATCTTCACGAAGCCACCATCTCGCAGCAATAGAAGAGAGTAGAATAGCATTTTATTAAGCAAACATGTTGAAGCAAGCCTAGAGATCCTTCCTCGACTCCCAGCGAGAAAGCGATCCTGAAGCTTCAATTAAGTAACAAGTATCCAGTTCAAGTAGTAGATCGGGATATACAAACTGAGCGTCCTTTACCGTAGGACCGGCTATCGATAGGTCATTCTTCCCTGCAGGGGTGCACTACTGTTACCCAACACGCTCGATCAACTCTGGCCGGACACACTTGCTAGGTAATGCCCGGCCTCGGAAGATCAACACGAAGCAGCGCCCTACCTAGGCTCAGCCGAGAGGTCAGCACGCCGGACTAACCTATGCAGCCAGAGGTCTTGGGCCATCGCCCTGGGAACCCTGCGCGTTGCGAGACTGGCCAGGGTGCAGGCGCGACACTGAACTTGTCAGTGAAGTATCCAGCCCAATCCCGACAATCAGCCCGCACGATGAACCGTGACGTCTGAAGAGCTTTCGGGAGAAATGTACGACGTAGAGGGCCCCATAAACCATAATCTCGCGTGGCGGTAGTGCGTATAGGGCACGTCGACCCACTCAGATTAAACACCCAAATCCAATAGGCTCATTTAGTACACGCGGAAACGATCAGAGTTTCTGAAGCTCCACTACAATATCACACTCGAGTGCCCTTCCGGCACGCCCGACATCATAGATCCCCTGCGGGTACCCATCAGGGTCGACCCGCCTGTAACAAAGGTCAAAGTAACCGTGTGGTCATAACATCAAGGGGGAAAACCCGAGGAATCACCCTCGGTGAATTCCACCCGATGAAATCATCAGGGTGAACGTATGGGGCATCACCCTCGAGGTTCACACTAAGGGGTTGCACGACAGAGTCGTATCGGAAGTGGAGAAGGAGGAATCACCCTCGATGACCATGACCGAATAGCTACACCGCAGAGTATTCATCAGGAGTGCGTTACGAGGTGTCACCCTCGGCACTCGATAGTAACTATGCAGAGTCGTACAACGAAGGGGGTGAAGTGATGTGTCGGTCTCTGGTCGACGATCACATTGATCGAGTCATCGATGCTCAAGCAGGGGCAACACGGGTAAGGTGGTGGGGTCACTGATGGTTCACTACCAACCTATACTAAGCAGTTTAACATAGGCAGGTAAGGTAACAATAAACAGGTTACAAAAGCAGGCTATGCATTAGAATAGGAGCAAACATTAATAGTAGCAAAATCTAATGCAAGCAGTATAAATGGAATGGGCGATATCTGGATGCTCAAGGGGGGGGGGGGCTTGCCTGGTTGCTCTGGCAAGAAAGAGGGGTCGTCAACGGGCTGCTTGTCTGTAGCGTAGTCGTACCCAGCTGCAACGTCGTCGGTCTCGGCGTCTATCGAGAGAGAAGGAGGGGGAGAGAGACAATAAATCTACGGCAAAAATGCAAACAATATGTATGACATGCCTAAATGCTATGCAGAGGTGTTCTACTACCTAACTAAATGAGTTAGTTAAATTTAGGAATTTATCTGGATTATTTTATTAATGTTGAGCACTATTCACTTACTGAAATCGGTCTAAAAGTTCCATGTTCATCTAGCTAGGGGCATCTGACAAGAATATGGAGGGCGTATTCATATTCGTATCGAAATTCTGAGCAACTTTCATATATAAATTATTTTCATCGGAGTTACGGTTTATTTTATATGATTTTCTAAAGTTTTAATCATTTTCTGTAATTTATTTAATCATTTAATACAACATTATCCAGAACAGTGTGAGATGACGCAAGCATGACGTCACCATGATGTCAGCAGGTCAAACCCGGCTGATCAGGGTCAAACCTGACAGGTGGGTCCAGTGGGACCCACATGTCAGTGACTCAGCTAATTAACAGAGTTAGTTTAATTTTAATTAACCTAATTAGCAGGTGGGGCCCAGCAATCAGTGGGTGATTAATATACTAATTAACTAATTAATTAATTATCAGTTTTTATTTACTTTTAATAAATGTTTAATGGGGTGGGGCCCGCATGTCAGCGAGACAGGGGCGGCCATGTCAGCGCTGACCGAGGTCAACGGGGCCCAGTGGAGCCCAGTGGCAGTGGCACTGGGGCGCGCCCCAGCTGGCCACGTCGGCGCCGGCCGCCGGAGACGTGCCGGCGAGCGCCGGACGCGGCAGAGAACTTCGGCGAGCCCGGAAATGCGCTACGATGGGTCGTTTTGCGCGCGGTCACTTGCGTTCGAACGAGAAGAGCGCCCCGCATCGAACGGTGGTAGTTTCGCGACCTGGGACCGCCGGAATCGGCGCCGGCGATGAGCCGTGGCGGAGATTGAAACGGGAGCTAGTCGGGTTTGGCTTTTGAGCGCGCGAGCGGCCGTTCTAACTAGTCAAGCGAGGTATACGGTGCACTAGGTGCACGCCAGAGCAGTCATGCGAGCTCGCAGCGGCTCGGGAGCACAACAATGGCAGCGACGACGGCGGACAGAGCACGGCGTCCGAGGCGGCTAGCTGCGGGACTCGCGTGAGGCCAGAGAGAGAGGAGGAGGCGGGGCTCACATTGAACCTGCAGATGTGCTAGCGTGGGCTCGGGGAAGACTTGGGGCGCAGATCGACGTCGGCGACCACCGGGCAGAGGCGGCGGAGATGGCAGCGATGGCGATGGAGGGGGGGGGGGGGCTCCCGGCTTGTTCTAGCCGGCGTAGCCGACGTAGTCGACGTCGGGGAGGCCGCTGGACACGTCAGAGCGACGAGGAGGGCTTGGTGGACGAGCGATCTAGGGAGGCGCAACCATGGCGGCGCCGGGTGAGGTGAGGGGAATGAGGAAGAGGGCGAACGGGGCAGCTAGGGTTCGCCAGAGGGGTCGAGGGGAGTCACTCTTATCCACCATGGCGAGCGCGGCGGTGCGCTGTCGAGTGAGGGAGAGAGGGGGGCCATGCCGTGGCGTGTGGGCGCGACGCCAGCGCGCGCGCAGTGAACAGGGCAGGAAGGAGGGGACAGGCGCGGGCTGGGCCGGTGCTGTGCACTCGAGGCCCAGGCACAGTGGACCTTTTCTTTTTCCTCTTTTCTTTTCTCTGTTTTCTTTTGTTTCTCAATAATGTGTGGCCTCGCACACAGTTTTGTAATATAGGATACTTGTTCCAATATATACAGTGCATTAGTTAGCACTGCTAAAAATTGGTTTGGAGGAAAATGGAGTTCACACAAATTTTGTGTTAAATAAAATGTATTAATCCTTGCTGTTTTGGTACTGTTAGAGCCACTTAATTAATTTATTAATTGTTGGTTACAATTTTAGCATTGTCTCTGGAATATTTGTTATTAAATAAACATTTTAGTTTCGGTGATTGAACAGCTTTTATTTTTCACTTTAATTTAATTTGAATTTTGAATTAGGAGCTGAAATGCAATATGATGCAAATGATGATTAGGCATTGTTAATCATGCTGACTTGTCATTACCAAAAGGTGATCACTGTGGCTAATGACATGGGGAGTTACAGGTGGGTTGTGCCCACCTCGGCCGCCTCCCGCATCGCCTCTTTGCTCTATAAATACCCCAATATTCCAGAAACCCTAGGGGAGTCGACGAAAATCAATTCCAGTCGCCGCAAGTTCCAGAAACCACAGATCCAATCTAGACACCATCACAGAGGGGTTCATCATCCTCATTGGTGCCTCTCCGATGATGCGTGAGTAGTTCATTGTAGACCTACGGGTCCGTAGATAGTAGCTAGATGGCTTCCTCTCTCTCTTTTGATTCGCAATACAATGGTCTCTTGGAGATCTATTTGATGTAATTCTTTCTGCGGTGTGTTCGTTGGGATCCGATGAACTTTGAGTTTATGATCAGATCTATGTTTTTATCCATGAAAGTTATTTGAGTGTTTTGATCTCTTATATGCATGATTACTTATAACCTCGTATTTCTTCTTTGAATCTTTGGTTTAGTTAGGCCAACTAGATCGATTTTTCTTGCCATGGGAAGAGGTGCTTTGTGATTGGTTCGATCTTACGGTGCTTGATCCCTGTGACAGAAGGGGAACCGACATGTATGTATCGTTGCTATTAAGGATAACAAGATGGGGTCTATTTCTACATAAATAGATCTTGTCTACATCAAGTCATCGTTCTTATTGCATTACTCCGTTTCTCCATGAACTTAATACACTAGATGCATACTGGATAGCGGTCGATGTGTGGAGTAATAGTAGTAGATGCAGGCAGGAGTCGGTCTACTAATCTTGGACGTGATGCATATATAATGATCATTGCTGGATATCGTCATAATTATTTGAGGTTCTATCAATTGCCCAACAGTAATTTGTTTACCCACCGTATGCTATTTTTCTCGAGAGAAGCCACTAGTGAAATCTACGGCCCCCGGGTCTATTTTCTCATCATATATTTTCAGATCTGTTTTGCTATTTGCCTTTTTATTTATTTGCTTCTTTTATTTTCATATCTATATTTCCGAAAACCCAAAAATACCTCGCTGAATTTTATTTGCTTTTATTTGCATCTATCAATCTATTACAACTTTCTCATGTCCGTTTGCCAATTTCTGGCGCCGTCACCCGAAAGGGATTGACAACCCGTTTAACACGTCGGGTTGCAAGTATTTGTTCTTTGCGTGCAGGTGCTGTTTACGTTGTGTTGCTTGGTTCTCCTACTGGTTTGATAACCTTGGTCTCATCACTGAGGGAAATACCTACCGTTGCTGTGCTGCATCATCCCTTCCTCTTTGGGGAAATACCGACGTAGTTCAAGCAAACATCAAAAGGAATTTCTGGCGCCGTTGCCAGGGAGACATCATCAACATCTACCAAGTTGCTAATCACAAATCTCATCTCCTTGCAATTTACATTATTTGCCATTTGCCTCTTGTTTTCCTCTCCCCCACTTCACAAAAATTTGCCGTTTTATTCGCCCTCTTTTTTGTTCGCCGTTTTCTCGTCAGATCTATTTTTGAGTGCAATTTTGTTTGCGTAGTCATGATGCCTCAAAGAAAATATTATGATGTTCCTTACCCCAATATTTTGCTTGAAATTGAGAAAAGTACTAAGGAATATATGACTACACAATTTGAGCACAATAAATATTTTATTGAAGAACTTAAGGAACACTCTGTTGTGTTGAATTCTATAACAAAACAACTTGATGATATTAGTAGAGAAGTTTGTAATCTTCAATCTAAGTACGCTTTTGCTGAAAGTTTGCTAGGGAAAATATCCGATGCGCAATCTACCCTAGTAAATCAAATGGCCGCTAAACCAATCTCGTTAGAAGATAAAAATGATGAAGATCTTAAAGTGATTGGTGTTTCTTCTATTGATTCCTTGTTTAGTAAAATTAAAATTGATGAAAAAGGGACTGAAGAAGAGTCAACTTTAGCTAGAAGGCGTCCCGATAAATTGGAGGGTGAAAATCTTGTTGAGAAAATTGATAAAAGTGGGTTTGGAGAGGTCAAAACTTTAACTAGTGATGTGCCCACTCTTTTGGATTACAAAGACTTTAATTATGATAATTGCTCTTTGATTGATTGTATTTCTTTATTGCAATCCATGATAAATTCACCCCATGCTTATGAACAAAATAAAGCTTTTACTAAACATATTGTTGATGCTATGATGAAAGCTTTGGAAGAAAAGTTGGAATTAGAGATTTGAATTCCTAGAAAATTACATGATGAATGGGAACCTACTATCAAAGTCAAGATTAAAAATTATGAGTGTTTTGCTTTGTGTGATTTGGGTGCTAGTGTTTCTACAATTCCGAAATCTTTATGTGATGTGCTTGGTCTTACCGATATTGAAGAATGTTCTTTAAATTTGCACTTGGTGGATTCTACTATTAAAAAGCCTATGGGAAGAATTAATGATGTTCTTATTCTTGCAAATAGGAATTATGTGCCCATAGATTTTATTGTTCTTGATATTGATTGCAATCCGTCTTGTCCAATTATTCTTGGTAGACCGTTTTTGCGCACTATAGGTGCCGTGATTGATATGAAAGAAGGGAACATCAAATTCCAATTTCCTTTGAGAAAGGGTATGGAACACTTCCCTAGAATAAGAATTAAGCCACCATATGAATCAATCATGAGGGCATCTTATGGATCTAGAAACAAAGATGACAATACTTAGATCTTTGCATTATGCCTAGCTAAGGGCGTAAAACGATAGCGCTTGTTGGGAGGCAACCCAATGAATCAAAAATATTTTAGTCTTTTTCTTTCTGTTCTTGAGTGTTTGCACAATTATGCTACTGTTATGATTGTGTTCTTTATGTTTTAATTAGTGTTTGTGCCAAGCAAAGCCTTTGGGATAGCTTTGGTGATAGTTGATTTGATCTTGTTGGAAAACAGAAACTTTTGCGTCCAGTAAAATAATTTTAGAAATTCACATAAGCGACGAAAAATCCTGAATTTTTTACACAAGTTTGATATACAAATTGCCTCTGTTTTCCTAATATTTCAGAATTTTTGGAGTTACATAAATGAGAACAATTCGTATCTTTGCAGACTGTTCTGTTTTTGATAAATTCTGTTTTCTTTGCATTGTGTGCTTATTTTGATGAATCTATGGTTTGTATTGGAGGTTATAAGCCATGGTAAAGTTGTAATACAGTAGATATAATGCAAGAACAAAATTTGAATGGGTTTTTTACAGTACTTAAAGTAAAGATTAGTTTTCTTATACTAACGGATCTCACGAAGGTTTTGTTGAGTTTTGTGTGATTGAAGTTTTCAAGTTTTGGGTGAGATTACGATGGATGAAGGAATAAGGAATAAGAAGAGACTAAGCTTGGGGATGCCCCATGGCACCCCAAGCCATTATCCAAAGAGAAGCAAGCAACTAAGCTTGGGGATGCCCGAGTGGTATCCCCTCTTTCTTCTAACAACCATCGGTATTTTACTTGGAGCTATATTTTTATTCGTCACATATCATGAGTTTTGCCTGGAGCGTCTTGTATGATATGAATCTTTGCTTGTTTTATTTTTTATTTTTAGTCATGAATCCTTGCTGGACACACCTATTTGAGAAAGCAAAATTATGCTATGACTTGTTAGAATTGCTCTCTATGCTTCACTTAAATCTTTATGAGCTATGGAATTGCTCTAGTGCTTCACTTATATCTTTTTGAGCACGGTGTGCTTTAGTAATTTTGAAGAAATGATCTCATGCTTCACTTAGATTTATTTGAGAGTTAGTAATTTTTTTAAATTCTCTCTTGCTTCACTTAAATTATTTTGAGAGAAGAAAATTTTATGCTCATGTTCTTCACTTAGATTTGTTTGAGCTATCAAAAGCAACAAATGAAATTAGTCCCAAAGTGATAGATATTCAAGAGGGATATAATAAAAACTTTCATGAAGATCATTGGACAAAATAAATTTGATTCCTTGTAATAGTTTTGCGATATGTTGATATAATATGTGAGTCATGTTGATGAGTAATTATGCTTGAGTAAGAATATTGGTGTTAAGGTTTGTGATTCCCTATGCAAGCACGAAAGTCAATATTTATGCAATGAAATTGCACCCTACTTGTGGTGCATTATTCAGTGTTAGTTATGCTTAATGCTCGCTTATGAGATTTTTTGTTTCTTGGTTGGATGCTTCTCAATCTTTTGCTAGCCTTCATTTGCACTAAGTATGATCACTACTTGTGCATCCAAAATCCTTAAACCTGTTTTGCCATATGAGTCCACTATACCTACCTATATGTGGTATTTCCGTGCCATTCTAAGCAAATTTGTATGTGCCATCTCTAATTTCAAAATAAATTTCTCTTTTGTGTGCTTGTACCGCTCATGAAACGGTAGGGGGTGGCTGATATATTTCCATGCTAGATGTGTTATTCTCAAGCTGATACGGCTAGCCATGGAAAGTGAAAGTATGGTTGAAAAAGGAATAAAGTTTATTTTCTGTTTGGGAACCACCTATGATATATCTAGCATGGAAAGTATTGGGACCTACTCGATCGTTTTCGTTGATAGGAAAAGCATGCCACCAAAATGTTTTATCTCTACTTTTTTTCGCTTTGAGCTCTGGCACCTCTACAAATCCCTACTTCCCTCTGCAAAGGGCCTTTCTTTTACTTTATTCAATTTTTATTTTATTTTGAGTCTCCATCTTCTCTTTTAAAGCACCAACTAAGGGGCACTATGATCGTACTTGAGCATTGGGTGTAGCTAATATGCGAGTATGTTTCATGAATGGATCAATGATTGAGCATAATGGGCTAGGGATAACTTGCTTTAGTGTTGATATTTTGAAAGACATGGTTGCTTGTTGATATGCTTGAGTATTGAAATCTTCATGTCAAAACTAGACTATTGCTTTGAATCATATAAAAGTCCAAATGCCCATGCTACAAAGAAAAGAATATGTGATGAACATGTTAGGCAGCATTCCACATCAAAAATTCTGTTTTTATCATTTACCTACTCGAGGACGAGCAGGAATTAAGCTTGGGGATGCTGATACGTCTCCAACGTATCTATAATTTTTGATTGTTCCATGCTGTTATATTATCATTCTTGGATGTTTTATAATCATTTTATAGCAACTTTATATCATTTTTTGGGACTAACCTAGTGACATAGTGCCCAGTGCCAGTTGCTGTTTTTTGCTTGTTTTTTACTTCGCAGGAAATCAATACCAAACGGACTCCAAACACAGCGAAACTTTTTGGCCATTTTTTCTGGACTAGAAGACACAAGTTGGGCCAAGAAAGTACCTGAGGGGGGCTCCGAGGGGAGCACAACCCACCAGGACGCGCCGGGGGGCCCAGGCGTGCCCAGGTGGGTTGTGCCCACCTCGGCCGCCTCCCGCATCGCCTCTTTGATCTATAAATACCCCAATATTCCAGAAACCCTAGGGGAGTCGACGAAAATCAATTCCAGCCACCGCAAGTTCTAGAAACTACGGATCCAATCTAGACACCATCACAGAGGGGTTCATCATCCTTATTGGTGCCTCTCCGATGATGCGTGAGTAGTTCATTGTAGACCTACGGGTCCATAGGTAGTAGCTAGATGGCTTCCTCTCTCTCTTTTGATTCTCAATACAATGGTCTCTTGGATATCTATTTGATGTAATTCTTTTTGCGGTGTGTTTGTTAGGATCCGATGAACTTTGAGTTTATGATCAGATCTATGTTTTTATCCATGAAAGTTATTTGAGTCTTTTGATCTCTTATATGCATGATTACTTATAGCCTTGTATTTCTTCTTCGAATCTTTGGTTTAGTTAGGCCAACTAGATCAATTTTTTTTGCCATGGGAAGAGGTGCTTTGTGATGGGTTCGATCTTACGGTGCTTGATCCCAGTGACAGAAGGGGAACCGACACGTATGTATCGTTGCTATTAAGGATAACAAGATGGGGTCTATTTCTACATAAATAGATCTTGTCTACATCATGTCATCATTCTTATTGCATTACTTCGTTTCTCCATGAACTTAATACACTAGATGCATGCTGGATAGCGGTCGATGTGTGGAGTAGTAGTAGTAGATGCAGGCAGGAGTCGGTTTACTAATCTTGGACATGATGCCTATATAATGATCATTTCCTGGATATCATCATAATTATTTGAGGTTCTATCAATTGCCCAACAGTAATTTGTTTACCCACCGTATGCTATTTTTCTCGAGAGAAGCCACTAGTGAAATCTACGGCCCCCGGGTCTGTTTTCTCATCATATATTTTCAGATCTGTTTTGCTATTTGCCTTTTTATTTATTTGCTACTTTTATTTTCAGATCTATATTTCCAAAAACCCAAAAATACCTCACTGAATTTTATTTGCTTTTATTTGCATCTATCAATCTAATACAACTTTCTCACGTCCGTTTGCCAATTTCTAGCGCCGTTACCCGAAAGGGATTGACAACCCCTTTAACACGTCGGGTTGCAAGTATTTGTTCTTTGTGTGCAGGTGTTGTTTACATAGTGTTGCTTGGTTCTCCTACTGGTTCGATAACCTTGGTCTCATCACTGAGGGAAATACCTACCGTTGCTGTGCTGCATCATCCCTTCCTCTTTGGGGAAATACCGACGTAGTTCAAGCAAACATCAATGCTTAAAGAAGTTATTTTTCCGAGGTTTTGAGTCCCTAGATATTTAATGACTGATGGTGGTTCACATTTTATTCATGGTGCTTTCCGTAAAATGCTTGCTAAATATGATGTCAACCATAGAATTGCATCTCCATATCACCCTCAGTCTAGTGGTCAAGTAGAATTGAGCAATAGAGAGATTAAATTAATTTTGCAAAAGACTGTTAATAGATCTAGAAAGAATAGGTCTAAGAAACTTGATGATGCATTATGGGCTTATAGAACTTCTTATAAAAACCCTACGGGTATGTCTCCGTATAAAATGGTTTATGGAAAAGCTTGTCACTTACCTCTTGAACTAGAACATAAAGCGTATTGGGCTATTAAAGAGCTCAACTATGATTTCAAACTTGCCGGTGAGAAGAGGTTATTTGACATTAGCTCACTTGATGAATGGAGAACCCAAGCCTATGAGAATGCCAAGTTATTCAAAGAAAAAGTTAAAAGATGGCATGACAAAAGGATACAAAAGCGTGAGTTTAATGTAGGTGATCATGTTTAGCTATACAACTCTCGTTTAAGAGTTTTTGCAGGAAAGCTTCTCTCTAAATGGGAAGGTCCTTACATTATCGAGGAGGCCTATCGTTCCGGTGCCATTAAGATCAACAATGCCGAAGGCACCAACCCGAAGGTGGTAAACGGTCAAAGAATCAAACATTATATTTCAGGTACTCCCATAAATGTCGAGACGAATATTATCAATACTGTAACACCGGAGGAGTACATAAAGGACACTTTCCAGAATGTTTCAGACTCCGAAAAGGAATAGGTATGTGGTACGGTAAGTAAACCGACTCCAAAACTGTTCTAATGGCAATTTTTCTCCATTTTGGAATATTAAAAAAATTAGGAAAATTAAAAGTGGTCCGAAAAGTGCACGAGGAAGCGACAAGGTAGGGAGGCGCGCCCTACCCCCTGGGCGCGCCCCACCCTTGCCGCCGCCTCGTGTGCCCTCCGGACTCTGTTTTCTTGCACAATACTTCTTTTGGTCGGTAAAAATTCATTATATAATCTCTCGAAGGTTTTGACCACCATATCATGGCAAAACCCTCTATTCTTGTTTCGTGCTGTTTTGCCTGGCAGATCTGAAAATATGTCGTCCCAAGATTCGGAGGGAGAGAGCTATGTAGATGATTATATCACAAACCCAAAGATTTATGGGGATGTGGAGCATTATGGTTGGACTACAGAAGAAGAAGATTATGATCCAAAGGGAAAGGAGACAAGCTCAGATGAAGATGAAGCTCCATTACCCCAACCTGGGGACATGCACGTGGAGTTCAAAAAGTCAAGTCTCCCTAATAAGAGAAAGAAACCTAAGATCGAGTTTATCCCTTTCCGTCTTTTGCAGGAGAACAAGCAAGAATTATGCAAAAAGATATTACCATTGGAATAGGAGATCTCTGACCCGAGGGGGAAAAATCTAATCCTCAAGCGTAAGTTGAGGAAAAATGATAAAATTTCATCAGCTACAACTCCATCATCACCACCTCTGAAGAAAGAGATCTAAATACATGGGTATGGGCACTCCCCTTGGCAACTGCCAAGCTTGGGGGAGGTGCCCCGATATCGTATCACCATCACATCTTTACTTTTATCGTTTTTCTTAGTTCGATCCTTTTGGTTATATTTTGATCTAGTAGAATAAAGTTTTAGTATGATCTAGCTTTGAGTTTTGCTTCGAGATCTATCTATGTAATCGAGTCCGTGAGTTATATATAATAAAGAGTAGTTTTGAGTTGAGGGCTTTGCTTTCTTGCTATGATCTTGAGGGAATTTAATAAAAGAAAGAAATAAAAATAAATAAAAAGATCGTATAATGATCTTATGGAGAGTAATGACTTCACATATAAAGAGTATGATGAATAAAAGTTGTTGAGAGTTGACAAACATAGTTTTGGTCATTGCTACAATTAATAGGAAGTAATAAAGAAAGAGAGGTTTTACATGTAAATATACTATCTTGGACATCTTTTGTAATTGTGAGCACTCATTAAAATATGACATGCTAAAAAGTTGATGTTGGACAAGGAAGACAACATAATGGGTTATGTTTTCTTATATCCGAATAGAAGTTATAGTGTCTTGGATCCTCCAACATGTTGAGCTTGCTTTTCCTTCTTATGCTAGCCAAATCCTTAGCACCAAGTAGAGATACTACTTGTGCATCCAAACATCCCTTAAACCAGTTTTGCCATGAGAGTCCACCATACCTACCTATGGATTGAGTAAGATCCTTCAAGTAAGTTGTCATCGGTGCAAGCAATAAAAATTGCTCTCTAAATATGTATGATCTATTAGTGTGAAGAAAATAAGCTTTATACGAACTTGTGATATGGAAGAAATAAAAGCGATGGACTACACAATAAAGTTCTTTATCACAAGCGGCAATATAAAGTGACATTCTTTTGCATTAAGATTTTGTACATCCAACAATAAAAGCGCATGACAACCTCTGCTTCCCTCTGTGAAAAGCCTATATTTTACTTTTGTATTCTACCCTTATAGAAGAGCCATGGTGATCTTCACCTTTCCTTTTTACACTTTTTCTTTTGGCAAGCACTATGTGTTGGAGAAGGATCCAGATATATATATCCACTCGGATGTAGGTTTTCATAAAGTATTATTGTTGACATTACCCTTGAGGTAAGAGGTTGGGAGGCGAAACTATAAGCCCCTATCTTTCTCTGTGTCCAATTGAAACTTTGAACCCATAAGTATCGCGTGAGTGTTAGCAATTGTGAAAGATTAAATGATAGTTGAGTATGTGGACTTGCTGAAAAGCTCTTGAATCGACTCTTTCCGATGTTATGATAAATTGCAATTGCTTCAATGACTGAAATCATAGTTTGTTAGTTTTCAATGAAATTTCCGATTCATACTTTACCTTGTGAACGAATTGTTACTTTAGCATAAGAAATTATATGATGCTGTTCTAAAGATGATCATGATGCCCTCATGTCCGTATTTTATTTTATTGACACCTCTATCTCTAAACATGTGGACATATTTTTCGATTTCGGCTTTCGCTTGAGGACAAGCGAGGTCTAAGCTTGGGGGAGTTGATACGTCCATTTTGCATGATGCTTTTATATTGATATTTATTGCATTATGGGCTGTTGTTACACATTCTAGCACAATACTTATGCCTTTTCTCTCTTATTTTACAAGGTTTACATAAAGAAGGAGAATGCCGGCAGCTGGAATTCTGGACTGGAAAAGGAGCGAATCTGAGAGACCTATTCTGCACAACTCCAAAAGTCCTGAAACTTCACGGAGAATTATTTTGGAATATATAAAAAATATTGGGCGAAGAAAGCACCTGAGGGGACCCACCAGGCAGCCACAAGAGTGGGGGCGCGCCCTACCCCCTAGGCGCACCTCCCTACCTTGTGGGCCCCCTGGCAGGCCTACGGTGCCCATCTTCTGCTATATGGTGTGTTTTGACCTGGAAAAAAAATCAGAAGGAAGGTTTTGGGACGAAGCACTGCCGTCTCGAGGTGGAACCTGGGCAGAACCAATCTAGGGCTCCGGCGGAGCTGTTCTGTCGGAGAAACTTCCCTCCGGGAGGGGGAAATCAAAGCCATCGTCATCACCAACGATCCTCTCATCTAGAGGGGGTCAATCTCCATCAACATCTTCACCGGCACCTTCTCCTCTCAAACCCTAGTTCATCTCTTGTATCCGATCTTTGTCTCAAAACCTCAGATTGGTACCTGTGGGTTGCTAGTAGTGTTGATTACTCCTTGTAGTTTACGCTAGTTGGTTTATTCAGTGGAAGATCATATGTTCAGATCCTTAATGCTATTCAATACCCCTCTGATTATGAACATGAATATGCTTTGTGAGTAGTTACGTTTGTTCCCAAGGACATGGGAGAAGTCTTGTTATAAGTAATCATGTGAATTTGGTATTCGTTCGATATTTTGATGAAATGTATGTTGTCTTTCCTCTAGTGGTATTATGTGAAAGTCGACTACATGACACTTCACCATGATTTGGGCCTAGGGGAAGGCATTGGGAAGTAATAAGTAGATGATGGGTTGCTAGAGTGACAGAAGCTTAAACCCTAGTTTATGCGTTGCTTCGTAAGGGGCTGATTTGGATCCATATGTTTCATGCTATGGTTAGATTTATCTTAATTCTTCTTTCGTAGTTGTGGATGCTTGCGAGAGGGGTTAATCATAAGTGGGAGGCTTGTCCAAGGAAGGACAACACCCAAGCACCGGTCCACCCACATATCAAATTATCAAAGTAACGAACGCGAATCATATGAGCATGATGAAAACTAGCTTGACAGTAATTCCCATGTGTCCTCGGGAGCACTTTGCTTTATATAAGAGTTTGTCCAGGCTTGTCCTTTGCTACAAAAAGGATTTTGCCACCTTGTTGTACCTTAGTTACTTTTGTTACTTGTTACCTGTTACGAATTATCTTATCACACAACCATCTGTTACCGATAATTTTAGTGCTTGCAGAGAATACCTTGCTGAAAACCGCTTGTCATTTCCTTCTGCTCCTCGTTGGGTTCGACACTCTTACTTATCGAAAGGACTACGATAGATCCCCTATACTTGTGGGTCATCAGTGCGCCCCTGCCTATGCGTGCGTGTGCCCAGCCATCGCTGTCTAGCAGCTGCGCCACCGCGTATGGGCCGACCTGAATTAATTTAGGGCTAATCCCCTGTTGGCCCAAATCCCCCCTGTTTAGACTAACTAAACCCCTAGATGGCACCGACATGTGGCCCCAAGTGCTAAAATAAACCTCTAAATAAAATGCTAGTCTATTACATGTGGGACCCACCGTTAGATTAATCCAGGAGGTAAAATTAAATAATATGCTAATTAAAGTGTGTGCCAATGACACCTGGGCCCCATTTGCAGTTTGACCAGTCAACAGTCAAACCGTTGACTGGACTGTTGACTGGGTCAACTGGGACCCCCCGGCCCCACTGTCAGCCTCACAAAGCTCCTGGCTGGGTACACTTCTGGGTGTGTCTAGCAATTTAGCTATTTAATTGTTGAATTAATTTAATTCCAAAAAATGTTTAAAACTTTGAAAATTATTAGAAAAATAACCGTAGCTCGGATGAAAAAGTATTATACATGAAAGTTGCTCAGAAAAATATGACAAATCTGGAAACGTAGTCCGTTTGTCTGCCACACGTCCCTTGCATAGCGAAAATGAAACTGCCCCCCTCCATTTCGTCTGTCCGAAAATGCCAAACACCAGGAAAACATTCCCGGATGTTTCCCCCCTTCCCCGGTATCGTGTAGCCCTGCGTTAGAACACCCCTAGCATCGCGTATCGTCATGTCATGCTTAGTAATGCACCTATGTGCTTTGTATTTACTGTTTCTTCCCCCACTTTTCTCCGATAGACCCCGAGACCGATGCTTCCTCTGTGATCGACTGCGTCGACAACGACCCCTCCTTCTTGTCTGAGCAACCAGGCAAGCAAACCCCCTTGATCATTCCGATATCGCCCATTCTATTCTCTCTCATGCTTGCATTAGATTTTGCTACTGTACTTAATTTCTCCTATTCTGATGCATAGCCTGCTTTTGTAACCTGCTGTTGTACCTTACCTGCTTACCCTAAACTGCTTAGTATAGGTTGGTTTGTGATCCACCAGTGACCCCTCACCTTGTCCCAGTTGCCTCGGCTTGATGACCGGTGACTCGATCAGCGTGATCGACGTCCAGAGCCCGACACATCACATCACACCCCCCTAGTTGTACGACTCTGCAGAGCTACTATCGAGTGTCGAGGGTGATACCTCGTAATGAACTCCTGATGATAACTCTGTAGTGTAGCTATTCGGTCGTGGTCATCGAGGGTGATTCCTCCTTCACCACTCCTGATACGACTCTGTCGTGCAACACCTCAAGTGTGAACCTCGAGGGTGATTCCTCCTAAGTTCAGCTTGATGATTACATCGAGAGGATTCCATCGAGGGTGATTCCTCGGGTTTCCGCCTTGATGTTACAAAAACACAGTTACCTTTACATGTAGCCCCCGTGCACTGTTATTATGGGACTGAAGGGATAGGCAGTACCATCCTGGTAGAGGTGGACCTAAGTTCCCGACAATCTTTGGTTAGTCGGGTCAGCCCTGAGGGGTACCCGTGAGTTGATGTGAAAGTCGGGCGGGCCCAGAGAGCACCCGTGAGATAATTACGAGGCACGGCCGGGCAGGTAGACCGCCCTAGAGAGAGAGGGTTGTGCCTGGCCCTTGCCGTATTTCCTCGAGACGGGGCGACAGGGTCACATTATCGTGAGTCTCTGCTCGTATCCGCGAGCTCCTAATAAACTAAAGGTTTGGGTATTTGTTCTAAGTTGGCCACTGACCTTTACGCACTAACCACCACGCGGGAACAGTTATGGGCACTCGACATTGTGGTATCAGCCGAAGCTTTGTCAGACGTCCAGTCTAGCATTGCGGGACGGTCGGATCGCGTCGACCATCCGAGGTGGCACTAGTTTTCACCCTGCGCGCAACGACCCGGAGTGCGATGGGCCCAAGACCCTGGAGCGCTTAGGATGTAGACCGGCGGGGACCTCTCTGCTGAGCCTAGGTAGGGTGCGATGTGTTGATCTTCCGAGGCCAGGCATGGACCCAAGAAAGTGTGTCCGGCCAGAGTAATCAAGCGTGTTGGGTAATATGGTGCACCCCTGCAGGGAAGTTATCTATTCGAATAACCGTGTCCATGGTAACGGATGCTCAGAATGGTATCCTGATCTATTACAACTAGAATGGATACTTGAGATATGTGATGGATATGTGGCCCTGGCATTGCTTCCTCACAGGGAGTCGAGGAAGGATCTCTGGGCATTAATATTACAACATGTTTGTTAATTAATATGCTATTATGTACTCTTCTGAATGCTGCAAGATGCTTGAAGATGCTAGTCTTCGATAGGCTAGGCCTTCCCTTCTATTCTGGCATTCTGCAGTATAGTCCATAGATACAACCCTTCCATTTGATACCAATGCATACTTAGTATAGATCTGATGCTTGCGAGTACTCTGGATGAGTACTCACGGTTGCTTTGCTACCCCTTTTCCCTCTTCTTCCTTCTTTCCGGTTGTTGCGACCAGATGGTGGATCCCAGGAGCTAGAAGCCACCCCCGTCGACTACTACTACTACCCCGAGGGTGCCTACTACTACGTGGAGACCGTCGATGGCCAGGAGTAGTTAGGAGGTCCCAGGCAAGAGGCCTTACCTCTTCGATCGTTGTTACTTTTGTGTTTGCCTTCTTAAGGCTGTCTTGTTTAACTTATGTTTGTACTCAGATATTGTTGCTTCTGCTAACTCTTGTGCTTTCGAGCTTCTGTATTCGAGCCCACGAGGCCCCTGGCTTGTAATATGAAGCTTGTTTTATTTTAATTTATGTCTAGAGTTGTGTTGTGATATCTTCCCGTGAGTCCTTGATCTTGATCGTACACATTTGTGAGTATGATTAGTGTACGATTGAATCGGGGGCGTCACAACCGCCAGTAGTATATTGTATTTAATATAGACATTTTGTCAACAGACATGTCACATCCATCAGTTGTACTGAAAAGCGGGTTTAGAAAACTCCCCTCTTTCACTTATCTTCTTGAAGTCTTCTTCGTTCGCTCTCTATCTTCTCCATTGTTTCTTCAGTCTGATTCTTCTAGTAGTTGGTGTTATATGAAGTTTTCAGATCATACAAGGAATCCATGGTAGAGATATTCTTCCTATAGAAATAAGAAGATAGCAAGCAAAAGGTTAGTACTCTGCTCAACGATAATGTAAAGTTGCTTCTCCTCTATTATATATAAATTTTTCTTATATCAGTCCTTTGCATAATCGATAATCATTTAGATGGCATGACATATATAAAGAAAATTTCATTATACAATGTACCTACGTGTGTTCTAAAAATCTTCTTCTTTGTTAACTGATATTTTTGTGGTGTTCTGACATGTGAAATGTTTTCCTGAATTTTTGTACCTGTGTGTGTTCTTAATCTTCTTCTTAGTTGAATCTAAAATGCGAAACAAATGTAAATTTTTTCTTATAAATTAATTAATTTTCAACCTTTTAATCTAAACTTATTACTGGTTTACATCAACATTTCAAGCACTCTGTTCATACTTTATTATATCAAGTATCATGTTGCATACCATATGTGAAATGTGTTAAATGTCACTACATAGAACAAATAACATATATAAATTGTGAAATGTGAATTGTAGTGGTTCCTTTTAGTGGTTAAATGTTATAATAAATGAAATGGAATTAATACAGAGAATGTAATTGCTTTGGTCTTACATGTAACTGAAATTAGATTTAATTATATAATTTTTTATATAGTTTATATGATTTCTCAATCTTTCAATACATGAGTTAATATGACTTGCAATGAACATTTCAAACTTATTATAAATACCTTTTTATATGAAGTATGTACATATCTTAATTTGAACATATAAATAGATTTTATTTTTTTGTGAAATGATTGGCTAATATATTTTTTGTAAATATCAGTTGTAATGTCAGAATCTAATGGTTTATCAGCTTTACGATCAAATGATTCAATTTTTTTTGATGTTTCTGAATGTGATGCTAAAACTCTGAGAAGTTCTTACAAAAAGGTTGCAGGTGTGATCAATAAGTTTGATCTTGTGAAGAAGAACCTTGTCAAGGAAATTGATTTTGGAGGTATTCTAACTCTGCCTCAAATAAACAAGATTGATAGAAAATTCATCGTACTACTTTTATGCAATATTGGTCCTGACAAAAGAACTATTAAGATCAATGAAAAATTAAGTCCGAGTATTACTGCAAGTGATGTTCTTCGTATACTCCAAATCCCAATTGGTTAAAAAACTTTGAAAGGACTAGATTGCCAATCTATTGAAGAAAAAATTGAATTCATAAGAATTGCAATGGGTTCAGTTACTTATTATGCTGATGAGCTCAATAGCATGAAGGTTGTTGAAATGATAATAACAAGGGATTATCCAGGTGGTATGGACAAAACCCAGTCAGATCAGTTCAAAACTTCATTTGTTTGCTATGTAATGGGTAATTTTCTTATTGGAAGAAGCAGTGCAAACCATGGAGCAAAGGGTTTTTGGGGATCTCTTCTAAAAACTGAAGACATACCACTGTACAATTACTGTGAGGCTGCATTGAATGAAATAATGAATGCAGCAAGGAAGGTCCAGCATGATATAAAAATGAAGAAGAAAATTAACTACATATCTAGCTGCCCACTACTACTGCAGGTAAAATTAGTACATGCGTTCTTTCTGGAAAGTATGAAAAAATAAATACATATCTAACTGCGCACTACCACTATAGCATGAAAGTTGCTGAATATTGTTGACAATTATTTTCCATTTACAGGCTTTGTTTCTTGACAGTATAAATCTAGGTTTTCTTAACATACAAGATCATATAGTACCAACTATAACAACTTTTGATTGTGAGAGGTTAGCCAAGATGATAGAAGCAGTCAGACAAAACATGAACGAACACTCGTTCGGTGAGATTGAGGTAATTTTAAAATTGATTTGCATCATGATTGTTCTAATATTATTTTAATGATTGACACAAAATAATTGAATTCTAACACTTTTTCCTATGCAGATAAGGATTCGAAGTACAATGAAACAAAATCTGCAAAAAGTAAAATAAAACATCATTCGGTATCTACTTTGGAAATGATTTTGCAAAAAATGGTAACAAGATAGTTCACATCCAAAATCCTGTTATGATGAAGCCTTTCTCTATTGGAAAGTCTGAAGGCAATAAGTACCTGCAAGCATGTATACAAGGAACAATATCTAGCGGTATCCATTTTTTAAGAATAATATAATTTTAGGATTTGGTATCAAGTAAGTATATAAAAGTACTAACATTTTATCTTGTGTATGGTGTATGGTCAGCTATCCATATTACAATTAATAGATTTGAAATGGCACAATGCAAGTATTATACGACATTTCAACGAATTCAAGTCTGATACTATGCCAGATAGCCGTGGTGATAGCAACATTATGGTGAATGTAGATTCTTTACTTGCAAGAATATTGGTTGATAACATGGAATTAGCCAAAAAAATGCAGCAACATACTTCTTCGGAAAGTCATGGGATATCAATAAATAAAAATATATCATGTACAAATAAAAGGTCAACAAATGAAGTGACTGCTGAAGATTCAATAAGTGACTGTAAGTTAGCACACTTTAATTTTAATAAATTATTTAAATTCTTAAATATAAACTGAATAATTGTATATTAAATTTAAATTGTACTGATTCTAGGTACTTCAAAACGACTGAAAACGTCCTCTACCTTAATGTTACAAGGTAAATAATTCTCTATTACATATATTTTATATTCTTAATAAATTTGTTGTATTGACTTTACGTACTTACGATGCTACTTTATCTTTCTCTACCATTATAAACACGTTTAATTTGTAGTTCAAGAATCTATTCAGAAAACAGTTAAAACTGTCAATCGAGGAGAACAAGTTCTCATAATTGAAGATGCGGATCGTGCAAACAAATTTATTGAAAAAACCAATGATTTATCATTTGTTTCTACCTTTGAGACACCCAAGTGTGTTATGAAGATGCAGCCGCTTTCACCTGCTACAATTGCTGCTCGGATGTCTGAAACTGCCGTGGCATATAGATTGTCGCAAAGTGAAGACAATTTGAATCTAAATGCCAGATAATTGGAAGCAGAGTTCACTGATTCTCCCCTCATAAAGATATCAGTAAGTAATGGTCGAAAAGCAAAAAAACCCATGGTTATTTGGTGTACAAAGACCTTCAAGATCTTTATTTGTAATAACAAACTTCTCTAACTGGTTGTTACACAGCAAAGATGAAGATATAACAGGGTATGTACATTATATCATATCTTTAATTAATCATGCATAAACAACACAATATTATGTTTTATTAACCTGTTAACCATTTATATTGATGACTATGGATTATTAACTATACACCAAGATATATTGAAGTTACATGAATTGAGTGAAAAGAAATTTTTGTACTATTCAAGACATTTAGCTATGAAGTTTTTGATATATCTATTCATAGACTTGTTCAGCATGATAAATTTATGTATGGTTCTAAAAAGAAGTAAAGATGGAGACACATAATGGAGTCAAATTTTGCGGTATGAATTTGTTATCAAGCTTTTATATACGTTCCTTGTATATAATTGATGACCCACAAGTACAGGGGATCAATCTTAGTCCTTTCGATAAGTAAGAGTGTCGAACCCAACGAGGAGCAGAAGGAAATGACAAGTGGTTTTCAGCAAGGTATTCTCCGCAAGTACTGAAATTGTCGGTAACCAATAGTTTGATAGCAAGATAATTTGTAATGAGCAATTAATAGTAACGGTAAATAAAGTGCAGCAAGGTAGTCCAATCCTTTTGTGGCAAAGGACATGCCAAAATGGTCTCTTATGATAAGCAAAGCGTTCTTGAGGGTACACGGGAATTTCATCATATCACTTTCATCATGTTGGTTTGATTCGTGTTCGCTACTTTGATAATTTGACATGTGGGTGGACCGGTGCTTAGGTGCTGTTCTTACTTGAACAAACCTCCTACTTATGATTAACCCCCTCACAAGCATCCGCAACTACCAGAAAAGTATTAAGATAAAATCTAACCATAGCATTAAACTTTTGGATCCAAATCGGTCCCTTACGGAATAGCGCATAAACTAGGGTTTAAGCTTCTGTCACTCTAGCAACCCATCATCTAATTACTACTCCACAATGCATTCGCTTAGGCCCAAATAAGGTGAAGTGTCATGTAGTTGACGTTCACATGACACCACTAAGGGAATCACAACATACATATCATCAAAATATCGAACACATATCAAGTTCACATGATTACTTGCAACAAGATTTCTCTCGTGACCTCAAGAACAAAAGTAACTACTCACAAATGATAATCATGCTCAAGATCAGAGGGGTATTAAATAGCATAATGGATCTGAACATATAATCTTCCACCAAATAAACCATATAGTAATCAACTACAAGATGCAATCAACACTACTAGTCACCCACTAGCACCAATCTAAGGTTCCGGTACAAAGATTGAACACAAGAGATGAACTAGGGTTTAGAGGAGATGGTGCTATTGAAGATGTTGATGGAGATGGCCCTCCCAAAGATGGGAGAGTTGTTGATGATGACGATGACGATGACGATGATTTCCCCCTCCGGGAGGGAAGTCCCCCCGGCAGAATCGCTCCGCCGGAGGGCAAAAGTGCTCCTGCCCAAGTTCCGCCTTGAGACGGCGGCGCTTCATCCCAAAAGTCCTCTCCTTATTTTTTCTAGGTCAAAATGACTTATATACCAGAAGAGGGGCATCGAAGGTGGGCCGAGGAGGGCACAACCCACCAGGGCCCGCCTGGGGGGCCTGGCGCGTCCAGGTGGGTTGTGGCCACCTGGTGGGCCCCTTGTGGTAGTTATTTGCTCCAATAATTCTTAAATAATCCATAAAAAATCTCCGTGAAGTTTCAGCTTAATTGGAGTTGTGCAGAATAGGTAGCTCTAACGTGCTTTTTCTGGTGCAGAATTCTAGCTGCCGATATTCTCCCTCTTTGTGTAAACCTTGCAAATTATGAGAGAAAAGGCATTAGAATTACTCCCAAAAGCATTATTATGCATAAAAACATTATAAATAACAGTAGGTAAACATGATGCAAAATGGACGTATCAACTCCCCCAATCTTAGACCTCGCTTGTCCTCAAGCGAAAAACCGATATCGAAGAACATGTCCACATGCTTAAAGAGAGAGAGGTGTCGATAAAAATAAAATACGGACATAGAAGCATCATGTATATTATTATAATAGCAACAAATTTATCATAGAACTCTTATCACATAACTTTTGTCATAAACTTCTCATGAACAAGTAACAATTCATCACAACATCTAAGTATAAAGCATACACTCTATTGAAAACCAACAAACTATGTTCTCAGTCAACTTTGCAACTACAATTCATCATCTTTTGAGGAAGGGTCACGTATCGGAGCCTTTAGGCAAGTCCACATACTCAACCATCATTTAATCTTCTATGATTGCTAACACTCATAGCATACCCATGAACAAAAAGTTTCAACCAGATACATAGAAAGATAGGGGCTTATAGTTTCGCCTCCCAACGTATTCACCTCAAGGGTGATGTCAACAATAATAACTCATGCCCACCCATATTCAACTGGATATATGTGCCTAGATCTTTCCTCACCACATGATGCTTGCAAAAGAGAAAATAAAAAAGAATAGAGAAGAATACTTTGACTCTTGCATAAAAGTAAATACATAAGGGTAAAAGATAGGCCCTTCGCAGAGGGAAGCAGAGGTTGTCATGCGCTTATTTGTTTGTATGCCAAATCCCTTAATGCAAAAGAACGTCACTTTATATTTCCCCTTATGATAGCAACCTTTATTATGCATTCCGTCCCTTTTATTACTTTGCCATCACAAGTTCGTACAACGCTCAATTTTCTCTTACACTAAATGATCCAACACATTTAGAAGCAATTTTTATTTCCTTATTGCACCGATGACAACTTACTTGAAGGATCTTACTCAATCCATAGGTAGGTATGGTGGACTCTCAAAATAAGATTTTGGTTAAGGGTTTTGGATGCACAAGTAGTATCTCTACTTAGTGCGGAATTTTTGGCTAGAAAAGATATTGAGCAAGCACCACATGTTAAAGGATCTATGACAATATAACTTCTATGTGAATATGAACAAACATAAATCATTACGTTGTCTTCCTTGTCCAACGTCAACTATTTTGACACAAAATGTTTAATGGGGTTCACAATCATAAAAGATGTGTGAGATAGTGTATTTGCATGTGAATCTTCTCTTCCCTTATTAATTCTTTCATGAGTTGCATCATTGACCAACGCTATGTTTGTCAATCTCCAACAGATTTTACCACTTATACTTTTCCTTATGTGATGTCATTACTTACCATAAGATTAGCATATGATCTTTTTCATTTATTTTCCTTTCTTTTTATTAAGACATAAAAGTAAATAATGCAAAACTCAAACTACTCTTTATTATATATCTCGCACACGATTACATCGATTGATAGACCACTAAGCAAACACTTGAAAAGAAAGGATCAAACTAAAACTTTTATTCAACTAAATCAAAAGATAACTAAGGATCAAACTAATATAAGTAAAGGAAAAAGATAGTGATTGTGATACGATACCGGGGCACCTCCCCCAAGCTTGGCACAAGCCAAGGGGAGTGCCCATACCCGATACTCAAGTCTCCTTTGGCGATGCAGAAGGTGGTGGTGGTGATGAGGTAGTAGCGAGTTTGTCCTTCAGGCTCAAAAGATACTCCAATCTTTGGATGACACCCTGAAGGGCAATGATGTGCTCTTGCAATAAAATATTTTCACAGGCGAGATATTTGTTTTGAACACGAACCGTTTCAATGATCCTAAAGGCTTCAATCTCAGTAGGAGTGAGATATTCATAGTATGGTTGAAGGATATCTTCTTCTTCTTCCTCCAGGGGCAAGGTCTGCTCTATAGCTGTGGCTTGATCTCCAGTAGCTTCCTTGCTCTTTTCCCCCTTGAAGGCTTCTTTGGGTTCTTCTCTCTTCAATTCAATCTTCATCAACCAAGCATCCTCTTCTACGTCGTTGGAGGGAGAAGAAGGTATGATGCTTAGCTTGACAAATTTGGCAAAAAACAGCGAGAAAAGAAAATAGAAGATTTCTCCGCGATACAGTGGCCAATAGGTTCGGGGGGTATATAAAGATTTTTTCTTGGGAAACAAGCAAACGAGAGAAAAACGGAGTACGGAAGGTACCCGAGGTGGGCACAACCTACCTGGGTGCGCCTGGCATGCCAGGCTGCCAGGCGCGCCCTGGTGTCTTGTGCCCACCAGGGTTGCCTTCCTGGTTGTTTCTTATTTTCCTAATTTTTGTTATATTCCAAAACTGACAAAAAACGTTTTTACGGATTTTTCGGAGTCCGTTTACTTACCGTATCACGTACCTCCTCTTTTTTCACGATTCTTGAGTGTTCCGGAAGGTTTCTTTTATGTGTTCCTCCGGTGTCATGGTTTGAATAATATTGCTTTCAACATTAATAGGCGTACCTGAGATATAGTGTTTAATTCTTTGGCCATTGACAACCTTCGGTTTAGTGCCTTTGACATTATTTATTTTGATAGCTCCAGAACGATAAACTTCTTCGATAACATAAGATCCTTCCCATTTGGAGAGAAGCTTCCCTGCAAAGAATCTGAAACGAGAGTTGTACAAAAGGACATATTCACCCACTTTGAACTCACGCTTTTGGATTCTTTTATCATGCCCTCTTTTAACTTTTTCTTTAAACAACTTGGCATTTTCATAAGCTTCGGTTCTCCATTCATCTAGTGAGCTAATATCAAATAACCTCTTTTCACCGGCAAGTTTGAAGTCATAGTTGAGTTCTTTAATTGCCCAATATGCTTTATGTTCTAACTCAAGAGGCAAATGACAAGCTTTTCCATATACCATTTTATAAGGAGACATACCCATAGGATTTTTATAAGCTGTTCTGTAAGCCCAAAGTGCATCATCTAATTTCTTAGACCAATTCTTTCGGAACCTATTGATAGTTTTTTGTAGAATTAATTTTATTTCTTTATTGCTAAGTTCAACTTGACCACTAGACTGAGGATGATAGGGTGATGCAATTCTATGGTTAACATCATACTTAGCAAGAATTTTACGGAAGGCACCATGAATAAAGTGTGAACCACCATCAGTCATTAAATATATAGGAACTCCAAACCTTGGGAAAATAACTTCCTTAAGCATTTTAATAGAGGTGTTGTGATCAGCACTACTAGTTGGAATAGCTTCTACCCACTTAGTAACATAATCAACAGCAACCAAAATATGTGTATACCCATTAAAGGAAGGAAAAGGTCCCATATAATCAAAACCCCAAACATTAAATGGTTCAACTGCAAGAGAATAATTCATAGGCATTTCCTGACGCTTACCAATATTACCAATTCTTTGACATTCATCACAAGATAAAACAAACTTACTGGAATCCTTGAAGAGAGTAGGCCAATACAAACTAGATTGCAATACCTTGTGAGCAGTTCTATCTCCCGCATGATGTCCTCCATAAGCTTCAGAGTGACGTTTTCATAGGATTTGTTCCTGTTCATGCTCAGGTACACAACGTCTAATAATACCATCTACTCCTTCTTTGTAAAGGTGTGGGTCATCCCAAAAGTAATGTCCTAAATCATAGAAGAAATTTTCTTTTGTTGGTATGTGAAACTAGGTGGTATATATTTTGCAACAATGTAATTAGCATAGTCAGCATACCAAGGAGTGTTATGAGAAACATTTATTGCAGCTAGTTTCTCATCAGGAAAGCTATCATTAATAGGTTGTGGGTCATCAAGAATATTTTCTAACCTAGACAAGTTATCAGCTACGGGGTTCTCAGCTCCTTTTCTATCAGTGATATGTAAATCAAATTCTTGTAACAGGAGAACTGTAACACCCCCGGTGATTAGCAACAGTAATCACTTTTGATAATGACATGCCAGCGAGGTTAACACTGCATAATCATCATTAGCATCATATTGCATTTCAACTCCTAAGTCAAATTCAAATTTAAATGAAAGTGAAATATGAAAGTTGTCCAACATAAAAACTAAAATGTTCGATAAATAACAAATATTGCAGAGGCTAGTCTGAAATTGAAACCAACAAATAATAAAATAATTAGGTGGCTCTAACATAATTAAAACAGCTAGGATTAATGCATATTATTTATTATAAAAATCGTGTGAACTCCAATTGTCTCCAAACTAATTTTTGGTAGTGCTGGATAATACCTAGTATTTGTTGGAGCAATTGTTGTGTTTTACAAAAACCATTAGGAGGCCTGACTATTTACTAAACAGAGAAAGGAGAATAAAGAAAAAGATAAAAGAAAAATGAAACAGGAAAAGAAGAAAAGGGACCCCCTTCCCCTCCACCCCCGGCCTAACTGGGCCCCAGCCCAGCCGGCCGGCCCAGCTCCCGGCCCACCCCGCGCCTACTTGGCCTCCCCCTGGAGACCCCCCAAACCCTAATCCCCTCCCTCGCCGACGACCGCGCCCGCGCGCTCGCCCCGCCTTCGCCGGACACGCCGCCTCGCCCCGACCCCGACCCCGTCGCCGCTCGACGCCGTCGCCTCTCCACCACCGTCGCCGCCGTCATCCCCGGCTCCTCTCCGCGCCCACTGCCCTGACCCTGCCCCCCCACGGTGAGGCCCGGCCTCGGCCTCTGCCTCCCTCCCTCGCGCGCGTGACCGCACCTGCCCGCGCCCCTCGCCTCGCCTCTCCCTCCGCTACTCGCCGCGCCTCGCGCCTGCTCGCGCTGATGCGCGCACGCGCACGCTGCCCGCGCCCCGCGTCGGCTCGCTCTCACTGCGCCGTCCGCTGCGGCCGCCTCCACTGCTGTCGCCGCGCGCTGCGGCTGCTGCTGCCTGCGCTGGCCGCTGCATGCTGCCCCACACCGCGCGCCGCCGCCCGCTGCCGCTTCGGCCACCGCGCCGCCCCGCTCGCCTCCGGCCCCGCCGCCTGCGCCGCGCGCCGCCAACCCCCCTGCCGCTCCGGCCCCGCGCGCGCTGCCGCGCGCTGCCGCGGCCTCGCCCGCCCGCGCCCCTGTTCGCGCCCATGCCCCTGTTCGCGCCCGTGCCAGCGCGTGCCATTTGGGCACCGGACCTGTCCGGTCCCAAATGGGCACGCCCCAGACATGTCCGCCCCTGGTCCACTGACCAGAGGGGCCCACGCCAAAAAAAACGGAATTAAAAAAAAATAAAATTTAAAATAAAAATAAAAGTAATTAATTAATTAATTAATTAGTTAATTAATCCTGATTAGGTTAATCTAATTAACTAATTAGTGTTAAGTAAACAGTAACTAGTAATTAACTTAGTTAACCGCTGACATCAGCATGATGTCATGCTGATGTCATCATGAGCACTATTTCGGATAATGTTGAATTAAATAATTAATTAAATTCCAGAAATTAATAAAAACTTTAGAAAATCATATTAAATAATCCGTAACTCCGATGAAAATATTTTATACATGAAACTTGCTCAGAACGACGATACGAACCCGAATACGCCCTCCGTATTCCCGTCAGACGCTCGCAGCTATAAGAACATTGAACTTTTAGACCGATTTCAGTAAATGAATAGTGCCCAACTTTAATTAAATAAATCCAAATAAATTCCTAAATTAACTAAATCATTTAGTTAGGCAGTAGAACACCCCGACATATCATTTAGGCATGTCATACATGTTGTTTGCATTATCGCCGTGAATTTATTGTTTCTCTCCCCCTCCTTCTCTCTCTCGATAGACGCTGAGACCGACGGCGCTGCACCAGGATACGACTACTCTACCGACGAGCAGCCCGTTGACGACCTTCCCCTCTTGGCAGAGCAACCAGGCAAGCCCCCCCCCTTGAGCATTCCGGATATCGCCCATTCTATTCTCCTGCTTGCATTAGATTTTGCTACTGTTAATGTATGCTCCTATTCTTATGCATAGCCTGCTGTTGTAACCTGTTCATTGCTACCTTATCTGCCTATGATAAACTATTTAGTATAGGTTGGTGATGAACCATCAGTGACCCCACCACCTTATCCTTGATGCCCCTGCTTGATCATCGACGACTCGATCAATGTGATCGTCGACCAGAGACCGACACCTCACTTCACACCCCCTTAGTTGTACGACTCTCCATAATTATTATCGAGTGCCGAGGGTGATACCTCGTAACGCACTCACGATGAATACTCTGCAGTATAGCTGTTTGGTCGTGGTCATCGAGGGTGATTCCTCCTTCTCCACTTCCGATACGACTCTGTCGTGCAACCCTCAGTGTGAACCTCGAGGGTGATACCTCATACGTTCGCCCTGATGATTTCGTCGAGTGGAATCCGCCGAGGGTGATTCCTCGGGTTTCTCCCTTGATGTTATGACCACACGATTACTTGACCTCTGTTACAGGCGGGTCCACCCTGGTGGGTACCCGCTGGGGATCTATGATTTCGGGTGTGCCGGAAGGGCACTCGAGTGTGACATTGTGGCGGAGCATCAGAGACTCTGATTGTCTCCGCTTGATACTAATTGAGCCTATTGGATTTGGGTGTGTGATCTGAGTGGGTCGACGTGCCCTATACGCACTACCACCACGCGGGATAATGGTTATGGGACCCTCTGCAAAGTACGTTTCTCCCGAAAGCTCGTCTGACGTCACGATTCACCGTGCGGGCTGATTGTCGGGATTGGGCTGGATACTTCACTGACGAGTTCAGTGTCGCGCCTGCACCCCGGCCAGTCTCGCAACGCGCAGGGTGCCCAGGGCGATGGCCCGAGACCTCTGGGTGCATAGGTTAGTCCGGCGTGCTGACCTCTCTGCCGAGCCTAGGTAGGGCGCTGCTTTGTGTTGATCTTCCGAGGACGGGCATTACACAGCAAGTGTGTCCGGCCAGAGTTGATCGAGCGTGTTGGGTAACAGTAGTGCACCCCTGCAGGGATGAATCTTCTATCGATAGCCGGTCCTACGGTAAAGGACGCTCAGTTTGTGTATCCCGATCTACTACTTAAACTGGATACTTGTTACTTAATTGAAGCTTCGGGATCGCTTTCTCGCTTGGGAGTCGAGGAAGGATCTTTAAGCTGTACTACAACATGTTTGTTAAATAAAATGCTATTCTACTCTCTTCTACTGCTGCAAGATGATGGCCTTGTGAAGATGTTTGAAGATGCTAGTCTTCGATAGGACTAGGCCTTCTCTCTATTCTGGCATTTCTGCAGCCCAGTTCAAATATACAGCCTTTCTCCATTGATAATGTTGCATATGTAGTATAGATCCTTGCTTGCTGAGTACTTCAGATGAGTACTCACGGTTGCTTTACTTTCTCTTTTCCCCATATACCCCACATTGATGATACATCAGACGATGGAGTCCTGGAGCTAGATGCCACCACCGGAGCTTACTACCAGGAGGGTCCAGAGGGTACTTACTACTGGATCGAGCCAGATGACCAGGAGTAGGATCGGAGGCTCCCAGGCAGGAGGCCAACGCCTTTCGATCTAGTGTCGCTGTTTGTGCTAGCCTTCTTAAGGCAAAACTTGTCTAACTATGTCTGTACTCAGATAATATTTGTATGACTGACTTATGTATTCGGATCTTCGGATCCCTGGTTTTTAATATTGTGGACCTCCGTTTAAATTGTGTTAGAGTTGTGTTGTGATATCTTCCCGTGAGTCCCTGTGCTTGATCGTACACGTTTGCGTGTATGATTAGTGTACGATTGAGTCGGGGGCGCCACAAGTTGGTATCAGAGCCGACTGCCTGTAGGAAGCCGCCTTCCAATTCCTTGGCTGAAGTTGAGTCTAGAAACTGAAAAACTAATTTACTAACTTGGCTGTGTGGCTTACGGGCCCACGTCGCCAACTGGGTGGTATTAGGATCTTTTATTCCTCGTCTATACTCTGGGACTCTGATCTCTCTTCTACTCGGGTTAAATAAATTTTACTAACACCGACACTTAGGATCTCGTAAATCCCGTCTACCCGGAGAGCTGGATATCTGTGCGATTTCCCTGTCATTGATCTGATTAGTCTGATAATCATTTTCCTTTCCATTGTTTTGTTTAACCTTTCTCTCCGAGTTGTGTTAAACTTCTCATTGTCATTTGACAAATCTGAATTTCCTCTGTTTCAGATGGACCGTTTGTTTGCACCGCGTCCTACGACACAGCTTGTGCTTCGCACTTGGGCTCGTAATACCTCTGGGTTTCCAACTGTCCTGATCGCTCTCATGACCAGACTTGGCTACCGTTGGTACCCTGAGTACTTGGTCTACGAGGATTACCGCGAGTTCAATCAGGAGCAGTACCATGCTGATGTTCGTATCTATGATCAGCAAAATGACTCAGACACCGAGCTACACCTTTTCCATGGTATTGGCGTGACGATTGAGATGGCAGTCCATGATGCCGCCTACTCTGCCGTCGCACGTCTCCGAGGACAGTTCAGCAATATCTTGGATGACTCTGAGTTCCGATACATTTCGTATGCCCCTGCTGGAGATGCTACTGGATACTACACAGCTATATGTGCCCCGTTCGAGCCTCGTCGCTATGACCCGCGCGTTCTGATTCAGTGCACTCAGGCTCTGGATCGCACTGTCCGGGCTCTTACCGTCGAGTTGGTTGCCACTCGAGCACGTCTTTACGATGCTATGACGCAGTTGCTACCCGCTGTTCGCGCTGGGATACATCCTGAGCACATCCTTTACCCGCGCAGGACTCAGATGTATGCTGGTATTGATTGGCCTGCTGTTGGAGGTCATACACCTGCACGTGGACCTCTTCTTACAGCTCGAGACCGGATTCTGCATCAGAGTGCACACGGAGAGTAGGATCCAGCAAGTTGATCGATCGTCGGTGTTCTCTAAACTCGACCTGAGGTTGGGTTATCACCAGATCCGTGTCCGTGAAGAGGATATTCCCAAGACTGCATTCGTCACTCGTTATGGCTCCTATGAATACACCGTCATGTCATTTGGCCTAACGAATGCTCCAGCAACTTTCTCCCGTCTGATGAATTATATATTCATGGATTACCTCGACAAATTCGTTGTGGTTTATTTGGATGATATCCTGATTTATTCTAAGAATAAACAAGAACATGCTGAACACCTCCGTTTGGTACTAGAAAGGCTCCGAGAACATCAGTTGTATGCCAAGTATTCCAAATGTGAATTTTGGCTTTCTGAAGTAACTTACCTTGGACATGTGATTTCCAAGGATGGAATTGCTGTTAACCCCGAACGAGTTCAGGCTATTCTTGACTGGACTCCCCCGAAGAATGTTAAGCAAGTCAGCAGTTTTCTCGGACTTGCTAGTTATTGCCGTCGATTCGTTGAGAACTTTTCCAAGATTGCAAAACCATTGACATATCTGCTTCACAAAGGTGTTAAATTTGAGTGGACAGAAAAATGTCAAGAAAGCTTTCAAACACTAAAAGATAAATTGACATCTGCCCCAGTATTAGCACCCCCGGATTCCCAAAAGGATTTCGTGATATACTGCGATGCCTCTCGTCAAGGATTAGGCTGTGTCCTAATGCAAGAACGCAAGGTGATTGCTTATGCCTCCCGACAATTGCGTCCTCACGAAGAAAATTACCCAGTGCACGATCTCGAACTTTCTGCGGTTATTTATGCCCTGAAGCTATGGCGACATTACCTTCTCGGTAACCGTTGTGAGATATATACGGATCATCAAAGTTTGAAGTATTTATATACTCAACCGGATCTGAACCTTCGTCAACAAAGATGGCTCGAGACAATAGCCGATTATGATATGAATATCTCATACACCCCTGGCAAGGCAAATGTAATGGCCGATGCTTTGAGCCGCAAGGCTTATTGCAGCAACCATATGGTTCAGGAATCACAACCTCTTCTTTATGAAGAGTTTCGTAAATTGAACCTCCACATTGTTCCACAGGGTTATCTCAATACCCTCGTTGTCGAACCAGATTTAGAACACATCATCAAAACTATGCAACGGTATGACTCTGAAGTTGAAAGGATCAAGCGATACCTTGAAAAAGGAAAACCGTCGGAGTTCCATCTTGATAATGATGGGATCCTATTTTTCCAACACCGTCTCTTCGTACCTAAGTTCAAAGATGAGAGAGAACACGTTATGATGGAAGCTCATGACACTCCTCTGTCAATTCATCCTGGTAGCACAAAGATGTACCGTGACATTTGCCAGAGATACTGGTGGCCCAATATGAAGCGAGATATTGCTCGTTATGTTTCTGAGTGTGACGTTTGCCGCCGCGTTAAAGCTCAACATCAATTCTCTTACAACAATAGCTATCAAGCTAGTCTGAAGATGGCACCGTTTGAAGTTCTATACGGTCGTAAGTGTCGAACCCCTCTGAATTGGTCAGAAACTGGGGAACGCTCACTCGTCGGACCGGACATTATTCAGCAAGCAGAAGATCAAGTCCGCATTGTCCGTGAACATTTGAAAGCTGCTCAGTCTCGTCAGAAGAGCAACTATGACCGAAAGCACCAGGAAATAGTCTATCAACCTGGCGAGCAAGCTTACCTCCGCGTCACTCCGTTGAAAGGCACTCATCGGTTCGGAATCAAAGGCAAGTTAGCTCCTCGCTACATTGGCCCGTTTCGTATTCTTGCCCGTCGAGGAGAAGTGGCATATCAATTGCAGTTGCCGCCTAATCTTTCCCAAGTACATGATGTTTTTCATGTATCCCAACTCCGTCGCTGCTTCAAGGATCCTATTCGAGCTGTGGATCACGAAGTGCTTGAATTACGGAAAGATCTGTCTTATCCAGAATATCCCATCCGTGTTCTTGATGAAGCTGAACGTCGGACTCGTCAAAAGTCAATCAAATTCCTCAAGGTTCAGTGGTCAAATCATTCTGAAGATGAGGCCACTTGGGAACGCGAGGATCGTCTTCGTGAAGAATACCCCTCTTTCTTTCAGTCTTCCTCTTAATTCTCGGGACGAGAATTCTTAATAGATGAGGAGAATTGTAACACCCCCGGTGATTAGCAACAGTAATCACTTTTGATAATGACATGCCAGCGAGGTTAACACTGCATAATCATCATTAGCATCATATTGCATTTCAACTCCTAAGTCAAATTCAAATTTAAATGAAAGTGAAATATGAAAGTTGTCCAACATAAAAACTAAAATGTTCGATAAATAACAAATATTCCAGAGGCTAGTCTGAAATTGAAACCAATAAATAATAAAATAATTAGGTGGCTCTAACATAATTAAAACAGCTAGGATTAATGCATATTATTTATTATAAAAATTGTGTGAACTCCAATTGTCTCCAAACTAATTTTTGGTAGTGCTGGATAATACCTAGTATTTGTTGGAGCAATTGTTGTGTTTTACAAAAACCATTAGGAGGCCTGACTATTTACTAAACTGAGAAAGGAGAATAAAGAAAAAGATAAAAGAAAAATGAAACAGGAAAAGAAGAAAAGGGACCCCCTCCCCCTCCACCCCCGGCCCAACTGGGCCCCAGCCCAGCCGGCCGGCCCAGCTCCCGGCCCACCCCGCGCCTACTTGGCCTCCCCCTGGAGACCCCCCAAACCCTAATCCCCTCCCTCGCCGACGACCGCGCCCGCGCGCTCGCCCTGCCTTCGCCGGACACGCCGCCTCGCCCCGACCCCGACCCCGTCGCCGCTCGACGCCGTCGCCTCTCCACCACCGTCGCCGCCGTCATCCCCGGCTCCTCTCCGCGCCCACTGCCCTGACCCTGCCCCCCCACGGTGAGGCCCGGCCTCGGCCTCTGCCTCCCTCCCTCGCGCGCGCGACCGCACCTGCCCGCGCCCCTCGCCTCGCCTCTCCCTCCGCTACTCGCCGCGCCTCGCGCCTGCTCGCGCCGATGCGCGCACGCGCACGCTGCCCGCGCCCCGCGTCGGCTCGCGCTCACTGCGCCGTCCGCTGCGGCCGCCTCCACTGCTGTCGCCGCGCGCTGCGGCTGCTGCTGCCTGCGCTGGCCGCTGCCTGCTGCCCCACACCGCGCGCCGCCGCCCGCTGCCGCTCCGGCCACCGCGCCGCCCCGCTCGCCTCCGACCCCGCCGCCTGCGCCGCGCGCCGCCAACCCCCCTGCCGCTCCGGCCCCGCGCGCGCTGCCGCGGCCTCGCCCGCCCGCGCCCCTGTTCGCGCCCGTGCCCGCGCGTGCCATTTGGGCACCGGACCTGTCCGGTCCCAAATGGGCACGCCCCAGACATGTCCGCCCCTGGTCCACTGACCAGAGGGGCCCACGCCCAAAAAAAAAACGGAATAAAAAAAATAATAAAAAAAAAATTTAAAATAAAAATAAAAGTAATTAATTAATTAATTAATTAATTAATTAGTTAATTAATCCTGATTAGGTTAATCTAATTAACTAATTAGTGTTAAGTAAACAGTAATTAGTAATTAACTTAATTAACCGCTGACATCAGCATGATGTCATGCTGATGTCATCATGAGCACTGTTTCGGATAATGTTGAATTAAATAATTAATTAAATTCCAGAAATTAATAAAAACTTTAGAAAATCATATTAAATAATCCGTAACTCCGATGAAAATATTTTATACATGAAACTTGCTCAGAACGACGATACGAACCCGAATACGCCCTCCGTATTCCCGTCAGACGCTCGCAGCTATAAGAACATTGAACTTTTAGACCGATTTCAGTAAATGAATAGTGCCCAACTTTAATTAAATAAATCCAAATAAATTCCTAAATTAACTAAATCATTTAGTTAGGCAGTAGAACACCTCGGCATATCATTTAGGCATGTCATACATGTTGTTTGCATTATCGCCGTGAATTTATTGTTTCTCTCCCCCTCCTTCTCTCTCTCGATAGACGCTGAGACCGACGGCGCTGCACCAGGATACGACTACTCTACCGACGAGCAGCCCGTTGACGACCTTCCCCTCTTGCCAGAGCAACCAGGCAAGCCCCCCCCCCCCCCCTTGAGCATTCCAGATATCGCCCATTCTATTTTCCTGCTTGCATTAGATTTTGCTACTGTTAATGTATGCTCCTATTCTTATGCATAGCCTGCTGTTGTAACCTGTTCATTGCTACCTTATCTGCCTATGATAAACTGTTTAGTATAGGTTGGTGATGAACCATCAGTGACCCCACCACCTTATCCTTAATGCCCCTGCTTGATCATCGACGACTCGATCAATGTGATCGTCGACCAGAGACCAACACCTCACTTCACACCCCCTTAGTTGTACGACTCTCCATAATTATTATCGAGTGCCGAGGGTGATACCTCGTAACGCACTCACGATGAATACTCTGCAGTATAGCTGTTTGGTCGTGGTCATCGAGGGTGATTCCTCCTTCTCTACTTCCGATACGACTCTGTCGTGCAACCCTCAGTGTGAACCTCGAGGGTGATACCTCATACGTTCGCCCTGATGATTTCGTCGAGTGGAATCCGCCGAGGGTGATTCCTCGGGTTTCTCCCTTGATGTTATGACCACACGATTACTTGACCTCTGTTACAGGCGGGTCCACCCTGGTGGGTACCCGCTGGGGATCTATGATTTCGGGTGTGCCGGAAGGGCACTCGAGTGTGACATTGTGGCGGAGCATCAGAGACTCTGATTGTCTCCGCTTGATACTAATTGAGCCTATTGGATTTGGGTGTGTGATCTGAGTGGGTCGACGTGCCCTATACGCACTACCACCACGCGGGATAATGGTTATGGGACCCTCTGCGAAGTACGTTTCTCCGAAAGCTCGTCTGACGTCACGATTCACCGTGCGGGCTGATTGTCGGGATTGGGCTGGATACTTCACTGACGAGTTACTTAAACGGAGAATAAAGAAAAAGTAAAAGAAAAATAACAAAAAAAGAAAAGGGACCCCCTCCCCCTCACCCCCCCCAACTGCCCGCAGCCCATGCCCGCGCCCATCTCCCTCCCACCCCCGCGCCTACCTTTTCTCCCCTTGAGCCCCCGCACCTAACCCTCCCTCTCCCTCCCTTCTCCTACTCCCTCTCTCCTATCTCGTCTCTCCCTTCCTTGCTCCTTACACGTCCGTCCTCAAGTCCCTACCCCTGGACCTCCTTCGGCCGGTTAGGGCTCTGTACTCCTTGCCTCCTGCGTCCACCTCGCCTTCTCTGCCGTTCATTCGCCCTTTCTCCGGTCTCCTCTCCCTCGGGTTGCCCTTATACCCTTGGGCCGCCCAGCTTTGTTTTCCCTTCCCGTCCTTCGCTCTGTCCTCGCTTTCCTCTCTCTCGTGGGTCCATGTCCCTGTTCGACTTTGCGCTCTGGTGTTGGTCCTCCGTCGTCTTTCGCCTCGGGTCCCTCCTGTCTGGCTCTTTGTTCGCTTCGCTCTTCTCCTTGCTTCCTCTGCGGACTTTTCTCTTCTGTCTTTTTCTCTCTTTTCCCTCTCCCTCTTCTTTCTCTGCCTCTGGCGTCCTTTCTCCTTCCGGCTTCGTTCCGTGTCCTGGTCGATCCGTGTCTGGGGGTATTGCTCTTCGGGGGAGGTCGTCTTTGCTTCGGTTCTTCGTGTCGCTTGTCTTGAGGGGTGCCTTCTTCTTTATTCTCTCTTCCTTCTTTCCGGGGGTAGCTGCTCACACCTGCTCTCCTCCTCCCTCTGCCATCTCCTGCCACCGTCTCCGCCCTCTTCTCCGTCCTTCCCCTCCTCTTCTCCTCTCTCCTCCATACCCACCCTTCCGCTCCTCTCCCTCCTCTGCTCTTCCCTCTCTCTTCCTCTTCCTCTCCCCCCCTCTCCCCATTTTTCTCTGTCCCTTTTCCCTCTCGTTCCATTTTTCACCTTACCTTTCCTATCCAATTTGCACTCCCCGACATTTTCCTCCCCGTTTGGTCCCCTTCCCATGAAACAGATGGATTTTCCACTCCCAAAAACCACTGAAGTAAAAGAAAATAAAAGAGGATATTCCCAAGACTGCATTCGTCACTCGTTATGGCTCCTATGAATACACCGTCATGTCATTTGGCCTAACGAATGCTCCAGCAACTTTCTCCCGTCTGATGAATTATATATTCATGGATTACCTCGACAAATTCATCGTGGTTTATTTGGATGATATCCTGATTTATTCTAAGAATAAAGAAGAACATGCTGAACACCTCCGTTTGGTACTAGAAAGGCTCCGAGAACACCAGTTGTATGCCAAGTATTCCAAATGTGAATTTTGGCTTTCTGAAGTAACTTACCTTGGACATGTGATTTCCAAGGATGGAATTGCTGTTAACCCCGAACGAGTTCAGGCTATTCTTGACTGGACTCCCCCGAAGAATGTTAAGCAAGTCAGAAGTTTTCTCGGACTTGCTAGTTATTGCCGTCAATTCGTTGAGAACTTTTCCAAGATTGCAAAACCATTGACATATCTGCTTCACAAAGGTGTTAAATTTGAGTGGACAGAAAAATGTCAAGAAAGCTTTCAGACACTAAAAGATAAATTGACATCTGCCCCAGTATTAGCACCCCCGGATTCCCAAAAGGATTTCGTGATATACTGCGATGCCTCCCATCAAGGATTAGGCTGTGTCCTAATGCAAGAACGCAAGGTGATTGCTTATGCCTCCCGACAATTGCGTCCTCACGAAGAAAATTACCCAGTGCACGATCTCGAACTTTCTGCGGTTATTTATGCCCTGAAGCTATGGCGCCATTACCTTCTCGGTAACCGTTGCGAGATATATACGGATCATCAAAGTTTGAAGTATTTATATACTCAACCGGATCTGAACCTTCGTCAACAAAGATGGCTCGAGACAATTGCCGATTATGATATGAATATCTCATACACCCCTGGCAAGGCAAATGTAATGGCCGATGCTTTGAGCCGCAAGGCTTATTGCAGCAACCATATGGTTCAGGAATCACAACCTCTTCTTTATGAAGAGTTTCGTAAATTGAACCTCCATATTGTTCCACAGGGTTATCTCAATACCCTCGTTGTCAAACCAGATTTAGAACACAGCATCAAAACTATGCAACGGTATGACTCTGAAGTTGAAAGGATCAAGCGGTACCTTGAAAAAGGAAAACCGTCGGAGTTCCATCTTGATAATGATGGGATCCTATTTTTCCAACACCGTCTCTTCGTACCTAAGTTCAAAGATGAGAGAGAACACGTTATGATGGAAGCTCATGACACTCCTTTGTCAATTCATCCTGGTAGCACAAAGATGTACCGTGACATTTGCCAGAGATACTGGTGGCCCAATATGAAGCGAGATATTTCTCGTTATGTTTCTGAGTGTGACGTTTGCCGCCGCGTTAAAGCTCAACATCAATTCTCTTACAACAATAGCTATCAAGCTAGTCTGAAGATGGCACCGTTTGAAGTTCTATACGGTCGTAAGTGTCGAACCCCTCTGAATTGGTCAGAAACTGGGGAACGCTCACTCGTCGGACCGGACATTATTCAGCAAGCAGAAGATCAAGTCCGCATTGTCCGTGAACATTTGAAAGCTGCTCAGTCTCGTCAGAAGAGCAACTATGACCGAAAGCACCAGGAAATAGTCTATCAACCTGGCGAGCAAGCTTACCTCCGCGTCACTCCGTTGAAAGGCACTCATCGGTTCGGAATCAAAGGCAAGTTAGCTCCTCGCTACATTGGCCCGTTTCGTATTCTTGCCCGTCGAGGAGAAGTGGCATATCAATTGCAGTTGCCGCCTAATCTTTCCCAAGTACATGATGTTTTTCATGTATCCCAACTCCGTCGCTGCTTCAAGGATCCTATTCGAGCTGTGGATCACGAAGTGCTTGAATTACGGAAAGATCTGTCTTATCCAGAATATCCCATCCGTGTTCTTGATGAAGCTGAACGTCGGACTCGTCAAAAGTCAATCAAATTCCTCAAGGTTCAGTGGTCAAATCATTCTGAAGATGAGGCCACTTGGGAACGCGAGGATCGTCTTCGTGAAGAATACCCCTCTTTCTTTCAGTCTTCCTCTTAATTCTCGGGACGAGAATTCTTAATAGATGAGGAGAATTGTAACACCCCCGGTGATTAGCAACAGTAATCACTTTTGATAATGACATGCCAGCGAGGTTAACACTGCATAATCATCATTAGCATCATATTGCATTTCAACTCCTAAGTCAAATTCAAATTTAAATGAAAGTGAAATATGAAAGTTGTCCAACATAAAAACTAAAATGTTCGATAAATAACAAATATTCCAGAGGCTAGTCTGAAATTGAAACCAATAAATAATAAAATAATTAGGTGGCTCTAACATAATTAAAACAGCTAGGATTAATGCATATTATTTATTATAAAAATTGTGTGAACTCCAATTGTCTCCAAACTAATTTTTGGTAGTGCTGGATAATACCTAATATTTGTTGGAGCAATTGTTGTGTTTTACAAAAACCATTAGGAGGCCTGACTATTTACTAAACTGAGAAAGGAGAATAAAGAAAAAGATAAAAGAAAAATGAAACAGGAAAAGAAGAAAAGGGACCCCCTCCCCCTCCACCCCCGGCCCAACTGGGCCCCAGCCCAGCCGGCCGGCCCAGCTCCCGGCCCACCCCGCGCCTACTTGGCCTCCCCCTGGAGACCCCCCAAACCCTAATCCCCTCCCTCGCCGACGACCGCGCCTGCGCGCTCGCCCTGCCTTCGCCGGACACGCCGCCTCGCCCCGACCCCGACCCCGTCGCCGCTCGACGCCGTCGCCTCTCCACCACCGTCGCCGCCGTCATCCCTGGCTCCTCTCCGCGCCCACTGCCCTGACCCTGCCCCCCACGGTGAGGCCCGGCCTCGGCCTCTGCCTCCCTCCCTCGCGCGCGCGACCGCAACTGCCCGCGCCCCTCGCCTCGCCTCTCCCTCCGCTACTCGCCGCGCCTCGCGCCTGCTCGCGCCGATGCGCGCACGCGCACGCTGCCCGCGCCCCGCGTCGGCTCGCGCTCACTGCGCCGTCCGCTGCGGCCGCCTCCACTGCTGTCGCCGCGCGCTGCGGCTGCTGCTGCCTGCGCTGGCCGCTGCCTGCTGCCCCACACCGCGCGCCGCCGCCCGCTGCCGCTCCGGCCACCGCGCCGCCCCGCTCGCCTCCGGCCCCGCCGCCTGCGCCGCGCGCCGCCAACCCCCCTGCCGCTCCGGCCCCGCCCGCGCTGCCGCGCGCTGCCGCGGCCTCGCCCGCCCGCGCCCCTGTTCGCGCCCGTGCCCGCGCGTGCCATTTGGGCACCGGACCTGTCCGGTCCCAAATGGGCACGCCCCAGACATGTCCGCCCCTGGTCCACTGACCAGAGGGGCCCACGCCCAAAAAAAAACGGAATAAAAAAAAATAAAAAAATAAAATTTAAAATAAAAATAAAAGTAATTAATTAATTAATTAATTAGTTAATTAATCCTGATTAGGTTAATCTAATTAACTAATTAGTGTTAATTAAACAGTAATTAGTAATTAACTTAATTAACCGCTGACATCAGCATGATGTCATGCTGATGTCATCATGAGCACTGTTTCGGATAATGTTGAATTAAATAATTAATTAAATTCCAGAAATTAATAAAAACTTTAGAAAATCATATTAAATAATCCGTAACTCTGATGAAAATATTTTATACATGAAACTTGCTCAGAACGACGATACGAACCCGAATACGCCCTCCGTATTCCCGTCAGACGCTCGCAGCTATAAGAACATTGAACTTTTAGACCGATTTCAGTAAATGAATAGTGCCCAACTTTAATTAAATAAATCCAAATAAATTCCTAAATTACCTAAATCATTTAGTCAGGCAGTAGAACACCTCGGCATATCATTTAGGCATGTCATACATGTTGTTTGCATTATCGCCGTGAATTTATTGTTTCTCTCCCCCTCCTTCTCTCTCTCGATAGACGCTGAGACCGACGGCGATTGCCACCAGGATAACTACTCTACCGACGAGACAGGCCACGTTGACGGACCTCCCTCTTGCCAGAAAGCAACCAGGCACGACCCCCCCCACCCCTGGAGCATTCCAGATATCGCCCATGTTGATTTTCCTGCTTCCATAGATTGTGCTACAGTTAATGTATCCCCTTCCTATCTTATGCATAGCCTGCTGTTGAAACTGTTCATTGGCTACTTATCTGCCTATGAAAAATGTTTAGTATAGGTGGTGATGACATGTTGACCCACCACCTTACATTGATGCCCGTGCTTGATCATCGACGACTCGATCAATGTGATCGATCGACCCAGAGACCAAACACCTCATTCACACCCCCTTAGTTGTACGATTGCATAATTATATCGAGTGACCGAGGGATACCTACGTAACGCACTCACGATGAATACACTGCAAGTAGTAGCTGTTCGGTGGTCAGCGAGGGTGATTCCTCCCTCCTTCTCCACTTCCGATACGACTCTGTCATGACAACATCAGTGTGACCGTCGAGGGTGATACCCATACGGTCGCCTGTGATTTCGTCGAGTGGAATCGCGAGGGGGATTCTCGGGTTTCTCCCTTGAGTATTGACACCGTACTGACTATCCGTTACAGGGGGGTCCACCCTGGGGTACCACGATGGGGAGCTAGTTGATTTAGGGGGGTATGTGCCGAAGGGCCTGGTTGTGACATTCGTTGGCGAGCATCAGAGACTCTGATGTCTCCGCTTGTACTAATTGAGCCTATTGGAGTTGGTGTGTGATCTGGTGGGTCGACGTGCCTATACGCACTACCACCACGCGGGATAATGGTTATGGGACCCTCTGCGAAGTACGTTTCTCCGAAAGCTCGTCTGACGTCACGATTCACCGTGCGGGCTGATTGTCGGGATTGGGCTGGATACTTCACTGACGAGTTCAGTGTCGCGCCTGCACCCCGGCCAGTCTCGCAACGCGCAGGGTGCCCAGGGCGATGGCCCGAGACCTCTGGGTGCATAGGTTAGTCCGGCGTGCTGACCTCTCTGCCGAGCCTAGGTAGAGCGCTGCTTTGTATTGATCTTCCGAGGACGGGCATTACCCAACAAGTGTGTCCGGCCAGAGTTGATCGAGCGTGTTGGGTAACAGTAGTGCACCCCTGCAGAGATGAATCTTCTATCGATAGCCGGTCCTACGGTAAAGGATGCTCAGTTTGTGTATGTGGCGCCCCCGGCTCGATCGTACACTAATCATGCACGCAAACATGTACGATCAAGATCAGGGACTCACGGGAAGATATCACAACACAACTCTAAAACATAAATAAGTCATACAAGCATCATAATACAAGCCAGGGGCCACGAGGGCTCGAATACAAATGCTCGATCATAGACGAGTCAGCGGAAGCAACAATATCTGAGTACAGACATAGGTTAAACAAGGTGCCATAAGATGGCTAGCACAAACAAGGATACAACAGATCGAACAGGCGCAGGGCCTCCTGCCTGGGATCCTCCTAACTACTCCTGGTCGTCGGCGTCCTGGACGTAGTAGTAGGCTCCGCCCTGGTGGTAGTAGTCGTCGTAGGTGGCGTCTGGCTCCTGGGCTCCAGCACCTGGTTGCGACAACCAGCAAGAAGGGAAAAGGGGGAAAGGAGGGGGAAAGCAACCGTGAGTACTCATCCAAAGTACTCGCACGCAAGGATCTATACTACATATGCATGGTATATGTGTAAAGAGGCAATATCGGTGGACTGAACTGCAGAATGCCAGAATAAGAGGGGGATAGCTAGTCCTGTCGAAGACTACGCTTCTGGCAGCCTCCATCTTGAAGCAATAGAAGAGATTAGTTGGAAGTTAACCAAGCAACAACGTATAGCATAATCCTACCCGTCGATCCTCTCGTCGCCACCATGCGAGAGAGCGACCACCGGGTTATAACTGTCACTTGTAAGGGTGTGTTTTATTAAGTATCCATTTCTAGTTGTCATGAGGTCGGGATACAACTCTGGGTCGTCCTTTTACCGAGGGACACGGCTATTCGAATAGATAAACTTCCCTGCAGGGGTGCACCACATATTCCCCAACACGCTCGATCCCCTTTGGCCGGACACACTTTCCTGGGTCATGCCCGGCCTCGGAAGATCCACACGTCGCAGCCCCACCTAGGCTCAACAGAGAGGTCAGCACGCCGGACTAATCCTAGGCACTCTGGGGTCTGGGCCCATCGCCCAGTGCGCTCCTGCACATTGCGTACGCGGCCGCGAGCAGACCTAGCAACCCACACGATCACGGCGGTTACGTTATCGCGGTCCAACACGGCGCGCGCCGCTCAGTCGCTGACGTCAAGAAGGCTTCAGCTGATACCACGACACCGGGATACCCATAACTACTCCCGCGTAGTTGGTTAGTGCGTATAGGCCAGTGGCCAGACTCAGATCAAATATCCAATCTCGTTAAACGTGTTATTATGAGATCACCGCGGACGACGACCAGGGCCAGGCCCACCTCTCTCCTAGGTGGTCACAACCTGCCCTGCCGCTCCACAACAAAGAGTCACTTAGGGGGCCGTCGAGGAGGCCAATCCTTTCAGCCCCCATTCGTGAATCACCTGCGGGTGCTCCTCGAGCCGACCCGACTTTAGTATCCATCTGATGTCACATGTAATAAGTAGTATACATATCCGCAATTGCCACCCGTGGCGAGCACGGCCCAATAATGTAGCATAGCAGACAGACGAGAATGTAGGGCCACTGATGACAAACTAGCATCCTACACTAGGCATTTAGGATTGCAGGTAAGGTATCAACAACAGTAGCAACAATGACAGGCTATGCAGCAGAATAGGATTAACCGAAAGCAGTAACAGGCTACACTACTCTAATGCAAGCAGTATAGAGAAGAATAGGCGATATCTGGTGATCAAGGGGGGGGCTTGCCTGGTTGCTCTGGCAAGTAGGGGTCGTCAACAACGTAGTCGGTCGGGGCACCAGCAGCTGCGTCGGTCTCGTAGTCTACCGAAGAGAAGAGGGGGAAGAAACAGTAAACACACGGCAATGATGCAACAGGGATGCATGACATGTCTAAACGCAGGGCCAGGGTGATATACAGCCTAACTAAGCGATTTAGTTAATTTAGGAATTTATTCGGATTTATTTAATTAGGGTTGGACACTATTCATTTATCAAAATCGGTCTAATTGTTCAACGTTCTTATAGCTGCGGGCATCTGACGGGAATACGGAGGATGTATTCGGGTTCGTATCGTCGTTCTGAGCAAGTTTCATGTATAAAATATTTTCATCGGAGTTACGGTTTAAAAGATATGATTTTCTAAAGTTTTTATTAATTTCTGAAATTTTAATTAATTATTTAATTCAACATTATCCGAAACAGTAATTGATGACGTCAGCATGACATCATGCTGACGTCAGCAGTTAATTAAGTTAATTACTAATTACTGTTTAATTAACACTAATTAGTTAATTAGATTAACCTAATCAGGATTAATTAACTAATTAATTAATTAATTAATTAATTAATTATTTTAATTATTTTAATTATTTATTTTTATTTCTATTTTCTTAAAACTGTTACTGGGCCGTGGGCCCCATTCGTCAGCGTCACAGGGGTTCGGGCCCCACTGGGCAGTGGCCCAGGGGCGGACACGTCCGGGGCGTGCCCCTTTCGGGACCGGACATGTCCGGTGCCCAAAGGGGACGCACGGGCGGTCGGCGGGCGCGGGCGCCGGCGAGGCCACGGCGGGGCCGGAGGCGGGGCGGCGGCGCGGTGGCTGGAGCGGCCGCGGGCGGCAGCGCGGTGGCTGGAGCGGCAGCGGGCGGCGGTCGCGCGGAGGCGAAGCGGGGGGGGGGGGTGTTGCTCTTTTTTTCCTTTTCTGTTTCTTTTTCCTTTTCTTTATTCTCTTTTCTCTACTGTTAAATGTTTAGGCCCCAAATGGTTTTTGTAAAAAGTGTGACCTATTTCATAAATACCAGTGCATTATTCCTTAACACCTAAAATTAGTTTGGACAAAACATAATTCCATATTTATTTCAGATTTAATAAATGGTTATTAAATATTATCTTTATCCACTGTTTGAGGTTGTTCGAGTCACTTATCCAATTCCAATGATGTTGGTTTCAATTTTAGAATAGCCTCTGGAATATTTGTTATTTATCTGACATTTTAGTTTCTATGTTGGACAACTTTTATATCCCACTTTCATTTAAATTTGAATTTGACTTAGGAGTTGAAATGCAATATGATGCTAATGATGATTGTGCACTATTAATCATGATGACATGGCCTCATCAAAAGGGTGATCTCTGTAGCTTAATACAGGGGGTTTTACAAATCTCCTCCACTACAAGAAATCTCGTCCCGAGATTTAGGAGGTAGAAAGAAACAAAGCGGGGTATTCATCACGAAGACGATCCTCGCGTTCCCAAGTGGCTTCATCCTCAGAATGGTTTGACCACTGAACCTTGAGGAACTTGATAACCTTCTGGCGTGTGCGACGCTCGGCTTGATCGAGAATGCGGACCGGATGCTCTTTATAAGAGAGGTCTTGTTGCAGTTCAAGCAATTCGTGATCTACTCCGCGGATAGGGTCTTTGAAGCAGCGGCGGAGTTGTGATACGTGGAACACATCGTGAACCTGAGAAAGGTTCGGTGGAAGTTCCAACTGATATGCCACTCTACCACGCCTTTCAAGAACAGTGAAAGGACCAATATAGCGAGGAGCTAGCTTGCCCTTGATCCCGAATCGGTGTGTACCTTTCATCGGTGTGACTCAAAGATAAGCCTTTTCGCCAGGTTGATAGACCATATCTTTGTGTTTGCGGTCATACTGACTCTTTTGACGTGACTGAGCAGTCTTCAAATGCTCGCGGACAACGCGAACTTGATCTTCGGCAAGTTGGATAATATCCGGACCGAAGAGTGGACGTTCCCCAGTTTCTGACCAATTCAGAGGGGTTCGGCACTTTCGTCCGTACAATACTTCGAAGGGGGCCATCTTCAGACTGGCTTGATAGCTGTTATTGTAAGAGAATTCGGCATATGGGAGAGATTCTTCCCATTTCCTTCCGAAGGATATGACACAAGCTCGAAGCATATCTTCGAGAACTTGGTTCACTCGTTCAACTTGTCCTTGAGACTGAGGGTGAAAAGCGGTGCTGAAAGACAGATGAGTTCCCATAGCTTCTTGGAAACTTGCCCAGAATCTTGAAGTGAATAAGCTGCCATGGTCTGAACTGATAACCAGTGGAATACCGTGAAGTGAAACAATTCTGGACATGTAGAGAGTTGCGAGCTGACTAGCAGTGATCGTCTCTTTGACGGCTAGAAAATGTGCAACTTTGGAAAGTCGGTCAATGACGACAAGAATAGCATCATTACCTTTCTGTGATTTGGGAAACCCAGTGATAAAGTCCATTTCAACATGGTCCCATTTCCATTCAGGAACAGCAATTGGTTGCAGAGTTCCGGCGGGCCTTTGATGTTCTGCTTTGACGCGACGGCAAACATCACATTCAGCAACATAGCGAGCAATGTCTTGCTTCATGTTTGACCACCAGAATCTTTGACGGATGTCTTGGTACTGCCGGGATGAATAGACAACGGAGTGTCGTGAGCTTCTTGCATGACCTCCTGAGTCATACCCAGGTTACCTTTAGAGGGGACCACTATACGACTTTTAAAGAACAAGGTGCCAGTATCATCAATAGTGAAGAACGAAGGCCTTCCTTCAGCGAGATAGCGCTTAATCTTGTGGGCTTGAGAGTCATAACCCTGCAGCGTCTTGATGCTGTCCACGAGATCTGGTTTAGCAACCAGGGTATTAAGGGAACCCTGGGAAACAACGTGGAGGTTCATTTTGTAGGAACCTTCAGGAGGGGAAGCGAGTGCTCCAGGAGGAACAATGTGGAGATTCAGCTTTCTGAATTCTTCAATAAGCGAAGGTTGAACTTCGTGAAACTGGAGGTGACTGCAATAAGACTTGCGGCTCAAGGCATCGGCCATTACATTAGCCTTGCCAGGGGTATAAGAAATACCCAAGTTAAAATCCGCTACGGTCTCCATCCATCTCTGTTGACGGAGGTTCAGGTCTGGCTGAGTGAACAGATACTTCAGACTTTGATGATCGGTGTAGATCTCGCAACGATTACCGAGAAGGTAATGTCGCCACTGTTTTAGTGCATGGATGACGGCAGCAAGCTCGAGGTCATGTACTGGGTAATTCTCTTCGTGCGTACGCAATTGACGCGAAGCATAAGCAATTACTCTGCGGTCTTGCATTAGGACACCGCCTAATCCTTGACGGGATGCATCACAATAGATGACAAAATCCCTCTGGGAATCAGGAGGGGCAAGCACTGGGGCAGAAGTCAGCTTGTCTTTGAGCGTCTGGAAACTTTCCTGACACTTTTCCGTCCAATCGAACTTGACGCCTTTATGAAGCAGGTTAGTCAGGGGCTTGGCGATCTTGGAGAAGTTCTCGACAAATCGACGGCAATAGCTGGCGAGTCCGAGAAAACTTCGAACTTGCTTGACGTTCTTTGGAGGAGCCCAATCAAGAATAGCCTGAACTCGCTCGGGGTTGACGGCAATACCATCCTTGGAGATGACATGCCCAAGGTATGTTACTTCGGGAAGCCAGAATTCACACTTGGAAAACTTAGCATATAGTTGATGCTCTCGAAGTTTCTCCAGAACAAGTCGAAGATGTTCAGCATGTTCCTCTTTGTTCTTGGAGTATACTAGGATATCATCCAAGTAAACCACGACGAACTTGTCAAGGTATTCCATGAATATATAATTCATCAGCGGGAGCATTGGTTAAGCCGAATGACATGACAGTGTACTCGTATGAGCCATATCGAGTAACGAAGGCGGTCTTTGGGATATCCTCTTCACGAACACGGATCTGGTGGTAACCCAACCTTAAGTCGAGTTTAGAGAACACTGATGAACCCGCCAGTTGATCATACAGATCGTTTATCCGAGGAAGGGGATATTTGTTCTGGATGGTTGCTTGGTTAATAGGACGGTAATCTTGGACCAATCGGTTTGATCCATCCTTCTTCCTGACAAAGAGAGAAGGTGCTCCCCAAGCGGAGGAACTTGGGCGAATGAAACCCTTACGAAGTGAAGCGTCGATTTCCTCCTTAAGTTCAAGGAGTTCATGCGGCGGCATCTTGTAGGGTCGCTTGGCGATAGGAGTGGTGCCTGGTTTCAAGTCGATGACAAATTCGACAGCTCGAGCAGGGGGTATCCCTGGGAGTTCTTCTGGGAAAACACCTTGGAATTCGCGAACAACTGGAATGTTCTCGATGCCTTCAAGTGGTGATGCGTTTAACGCATTCAAGGCATAAAGTCTCGCCTCGGCATTTTGGATGATTTGAGCCTGGTAGCTTATTATTTCATCAGAAGGGTGTAGAAGATGGACGATCTTCGTGGCGCAAACTATAGAAGTAGTATGCGCTTTCAACCAATCCATTCCGAGAATGAGGTCGATACTACAAGACTTTAGTATGAAAGGGGAGGCATGAAACTCCAGCCCTTCAATTTCAACGGTGACGTCGTTGCTACCCATGGAGGTTTGACATTGACCCGCGGGGGTGTGTATTACTATTGCAGTGTTCATGACCTCACATTTAATGTCGTGTTTGTATGCAAATTCTTCGGACATGAATGAATGCGATGCTCCCGAATCAAATAAAACAGAAGCTGGTACTGAATTAACAAGGAGAGTACCCATCACGGTGGCAGGCTGGTCCTGAGCTTCTTTGAAATCGGTGTGGTTGGCCTGAATACGCCCATAAGTCTTGGCATTGTTGTTGCGAGGCTGATTGTTCCTACGGCCGGTTGCAGGAAGTGCCAGTTGGTTCTGGTTCTGAATGCAGTTCCTGGAAAAATGACCTGGCTGCCCACACTTGTAGCACAGACTATCATTGGGATTAGGAGCAGGAGCTCGGGGTGGTGGAGCTGGAAGTCCTGGCTGCCTAGGTGGTGGAGGCAGGCGTGGTGCAGTATAGGACCGTCTTGGAGCAGGTGCAGCTGGACGGTACACGCTGTTTGGAATCCAGATCCGACGCTTCTGTGCAGGCTGGCTCGAAGATGAACCAGTGTCACGGTTGCGCCTAAGAGATCCCTGGTGTGCCTGCAGACCAGTCTCGACCTGGATAGCCTTGTTCACCAAGATGGAGAAATTATCAAATTCATGCACAAGGAGCGCTAGCTTGATGTCAGCTTGAAGTCCTTCGCGAAACCTTTCCTGGCGGCGAGCATCAGTGGGAATGTCTTCTTCAGCATAGCGGGATAATTCCAGAAACTCCCGCTGATAAGCTTCCACTGTCTTGTTGCCCTGGGTGAGGTTGCGGAACTCTTGCTTCTTCCGGTCCATGATTCCCTGAGGAATGAAACGGGCACGGAAGGCAGCTTGGAAATCTGGCCAAGTGATGACTGTGCCAGCTGGTTGAGTGCGCCTGTGGCTGTCCCACCATTGAGCAGCGGGGCCCTTGAGAAAGAAGGAGGCGAAGGTGACCTAGTTTGCAGGGGCAACGCCACCAGATTCCAACTCATAGGTGATGTCGCGAAGCCAGTCATCCGCATCCAGGGGCTGAGTTGAGCCGCGGTAGACGGTTGGGTTGAGGCGCATAAAGTCCTGCAGGGTCCCTGGGCCCGGATACTGGTTCATATTGGGACGAGGAAACTGATCCATGATCCCTTGCATGAACTGACGTTGCAGTTCAAATTGCTGCATCATTCCAGCCATATAGTTCGGCGGTGGTGGATCGTTGGCACCACGGCCACGACCACGACCAGCGGGTCTAACCATCCTGCTAATTTACAACAGGGGGTAGTTTAGTAAAAGCAAGTGCGAGTGCTTAGTGACAAGCATGATGTAACACGACAATACTCCAAGCAGTGTTATAGATACATAACAGTAGTCGATTAAGACATACAGATCCATACACAACGTCGGGTACAAGCGGACAGCATAACGGCGCAAATCAAAAGCTAGACATACTAGGCGGCGCGCAGGCACGCGGTAAGGAAGTACACAACGAGAGATAGCAAAGGCTACATCAACGTCGGAGAGGACCACTGTAACGGGGTAGCTGCGAGTGCGGACGACGAATGTTCGTCGCGGAAAGATCCTGTGCTCCATGTGCACTCTGATGCAGAACCCGGTCTCGAGCTGTAAGAAGAGGTCCACGTGTCGGTGTGTGACCTCCAACAGTAGGCCAGTCAATACCAGCATACATCTGAGTCCTGCGCGGATAAAGGATGTGCTCCGGATGTATCCCTGCACGAACAGCGGGCAGCAACTGCGTCATAGCATCGTAGAGACGTGCTCGAGTGGCAACCAACTCGACGGCAAGAGCCCGAACAGTGCGATCCAGAGCCTGAGTGCACTGAATCAGAACGCGCGGGTCGTAGCGACGAGGCTCGTACGGGGCACAGATAGCTGTGTAGTATCCGGTAGCATCTCCAGCAGGGGCATACGGAATGTATCGGAACTCAGAGTCATCCAAGATAGCATTGTGCTCCCCTGTAGAAGTAGACGACTAGCGGATTAGGAGGCATCAGGACTGCCATCTTCAATCGTACGCCTAATCCGTGAAAAAGGTGTAGCTCGGTGTCTGATAGTTGTTCTGCTGATCATAAATCCGAGACTTCAGCATAGTACTGTTCCTGGTTGAACTCGCGGTAAACCTCTAACCAAGTACTGCAGGGTGGGTACCAACGGTAGCCAAGTCTGTCATGAGAGCGATCAGGACAGCTGGAAACCCAGGGGTATTACGAGCCCAAGTGCGAAGCACAGCGTGTCGTGAGACGCTGGTGGAACAAACGGTCCATCTGAAAAGAGGAAATTCAGATTTGTCAAATGACAATGAAAGTTTAACAAAATCGGAGAGCAAGGTTAGACAAACAATGGAAAGGAAATGATTATCAGACTATCAGATCAACGACAGGGAAATCGCACAGATATCCAGCTCTCCGGGTAGACAGAATTTACGAGATCCTAAGTGTCGGCGTTAGTAAAATTCAAACCCGAGTGAATAGAGAGAGAGATCAGAGTCCCAGAGTATAACGAGGAATAAAAGATCCTATACCACGCCAGTTGGCAATGGGGCCCGTAAGCCACACAGCCAGTTAGTAAACGTTTTTCTTTGTCTAGACTCAATTCGGCCAGGATTGGAAAAGGGGGAATTCTACAGCAGTGGCTTCTAGTACCAACTTGTGGCGCCCCCGGCTCGATCGTACACTAATCATGCACGCAAACGTGATCACGATCGATCAGGGACTCACGGAAGATAATCACAACCAACTCTAAAACATAAATAAGTATACAAGCATCATAATACAGCCAGGGCCCACGAGGCTGCTCGAATCAAATGCTCGATCATAGACGAGTAGTCGACGCAAGCAAAATATCTGAGTACAGACATAGTTTAACAAGGTGCCATAAGATGGCTAGACAAACAGAGAAACAACAGATCGAACAGGCGGCAGGGCCTCCGCCTGGGAACCTGCCTACTACTCCCTGTCGTCGGCCGTCCTGGTACGTAGTAGTAGGCGTCCGCCCTGTGGTGGTAGTAGTCGCGTAATGGTGGGGTCTGCTTTCTGGGCTCCCAGCCCTGTTTGCGACAAAAGCAAGAAGGGAAAAGGGGGAAAGGAGGGGGAAGCACCGTGATACTCATCCAAATACTCGCAAGCAAGGATCTATAACATATGCATGGTATATGTGTAAAGAGGCAATATCGGTGGACTGAACTGCAGAATGCCAGAATAAGAGGGGGATATGCTAGTCCTGTCGAAGACTACGCTTCTGGCAGCCTCCATGAAGCAATAAAGAGATTAGTTGGAAGTTAACCAAGCAACACGGATACATAATCCTACCCGTCGATCCTCTCGTCGCCACCATGCGAGAGGAGAGCGACCACCGGGTTATAACTGTCCACTTGTAAGGGTGTGTTTATTAAGTATCCATTTCTAGTTGTCATGAGGTCGGGATACAACTCCGGGTCGTCCTTTTTACCGAGGGACACGCTATCGAAAGATATAAACTTCCCTGCAGGGGTGACCACATATTCCCCAACACGCTCGATCCCCTTGGCCGGACACACTTTCCTGGGTCATGCCGGACCTGCGAAGATCACACTCCAGCTTGGAGTGTTGAAACAGTCCCAGCTACTCACGCAGTAGCACGCCTGCTTCCTAGATCTCTGGGGGCTCCTTTGTGCTCCCTCTGCTCCAGTCGCTTCTTTGACGTTGCGTCGGTACCGCGAGGACGTTCCCCGGGCTTCCACCCGGTTTGCTCCGATCCATTTATGCCGGCTACAGGGGTCGCCGGAATCAAGAGGTAGGACGCCGGAATAATACTATGGCACTCTGGGGTTGGGCCCATCGCCAGTGCGCCCTGCCGTTGGTACGCGGCCGCGGCAGACCTGAACCCACACGATCACGGGCGGTACGTTATAGCGGCAACCACGGCGCGCGCCGCTCAGTCGCTGACGTCAAGAAGGCTTCAGCTGTACCCCGACGCCGGGATACCCATAACTACCCCGAGCTAGTTGGTTGTGCAGTTATAGGCCAGTGGCCAGACTCATGATCAAATATCCAATCTCGTTAAACGTGTTATTATGAGATCACCGGCGGCACGACGACCAGGGCCAGGCCCACCTCTATCCAGGTCGGTCACAGAACCTGCCCTGCGCCTCCACAACAAAGAGTCACTTAGGGGGGCCGTCGGACGGGAGGCCAATCTTTCAGCCCCCAAGTCTGTGATAACTCACCTGCGGTGCTCCTCGAGCCGACCCGACTTTAGTATCATCTGATGCACATGTAATAAAGTAGTATACATATGTGCAATCGCACACTGTGGGCGAGCACGGCCCACATAATGTAGGCATAGACGAAGCACGAGACATGTTAGGGCCACTGATGACCAAACTAGCATTCCTACCACTAGGCATTTAGGGATTGCAGGTAAGGTATCAACAACAGTAGCAACAATGACAAGGCATGCAGAAGAATAGCGTATAACCGAAAGCAGTAAGAGGAGACACATACTCCAATGCAAGCAGTATAGAGAAGAATGGGCGATATTGGTGATCAAGGGGGGGGGGGGGGGGGCTATGCCTGGTTGCTCTGGCAGTAGGGGTCGTCAACAACGTGCAGGACGTGGGGCACCAGGCGCTGGTCGGGCTCGTAGTCTACCGAAGAGAAGAGGGGAAGAAACAGAGTGAAACACACGGCAATGATGCAAAGGGATGCAGGACATGTCTAAACCGCAGGGCCAGGGTGATATGACAACAGCCTACTAAGCGATTTAGTAATTAGGAATTTATTCGGATTTATTTAATTAGGGTGGACCTATTCATTTATCGAACTCGGTTAAATTGTTCAACGTTCTTATAGCTGCTGGGGCATCTGACGGATACGGAGGAGTATTCGGGTTTCGTATCGCGTCTGAGCAAGGTTTATGTATAAAAATATTTTCACTTGGAGTTACGGTTTAAAAAAGATATGGTTTTCTAAAGTTTTTATTCAATTTCTGAAATTTTAATTAATTATTTAATTCAACATTATTCCGAAACAGGATTGATGAGAGTAGCATGACATTCCATGCTGCGTCAGCAGGTGAATACTAAGTTAATTATAATTATGTTTAATTAACACTAAGTAGTTAATTAGATTAACCCTAATCAGGATTAATTAACTTTAATTAACTATTAATTAATATTAATATTTTAATTAGTTTATTTATTTTTATTTTCTAAAAATCGTTTCTGGGACGTGAGGCCCGTGGTCGGTCAGTGGGGCTAGGGGGCTTAGGCCCCACCTGTTCTGTGGCCCGAATGGCAACAAGGGCGGCGGGCTGGGGCGCGCGGGCGCGGCCAGGCCCGTCGTGGGGGCGCGCAGCGCACGCCACTGGCCGAGGCAGGGGCGGTGGCCGGCCGGGAGTGGCGGGGGAGAGGGCCAAGGCCGGCGCAGTGGGGCGCGGCCCGCCGTGGCCGGTTGGAGTGAGAGGCGCACGCGGGAGATAGGAGCGCTGGGGGCGGCGCCGGCGTGCGGCGTAGCGTGCGGGCGGCGTTGCTCGGCGAGTGGCGCGCAGAGGAGGCGAGGCGTGGCCGTGAGCGCTGGTGGCGTGCACAGGGCAGGGGAGGGGGAGGCCTGGGCGCGCTCACCGAGATTCGCAGGGGGAGGAGACGGGGCAGCTCGAGTCTGAGGGAGGGGGTCGGCGACGGGTAGGTGAGCCGGCGGTATGGGCGGATCGAAGCGAGGAGGGGCTACGGTGTGGAGGCCGGTCGAAAAGACGGGTCGACCGGGGGGAGGGCGGGAGTCAGGTGGAGTACGGTGAAAAGGGTGGATGGAGAGGGGGGTAAGAAGGGAGAAGGCAAGGTCGAGAAGAGGAGTATGGAGGAGAGGAGGAGACAGGGGAAGAGGATCTGGGAGAGTGCGAGGAGAGAGAGAGATGGGATAGGGCAGGGGGAAGAGATGAGGGAAAGTCGGGGACGAGGTAGAGGCGAAGACCGCGCGGAGAAGATAGGTCAGGCCGGCGGGGGGAGAGGCTGGGGATATGGGAGTGGGAGGAGAGCGCCGCGCGTTGTAGGAGAAAGGGGCTTACTTATCTTTTATTTTGTTCCCTATTCATATCCTCTAGGTTATTTTTAGTCTTACCTTTTTTTTTGCTTTATAGTTTTATTTACGCTTATTATGTTTCTATTTTTCTGCCTTTTCCCCACGAGGATCCATTTCTTTACTCATTAGGGGCGGACTGCGGGATAGGCCCAGGGAGACCGTGGGGGGGGGGGGGGGAGTCTGTTTGGGGGGGCGGGGGGGGGTTGCCTTCCTTTATCCTTTTCTGTTTCTTTTTCCTTTTCTTTATTCTCTTTTCTCTACTGTTAAATGTTTAGGCCCCAAATGGATTTTGTAAAAAGTGTGACCTATTTCATAAATACCAGTGCATTATTCCTCAACACCTAAAATTAGTTTGGACAAAACATAATTCCATATTTATTTCAGATTTAATAAATGGTTACTAAATATTATCTTTATCCACTGTTTGAGGTTGTTCGAGTCACTTATCCAATTCCAATGATGTTGGTTTCAATTTTAGAATAGCCTCTGGAATATTTGTTATTTATCTGACATTTTAGTTTCTATGTTGGACAACTTTTATATTCCACTTTCATTTAAATTTGAATTTGACTTAGGAGTTGAAATGCAATATGATGCTAATGATGATTATGCACTATTAATCATGATGACATGGCCTCATCAAAAGGGTGATCACTGTAGCTTAATATAGGGGGTGTTACAGTGTATCCCGATCTACTACTTAAACTGGATACTTGTTACTCAATTGAAGCTTCGGGATCGCTTTCTCGCTTGGGAGTCGAGGAAGGATCTTTAAGCTGTACTACAACATGTTTGTTAAAAAAAAATGCTATTCTACTCTCTTCTACTGCTGCAAGATGATGGCCTTGTGAAGATGTTTGAAGATGCTAGTCTTCGATAGGACTAGGCCTTCTCTCTATTCTGGCATTTCTGCAGCCCAGTCCAAATATACAGCCTTTCTCCATTGATAATGTTGCATATGTAGTATAGATCCTTGCTTGCTGAGTACTTCGGATGAGTACTCACGGTTGCTTTACTTTCTCTTTTCCCCATATACCCCACATTGATGATACATCAGACGATGGAGTCCTGGAGCTAGATGCCACCACCGGAGCTTACTACCAGGAGGGTCCAGAGGGTACTTACTACTGGATCGAGCCAGATGACCAGGAGTAGGATCGGAGGCTCCCAGGCAGGAGGCCAACGCCTTTCGATCTAGTGTCGCTGTTTGTGCTAGCCTTCTTAAGGCAAAACTTGTCTAACTATGTCTGTACTCAGATAATATTTGTATGACTGACTTATGTATTCGGATCTTCGGATCCCTGGTTTTTAATATTGTGGACCTCCATTTAAATTGTGTTAGAGTTGTGTTGTGATATCTTCCCGTGAGTCCCTGTGCTTGATCGTACACGTTTGCGTGTATGATTAGTGTACGATTGAGTCGGGGGCGCCACAAGAACCCACCTAATGAGTCTAGGTTTAGCAACTTTATTTTCCATAAGATATTTTATAGCAGCATGATCAGTGTGAACAGTAACTTTAGAATCAACAATGTAAGATCTGAATTTGTCACAAGCAAACACAACTGCTAAAAATTCTTTTTCAGTGGTAGCATAATTTCTTTGGGCACTGTCTAGAGTTTTGCTACCATAATGAATAACATTTAGTTTCTTATCAACTCTTTTTCCTAGAACAGCACCAACAGCATAATCACTAGCATCACACATAATTTCAAAAGGCAAGTTCCAATCAGGTGGTTGAACAATAGGTGCAGAAGTTAAGGCTTTCTTAAGTGTTTCAAAGGCTTCTACACAATCATCATAAAAAACAAACAGAACATACTTTTATAAAATATTTGTAAGAGGCCTAGAAATTTTAGAGAAGTCTTTAATAAACCTCCTATAGAAACCAGCATGACCGAGGAAACTACGAATACCTTTGATATATTTAGGACATGACATTTTCTCAATTGCATCAACTTTAGTTTTATCCACCTCAATACCTCGTTCAGAAATTTTATGCCCCAAGACAATACCTTCATTAACCATAAAGTGGCACTTCTCCCAATTCAAGACAAGATTAGTTTGCTCGCATCTCTGCAAAACTCGATCAAGGTTGCTTAAGCAATCATCAAAAGAAGTTCCGTAAACTAAAAAGTCATCCATGAAAACCTCAACAATCTTTTCACAAAAATCAGAGAATATTGTAGTCATACATCTTTGAAAGGTAGTAGGTGCATTGCATAAACCAAAGGGCATACGTCTATAAGCATAAGTTCCAAAAGGACAAGTAAAGGTGGTTTTCTATTGATCAGGTTATGAAAGTGGTATTTGAGAAAAACCAGAATATCCATCAAGGAAGCAAAAGTGTGTGTGCTTAGATAATCTTTCTAGCATTTGATCAATAAAAGGCAAAGGGTAATGATCTTTTCTAGTTGCTTTATTTAATTTTCTAAAATCAATCACCATTCTATAGCCAGTGACAATTCTCTGTGGAATAAGTTCATTTTTATCATTAGGAACAACAGTAATACCTCCCTTCTTAGGGACACAATGAATAGGACTTACCCATCTACTATCAGCTATGGGATAGATTATACCTGCTTCCAGAAGCTTTAATATTTCAGTTCTTACCACTTCTTCCATTTTAGGATTCAAACGTCGTTGGTGATCAACAACGGGTTTAGCATCAGGTTCCATATTAATCTTGTGCTAACATAGAGTGGGACTAATGCCCTTAAGATCATCAAGAGTATATCCAATAGCAGCTCGGTGCTTCTTCAGAATTTTCAATAATCTTTCTTCTTCATGCTCTGAAAGGTTAGCACTAATAATAACAAGATATATCTTTTTCTCATCAAGATAAGCATATTTCAAAGTGTCTGGCAATTGTTTTTGTTCAAACACAGGATCACCTTTAGGCGGGGGAGGTCCTCCTAAAGTTTCAATAGGCAAATTATGTTTAAGCAGAGGTCGTTGTTCAAAGAAAATTTTATCTATCTCATTTCTTTCATGCATATGCATATCATTTTTATGGTCTAGCAAATATTGTTCTAGTGGATCAGTAGGAGGCACATCAATAGAATCAAGACCAATTATTTCATCCTTATTAGGTAATTATTTCTTATGAGGTTGCCTATTAAACTTGGAAAAATTAAATTCATGAGACTCATCACCAAAGCGAACACTGACGGTTTGTTTAAGACAATCTATAGTAGCATTGACAGTGTTCAAGAAAGGTCTACCAAAGATAATGGGACAAAAATCATCTTGTGGGGAACCAAGAACTAGAAAATCAGTAGGGTATTTTATTTTCCCACACAAGACTTCAACATCTCTAACAATCCCAAGTGGTGTGATGGTGTCTCTATTGGCAAGTTTAATAGTAACATCTATGTCTTCTATTTCAGCGGGTGCTATGTCATTCATAATTTCTTGGTATAAGGTAGCACTCACGCTAGCACCTAAGTCACATAAACCATGATAACAGTGATCTCCTATTTTGACTGAGACAACAGGCATGCCAACAACAGGTCTATGTTTATCTTTTTCATCGGGTTTAGCAATTCTAGCAGCTTCATCATAGAAGTAAATAACATGCCCATCAATATTTTCTACCAAGAGATCTTTAACCATAGCAACACTAGGTTCTACTTTGATATGTTCAGCAGGTTTAGGTGCTCTAATATTACTTTTATTGACCACGGTTGAGACCTTAGCATGTTCCTTTATCCTAACAGGGAAGGTGGTTTTTCAATATAAGCAGTAGGAACAACTGGGTCAACATTGTAAATAATAGTTTCATCTTTAACCACAACCGGTTCTTTAATTTCTTCTTTAATAGGTGGATGATATTTAAGCCACTTCTCCTTGGGGAGATCAACATGAGTAGCAAATGATTCACAGAAAGAGGCTACTATCTCAGAGTCAAGTCCATATTTAGTGCTAAACTTGTGAAAAGCATCGATATTCATAAAAGATTTAACACAATCAAACTTAAGCTTAATACCTGACTCTTTACCTTCATCGAGTTCCCAATCTTCAGAGTTGCGTTTAATTCTTTCTAAAAGATCCCATCTGAATTCAATAGTCTTCTTCATAAAAGAACCAGTACAAGAAGTATCGAGCATGGATTGATCATCACAAGAAAGCCGAGCATAAAAATTCTGAATAATAATTTCTATTGAGAGCTCATGATTGGGGCATGAATATAACATTGACTTAAGCCTCCCCCAAGCTAGAGCGATACTTTCTCCTTCACGAGGCCAAAAATTATATATGTAATTCCGATCACGATGAACTAGATGCATAGGATAAATTTTTTGGTGAAATTCTGATGTCTACTATGGAACCTTTCTCCTTGTAGACGTTGTTGGGCCACCAACTGCAGAGTTTTGTAGGACAGTAGCAAATTTCCCTCAAGTGGATGACCTAAGGTTTATCAATCCGCGGGAGGCGTAGGATGAAGCTGGTCTCTCTCAAACAAGCCTGCAACCAAATAACAAAGAGTTTCTTGTGTCCCCAACACACCCAATACAATGGTAAATTGTATAGGTGCACTAGTTCGGCAAAGAGATGGTGATACAAGTGTAATATGGATGGTAGATATAGGTTTTTGTAATCTGAAAATATAAAAACAGCAAGGTAACTAGTAACAAAAGTAAGCAAAAATGGTATTGCAATGCTCGGAAACAAGGCCTAGGGTTCATACTTTCACTAGTGCAAGTTCTCTCAACAATGATAACATAATTGGATCACATAACAATCCCTCAACGTGCAACAAAGAATCACTCCAAAGTTTCTATCGGAGAACGTAGGATGAAAACGTGCATCAACCCCTATGCATAGATTACCCCAATGTGACCTCGGGAATCCGCGAGTTGAGTGCCAAAACATACATCAAGTGAATCAATAGAACATCCCATTGTCACCACAGATATCCCATCACAAGACATACATCAAGTGTTCTCAAATCGAATACTCAATCCAACATAACAAAACCTCAAAGAGCAAGACTCAATTCATCACAACAAGAGATAGAGAGGGAAGAAACACCATATGATCCAGCTATAATAACAAAGCTCGCGGTACATCAAGATCGTGCCAAATCAAGAACATGAGAGAGAGAGAGATCAAACACATAGCTACTAGTACATACCCTCACCCCCGAGGGTGAACTACTCCCTCCTCATCATGGAGACCGCCGAGATGATGAAGATGGCCTCTTGTGATGGTTTCCCCCTCCGGCAGGGTGCCGGAACGGGGTACCGATTGGTTTTTCGTGGCTACAGAGGCTTGCGGCGGCGGAACTTCCGATCTAGGTTTCTTTCTGGGGGTTTATGGATTTATAGGAATTTTTGGCGTCGGTTTCACATCAGGGGGGTCCACGAGTCAGCAACAAGGCAGGGGGCGCGCCCTAGGGGGGTGGGGGCGCCCTCCACCCTTGTCGTTGACTCGGGACTCTTCTGGCCCATCTCTTATGCTTCGGGGGCTTCTTCTGGTCCATAAAAAATCAACGTAAATTTTCAGGTCATTTGGACTCCGTTTGATATTCCTTTTCTGTAAAACTCAAAAACAAGGAAAAAACAGAAACTGGAACTGGGCTCTAGGTTAATAGGTTAGTCCCAAAAATAATATAAAATAGCATATAAATGTATATAAAACATCCAAAACAGATAATATAATAGCATGGAACAATAAAAAATTATAGATACGTTGGAGACGTATCAAGCATCCCCAAGCTTAATTCCTGCTCGTCCTCGAGTAGGTAAATGATAAAAATAGAATTTTTGATGTGGAATGCTACCTAACATATTTATCCATGTAATCTTCTTTATTGTGGCAAGAATATTTAGATCCATAAGATTCAAAAAAAAAGTTTAATATTGACATAAAAAATAATACTTCAAGCATACTAATAAAGCAATCATGTCTTCTCAAAATAACATGGCCAAAGAAAGTTATCCCTACAAAATCATATAGTCTGGCTATGCTCCGTCTTCATCACATAAAGTATTAAATCATGCACAACCCTGATGACAAGCCAAGCATATTGTTTCATACTTTTGATGTTCTCAAACCTTTTCAACTTTCACGCAATACATGAGCGTGAGCCATGGATATAGCACTATAGGTGGAATAGAATATGGTGGTTGTGGAGAAGACAAAAAGAAGGAGATATTCTCACATCAACTAGGCAAATTAGTGGGCTATGGAGATGCCCATCAATTGATATCGATGCAAGTGAGTAGGGATTGCCATGCAACGGATGCACTAGAGCTATAAGTGTATGAAAGCTCAAAAAGAAACTAAGTTGGTGTGCATCCAACTTGCTTTCTCACGAAGACCTAGGGCAATTTGAGGAAGCCCATCATTGGAATATACAAGCCAAGTTCTATAATAAAAAATTCCCACTAGTATATGAAAGTGACAAAATAGGAGACTCTCTATCATGAAGATCGTGGTGCTACTTTGAAGCACAAGTGTGGAAAAAGGATAGTAGCATTGCCCCTTCTCTCTTTTCTCTCATTTTTTTATTTTGGGCTCTTTGGGCTCTTTTTTTCTTCTTTTTTTATTTTATTTTATTTTTTGTCCGAAGTCTCATCCTGACTTGTGGGGGAATCATAGTCTCCATCATCCTTTCCTCACATGGGACAATGCTCTAATAATGATGATCATCACACTTTTATTTACTTACAACTCAAGAATTACAACTCGATACTTAGAACGAAAATATGACTCTATATGAATGTCTCCGGCGGTGTACCGGGATGTGCAATGAATCGAGAGTGACATGTATGAAAGAATTATGAACGGTGGCTTTGCCACAAATACGATGTCAACTACATGATCATGCAAAGCAATATGACAATGATGAAGCGTGTCATAATAAAACAGAACGGTGGAAAGTTGCATGGCAATATATCTCGGAATGGCTATGGAAATGCCATAATAGGTAGGTATGGTGGCTATTTTGAGGAAGGTATATGGTGGGTGTAATGCACCGGCGAAAGTTGCGCGGTACTAGAGATGCTAGCAATGGTGGAAGGGTGAGAGTGCGTATAATCCATGGACTCAACATTAGTCATAAAGAACTCACATACTTATTGCAAAAGTCTATTAGCTATCGAAACAAAGTACTACACGCATGCTCCTAGGGGGATAGATTGGTAGGAAAAGACCATCGCTCGTCCCCGACCGCCACTCATAAGGAAGACAATCAATAAATAAATCATGCTCCGACTTCATCACATAACGGTTCACCATACGTGCATGCTACGGGAATCACAAACTTTAACACAAGTATTTCTACCAATCCAAAATTACTCACTAGCATGACTCTAATATCACCATATTTATATCTCAAAACAATCATAAGGAATCAAACTTCTCATAGTATGCAAGTTTTTATTATATCCCTCTTGGATGCCCATCATATTAGGACTAAATTCATAACCTAAGCAAATTACCATGCTGTTTAGAGACTCTCAAAATAATATAAGTGAAGCATGAGAGTTCATCAATTTCTTCAAAATAAAACCACCGTCGTGGTCTAAAAAGATATAAGTGAAGCACTAGAGCAACTGACAAACTACTCAAAAAGATATAAGTGAAGATCAATGAGTAGTCAAATAATCATGTTGCTATGTGAGGACTCTCTCCCATAAAATTATTTCAGATCTTAAGTACTTTATTCAAACAGCAAGCAAAACAAAATAAAATGACATTCCAAGGATAGCACATATCATGTGAAGAAGCAAAAACTTAGGCTCAACCAAAACTGACCGATCATTGTTGAAGAAGAAAGGTGGGATGCCAAACGGGGCATCCCCAAGCTTAGATGCTTGAGACTTCTTGAAATATTAACTAGGGATGCCTTGGGCATCCCCAAGCTTGAGCTTTTGTGCCTCCTTAATTCCTTTTGTATCATGGTTTCCCTAAATCTTAAAAACTTCATCCACATAAAACTCAACAAGAACTCGTGAGATAAGTTAGTATAAATCAATGCAAAACCTTATCATTCTCTACTGTAGAAAATCACTAAAATTATTATTTAACATTTCATACTAAATGCCTCTGCATATTTAATACTCCTATCCTCCAATAGAATCATTAAACAAGCAAACATATGCAAACAATGCAAAAATAACAGCAATCTGTCAAAACAGGACAGTCTGTAAAGAGTGCAATTGTACTCATACTTACCTAACTCCAAAACTTCTGAAAAATTATCACACTGTAGAAAATTTGTTGTTACTCATTGTGTAAAAAGTTCAAGATTTAATCATGTTCTGACTTTCCAGAAGAATTCAGACAAGGATAGAAAACTTTCTGTTTTCAAAACAGCAACATATAGACTTGCAAAATAAGCATGGTAAAGGCTAAACTTGACACTTTTATTGAAATAAAAGATGAAAAACATTAATCTAAATAACATCAAGCAAATACTAATAAAATAAAATGACGCTCCAAGCAAAACACATATCATGTGACGAATAAAAATATAACTCCAAGTGAGGTTACCGATAATGTTGAGGACGAAAGAGGGGATGCCTTCCGGGGCATCCCCAAGCTTAGTTGCTTGGATATTCCTTTAATATTACCTTGGGGTGCCTTGGGCATCCCCAAGATTAGGGTCTTGTCACTCCTTATTCTCCTCATATCGATATCCCACCCAAAACTTGAAAACTTCAATCACAAAAAACTTAACGGAACTTCGTGAGATGGGTTAGTATGATAAAACAAATCATTCACTTTGGTATTGTCAAGACAAGATTCAATTTTTTTATTACATGATACCTACTGTACCCTATAATTTCTAAAATTTATATTGAGCAATATAAGCCATAGAAACTAGGAAACAAGCAAACTATGCATCGAAAACAGAATCTGTCAAAAACAGAACAGTCTGTAAAGATCTGAATTAATCTCATACTTATGTTACTCCAAAAATTCTGAAAAATTAGGAAAACTTAGAAAATTTGTATACCAATCAACTGTAAAAATTTTAGAATATTTCCATGTTCCAGTGAAAGATAGTAATTTCTGTACTGGACGCAAAAGTTTCTGTTTTTGCACAGACTCAAATCAACTATCAACCACACTATCCCAAAGGCTTTACTTGGCACTTTATTGAAACAAAAGCTATAAAACATGATCACTACAGTAGCTTAATCATGTGAACACACAAAAACAGTAGGTATAAATATTGGGTTGTCTCCTGTAACACCTCATGTATTAAGTTACAGTAATAACCCTATTGATTATGCCATGTCGTCATGATCAACAGTGCTTAATCATCATTAGTATCATATTCCTTTTCAAATTCAAATTCAAATAGAAATTCAAACTAGAGTAAAAATAAAAGTTGTCCAACATAGAAACTAAAATGTTCGATAAATAGCAAATATTGCAGAGACTATTCTAAAATTGAAACCAACAATTAATAAATTAATTAGGTGGCTCTAACATTATCAAAACAGCAAAGTTTAATGCATTTTATTTATTATAAAATTCGTGTTAGCTCCAATTGTCTCCAAACCAATTTTTAGCAGTAGCAGATAATGCCTAGCATTTAATGGAACAAGTGCCATGTTTTACAAAAGTCATTTTGAGGCCTAAATAATTGCAAAATAGAAAAATAAGAATAAATAAAAGAAAAAGACCAAAAGAAAAAAAAATATAAATAAAAAGAAAACCCCCCGGCCTAACTGGGCCACAGCCCAGCCGGCCGGCCCATTCCCCTCCTACTTACCCCCCCTGGACCCCCAGAAACCCTAGCCCACTCCCCCACTCCCCCCTCGCTCACTCCCCCTCTCCCGATCCAGATCGGGATCGGGCCGAGCCCCGCGCCCGTCGCTGCACGTCGACGACGCCTCGTCGGACCTCGCCTCCCCGTCCACATCGTCGTCCTCGTCTCCCTCCCCGAGCACCACTGCCTTTGCCCTACGCTCCGCGATGAGCGCCGCCCGTCTCCCCCCACCCCCTCTGACCGGCCCACGCCCGCACGCCGCGCTCGCGCCAGCGCGCGCCCTCGCCTCGCCCGCGTCAGCTCGCATCGCCGCCGTGCCTGCACGCACGCGCTCCCCGCGCCGCCCACCGCTCGTGCTCGCGAACGCCGCGCGCTGCCGTGCGAGGCCGCCGCTGCCCCGCGCCGCTCGCGCTCGCCGCGGCCTCCTTCCCACGCGCACCGCCATTGCGCCCCGCGCGCGCTCGCACCCCCCTCTTCCTCAGCGCCCGCTGCCGCTGCTCGCCGCCTCGCCCCTCACCGCCGGCCCGCGCCTGGGCACGCGCCTGGCCGCGCCCGGCGCCCGCTCGCCCCTGGCCAGCGCCGCGCCGCGCGCTCGTGCCGCTGTGGCCTCCTGGGCCACTGCCCAGTGGGGCCCGAGGCCCCTGTGCCACTGACTAGGGGGCCCCAGCCCCCAGGACGTTTTTTAAAAATAAAAATAAAATAAAAATGAATTAATAAAACTAATAATTAATTAATTAGTGAATTAATTAAGTTAATTAACTCTGATTAGCTTAATCTAATTAAGTAGTTAGTCTAATTAAACAGTAATTAAATTAGTTAATCACTAATTAACTGGACAGAGTGTGACAGGTGGGACCCACGTGTCAGGTTGACTGCTGATGACGTCAGCATACACTGTTTCGGATAATGTTGAATTTAAATAAATAATTAAATTCCAGAAATTAATAAAAACTTTAGAAAATCATATTAAATAATCCGTAACTCCGATGAAAATACTTTATACATGAAACTTACTCAGAATTTCGATACGAACCCGAATACGCCCTCTGTATTCCTGTCGGACACCCCTAGCTATATGAACGTTGAACTTTTAGACCGATTTCAATAAATGAATAGTGCATGACTCTAATAAAATAAATCCAAACAAATTCCTAAAATAACTAAATGACTTAGACATGCCTTCAGGCAACCCTGCACTGCACGTTAGCATAGCCTGCTCCGTGTTGCTTATGTTTGTCGTGTATTTATTTGTTTCCTCCCCCTCTTCTCTCTCGATAGACCCAGACACCGACGTCGTCCCCGAGACCAACGCAGCTCAGGAGCCCGACGCCACCGCTGACGACCTTGCCCTTGCCGCCGAGCAACCAGGCAAGCCCCCCCCTTTGAGCATACCGATATCGCCTATTCTTTCTCTCTCATGCTTGCATTAGAATTGCTGCTGCTACTGCTTTACCTATTCTGATGCATAGCCTGTTTACTGTAACCTGCTGTTGATAATTACCTGCATATCCTAAACTGCTTAGTATAGGCTGGGTAGAGACCTATCAGTGACCCCACTTATCCCGACTGCCCCGCTGGATTATCTGAAGACCCGATCAACGGGATTGAAGACCAGGCCCCGACACCGCACATCACCCCCCCTTAGTTGTAACGACACTGCAACGTTACTATCGAGTGCCGAGGGTGAAACCTCTTGTAGCACTTCTGTTGTTAACTCTGTAGAGTAGCTATTTGGTCGTGGTCATCGAGGGTGATTCCTCCTTCACCACTTCCGGTAACGACGCTGTCGTGCAACACATCAAGTGTGAACCCATCGAGGGTGATTCCTCCGAGTTCACCTTGACGGATACATCGAGTGGGAATTCAACGAGGGTGATACCTCGGATTCCTCTGATGTTATGGACACACGGATACTTGGACTTTACATTGTTACTTGGATAGGTGGGTCGACCCTGAGGGGTACCCGCGTGCGCCTGAGAGGCGAGTGTTGTGAAGACGGGTGCCTGTGTGGTGCCCGAGTGAGAATACGAGGCGTTGCCGGGCATTCTTGGCCCTTGCCGCAAGTCCTCGAGACGGGGCGACGGGGTCACATCGATCGTGAGTCTCTGCTCGTTACCGCAAGCCCCTAGTCCACTAATGATTTGGATATTTGACCCGAGAGGGCCTCTGGCCTGATAGCACTAACCATCACGTGGGCATAGTATGGGCGTTCTGCATCGTAGCTTCAGCCAAAAGCTCTGTCAGACGTCCAGTTTAGCACTGCGGCCGGGCTGGGCCGGCACCATCTTGAGGGGTGGAGCCTGGTTCGCCCGGCACGCAACGACCCGGAGGGCGAGGGGCGATGGCCAAGACCCCCTTGCGCTTAGGATATAGACCGGCGGGGACCTCTCTGCTGAGCTCTAGGTAGGGTTGCGGTGTGTCGTTTGGCTGAGGTCGGGCATGACCCGGAAAAGTGTGTCCGGCCGGAGTTAAGCGAGCATGGTGGGTAAGTTGGTGCACCCCTGCAGGGAAGAACTAATCTATGCATAACCGGATCCTCGATAACGGACACTCGGAGTTGTATCCTGATTGATACAATTAGAATTGGATACTATGGCTCTGGGAATGCTTCTCACAGGGAGTCGAGAAGGGATCTCAGGACGAGGTTGATGACTGTATGGCTCTGGGATTGCTTTCTCGCAGGAAGTCGAGAAAGGATCTCTGGGTGAGGTTGAGACTTGATGATACTACTACTTTATACGGTACTAATCTGCACTCTTCTAATGCTGCAAGACCTCTGAAGATGCTAGTCTCCGATAGGACTAGGCCTTCTCTCTATTCTGGCATTTCTGCAGCCCAGTCCACATATACAGCCTCCCTTTGAAAATGTTGCATATGTAGTGTAGATCCTTGCTTGCTGAGTACTTCAGAGGAGTACTCACGGTTGCTTTGCTTTCTTTTTCCCCCATATCCTTTTTGATGCAACCAGATGATGGAGCCCCTGAGACAGCTGCCCACGCCGACGATCGCTACTACTACCCCGAGGGTGGTTATTACTTCGAGCTTGCCGTCGACCAGGAGTAGGATCGGAGGGTCCCAGGAAGGAGGCCTACGCCTTTCGATCGTAGTGTTTTTCTTTTGCCCCGCCTGCTAAGGGCCTTTCTGTGTTTTCTTTTATATCTGTACTCATATATCTGATGCTTCCGCTGACGCTTGTATGCGAGCTTATGTATTCGAGCCCTCGAGGCCCCTGGCTTGTAATATAAAGCTTGTATGACTTTATTTATGTTTTAGAGTTGTGTTGTGATATCTTCCCGTGAGTCCTTAGGCTTGATCGTGTGCATTTGCGTGTATGATTAGTGCACGATTAAGCCGGGAGCGTCACATCTCCCAACAAGCGCTTTTCTTTAATGCCTTTTTGGCTAGGCATGATGATGTCAATGATGCTCACATAAAAGATAAGAATTCAAACATAATGGGAGCATCATGAAGTATATGACTAGCACATTTAAGTCTAACCCACTTCCTATGCATAAGGATTTTGTGAGCAAACAATTTATGGGAACACGAATCATCTAGCATAGGAAGGCAAAACAAGCATAACTTCAAGATTTTCAACACATAGAGAGGAAACTTGATATTATTGCAATTCCTACAAGTATATATTCCTCCCTCATAATAATTTTCAGTAGCATCATGAATGAATTCAACAATATAACTATCCCATAAAGCATTCTTTTCATGATCCACAAGCATACAAATTTTATTACTCTCCACATAAGCAAATTTATTCTCATGAATAGTAGTGGGAGCAAACTCAACAAAATAACTAACATGTGAGGCATAATCCAATTGAAAATTAAAATCATGATGACAAGTTTCATGGTTATCATTATTCTTTATAGCATACATGCCATCACAATAATCATCATAGATAGCAACTTTGTTCTCATAATCAATTGGAACCTCTTCCAAAATAGTGGATTCATCACTAAATAAAGTCATGACCTCTCCAAATCCACTTTTATCAATATTGTGCAAAGATTCAACACCCTCCAAAATAGTGGGATCAATACTACCTAGAGTTGACACTCTTCCAAACCCACTTTCATCAATATAATCATCATAAATAGGAGGCATGCTATCATCATAATAAATATTCACATCAAAACTTGAGGGACAAAAAATATCATCTTCATCAATCATAGCATCCCCAAGCTTGTGGCTTTGCATATCATTAGCACCATGGATATTCAAGGAATTCATACTAACAACATTGCAATCATGCTCATCATACAAAGATTTAGTGCCAAACATTTTATAGACTTCTTCTTCTAACACTTGAGCACAATTTTCCTTTCCATCATTTTCATGAAATACATTATAAAGATGAAGCATATGAGGCAACCTCAATTCCATTTTTTTGTAGTTTTCTTTTATAGACTAAACTAGTGATAAAACAAGAAACTAAAAGATTCGATTGCAAGATCTAAAGATATACCTTCAAGCACTCACCTCCCCGGCAACGGCGCCAGAAAAGAGCATGATGTCTACTGCGCAACCTTTCTCCTTGTAGACATTGTTGGGCCTCCAAGTGCAGAGTTTTGTAGGACAGTAGCAAATTTCCCTCAAGTGGATGACCTAAGGTTTATCAATCCGTGGGAGGCGTAGGATGAAGATGGTCTCTCTCAAACAAGCCTGCAACCAAATAACAAAGAGTTTCTTGTGTCCCCAACACACCCAATACAATGGTAAATTATATAGGTGCACTAGTTCGGCGAAGAGATGGTGATACAAGTGTAATATGGATGGTAGATATAGGTTTTTGTAATATGAAAATATAAAAACAGCAAGGTAACTAGTAACAAAAGTAAGCAAAAATGGTATTGCAATGCTCGGAAACAAGGCCTAGGGTTCATACTTTCACTAGTTCAAGTTCTCTCAACAATGATAACATAATTGGATCACATAACAATCCCTCAACGTGCAACAAAGAATCACTCCAAAGTTTCTATCGGAGAACGTAGGACAAAAATGTGCATCAACCCCTATGCATAGATTACCCCAATGTCACCTCGGGAATCCTCGAGTTGAGTGCCAAAACATACATCAAGTGACTCAATATAACATCCCATTGTCACCACAGATATCCCATCGCAAGACATACATCAAGTGTTCTCAAATCCAATACTCAATCCATCATAACAAAACCTCAAAGAGCAAGACTCAATTCATCACAACAAGAGATAGAGAGGGAAGAAACACCATATGATCCGACTATAATAACAAAGCTCGCGGTACATCAAGATCGTGCCAAATCAAGAACATAAGAGAGAGAGATCAAACACATAGCTACTGGTACATACCCTCAGCCCTGAGGGTGAACTACTCCCTCCTCGTCATGGAGACCGCCGGGATGATGAAGATGGCCTCCGGTGATGGTTTCCCCCTCCGGCAGGGTGCCAGAACGGGGTCCTGATTGGTTTTTCGTGGCTACAGAGGCTTGTGGCGGCGGAACTTCTGATCTAGGTTTCTTTCTGGGGGTTTCTGGATTTATAGGAATTTTTGGCATCGGTTTCACGTCAGGGGGGTCCACGAGCCAGTGACAAGGCAGGGGGCGCGCCCTAGGGGGGTGGGGGCGCCCTCCACCCTTGTCGTTGACTCGAGACTCTTCTGGCCCAACTCTTTTGCTTCGGGGGCTTCTTCTGCTCCATAAAAAATCACCGTAAAATTTTAGGTCATTTGGACTCCGTTTGATATTCCTTTTCTGTAAAACTCAAAAAACAAGGAAAAAACAGAAACTAGCACTGGGCTCTAGGTTAATAGGTTAATCCCAAAAATGATATAAAATAGCATATAAATGCATATAAAACATCCAAAACAGATAATATAATAGCATGGAATAATAAAAAATTATAGATATGTTGGAGATGTATCAAATTCCAATTTCAATCGATTCCAGTTCCAAGATCCAATATCATCGCATAGCCTATACCATGCCAATGCTTTTCCCTTTGAAGATAAAGGGAAAACTTTCTTCTTAGCTTCATCTCCGGGTGAACATGCAAGCTTAAATAATCCACAAATTTCATCTACATATATCAAGTGCATTCAGGATGTTCAGTTCTATCTCCTGCATAAGGATTAGCTAGCAGTTGTTCTATGATACCCGAAGGAATTTCATAACCAATATTTTCAGTAGGTGCAGTAGGTTGAGGGGCAACTAATTCTTGTTCCGGTCAAGGTGAAGATACCCCGAACAAACCCCTCAAAGGATTGTTCTCCATAGTAGCAAGTGACAATAAATTTCAGCACATAGTAATAATTTTTCATTACCAATTTCCACTTACCAAGAGCGCTTCACTCCCTGGCAACAGCGCCAGAAAAGAGCCTTGATGACCCACAAGTATAGGGGATCAATCTTAGTCCTTTTGATAAGTAAGAGTGTCGAACCCAACGAGGAGCAGAAGGAAATGACAAGTGGTTTTCAGCAAGGTATTCTCTGCAAGTACTAAAATTGTCGGTAACCAATAGTTTGATAGCAAGATAATTTGTAACGAGCAAGTAAAAGTAACGGTAAATAAAGTGCAGCAAGGTAGCCCAATCCTTTTGTGGCAAAGGACGGGCCAAAATGGTCTCTTATGATAAGCAAAGCGTTCCTGAGGGTACACGGGAATTTCATCATATCACTTTCATCATGTTGGTTTGATTCGTGTTCGCTACTCTGATAATTTGACATGTGGGTGGACCGGTGCTTAGGTGCTGTTCTTACTTGAACAAACCTCCTACGTATGATTAACCCCCTCACAAGCATCCGCAACTACGAGAAAAGTATTAAGATAAAATCTAACCATAGCATTAAACTTTTGGATCCAAATCGGTCCCTTACGGAATAGCGCATAAACTAGGGTTTAAGCTTCTGTCACTCTAGCAACCCATCATCTAATTACTACTCCACAATGCATTCACTTAGGACCAAATATGGTGAAGTGTCATGTAGTCGACATTCACATGACACCACTAAGGGAATCACAACATACATATCATCAAAATATCGAACACATATCAAGTTCACATGATTACTTACAACAAGATTTCTCCCGTGACCTCAAGAACAAAAATAACTACTCACAAATGATAATCATGCTCAAGATCAGAGGGGTATTAAATAGCATATTGGATCTGAACATATAATCTTCTACCAAATAAACCATATAGTAATCAACTACAAGATGTAATCAACACTACTAGTCACCCACAAGCACCAATCTAAGGTTCCGGTACAAAGATTGAACAGAAGAGATGAACTAGGGTTTGAGAGGAGGTGGTGCTGTTGAAGATGTTGATGGATATGGCCCTCCCAAAGATGGGAGAGTTGTTGGTGATGACGATGACGATGATTTCCCCCCTCCGGGAGGGAAGTTCCCCCGGCGGAATCGCTCCGCCGGAGGACAAAAGTGCTCCTGCCCAAGTTCCGCCTCGAGACGGCGATGCTTCATCCCGAAAGTTCTCCTTATTTTTTCTAGGTCAAAATGACGCTCCAATAATTCTTAAATAATCCATAAAAAATCTCCATGAAGTTTCAGCTTATTTGGAGTTGTGAAGAATAGGTAGCTCTGACGTGCTTTTTCTGGTCCAGAATTCCAGCTGCCGGTATTCTCCCTCTTTGTGTAAACCTTGCAAATTATGAGAGAAAAGGCACTAGAATTAATCCAAAAAGCATTATTATGCATAAAAATATTATAAATAATAGTAGGTAAACATGATGCAAAATGGACGTATCAATAATAAATTTAGCTATATGTTTCATGCTTAACAGTATTACATTTTTTAGATGATGGCCCTTGCAAACGAGAATGTATTATCTAGCCGATCAATCGTTGATCAATTCAGAAACTCGGCTGAATTCTATGACATATCAGAGTGTAGAATGGTACATTGATAAATTATATAATTATACTTTTTGTACACATGTTTCATACACTTATACAAGTAATGAATTATTGCAGATAACTTTCCCAGCTTTAGTAAGTGAAACATGGTGTTCGTATTACTTTGACCCCAAGTTGTCATGCGTCCATGTGGCTGATCCATTATATAGTAGATCAAAAGTGATGAGGACATCAATACCATTGCTACACCCACAACCCCTGCTACTATACATACTGGACCATTTACTAGAGCTCGCGCATGCCAATTAAATTACCAGGTACTTTCGTTTCTAGGTAATGTTTCTAATGTTCATGAGAATATGATGCTGCCTAAATTGGATACATTTGTCTTGCTTACAAATGAAGGGCCTAGCTTGGACAAGAAGGATGAACATTGGAGCAAGATCAAGCATGGAGATGATGGCATGCGCAAAGAGAACAAGAACGGAGTTACAAGTGATGATCTCAGGACTTTCAAGCCACCATAATGAGTGCATGAAGCCTTGGATGAAATATACATGATGTGACTTCATAAATTTCGTCCAGAAGCTATTATAGGTGTTGCGTCACCTTATTATTGGGCCAGGCCCATGTAATTTTGAAATACTTGAGTATAGGCTGTTTTTAGAGTCGGTATGTGTGGGGAAACAAGAGTTAGGGTTGGTTTCGGACCCCTCGTCCAAGGGCCACGAAATCCCCCCCCCTCATCCTCCATATATACAGCCCTTAGGGCACCGTTTAGACTTTGGGGTTTTGTTTAGATTAAAATTTCGCCATAGCTGCAACTTCGCGTACTTCGTTTGTGTTCAACGACCAGACCAAGACGTCACAGAACCCCACCTTGATCAATAAAGCTTTCATCTTATATTCGCAATATCCATATTGTAATCTTAGTTTCTTGCTTGTTCTTCATTTGCTTGCAGGAAATAGACCTTCGTGGTCAGGTTGATCATGCTCCGGCGTGGTCAATAACCCTCGGAAGTTGGTTTAGCGATTGCAAAGGCGCGACGTCTCGCACGTTCATAGTCGGATCGTCAAAGTCTACTCCCACAGAAAATGATAATCACCTTCTCATCGAAAGACGGGACACCTTTGCCTCTATCAAGTGGTATCAGATTTCCAGGTTGCTCGATGAGATTTTACAGTTTTTCATAGTTTAGATCGAGTTTGTTCTTCATACCTATAGTCCACGAAAAAGCCAAAAAAAAAGAGACTGGAGACCCCCGGGCAGTTTTTAGGCCAAAATTTCAGCGATCGAAAATATTTTTTCCTATCCTATTTTTAGGTCCCAGGGAGCGTTTTGAGACACTCGCCATCATAGTGATTTTTGTCACACTTTTTCATCGTCGCTGCCCTGATTTCTGAAAAAATAGTCAAAAAAACTTCATGCCTATCCTTTTATTTTGACTTGGGAAGAGTTTTGGACACTCGCCATTATAGTGATTTTTCACAAAAAAAAGGAGCGCAAAAAAAAAGAGCGAACAAAATTTCCAGACAGTGCTTTTCCCTTGTTTACGTGCCGCGTCGTGATTTTGTTAGTGTTCTAGGCTTGCGTCTCTAGTACGGTCTAGCCTAGGACTAGCACAGTACCGTCGTTGAGCGTTTATTCAACTTTGCGTCTCTAAATTGATTATTGCTGACCCTTTTTGCTACCATATTATAAGCCATCCCAGCTCCATATACATCTACATCGTGCGTTTGACTGTCCCTGGTAATCGCTCTATCCAAGTTTTGAGAGTTTTGACTATGTCGGTGCAACAAACCCCATGTGTGTTGCCCAGACTGTACATAGGCTCAAGAACAAGGTTGCAACATCCAAGCCAAGACCAAGTAGAAGAGATAAGCTCTTTGAGAAATCAAAGGGCGGATCAAGAAGGCCAAGACCAACTAAAGGAGCAAGATACCACTAAGGAAAAACCTCCCTTGCTGGGCACGCGAGCCTGGCGGGGACGAGGTTGCCCCTAAGACAAGTCTCAAGATTGCCCCGACAGGCTTGCCGGGGACGCCGAGGGTGGATTACCCCGCCAAGGCTCCACCGCACAGCAACGTAAGTCATCGATCGGTGCGGTGTCGAGCCCCCAAGTGGCCAAGTGGCCATTATTTGGCACGTGGCAGCCACTTCCAGAGGAAATCACCTCCAAATGACACATGTCCAGGGACGTGTCACGCGGGCAGGCGAGAAGGTGGCTGAACGGCACGACAAGGCTTGCCGGGCTACGCTACGATGTGACACTAAGCGGTGCATTTAATGCGCTCTGTCCTGTCTGCAGAGTTAGGTATGATAGCACTGTTTGCTATCTATTCAGTACGCAATGACTGATTTGCCATTGTGGTGACCCCTTGATCTATAAAAGGAGGGTCATGGCAACCTTAGAAAGGATTCGGACCCTTGTACACTCATACGCGCATAGTTGCTCTCGCCCCGAGCCGACCTTGCCGGGCTAGAGCGCTGCGTCTCCACCACGGTCCTCTCATCAATCCACCAAAGCAGTAGTAGGGTTTTACGCCTCACAGCAGCCCGAACCTGGGTAAAAACTGTCCGTGTGATCGCTGCCGTGCTGCTCCGCGCCCTCCGCTCTTTGTGCAATGCGTCCTTCCCCCCTGCCGAACCACAAGGGGCTGATGGCCCCATAGGTGGCCGTGTTTTCCCATGACATCTTTGGCACGCCAGGTAGGGGGAAGCGCTTGCGCGAACCCGAGAGCGTACGCAACACATCATCTTTGTCATCGTTCTCTTCATCGACAACTTCATCATCCATGGCGCCTAAGAAGAAACCCGGTGCCGCAGCTCACCCGTCCACCTCGAAGGCCCCTTCGCACACGGCCGCTGACACCGTGGGGGCTACGTGGGCGCACGGGGACGTGGACACTGCGGGGGACGTGGCCGGCGTAGGCGGCGTCGTCACTACCTCCCCTATCACCGAAACAGGAGTAGGAGGCACCGGAGAAGGACAGCGCCAACAACATCCCAGCGGCCACACTCCACAAGGTGCGGGAGGAGAGATCACCCCGTCCGCGCCTCTCCACCCCACCGAAGGACGCAGCCACAGCGGTGACGCTCGCCCTGGGGTGAACCGCAACCCTCCGGCCATCCCCGCTACGGGTGCGGCCGCAGGGCACGCGCCACCCCCGGGATGGGCTGGCTAAGCCGATGCGCTGAACGGAGCCGCCGATCCCCAAGCACATCCACCTCGTCTCCACGCCACCCTGGCGACTGGCTCACGGCGACGAGAGCACGGCGCTACCACTACTGGCACCGTCAGAAGCCAGACGACGTTGTGGTCTACGTCGTCGTCTATGCTGAGCACTGCTTTAGAGGCCATGGCGCGGGCCCAACTCCTGTTGAGATTTCCGCCGGCGGCCGATCAGATGGATGAGTGGAGAGCCACCATTCAGAGCCTAATTTGTTTCGCCAAGGTGGGAGGATCACAGCAAGCGGGCCCATCACGGCCTCCGCAGGCGGCAACAACGGCCGGAGCCGCTGGCCGTACCGAAGGGGCCACCCCCACGGTGCAATCCCCTCCGCGGCAGCCAGCGCAGGGGCCGCAGCCAGAGCCACGCGACCAAGAACCCGGAGAAGTGTGTAATTGGCGTTCCTTTTGGCAAGCTACTTGGCTTCTTCGTGTCCCATCAGGGGATAGAGGCCAACCCCGACAAGATCAAGGCTATCGAGCAGATACAAGCACCCAAGACAGTTAAAGACGTGAGGCGTTTGATTGGATGTGTTGCCACGCTGAGCAGGTTCATTTCCAAGTCCGCGAAACGCGCCTTGCCGTTCTTCAAAATCTTGAAGAAGGCAGGGCCTATGGAGTGGACCCCGGAGGCAGACGCTGCGCTACAAGATTTGAAGACCTACCTTTCCTCTGTTCCCACCTTAGTCACTCCTAAACCACAAGAGCCGTTGCTGCTATATTTAGCAGTGACCAATCAAGTGGTTAGCGCAGCACTGGTGGCACAACGGGAGGTAGATGAAAAAGCAGCCGCCACCGCCCTCCCCTTTGGAGAGGAAAGTGAGCCCGTCCCAGCAAGGTCAGATGCAGTTCAAGACAAGGAAGAGCAAGGCAGCGGAGACAGTTCCAAGATCACGGCAAGGAAGAAGGTGGTGCAGCGCCCAGTGTACTTCGTCAGCTCCCTGCTGCAGGGGGCTAGGTCGAGGTACTCTGGTGTGCAAAAGTTGATTTTTGGCCTCATCATGGCCTCAAGGAAACTGCGCCACTACTTCCAAGCCCACGAGATCACGGTTGTCACCCGCTTCCCCTTGCAACGCATACTTCAAAACCCCGAGGCCACCGGCAAAATCGTGGAATGGGCTTTGGAGTTTTCCAGCTTTGGTTTGAAGTTTGAAAGCATGTCAACTATTCAGAGCAGAGCACTAGCAGAGTTCATTGCAGAGTGGACGCCAACCCCTGATGAAGAAGTATTGGAGACAGTCATCCTCGGCAAGGAATCGCCCCAAGAATGGATTATGTATTTTGATGGTGCCTTCTCCCTACAAGGTGCAGGAGCTGGCGTGCTTCTCGTTGCTCCCACTGGGGAGCACCTTAAGTACGTCGTTCAAATGCATTTCCCCCAGGAGAAGGCTGCCAACAATACTGCAGAGTATGAAGGGCTCCTTGCCGAGCTCAGAATTGCAACAGAACTGGGAATCAAGAAGCTGATCTTCCGCGGAGATTCGCAACTTGTGGTGAGGCAAGTCAACAAGGATTATCAAAGCCCATTGATGGAGGCATACGTCGAGGAAGTGAGAAAGTTGGAGGAGTGCTTTGACGGATTGCAAACAGAGCACATACCGCGTGCGGAAAACAACATTGCTGATCATCTGTCAAAGTGCGCTGCGCAAAAACTCCCTGTGGAACCAGGGACTTTTGTTCTCCATCTGACTCAACCCTCTGTATCCCTAGCAACAATGGCCAGCAAGAGGAGGAAATTGAACTCCAACAAGCCTCTCCCGGTAGAGCTTCTCGAAGCCCGCGGCAAAGTGCTTGGCGGGAACAACTCCCCTTCAATCAGTGAGCTGCACCCTCTCACCGAACAACCAGTCTTTGCGGTCGAAGCATGCGCTCCCATCGACGAGGAGGTGCTGCTAGTCCTTGTTGCCGAGCCCCAGGCTCCAACTTGGGCGCGGCACATTGTTCATTTCCTCCAAATAGGAGAACTTCCCGAAGAACAAGAAGAAACTGAAAGAGTAGCCCGGAGGGCCAGTATGTATTAGTTCATTGACGACACGCTATAAAGAAGAAGGCCCAACGGTGTGAAATTGAAGTGCATTTACCGGGAAGAAGGAAAGGAATTGCTGGCAGAGATACACAAGGGTATGTGTGGCTCCCACATCGGATCAAGGGCCTTGGTCAGGAAAGCTTTCCGGCAAGGTTTCTACTGGCCCACAGCCCTCCAAGATGCAATTGAGCTAGTCACCAAGTGTGAAGCCTGCCAGTTCCACTCCAAGAATATCCATCAGCCTGCTCAAGCTCTCCAAACAATCCCTTTGTCATGGCCATTTTTGGTCTGGGGGCTCGACATCTTGGGCCCCTTCCCCCGTGCTACCGGGGCTCTGAATTCTTGTTCGTTGCAATTGACAAGTTTACAAAGTGGCCGGAAGTAGAGCCCGTGAGGAAGGTGACTGCACAGTCAGCTATCAAGTTCTTGAAAGGATTGGTATGCCACTTCGGGGTACCTGCCCGAATCATCACCGACAATGGCACCCAATTCACAAGCCGCGCCTTCATGCAATACGTTCATACCCTCGGAAGCAAGGTCTCATTTGCCTCTGTGGCCCATCCCAGAAGCAACGGGCAAGCTGAGAGGGCGAACGCTGAAGTGCTGCAAGGTCTCAAGACAAGAACCTTTGATAGGCTGCAAAAGTGCGGCAGGCGATGGATCGACAAGCTGCCGGTGGTTCTTTGGTCCCTCCGTATGACACCAAATTGAGCTACCGGGCAGACTCCCTTCTCCTTAGTCTATGGGGCAGAAGCAGTTATCCCCACGGAACTCATATTCGGGTCTCCTCGAGTGCTTGCCTACGATGAAGTAGCGCAGGAACAACACCGGCATGACGACACTGTGCTACTTGGGGAGAACCGTCTCCGGGCTGCTACGCGTGCTAGACGCTACCAGCAAGCCCTGCGTCACTATCACAGCCGCAGGGTTCATGCCCGGAGCTTTGAGGAAGGCGACCTTGTCCTTAGGCATGTTTAGTCCGCCAAGGTTGCAAACAAGTTGACGCCAAAGTGGGAAGGCCCTTACCGGGTAGTATGAGTCACCAGACGTGGCGCAGTCCGTCTGGAGACCGGAGATGGCATTCAATTGCAAAACTCATGGAACATTGAGCATCTCCGTAAGTTCTACCCGTAAGGCGCGGCTGTCGGGCCCTGCCCGACAGCCACCCTTTTGTACAAGCTTTGCTGAAGTTGCATGTAACCCTTTGTACAAAGCCAGGTGCAGACCCTGAGCAACAGAGAAATAAACGAAGTGCTGGGGGCCCCCCAAAACTTGCATGCATGCATAAGCATATCATGAGCATAGCATGATCATGTAGATAAGGTCGCATGTGGAATTGTTTTCATCTGCACTAAGTTGCAGGGTTCTTGCCGTGGACTTGATCCCGAAGAGAAGAAATGAAGACGAGTCTACGTGGCGATCCCCGGCAGACCAAACAGATAAGTTCCTTCTTATCCATACCTGTCCTGTAATTTGAAAACTTGCGCATATGAAAACCCCGCCACCTTCGAAACATAGGTGCTCCTACCCTTTGACTCGAATGCTGCTTCGGTCAGGGTGGTCGCAATGGCCTTTGATGGAAAAGGTTCGGCGGGGGGTTGGTCCCTTTTTGTGGTTTTGTGCCTGGCAGGCCTAGCCCCACGGCAACAAACTGAGGGCACTGGCAGGATAGCCTGCCGGGGAAACTTGTTTACTTAAATGTATAGAGGCATTTCACCTCTGCATGGATATGATACATGCACAAGTGCCCGGCAAAGCTTGTCTTTTTCATTAATATACTGATAAGCAAGTACAGATCTTACAGAACACAAACATGGATAAAGAAGTTTACATAATTTAGACTAAAGTTTGGCCAATGCCTACACATTTTAAACTGAAAAAAGATAAGTGCCCTATAATCCCTTTCTTGTCCCTCTCCTCCTAGGCACTATGGTGGGAAGAGAATAGAACAAAAGGGGTGCCTGGGCAGAAGCCCAGCCTGACCCCGTCGGGCCCCATGACAGGGAGCCCGACAAGATCGGGAGGGCACGGGCTAAGGAGATGGTGAAGAGAGCGGCGGAAGGGTCCCCCTGACCACTGCCACCAGGGCCAGCAGGACACGGCTGGGCGAACGAAGTTGCAGCCCGCGAGGAAGCCTGCCGGGGTCCAGCTGGAAGATTGCTGGAGGAGCCCAGGACACCATCCCCACCTTTGCATCCAACTCCCCAGCAAATCGCCTTGCCGGGAATGAGATGCAGTTGCAGATGATGGTGCCACCGCCTGACGGTGATGGTGCGGCTGGCGTTCAGCCAGATTCGGAGCTGTCGTCCTCCCCATCGGCGCCGTCGTCATCGCCGTCACTGTACTCCTCGTCGCTATCGCTCAAGGAGGAGCTTTCGTTGTCGGTCAAGCTCTCCGCGCAGCACCCTAAGCGAGCTCCCGAGCATCCGAAGACCTTGACGGAGAGTAGCTCGACATCCATTAATTTAAAATGGAGGACGTGCCCCTCCGACAAGCTGTGGGCGCGGGCAAAAGTCTTCCAGCCGCGTCGGAAGAGCATGACATGAGGGGCGGGGAAATCCACATCCACCCGCATGCTACCATTACAGCAACCCCTCAAGTGCAGCTTCAGTGCGCGCGGTTATTCAAGCTCCATCACCCTCGCAAATGGAGTAGGGAGGCGGAGGCGGCCGCGCGGGGGCTTATACAACCTGATGATGAACTCCAGCGGTTGATCTCTGATGTGGTTTCCATTGGGGTATGAGCGGCCGGTGGAGGTGCAATCAGAGTACCACCCCATCCTCCTCGACCCCGAGAAATACGGCGGCCGCGACCTCGCCCCCTCCCACCTCCTCTAGCGGCGGGCTCCGCCCCCACGTTTTTAATAGGAGGAGGGAGGCGCTGTCGAGTAGAGGCCCTCATCACCACCGCCGGAGAACCGCCACGCCCCCGGACCCTCACCATGGTGGACGAGAGCTGCTAAGGAGAAGGAAGGAGTGAGATGCGTGGAGAAGCACCCTGCCCTGCATTCCTTTTTATAGGTGAACATGGCAGGGGGCTGGCTCCTCTCCCTGAAGGCAGCCGCCCTACTCCTCCAATCCGGTTTCCCCGCGCCACCAACGGCTCATGGAGTCAAGGCTGACCCTCAGCACCAATCCATGGTGTCTAGGTTTCTGCCATGGCACGCATTTCCATGCCCTCCGCGTTCGCCACCAACCCCACGCAACGAATGCGGTACACGTGGCAGAAGCACTGCAAGAGGGAAAGATAGTGGAATGGCAATTACAACCCCGTGAACATGGGACATGGCTAGCCCATGGATCATGGCTCATAATCTCCCCACAATGTCTTGCACGACGTGCGGGAAAACCGGAAACTGACTCAAGCTCAGATTAATGAAGAAGCAAAGAAGATCTCAAAGGGTGAGCTACCGCAGCCTCCCCGCCTGTGTACTGGACAGGGCCTACCTCGACGACGCTCGGTAGCGCGTTCAGGCTAGGCCCGGGGGCTCCTGTTGGTGCAACAAACCCCAGGTGTGTTGCCCAGACTGTACACAAGCTCGATGTCGGTGTACTAAGTATTGGGCCACCAGTACCCCGTACTTGTGCACGGGCAGTTGTAGCCATCCTTGCGGCAAGGCTTGCCGGGATCAGCTCGAGGTCGATTCAAGCCATCAAGGAAATCATCAAGTCAGAGATCTAAGGATCAGCAGATAAGCAGGACTGAAATCCGAAGGCCAGCCTCCCCGGCAAGATCCTTGCCGGGATGGCCTTTGGGGCCCGGCAAGGCTTGGCGCCCGGCAAGGCTTGGCGTCCGGCAAAGCCTCGGCGCCCGGCAAGGCTTGGTTCCCAGCAAAGCCCTGGCGCCCGGCAAGGTTTGGTGCCTGGCAAGGATCGGCGCCTGGCGAGATTCCGCCACTGTGCCACCGCTTCGGCACAGTAACAAGTCTGACATTCTGGGTCCTTCTCTGGATGCGTGGCAACGCGCCAATGGAGGAGAGCTTAAGCGGTGCTGATGGGATGGCCCCTTTTTCCATCCCCAAGAAAGTGAGGACACCTAAACGGACACCTCACGGTGCATTAAATGCGCTTGTCCTAATCTGTCAGGGGTTAGGTATGATACCCTATAGCTACTTTACACCTCAATGTATATACATTTTGCCACTGTGGAGACCCCTTTCAGCATATAAAAGGAGGCCCAAGGCAACTGCTACAGGGGAGGAGAATTTCTGGCCCATTCTGCATGCGTAGCTGCTCTTTGAACATACTGTTCATTGCGAGCGCTCCTGAAGGCTGGGCTCAAGAACATCAATAAGAACAAAAAGCAGGAGTAGGGTTTTACGCTGATCAGCGGCCCGAACCTGGGTAAAAACTTCCCGCGTCGATCATTGGTTCTGCACTTTGTGTATACCTCTCCCCCCGCCGAATCGTAAAGGGGTCTCTCGGGATCCCATAGGTGTCGTACCCCGACATCTTTGGCGCGCCAGGTAGGGGGATTGAAGGTTGCGTGAACCTGATCTGGTGGTCGGCGCCCTAGTTTCTTCATCATTTTCATCATCATGCCGCCCAAGAAGAAGAGCGCTGCGACGGCGCAACCGTCCGGGTCCGTTTTGCCTGCGCCTTCGCAAACAGGTGACGGTGTGGGTGCAGAAGGAAGAGGACTAGAACACCCGCGGCGTTCTGGTGACCCAAGCCAAGCGAGCGGTATCATTCGTAGTGGCAGTGGTAAGTTGCACGCCGCTGGATCTAGAGATGGTGCTGTGTTACCTACGGGTGGCACAACTAACTCTAGGGATCGAAGGGCGCCTGCTGGAGCTCCCGCGCCGGTGCAGCCCTCGCGACCTACTCAGGTCACGCAAGATGAGCGACATCATGGCGCTGATGGTTCGGGGCGTCCCCACGAAAAGGTTTCTGTGCATAGATCCCAAGATGCGCGGGACCAGCATGCACACCGAGCTACCGGCGGAGGTGGTGCGCGGTCGCGTGACCGTGGCGGTGCTCCTTCTAACTTGGTTAGGAGTCAGAGCACCTCACATACCTTGCACTTGTCGCCGCCACCTACGCCAGCGGAGGCCTTGGCACGTGCACAGCTGCTCCTCGATTTTCCTCCCGCCCCGGAGAAGATGGAGGAGTGGCGAGCTACTATCCAGAGCCTTATCGGCTTCACCAACAAAGATGGGCCGCAAGAGGCAGGGCCCTCGCAGCGGAGGCCCATCGATCCGGCGCGAGCCGGTGCAGAGAAAACCGGAGGTGGTGCAACTATAGTGCACTCCCCTCCGCGGCATCAGCGGCGGCCGACAACTCAGCAAGTCGACCGCCATGAAGAAGTTTCCACGGCATCGTCTGATCCACGGATGCGCCGTGATCAGCGTCTGGTTCTCCAGGAACGAGGCAAAGAGGACGCTCAAACAACCATCGAGCGGCGACGGGAAGCGCGCTATCACTCTGATAAGCGCGCGGGGCCGGCTGTCGACGAGCCTGCGCCAGGGAACGTAGGAGACTTGCCTTATGAGGTAGGGACTCCGGCGTTTACCCGTGAGCTGCGGCAAGTCCGGTGGCCCAATTCCCGAACCTTTAAGCCAGAGGTTCCGGAGAAGTATGATGGGAAGACCCATCCCTCGGAGTTCCTGAGCATCTACACCATTGCAGTGCAGGCTGTCGGGGGCCGAGATGACAAGATACTTGCCAACTACTTCCCGTTGGTGCTCAAGCCCAACGTCAGGTCGTGGTTGATGCATCTGCCGGAGAATTCCATTTCTTCCTGGTCAGATCTGTGCCATCAGTTTGTTGGCGCCTTCGTTGGAGGCCATCAAGCTCCTGGCCAAGAGAGCGATTTGCACATCATCCCTCAGAAGGAGGGCGAGTCCCTGCGCAAGTTTATGCAGAGGTTCAGCCGAGTGCAGTACAACATTCCCGACGTTCATCCTGCTACTGTCATTAGCGCGTTCCACCAGAACGTGCGTAACCGCAGAATGTGGGAAGAGCTGGCGATGAACAAGGTCAGGAGTATTGCCGAGCTTTATGCTCTGGCCGACAAGTGCGCTCGAGCTGAAGAAGGGAGGAAACTCCCCGGTGAGGCTGTTGGTGCGGCAGGCGACTCCGAAGATGAAGACGCCGCGGCCCCGTCAAGGAAAGGCCGGCGGCGGAACAGGAGACGCGGAGGCAAGGCCGTGCTTGCTGTCGAGGAATCCGACAACCCCGGCGCCGCCAAGAAGGCCAAGGTTGGTGACCCCGGCAAGGATCTTGCCGGGTGCCCTTCCTGTCAGGCCTTGGCGGCTGCCGACAAGTCGGAGAACTCCGGCAAGCAGTATTGCAAGATCCATCGCACCAAGGGCCACGATCTCCAGAACTGCCGGCAAGTCGAGCAGCTTGCCGAGAAGCAGAGGGCCGAATACGAGAGGCGAGACAAGGAGAAGGCCCAAGATGGTGCGGAGGGGTCCGGCAAGAAACACGGTGGCCGAGGGGGTCGCCGCGGCAAGGCCAAGCAGCAGAAGGATCGGCCCGCTCGGGGCCGGGATAAAGAAGGAGATGATGATGAGGAAGATGATGAATCCAGTGAGCAGGAATTCCAGAAGGCTACGGAGGCTATGTGCATTGATGGGGGTGCCTCGCTGCATTCTTCCCACCGCCAACTTAAACAGTGGATGCGGGAGGTTAATGCGGCAGAGCCATCCCCCGATGCGTGTAGGCCTCTGAAGTGGTCCAGCACGCCTATCATCTTTGACGCCGAGGATCACCCTGATCGCACAACTGCGGTCGGGTGTTTGCCATTGTTGGTTTCCCCAACAATCCGCAACCTCAAGGTGACGAAGATGTTAGTTGACGGCGGGGCCGGCCTAAACTTAATTTCACCAGACGTGCTCACAAAGCTTCAGATTCCCGATGAAGACCTCGAGGAAACGGGTACTTTTCAAGGGGTCAATCCGGGAAGAACCCAGCCTAAGGGCAAGATCACGCTGCTGGTAACATTCGGCAGCGAGTTTAACTTTAGGACCGAAAAGGTGGTGTTTGATGTCGCCAAGATCCCCATGTCATACAATGGGATCCTTGGTCGGCCGGCGCTGGCTAAGTTTATGGCGGCATCGCACTACGCGTACAATGTGTTGAAGATGCCCGGGCCGTTGAGCGTCATTACTATCCATTCTGATAAGAAGGATGCGCTCATCTGTGCCGATCAACTTTACCGGGAAGCAGTTGCAGCACCTGCCATCAAGGCACTTGCTCCTGCCGCTGGAACTCCCGGGGGGAAGAAGAAGACCGGCAAGAACCTTGGCGCGAACTCCGGCAAGCGCACCTCCTCGGAGTGCTGCACTTCCGTCAAGGACGTACCAGGGAGTTCCACCGGCAAGAACAAGAAGTCCAAGGCTGCTCCGCCGGAGACCAAGAAGGTGCCTGCTAGGGAGGACGGAACGGGGGGAACTTTCACCATAAGTTCCGCCCTAGATGACAAATAGGAAAGCGCGCTTGTTGCTTTCCTGTGGGCGAATGTTGACGTGTTTGCATGGCAACCGTCTGACATCCCCGGTGTTCCCAGGAAGGTAATTGAGCACCACCTTGCTGTCTGTCCTCATGCGCGGCCCGTCAAGCAGAGGGTCAGGAAGCAGGCCTTGGAGCGGCAAGAATTCATTGCCGAAGAAATTAAGAAGCTGGAGGCGGCAGGACTGGTCAAAGGAGTGCTTCATCCAACCTGGTTGGCCAATCCGGTTGTAGTGCGGAAAGCGAATGGGAAATGGAGGCTTTGTATTGATTATACAGATATCAATAAAGCTTGTCCAAAAGATCCTTTTCCCTTGCTGCGCATCGACCAGATTGTGGATGCCACCGCTGGTTGTGATCTCCTGTCCTTCCTTGATGCCTATTCAGGGTATCATCAGATTTTTATGGCAAAGGAAGATGAAGAGAAGACCGTCTTTATCACCCCATGTGGTACGTATTGTTTTATACGAATGCCTTTCGGGTTGAAAAGTGCTGGTTCAACATTCGCCAGAGCAATCCAGATTGGTTTTGAGCCACAACTCCATAGAAATATGGAGGCATATATGGATGATATAGTGGTCAAAACTAAGGATAAAGCAATGCTCATTCAAGACTTAGAAGAAACATTCGCAAACTTGCGCAAGATCAACTTGAAGCTCAATCTTGAGAAGTGCGTGTTCGGCGTTCCTTCCGGCAAGCTCCTCGGATTCTTTGTATCTTGCCGGGAAATCGAAGCGAACCCCGACAAGATCAAAGCCATTGAGCAGATTGAAGCGCCGAGACGCATCAAGGATGTGCGTCGTCTTGCCGGCTGTGTTGCTGCTCTAAGCAGGTTTATTTCCAAATCTGCTGAGCGCGCCCTGCCCTTCTTCAAAATTTTGAAGAAGACAAGTCCAATGAAATGGACTCCGGAAGCGGAGGCTGCGCTGCAAGATTTGAAGAAATACCTTTCTTCTCCGCCGACGCTAGTCGCGCCTAAACCACAAGAGCCGTTGCTGCTGTATCTGGCGGCAACAAATCAAGTGGTTAGTGCTGCGCTAGTGGCGCAGAGAGGAGCTGATGAGGAAGCAACACCAGCGGCAGGACCGCCGGATGACGCGGCAAGATCTTCCCCGGCAAGGGTTGATCCCGGCAAGACAGGATCTGCGCAAACAGAAGAACCCATGCAGAAGAAGAAGGTGGTGCAGCGCCCAGTTTATTTTGTTAGCTTTCTTTTACAAGGAGCTAGGTCAAGATATTCTGGGGTGCAGAAGCTGCTTTTCGGCCTCCTTATGGCCTCAAGAAAGCTGCGCCATTATTTTCAAGCACATGAGATCACCGTCGTCACTCGCTTTCCGTTGCAACGGATTTTGCAAAATCCAGAAGCAACCGGCAGGATTGTGGAGTGGGCGTTGGAATTGTCCAGCTTTGGCCTCAAATTTGAAAGCACTTCGACAATTCAGAGCAGAGCCTTGGCGGAGTTCATTGCAGAATGGACCCCAACGCCAGACGAAGAAGTTCAAGAAACAATTCTCCCTGGCAAGGAAATCGATCAGCAATGGGTTATGTACTTTGACGGGGCTTTTTCGCTGCAAGGCGCCTGTGCTGGCGTGCTGCTTGTCGCACCCACCGGGGAGCACCTCAAATACGTAGTCCAAATGCACTTTCCCCGGGAGAGTTAACCAACAACACTGCAGAATACGAGGGTTTGCTTGCCGGTCTCAGGATCGCGGCAGACCTTGGTATCAAAAAGCTTGTCATCAAAGGCGATTCACAGCTTGTCGTCACGCAGGTTAACAAGAGCTATCAAAGTCCATTGATGCAAGCCTACGTGGATGAAGTGAGGAAATTGGAAGAGCGCTTTGACGGTCTCCAAATGGAGCACGTTCCTCGTGCCGAGAACAATATTGCTGACGACCTGTCAAAGCGCGCTGCCCTCAAGTTGCCTGTGAAACCAGGAACTTTTGTGCTCCAATTGACTCAACCATCCGTGGCGCCATCGATGCGACAAGAAAAGAGAAGAAAGTTGAACTCTGGCCAGTACTTTCCGGTAGAGCTCCCCGGAGCCGCCGGCAAGGAAGTTGCCGGGATCGACACGCCTGCCGGGGAATAACAGGCTTCGGCAGGGCCTCAGGCTCTTGCTGTTGAGACAAATGTTCCCCCGGCAGAGGAGATGCCTTTAGTCCTAGTTGTCAAGCCTCAGGCTCCAGCATGGGCACAGCACATTGTCCATTTCCTTCAGACAGGTGAACTCCCTGAGGAACAAGAAGAAGCGGAGAGAGTAGCCCGTCGGTCTGTTATGTACAAGTTCGTCGATGACGTCCTGTACAGAAAGAGACCAAAAGGTGTGAAATTGAAGTGCATTCCTCGGGAGGATGGACTAGAGCTGTTGGCGGAGATACATGGGGGCATGTGTGGCTCTCACATAGGGTCAAGAGCGCTTGCCGGAAAGGCATTCCGGCAAGGTTTCTTTTGGCCTACCGCCCTCCAGGATGCGAGTGCACTAGTAACCAAGTGTGAAGCGTGCCAGTTTCATTCGAAGAAATTACATCAGCCAGCTCAAGCTCTTCAAACAATCCCTCTCTCCTGGCCATTCTCGGTCTGGGGGCTTGACATACTGGGCCCCTTCCCCCGTGCTACCGGGGGCTTTGAGTACTTGTACGTTGCTATCGACAAGTTCACAAAGTGGCCGGAGGTGGAAGCAGTGAGGAAGGTGACAGCGCAGTCGGCTGTCAAGTTCTTCAAAGGAATTGTTTGCCGTTTCGGTGTGCCTAACAGGATCATCACCGACAATGGCACGCAGTTCACAAGTCGCACCTTCATGCAGTATATCCAAGACCTTGGCGGCAAGATTTGTTTTGCCTCTGTTGCTCACCCGAGAAGCAACGGCCAAGCGGAGAGGGCCAATGCTGAAGTGCTGCGTGGTCTCAGGACCAGAACTTTTGACAGGCTGAAAAAGTGCGGAAGACGCTGGATTGATGAGTTGCCGACGGTTCTTTGGTCAATCAGAACGACACCAAATCGAGCCACCGGCCAGACGCCCTTCGCTCTGGTCTATGGAGCGGAGGCAGTTCTCCCCACGGAACTCATATACGGATCTCCTCGAGTGCTCGCTTATGATGAGCTTGAGCAAGAGCAACTGCGGCAAGATGACGCTGTGCTCCTTGAGGAGAATCGTCTTCAGGCTGCTGTGCGAGCTGCACGCTACCAGCAAGCTTTGTGCCGCTATCATAGTTGCAAAGTTCATGCCCGAAGCCTTGAGGAAGGCGACCTTGTTCTTCGACGGATTCAGTCCGCCAAGAATTCAAACAAGTTGACACCAAAGTGGGAAGGCCCCTATCGGGTAGTACGAGTCACCAGGCCCGGCGCTGTCCGCCTGGAGACCGAAGATGGCGTTCCAGTGAGCAATTCCTAGAATATCGAACATCTTTGCAAGTTCTATCCATAGGGCGCGGTTGCAGGGCGCCCGGCAAGGCATGTGATCCTTTGTACAAAGCCAGGCGCGGACCCTGAGCACAGATGAATAAATTTAAGTGTTGTTCATTCCCTTATTGATTCCCATGTTCATATTCATATATGCATGTTTGTCTAAGATGTTGTATGACACCTGATCCCGGTAAGTCCTAACGAACCGCCAAGGTTTCATCCCTTTATTTTCTCTTCTTTCTTTTTCTCAAAGACAGAAGGATTCCTCGCGTGCACATTTGCCGGGGGGAAGGGAGATATAAATACCAGTTGGTGACGTTCGGAATCGATGCTTGCCGGAGGAAGAACGAAGCCAGAAAGCTAAGTCCTAAAAACTTAGAGCAAGTTTTTCTTTAATTACCATGTTATTTCCTTGGACGATTCCGATTCTTGTATGGAAAATCTGCACGTGAAGGAACCCTTGCTGTAATCGGTTGCGCCCTTATTTTGTTTCGAGTCCGCTCAACGATTTAAGTGGCTGCACTGAGAACACCAAGGAGTCTTGCCGGCCGCTGCGCCTCCGGCATGCTGCTGAAGTCCCGCACCCAGCGCTCGCGGCAGGTTGCGCGCCGGCAAGTTTTTCAGTAAGCGTAGGATGAACTCCATACATAAAGGAATCAGACAAGAAAAGTAGCAAGCATGAGCCTAAACATAGTCAAATTATATTGCATCCATGAGTTGCCGCAGTTCTAACTTGAGACTTAATTGTCTTTTACATGAGATGATGGCGACAAGAATAAAAGGGAAGCCCTCAATCCCTGCGCTGGCCTTCGATCCTTTTGATGGAGTCCACCTTCTCAAGGATTGGCGCGATGCACTTTTCAAGCGCCTCCACATTTGCATCCTTTGGCAGAAGGCCGAGTGCGCTGGAGAGGTCGATGCCGGGATTGCTGTGCACCACCTTGATGAGCACCTTGCGAAGGACGGCCCGGCAAAGCCGGCGAGTCTCGCTCGCCAGTTGGGTCGCCCGGCTGGACTGGAGCACCCTCAACGCGTTGATGATGCTTTCAAAAAACATCGTCAACCTGGCACTTGGAGATATTCTTTCCTCGGAAGAATATCTGAAGTTCGACAAGCCCATGGTTGACAGTTCTGCGGTAAGCTTCTCCGCGGTGGCGATGAGACGGCCAGTCCAGATCTCCACTCCCTTCTCGTACTCATTTTGGGCAGCGGCGGCGCTCTTGAGCAGGTTCCTCTCTCCTTGGAGATCCTTGAGTAGAGCCTTCTCACGGGCCCTGCCGGCCTCGAGAGACTTCTGCAGCGTGGTCAGCTTCAGCTCCAGAACCGCAATATTATCAGCTGCAGAGGAGAGCTGCTTGGTCTTGTCGGACAGGGCGACTTGCATCTCCGCCAAGGAGTGGAGGGTTTTTTCCCTATCCCCCTTGAGCGTCAAGAGCTCCTTGCCGTGCTCTTCGAGATCTATTTCCAGCCTCTTCACTTTGTCGCTCAGCTCGTTCTTGGCGGCCTCTGCAGCTTCGGCAGCATCGACGGCCTCCTTGAGCTTGCCGGCATGACTTGCAGTCAGAGCTTCGAGCGCCTCCTTGTGTTTCTGCTCCAGCTCCTGGGTTCGCCGCGCGACAAGATTTTCGATGTCTTCATCCTTGCTACGAAGCTTGGCGGCAAGCGCCTGCTCATGTGCGGTGAGATCTTCTTCGTAAGCATCAAGAGCAACGCGGCGCCCCGTCAGGAGAGCATCTTCGGCAGCAATCCTTTGAACGGCTTCATCATGTGCCTTCTCCATATCTGATTGCTTCAGGAGGATCTCATTCCATTGCTGGCTCACTTGTTCTCGGCCGGCAACCAGCTCTTGGAGGGCCTCGGCGTGCCAGATTTGCATTTGTGCGACGCGCCTTTGAAAATCCGCTTCAGCTGCCTCGACAACTGCCATTCTGGAGTCCGCCTTCTCTTTTCGGGCACGATGGAGAGCCTGGAGTTTGCGGAAGTTCTCGCCCATGGCCTGAAGGAGCTGATCCTCTTCAGACTTGCCGCTGCTAGCGCTGGGATCGTCAACAACTTCGAGCCCGGCAGCGGCAATAATTTCCTCGAAAATTTCTCCTTCGGCTGGTGCCTCAGTGCTTGCCGTCCCTGGCAAGTTGATGAATAGATTCTCGCCAACCTTGAGATACTTGCTGGATGAGGGGTCTTCAGATGTTGATGGCTGGTCTTCAGTGGTCGCCTCACCAGTGACAGGGGACTCTGTGGCTGGTGCAGCGCCTGGCGCTCCTGCGGCAGGAATGCCGTCAGTGTGGTCCTCAACCTCCCTGTCGCCCTCTTCAGCAGGTTCTTTGGCGATTTCCTCTTGTGCTGTCTTGGCGGCCTCCCCGTCAAGAGCATCACCAGCCCCGGCAACGTCATCCTTGGTGGCCTCGCTGGCAGCGATCCTGTCCGCTTCGGCGGCGGCATCCCTGGCGGTCTCCTCGATGACGACGTCGACGTCCATATGTTCCATCACAGGGAACTCTGAAGGGCGAAGGAGGAAGACAGAATAAGATCGAGGTTTGGATTTCGAAGTAGCTAAAGATAAAAGAGATAAGAGGGAAAGAATAACAAGCACTCTGAGGCGATCGAGTACCTGCGTCGGGCTGTCGAGAGGTGGCTTCGCCTCTCCCGGCAACTCCGGTTGCCGGGGATGGGTTGCCGGAGTCCGTGCTTGTCGGCTCCTTCTCAATCAGGACGGGCTCGTCGGCAGGGTCTCTTGCCGGGGATGTGCTTGTGGGCGGAGCGGTCGATGAAGGAGGCACAATGGGGATATCTTCTCCTTGTTGCCGTCCTTCTCCTGCGAACCCAAAGATATCAGCGGCAAGAATGAAAGCCTCGGCACCAGCCAGCAGAAAAAGGGACGATGAACTTACGCTGGGGGCTGTGCTGGAGGCTGTGTTGAGGACTGGACTCCGGGCTGACAACGACAGTTTCCGGCACGCTCGTGGAGCCCGCCGGGGGCTCGTCGCCCGTAGAAGTCCTTGACCTCTTCGCCATCCTCTCCAGCAAGGTTTCTGTGTCACTGCGGAAACAATACAAGCAAGTCAGTAAGATTGATGCAAATTGGAAGGTAGAACTCAACGATTTAAGTGGCTGCATTGAGAACACCAAGGAGTCTTGCCGGCCGCTGCGCCTCCGGTAGGCTGCTGAAGTCCCGCAACCAGCGCTCGCGGCAGGTTGCGCGCCGGCAAGTTTTTCAGTAAGCGTAGGATGAACTCCATACATAAAGGAATCAGACAAGAAAAGTAGCAAGCATGAGCCTAAACATAGTCAAATTATATTGCATCCATGAGTTGCCGCAGTTCTAACTTGAGACTTAATTGTCTTTTACATGAGATGATGGCGACAAGAATAAAAGGGAAGCCCTCAATCCCTGCGCTGGCCTTCGATCCTTTTGATGGAGTCCACCTTCTCAAGGATTGGCGCGATGCACTTTTCAAGCGCCTCCACATTTGCATCCTTTGGCAGAAGGCCGAGTGCGCTGGAGAGGTCGATGCCGGGATTGCTGTGCACCACCTTGATGAGCACCTTGCGAAGGACGGCCCGGCAAAGCCGGCGAGTCTCGCTCGCCAGTTGGGTCGCCCGGCTGGACTGGAGCACCCTCAACGCGTTGATGATGCTTTCAAAAAACATCGTCAACCTGGCACTTGGAGATATTCTTTCCTCGGAAGAATATCTGAAGTTCGACAAGCCCATGGTTGACAGTTCTGCGGTAAGCTTCTCCGCGGTGGCGATGAGACGGCCAGTCCAGATCTCCACTCCCTTCTCGTACTCATTTTGGGCAGCGGCGGCGCTCTTGAGCAGGTTCCTCTCTCCTTGGAGATCCTTGAGTAGAGCCTTCTCACGGGCCCTGCCGGCCTCGAGAGACTTCTGCAGCGTGGTCAGCTTCAGCTCCAGAACCGCAATATTATCAGCTGCAGAGGAGAGCTGCTTGGTCTTGTCGGACAGGGCGACTTGCATCTCCGCCAAGGAGTGGAGGGTTTTTTCCCTATCCCCCTTGAGCGTCAAGAGCTCCTTGCCGTGCTCTTCGAGATCTATTTCCAGCCTCTTCACTTTGTCGCTCAGCTCGTTCTTGGCGGCCTCTGCAGCTTCGGCAGCATCGACGGCCTCCTTGAGCTTGCCGGCATGACTTGCAGTCAGAGCTTCGAGCGCCTCCTTGTGTTTCTGCTCCAGCTCCTGGGTTCGCCGCGCGACAAGATTTTCGATGTCTTCATCCTTGCTACGAAGCTTGGCGGCAAGCGCCTGCTCATGTGCGGTGAGATCTTCTTCGTAAGCATCAAGAGCAACGCGGCGCCCCGTCAGGAGAGCATCTTCGGCAGCAATCCTTTGAACGGCTTCATCATGTGCCTTCTCCATATCTGATTGCTTCAGGAGGATCTCATTCCATTGCTGGCTCACTTGTTCTCGGCCGGCAACCAGCTCTTGGAGGGCCTCGGCGTGCCAGATTTGCATTTGTGCGACGCGCCTTTGAAAATCCGCTTCAGCTGCCTCGACAACTGCCATTCTGGAGTCCGCCTTCTCTTTTCGGGCACGATGGAGAGCCTGGAGTTTGCGGAAGTTCTCGCCCATGGCCTGAAGGAGCTGATCCTCTTCAGACTTGCCGCTGCTAGCGCTGGGATCGTCAACAACTTCGAGCCCGGCAGCGGCAATAATTTCCTCGAAAATTTCTCCTTCGGCTGGTGCCTCAGTGCTTGCCGTCCCTGGCAAGTTGATGAATAGATTCTCGCCAACCTTGAGATACTTGCTGGATGAGGGGTCTTCAGATGTTGATGGCTGGTCTTCAGTGGTCGCCTCACCAGTGACAGGGGACTCTGTGGCTGGTGCAGCGCCTGGCGCTCCTGCGGCAGGAATGCCGTCAGTGTGGTCCTCAACCTCCCTGTCGCCCTCTTCAGCAGGTTCTTTGGCGATTTCCTCTTGTGCTGTCTTGGCGGCCTCCCCGTCAAGAGCATCACCAGCCCCGGCAACGTCATCCTTGGTGGCCTCGCTGGCAGCGATCCTGTCCGCTTCGGCGGCGGCATCCCTGGCGGTCTCCTCGATGACGACGTCGACGTCCATATGTTCCATCACAGGGAACTCTGAAGGGCGAAGGAGGAAGACAGAATAAGATCGAGGTTTGGATTTCGAAGTAGCTAAAGATAAAAGAGATAAGAGGGAAAGAATAACAAGCACTCTGAGGCGATCGAGTACCTGCGTCGGGCTGTCGAGAGGTGGCTTCGCCTCTCCCGGCAACTCCGGTTGCCGGGGATGGGTTGCCGGAGTCCGTGCTTGTCGGCTCCTTCTCAATCAGGACGGGCTCGTCGGCAGGGTCTCTTGCCGGGGATGTGCTTGTGGGCGGAGCGGTCGATGAAGGAGGCACAATGGGGATATCTTCTCCTTGTTGCCGTCCTTCTCCTGCGAACCCAAAGATATCAGCGGCAAGAATGAAAGCCTCGGCACCAGCCAGCAGAAAAAGGGACGATGAACTTACGCTGGGGGCTGTGCTGGAGGCTGTGTTGAGGACTGGACTCCGGGCTGACAACGACAGTTTCCGGCACGCTCGTGGAGCCCGCCGGGGGCTCGTCGCCCGTAGAAGTCCTTGACCTCTTCGCCATCCTCTCCAGCAAGGTTTCTGTGTCACTGCGGAAACAATACAAGCAAGTCAGTAAGATTGATGCAAATTGGAAGGTAGAAGCTGTGACAAATACTCACTCTTCTTCCTCTCGCTCTGGACTAAAGCCGGAGATGTCGAAGTCGACCTCCGTTGTGGTGTCTGAGTGGGGAGGTGGAGGAGGGGTCCTAGGCCGCTTGGCTGTGGCAGGCGCTGGGGCAGCCTCCGGCGCGGTAGTACGAGACCCTCCTGCCGCCCCAGCGGTGGTCGCTGGTGTGGGTCTCGCGTGCCGCGCGGGCTGTTGACGAGCCCCTTGCCGCGATCCAGTCTTGCCGGCCACTTTCTTGCCGGGGGATTCGCCGCTCGAAGTAGGTTGGCTTGCCGGGATGCCTGATGCAGCTTTCTGAAGGACACGCTTTGTCTTCTTCGGGGGCGAGGGCTCTTCTCGCGTCTCCTCTTCGGCCGTGTCTTCGCCGGATGAGCTCTCAGCGGCTGCGCTGCCTTCTTCCCCGGCAACCTTGTTCTCCTCGGCAGGTTTTGCCTCCACTACCACCTCTGCGTCGCTGGCTTCCCACTCTGTGAAGCCAACGCTGCCGGCCTCCGCGGCAAGATTCACCTCCTCCACTCTGGTAGCGATGTAGGCCACCTCCTGATCAGTGGTGGCGCGGATAAGATCTGACTCTTGCCGGACAGGCTTCTCCGTCAAATTGTCAAAGAACTTCTGCGCTTCTTCCTCGCTTGGCACGACCCAGGTCGGGTCAAGGCCGTGGGCGTTGAACATCGGCAAGAAGGCAATGATTGACCCCAAGGCAGAGTTGTTGCACAAGGGGACGATCCTTGCCGGCAGCCGGTGCTTGTCTTCGCGCTGGAATAACTTTTGGAGGAGAGCGCCAAGCTGCATAGCGGTCAGATTGTTGTTCAGCCCGGGGTGCAGCCTCATGACATCTGCCGCGTTCTTGTACTCCCAGACTGGCCTTCCCCTATTCTGCAGAGGGGCGATGCGGCGGCGGAGAAAGTCGAAGCCGATCATCTCCATTGTCAGCCCGGCAGCCTTCAAGCGAAGGATCCTGGTAGTAGCGATTGTGAGCTTCTCGTCTTCTGCGGCGAGATCGCCCCAATCCTTGCCGCGGACCACCTTCTGTTGCCGGGAATGACAAAAAGGATGAGGATCTGCTTCCTGGATCCAGCACCATTCGGCCCGCCACTCGTCCCACTTTTCGCGATAAACTCCCTCTGGGTATATCTCTTTGTTCCAAGCCCTTGGAATCCAGGCGATAGATCCAGAGAGAGCCTCTCCTTTTTGGATACGAGGGTAGAAATAATGGCGGAAAAAAGCAGAATTGGGGATCACGCCAGCGAAATTCTCACAGAGATGGGCAAAGATAGACATGCAAAGTACGGCATTCGGCGTGAAATCAAGAAGGCGGAAGCCGTACGTGTACATGATGTCATTGAAGAAATCAGAAAAGGGGGGACAGAGCCCGCAATAGAAATATGCAGTGAAGAAGGGGTATCTGTCCGATCCACCTTTGGAACAAGCACCTGGGATTACGCGTGTGGCGGGGTGAGCTTGCGTTCCCTTCGCCCACATGCATTGGTATCGCCCCTTCAAAGTTTCGGCGTCGAGCGTCGGAGGGAAGACGACGAGCCTCTTCCGCATCTTCACCAGTTCGCTCTTCGGAACTTCGGCTTTCGCCTCCTTGTCCTTGCCCTTGCCTTTGCTGGCCTTGGGCGGCATGGCGACTGTGAGGACGGAAGCAGGGGGCGGAGCGAGCGCGGGAGCAGGGGCGGAGCGAGTGCGGGAGCAGCGGGCGGAAGGGGAAAAAGGTTTCGCTCTGAGCTCGAGAAGAGGAAGGTGATGGCAATGACCAGATTGGGAAGAAGAGGGGGGTAAATAGGTTTTTGCCTCCGCGACTTCTCCTTTTTATGGGGAAGGAGCGAGGCCGCCTTGTTTATCCCCCAATATGAATGCGCCTCTATGGGCGCAAGACAGTTTGCAGCCTTTTTGGCACGCTTCCCACGTTGCGAGCTCCGTGCGCGTAGTGGGGGGGGGGCACAGTAAAACGAGATATTTACGAGCAGTTAATTCCCTGCCACGCGTGCCCGTGCACTGTTTGGGCCTAGCCCAACAACGCCTCGCACTCGTGTATGGCCTAGGCCCGGGGGCTCCTGTCGGTGTACTAAGTATTGGGCCACCAGTACCCCGTACTTGTGCACGGGCAGTTGTAGCCATCCTTGCGGCAAGGCTTGCCGGGATCAGCTCGAGGTCGATTCAAGCCATCAAGGAAATCATCAAGTCAGAGATCTAAGGATCAGCAGATAAGCAGGACTGAAATCCGAAGGCCAGCCTCCCCGGCAAGATCCTTGCCGGGATGGCCTTTGGGGCCCGGCAAGGCTTGGCGCACGGCAAGGCTTGGCGTCCGGCAAAGCCTCGGCGCCCGGCAAGGCTTGGTTCCCAGCAAAGCCCTGGCGCCCGGCAAGGTTTGGTGCCCGGCAAGGATCGGCGCCTGGCGAGATTCCGCCACTGTGCCACCGCTTCGGCACAGTAACAAGTCTGACATTCTGGGTCCTTCTCTGGATGCGTGGCAATGCACCAGTGGAGGAGAGCTTAAGCGGTACTGATGGGATGGCCCCTTTTTCCATCCCCAAGAAAGTGAGGACACCTAAACGGACACCTCACGGTGCATTAAATGCGCTTGTCCTAATCCGTCAGGGGTTAGGTATGATACCCTGTAGCTACTTTACACCTCAATGTATATACATTTTGCCACTGTGGAGACCCCTTTCAGCATATAAAAGGAGGCCCAAGGCAACTGCTACAGGGGAGGAGAATTTCTGGCCCATTCTGCATGCGTAGCTGCTCTTTGAACGTACTGTTCATTGCGAGCGCTCCTGAAGGCTGGGCTCAAGAACATCAATAAGAACAAAAAGCAGGAGTAGGGTTTTACGCTGATCAGCGGCCCGAACCTGGGTAAAAACTTCCCGCGTCGATCATTGGTTCTGCTCTTTGCGTATACCTCTCCCCCCGCCGAATCGTAAAGGGGTCTCTCGGGATCCCATAGGTGTCGTACCCCGACACTCGAGAACAAGGTTGCAGCATCTAAGACAAGACCAAGCAGAAGAGATCAGCTCTTTGAGAAATCAAAGGGTGGATCAAGAAGACCAAGACCAACTAAAGAAGCAAGATACCACTAAGGAAAAACCTCCCTTGCTGGGCAGGCGAGCCTGGCGGGGACGAGGTTGCCCCGAAGACAAGTCTCAAGATTGCCCCGGCAGGCTTGCCGGGGACGCCGAGGGCGGATTACCCCACCAAGGCTCCACCGCTCCACCTCACAGCAACACAAGTCATCGATCGGTGCGGTGTCGAGCTCCCAAGTGGCTAAGTGGCCGTTATTTTGCATGTGGCAACCACTTCCAGAGGAAATCACCTCCAAATGACACCCGTCCAGGGACGTGTCATGCGGGCAGGCGAGAAGGTGGCCGAACGACACGGCAAGGCTTGCTGGGCTATGCTATGATGTGACACTAAGTGGTGCATTTAATGCGCTCTGTCTTGTCTACAGAGTTAGGTATGATAGCACTGTTTGCTATCTAATCAGTACGCAATGACTGATTTTCCATTTGTGGTGACCCCTTGATCTATAAAAGGAAGGCCATGGCAACCTTAGAAAGGATTCGGACCCTTGTACACTCATACGCGCGTAGTTGCTCTCGCCCCGAGGCGACCTTGCCGGGCTAGAGCGCTGCGTCTCCACCACGGTCCTCTCATCAATCCACCAAAGCAGGAGTAGGGTTTTACACCTCACGGCGGCCCAAACCAGGTTAAAAACTACCCGTGTGATTGCTGTCGTGCTGCTCCACGCCCTCCGCTCTTTGTGCAATGCGTCCTTCCCCCCTGCCGAACCACAAGGGGCCGATGGACCCATAGGTGGCCGTGTTTTCCCACGACAGACTACAACGGTTGCCGATCACCGCCTGCTGCTTGGTAAGAACTGGTAAGACTTTGAGATTCACTTGATGGATTTGTGACGCCCCACCACTTTTTAGTAGTTTGTAGGATCATATTCTTGTGTGTTTCTATTGCTTCTAACCATGGCAGGATCACAAGCCGACGAGATTGACTGGGAGAACATGATGAAGAAGGAGCTTCATGATAAATTTCAGCAAATGTTGAGTCAACAAGTGGAAGACGTGATGGCCAGCTTTGGAAAGGCACTGGAGAGGATTGATGACGTTGAGAAGACAATTGACACCAAGTTGGATGCCAAGTTCGATGAAGTACTCGCGCGTCTTCCACAACCACCACCTGCATCTGCTACACCATTACAACAACAACAACCACCTCCACATCGTGAAACAGCCCTCCGCTGAGCGGGTCGTGTTCCTCTTGAGCCTGGACAAACTTCTGGTGTCACTGCTACTGCTGTTGATGCTTCTGTAGCTCCTGCTGCTACTACAGAGGTGGAGGACTATTACGAGGATGAGGTTGATCAAAATCAGAACTACGTGCAACCACCAGCACCACCAGCACCAGGTCGACCTCATGCATATAATCGCAACGGTAGGGCTGCAACACCACCTCAGGTACGAGATTATGACCATATTCCTAAACTAAAATTGATTATTCCACTGTTTGAGGGTAGATACATTCCTGATGTATATCTGACTTGGGAGTTAGAAACTAAACAACGTTTCACATGCTTACAATATCCCGAGGAAAGACGTGTTGCTGCTGCTGTTTGTGAATTCACTAGTTTTGCTTCTGTTTGGTGGTCTGAACATTGTAGATTATATCATGATAATATCCCTACTACTTGGGCTGCTTTGAAAACTGCTTTGCGTACTCGTTGGGTTCCACCATATTATCAACGTGAGTTACTTCAAAAACTGCAGCGTTTGAGACAAGGAAAAATTCTGTAGGGGAGTATTATCAGGAATTACAAACTGGCATGATTATATGTGGTATTATTGAGGATAATGAAGCTATGCTTGCACGTTTTATGGGTGGATTAAATAAAGAGATTCAGACCATTCTAGAGTATAAGGAGTATAATAATATAACTCATTTATTCCATCTTGCTTGCAAAGCTGAATGTGAAGTGCAGGATCGACAGGTATTGGCGCGAACTAATTTGTCTGTAGGTCGATCTTCATCATGGACACCACGTACATCCTCTACTCCCACACGTCCTACTGCAGCACCACTGACTTCAGCCGCCAATTCCAACTGAGATACAAGAAAACAGGCACCACCACCACCATCTGCCAGGAGTGCACCTTCCGGTCCCGCACAGAGCTCTTCTTCATCCATGGCATCAACAGGGCAAACACATGAGGTTATATGCTGTTGTTGCAAGGGTGGAGGTCACTATGCGAGCAAATGTCCATCTCCGCGTGTGATGATTGTTACTGAGGATGGTGGGTATGAGTCCGCTAGTGACTATGATGAGGAGACTTTGGCTCTTATTGCAAGTGAAGAACATGGTGAAGATGATTCTGAACATGAGACACAATACATGGCTACAGAAGATGCTGACAGGTATGAGAGTTTAGTTGCTCAACGTGTTTTGCAGGTAACACAAGCTGAGCAAAATTAGAGGCATAATTTGTTCCATACAAAGGGAGTTGTGAAGGAACGTTCTGTCCGCGTCATCATTGATGGAGGGAGCTGCAACAACTTGGCTAGCATGGAGATGGTGGAGAAGCTATCTCTCACCACAAGACCACATCCACATCCTTACTACATCCAATGGTTCAACAACAGCGGCAAGGTTAAGGTAACACGTACTGTTCGTGTGCATTTTAGTATCTCTACATATGCTGATTATGTTGATTGTGATGTGGTACCCATGCAAGCATGTTCCTTATTACTTGGTAGACCATGGCAATTTGATAAAAATTCTGTACACCATGGTAGAAACAATCAGTATACTCTTGTTCATAAGGATAAACATATTACTTGGCTTCCTATGTCTCCTGATTCCATTTTGAAAGATGATATTAATAGAGCTAATAAAGCAAAACAGGAGAAAAATAAGAGTGAATATCAGATTGTGGCAAAAGAATTTGAGCAACAAATGAATCCTACTAATAAACCATCTAGTGTTGCTTCTGAAATTAAATTAAAAAGTTCATGTTTACTTGCCACCAAATCTGATATTGATGAGCTAGATTTCAGCAAATCTATTTGCTATGCTTTTGTGTGCAAAGAGGCATTATTTTCATTCGAGGACGTGCCTTCCTCTTTGCTTCCTGCTGTCACTAACATTTTGCAGGAGTTCGCTGGCGTCTTTCCACAAGACGTGCCACCAGGATTACCACCTATTCGAGGGATTGAGCATCAGATTGACTTAATTCCCAGTGCTTCGCTGCCAAACCGTGTGCCATACCGTACCAATCCAGAGGAGACGAAGGAGATCATGCGTCAAGTACAGGAGCTGCTCGATAAAGGTTATATACGCGAATCTCTTAGTCCTTGTGTTGTTCCTATTATACTAGTGCCAAAAAAGGATGGTATGTCGCGTATGTGTTTTGATTGTAGAGGCATTAATAATATTACTATTCGTTATCGTCATCCTATACCTAGGCTAGATGATATGCTTGATGAATTGATTGGCTCTACAATATTCTCCAAAGTTGATTTGCGTAGTGGATGCCATCAAATTCATATGAAATTGGGAGATGAATGGAAAACAACATTTAAAACTAAGTTTGGGTTATATGAGTGGTTAGTCATGCCTTTTGGGTTAACTAATGCACCTAGTACTTTCATGAGATTAATGAACAAAGTTTTACGTGCTTTCATTGGATGATTTGTGGTAGTTTACTTTGATGATATACTGATTTATAGCAGATTTTTGGAGGAACATTTGGAACATTTACGTGTTGTTTTTATTGCTCTACGTGATGCACGTTTGTTTTATAACCTTGGGAAGTGCACCTTTTGCACCGACCGAGTATCTTTTCTTGGCTATGTTGTTACTCCATAGGGAATTGAAGTTGATAAAGCCAAGATTGAAGCTATTGAGAGTTTGCCGCAGCCCAAAACGGTCACACAAGTGAGGAGTTTCCTTGGCCTCATTGGTTTCTATAGGCGATTTGTGAGAGATTTCAGCACCATTGCTGCACCTCTCAATGAGCTTACAAAGAAGGATGTGCCTTTTGTTTGGGGTACCGCACAGGAAGAAGCCTTCACGGTATTGAAAGATAAGTTGACACATGCTCCTTTACTCCAACTTCCTGATTTTAATAAGACTTTTGAGCTTGAATGTGATGCTAGTGGAATTGGATTAGGAGGTGTGTTATTACAAGATGGTAAACCTGTTGCATACTTTTCTGAAAAATTGAGTGGGCCTAGTCTGAATTATTCTACTTATGATAAGGAATTATATGCTCTTGTTCGGACTTTGGAAACATGGCAACATTATTTATGGCCCAAAGAATTTGTTATTCATTCTGATCATGAATCTTTGAAACATATTAAAAGTCAAGGAAAACTGAACCGTAGACATGCTAAATGGGTTGAATTCATTGAGACTTTCCCTGTTGTCATTAAACACAAGAAGGGTAAAGAAAATGTTATTGCTGATGCATTGTCTCGTCGTTATACTATGCTTTCACAACTTGACTTTAAAATATTTTGTTTGGAGACCATCAAAGATCAATATGTGCATGATCTTGAATTTAAAGATGTATTGCAGAATTGTAAAGAAGGGAGAACATGGAACAAGTTCATCGTTAACGATGGATTTGTGTTCCGTGCTAACAAGCTATGCATTCCAGCTAGCTCTGTTCGTCTTTTGTTGTTGCAGGAGGCGCATGGAGGAGGATTAATGGGACACTTTGGCATGAAGAAGACGGAGGATGTACTTGCTACACATTTCTTTTGGCCTAAGATGAGACGGGATGTTGAGCGCTTTGTTGCTCGCTGCACTACATGTCAAAAAGCTAAGTCACGACTCAATCCTCATGGTTTATATATGCCTTTGCCTGTACCTAAAGTTGCTGATTTGTTCTTTCGTGAAATTATTCACTTGCATGGTGTGCCAAATACTATTGTTTCAGATCATGATACTAAATTTCTTAGGCACTTTTGGAGATGTTTATGGGCTAAGTTGGGGACTAAACTGCTTTTTAGTACTACTTGTCACCCCCAAACTGATGGACAAACTGAAGTAGTCAATAGAACGTTGTCTACTATGCTTAGGGCCGTTTTGAAGAATAACAAGAAAATGTGGGAATAATGCTTGCCTCATATTGAATTTGCTTATAATCGTTCGCTGCATTCTACTACTAAGATGTGCCCTTTTGAAATTTTATATAGTTTCCTACCTCGTGCACCTATCGATTTGTTGCCTCTTCCATCTTTGGAGAAGGTTAAGTTTGATGCTAAACAACATGCTGAATTGATCTTAAAAATGCATGAGTTAACTAAGGAAAACATTGAGCGTATGAATGCTAAATATAAACTTGCTAGAGATAAAGGTAGAAAACATGTTGTCTTTGCACCTGGAGATCTTGTTTGGTTACTGTCGGTGTCAAAACCGGCGGATCTCGGGTAGGGGGTCCCGAAATGTGCGTCTAAGGTCGATGGTAACAGGAGATGGGGGACACGATGTTTACCCAGGTTCGGGCCCTCTCTATGGAGGTAATACCCTATGTCCTGCTTGATTGATCTTGATGAATATGAGTATTACAAGAGTTGATCTACCACGAGATCGTAATGGCTAAAACCCTAGAAGTCTAGCCTGTCTGATTATGATTGTCCCTATGGAATAAACCCTCCGATTTATATAGACACCGGAGGGGACTAGGGTTGTACAAAGTCGGTTACAGAGAAAGGAATCTTCATATCTGAACGCCAAGCTTGCCGTCCACGCTAAGGAGAGTCCCATCCGGACACGGGAGAGAGTCTTCTGTCTTGTATCTTCATGGCCCATCAGTTCGGCCCACGTTACGTAGCCTGGACGCCCGAGGACCCCTTAATCCAGGACTCCCTCAGTAGCCCCTGAACCAGGCTTCAATGACGATGTGTCTGGCGCGCAGATTGTCTTCGGCATTGCAAGGCGGGTTCCTATTCCGAATACTCCAGAACAGACTTCAAGCACAAAAAGCATGTCCGGCTCTGCAAAACAAGTACCACACACAACCGCAGAGAGTATAATATTTCACGAGTCCAATCTGCTGACATTTTTTTGTAACGCGACACCACATTCCTGCACGGTAATTATTTCGAACCGTTCTTTAGTCTCCACTCCACGCTTTAAGATGCGGTTTCCAGTGGCACGTCTTGTCACAGCAGAGAGCGTGTCCCTTCATTACGGGATCCTTGTCAATACTGGCGTGGGTAATCCAACCGTGCTGTTTGCACGGCCCTTGGGAATAGGCGAGTTTTAAGGCAAGTGGGGAGGCGCTTGATATTCACTGCCTTTATAAGGAGATAAGGATTCACCCCTTTCACCCACTCCTTCTCTTTCTCTGCCTCTCCATTCCTGAGCTCCAGCGCCCAAGTTCTCATCTTTTCCGCCTCAAAGAAGCACTCCGACCATGTCCGGATCCGGAGCGCAAGGCAAGTGGATGGCCTCCTTCGTCAAGGAGAAGGACATCACGAAGCTCCAGGAGGCGGGGTATTTGGCCAAGGAAATCGCCCACCGGCTTCTGGCCAAGGGACAGATCGTCCCCACCCCCAAGCCTCATGAGAGGGTGGTGTTCATCCCCCACTTCATCTGTGGGTTAGGGTTTCCTCTCCACCCTTTCGTCCGCGGACTCATGTTTTACTACGGGCTAGATTTCCATGATCTAGCCCCAAATTCTTTCCTCAACATCTCGGCATTTATTGTCGTGTGCGAGGCCTTCCTCCGCATCCCACCCCACTTCGGACTGTGGCTCAAGATTTTCAATGTGAAGCCGAAGGTGGTGGATGGCCAACACGTAGAGTGCGGAAGGTGCCATGGTGAGCAAGATGCCCAACGTCACATGGCCCAAAGGTACCTTTGTGGAGACCGTCAAAGGATGGCAGCAACTGTGGTTCTATATCACAGAGCCCCGCGACGCCACCTGGGCCGCGGCTCCTGAATTCAAGTCCAGAGCCCCAATGCGGCTCACCTCCTGGCTAGAGAAGGGCCTGAATTGGGCGTCGTCGGAGGAGCTAACAGCGCTGCAGGCGCGTATCTAGAGTATGGTGGACAAGAACATCAAGCTTGTCAATGTGATCCAGGTGATGCTAGTTCGCCGGATCCTTCCATGCCAAAGCCGGACTTGCCATTTGTGGGAGTTCGATCCGGCCGAGCACCAGACCTTGCAACAGTTCTTCGGAACTACGCACGAAGACATCTGGAAGGTGCTTTTTAAGGCCAACGAGAAATGGCCGGAGACGACCGAGGACCGTGGGTACGACCTAGCCCATCCTGCTAGTCCGGTGAGTCTTTCGTGCTTCAAGGTGTATCCTTTACTTGCTTACTCAGGGAAAATGCTTGAGCCTCCCTATTTATTTTTTCAGGGCTGGACGAAGAAGGCAGAGCGGATTAAGTGTCTGGCTCCGCTGCCCGAGGAACCAGCCATCCCGCTTCTGACGAAGATGCTGGTTCCGGCGCCCTACCGGGCGCCGGAGAAGAAGGCCAAGAAAAAGGCCAAGGAGACCAGAAGTGGCCTCCATCGCAAGGGAACTTCGGACGCGACGTCCGAAGACGCCGAGACTCAGTCCACCGCCGCAGAGGACGACAAGGAGGAGAAGGAAAGCAACTCTCCCCTTGAGGGGGGAAGGAAGAAAAGGGCGGCCCCCATAAATCTGAAGGCAGAGGCGTACAAGAAGGGGAAGGTCTCCCTCGCGGATAACTCCGCGTGGGACGTCGACAGCAGCCCAGAGCGGCGCCCCCGAGATAAGCCCCTGGCCGAGTCGTGAGTACTCAAAGACCCTGACGCATTCATATATCCAGCCTCTTTTCTCCATAGTTTTAACATGTTGAATCATGTACTTGCAGTCCGGCTTGTTCCGACCTCGAGCGATCCTCATCTTCGGGGAATTCGTTGGACCCGAAGGTGATGGACAGCGGGTCCCTTCCGGCGGCCTCCTCTCCCAAGGTCATGGATGACACCGAGGCGTTGTCCCGAAGGATCCCAGGCCAGGGAGAGACGCAGGAGGCCGTCAGTGTGGCGCCAGAGGGTGAAACCTCGGCCGCCGGACACATGGGGGAGCAAATCCCCATGGAGACTGGCAATGGGGGCCAGGTCCAATTCGGCCCCCAGCCGAATACGGTCCCGGAGACCTATACGGCTCCGGAATCCGTCAAGCAACCTCCTTTGAAAGAAGGGGGCGTGCCTATTTCGCCGGTGACCTCTGTCCAACCAGAGGCACCGGACACCCTACTGGAAGCGCTACAAAGTGCTTCCATTGTAGAGGAACACCGTGCCCTCATGGGTACGGTGATTGAGAAGATTCAGTCCGTGAAGAGCGGACTGACCGAAGCCTGCACAAGCCTTCTAACAGGTTTTGAGGTATGAAACGCAATTATGTAGAAAGAATATCACAGTATAGACAGTAGCCCCTGAGACACGGTCCGGTTGTCGAAAAGAAAAGCCGGATAGAGGATCAAACAATTTTCGCAGGAGACTAACCATACATGTCTATGTGAAAAAGTAGGCGTCGCTGCTGGCTGCGACCTCCCATGCTGCCGAAGTCTCCGGACTGAAGCAGAGTCTGGAGCGGGCCAAGGAAGAACTCGGCCATGTGAAAAAGCGGCTGGAGGACAAGCAAGGTATGCCATGACCTTCTGTATATCAGAAAGGATAGATGATTTGTATTGACCAGAGTGCCATGATATTTGTAGGAGCGGCGACTGAGGTGGAGGGCCTTAAAAGGCGCCGGCCGAGGCCCAGAAGAGAGCGGCGGAGGAACAATCCGTCCGCGAAAATGTAACACCCCAAAAATTTAATCATGTTTTTACTAAATAAAATTTGGCCAGAATTAAAATTTTAAATTTTTACTAGGTCTTTTATTAATTTCAGAACCATTTTCTGTTTCTGTTTTTCAAAATTCTTCCCTCCATATAGAAATTTTTGGAATAATATTGTGGCTTTGGTAGTTTTCTCAAAACATTTTAATAACAGTAAGAATTATTTTCAGAATAAAAATTTGCCCAAAACAATTCTTTTAATAGCTTTTTCAATATTTTAAATGCCTCTATTACACTACAACCATTTTAAATAATTCTTTTTAAATCCCACAAAAATTATGAGAGGTCATGTGATGCCTATATATCACTTTTATGCAAAAACCCTACTTGGTGTTTTGAAAATTTTGAGTGAAACAACCTCTTTTCAATTCTGTCCTGAATTTGAGTTTCTACTACAACCCCAATTTTCCTTGTCCCAAAAATCCTGAAATTTTTCCCACTCATAGTCCTTCCAACCAAACCCTTAAGTCCAAAATTTTAGCTCCATTGGAATCTGTTTAGTTCACCAAATATTTCCCTATAGTTTCTGTCCAGAAACTAAATTCTTTAAAACTTGCACTATCAAGTTTCTCTTTTTGTCAAATCAACCCCACCATCTTATATAACATCAAAGGAGACATAATCCTGCCAATCTTCACTATCATCAAAGGCCCCTAGGTGGTCCTGGCATTTCACCAAACAGTTTCTGTGCATGACAGAATTCTGCTAACTCATAAGTCTACATTGGGCACTTGATCTTCTGACCCAACCACCATGTCTAGAATCCTTGCCATCTTAGCAAACACCACCCTGCCAAAAACCAGCTCCTCAGGACCAACCTAGAGCCCCTTGTCCTTTTGTCGAGCACATGATGTGCATGCCAGAGCATGGCCAGAGTGCCCGTTTGGCACTGTCGGCATCGCCGCCGCACCGCGGCTCTACTGCCGCTGCAGCACGGGAGCCACCCCATCTGGCTTCACGAGGAAGTAACGAAGCTCGCCGACACTCTTCCCCGTCCGCTAGCGCCGCCCCCTGCCGTCCAGCGCCGCCACCGACAGCCGCCTGTTGCTATCACCACCGCCCCTGGACACGCGGCTCGCCCCAAGCCAACCAGCCTCTCCCTGGCATAAATACGGGCGGCCACCGCCCTCACCTAACTCCGCCGCCCTCGCTGACCCACGCCACCGACCACAACCACCTCGCCGGCGCAGTTAAGGCCGCCGCCGTTGTGTCTTTTGTGGGAAGCCTCGGAACCGACCCCAGCTGCTGCTATAAAGCCCGTCGAGCTTGCCCCACTCCCGGTCAACCCGCCACACTCACCTGGAAGCCACCCAGAGCGGCAAACCAACCGGAGATGGTCGTCTCCGTCGCCCCCGACTGAAGCCACCTCCGCCGCCTCCCGGTTGTTTCCAACGCCAACAGGACCTCCCCCTCCTCCATTTCTTCTCCAACAACCTCCAATCGAACCCAGTGATCCATAACCACCACCAATTTCGCCAGAGATGGCCTGTAGGCGAAACGCCCAATTCACCGTCACCGGAGATCCGCGGGAGAGCTCACCGCCGATGCTCGAGTGGATCTCGGTGACCGTCCCATACCTCATCAGAACCGCCTCTACCCGCTGATCCTCCTCCTGCGCTCAGTTCCGCGAGTGGAGCCACCGTTTGTCGGCACGGGTCGCCGGAGCTCCGCCTCTGCTTCCGTCGAGGCGCGCGCGAGGAGGAGGGAGGATACTGGTCAAACCCGAAGCCGGGCCCCTCCCGCCAGCCTCACCTCTCTCTCCCTCTGTCGGCGCGGCTGGGCCAGTCCGACAGTCACGGCCCAGCAGCACCAGCAATTCTGCCCAGAGCGCGCCTTTGCCTTTCTTCTTTTTCTTTTTCAGTAGTTTTCCAATAATTCCAAAGCCTTTATTTCAAATCTAAATCCGATTATTCCAATTTCTAAATACTCCTAAAATTATCCTCTAATAATTCTGCTAGGGTGAACATTTTTTCCCAAACTCTGTTTCTACTGGATATTTAAATATCCTATTTCTCTAATTATTCCAAATTAGAATTTCATTAGTAAATCATATGAACTCCAAATAATTTAATTCTTTTTCTGGTATTTCTAATTTTTATTCTAGTTTATTATAGTATTTATTTCAAAAATAATTGAAACAATTTTTGGCACTATTTTTGAATTATGTGGTAATTCAAATATTTTTGAAAATAGGATATGGAGGGAAGATAAAGTTTTCAAACTTTTGGAGTGCACCCCACACTTCTGCATGCTCAAGGCAAGCATCTTGAACACTTGATATGGTGAATGCATGGTAGTTTATTTGCTAGAATAATTTAAACATGACTATGTTAAATTCAAACTAAATTGCATATTGCTAGTAGTGCTTGCATGGTTTGAATTCAAGTAAAATTTGCATGCATGTAGTGTTGGTATGTTTCATCGTACCATGCATCGTGTGTTGCCATGACTAACTTGCAGGAGCAGGCATAAGTGAAATATCGTTACCGGCAGGAGGATGATCACGTTGGAGCGTGATCATGCCTTGTTTGTTGTGCATGTTGGAGCATGCAAGGGTTGTGGCCCTGTTGGGATTGCTGTTGAAGGAATACCTTGTTGTGCTAACCGTTGCAGGAAACTTAATGCCTCCTGAGTCGACCATAGATCGAGTCTTGTTCCGGTAACCCCCATACTTGTTTCATGCTGCCACAGGTTCTTGCCACAGGTAGGGTATGGTTCAGTAAGTTGTTAACCCCTTTCCATGCACACACCATACAGAGGGCTACGATGAGGGTTTCCCAGGGATCCGGGACTAAATCCTGTCAACGGGTCAGGGGGCATGGGTGTTTCCAGTTGTGACTGAGAGGGGGGCACCCCTTGTAATCCGCGCGTATTAATAGTGATCCCATGCAGGACGTTGGTCTCTCCGTCTCAGAGTTTTTCTTGAACGATGCCTTGGGTGATTCCTGGCATCCGGAAAGTTAATCTGGTGTGTGCGGGTCAGGTGTGTTTTCAACCCAAAGACCGTAATGGGAATTAGTCAGTGTCACGATACTGACTAAAGAAATCCTTTACTTGTGGGTAAAGAGTACACCCTCTGCAGAGTTTAAACCTATTCGAATAGCCGTGTCTGCGGTTAAGGGCTACAGTCTGGGTTGGTCAAGTGTCGGTCTTAGTGTCGGTCTTCGGAGGAAAATAATTAAATTGAGCCTGAATTATTTTGCAGTATAATTATTGTCACCCTATTGCTACCATGAATATTTTTATGCTTGTTAAATATTATTATGGTTATGCATAATATTGAGGACTAACCCGTTTCTCTCATTTTATATTTTTCCTGAGTGTCTCAGGGGCTGGCTAGACTACCCCGGACACTCAATTTTATTTTCAAGACCTCTCGTGGCGTCCCTCGAGTTAACAGGCGGATTATCACGCCACTACTCTTGTGGACACCCGATTGGCATTTCTCTTCAAGTCCGACCGTGGCGTCACTTGACACCCGACTAGCATTTCTTTTCAAGACCTCTCGTGGCGTCGCCTGAGTTCTCGGATGGTCCTGTCTCGTCCGATTTCTCTTTTAGACACCCGTTTGGCATTTCTCTTCAAGACCTACCGTGGTGTCACTTGACATCCGACCGGCATTTCTTTTATTTTGTTTTCCTTTGACTTTCCTTGTTTATCACTAACAATTTTATATATTTTCACATGCTAATATTTTATCATGCCATGAATTAATCCCTGTCAGCATGCATTTTATATAGTCCAGCATGAGCATACGCATAAAGTTTGGTTCATCATGATCTTATAATTTAATTGTTGCATTCGGTATATCTTTTGTTCATGATGTTTGCGAGTACATTCAAACATACTCACAGGCTTGTCCCTGGCTATTTACTTGGCCAGGTCAGGATTTCTACAAGGAGTACCACAGCGATGTCCGTGCGGAACCTAGGATGGCAGCCATGCGGGATAGGAATTATCCGGGTCAGCTGTTCCTGTGGGAATGGAGCCCCATCGACGTTGGAGAACCACGAGTTAATTCTGTCATACACCACCAGACATCATTGTTGTATCATTGGACCTTTATGGTCTTGTATTCAACTCTTGTAATAGCTTGGTAATCTGTAACAAGGACGTGCCCACCAGTAACAGTAATCCTGGGCTGGTGATGACACGAGGGGTTCATTTCTGGGAATATATTGTGTCCCCGAAATCCGGCCCCGACAGAAAAGCACGAGGCCAGGGTCGGTGAGGTCCAACAAGAGCTCCAGGACGCTGTAAAGAAATGCGAGTCCTTGGAGCGCAAGATTACGGATCAAGAGTCCGAGCTTGCTAAGGCCCACCGAAGCACACAAGAGGCCCGGGTCGAAGCCCAGGGCGCCCTCCAGGAAATTCAAGAGGCCAGGAAAATCATGGCGGGTAAGGCCTTTATAATGCAAAGCAAATTTGTGAAGAAAAGGTACCTCTTACTGACCCGGATTTGGAGTTCTCCAGGAGCGTTTGCGGATCTGCCGCGCAGCATTGCTGATGCCGCAGATTTCTTCCGAGCCGAAGAGGGAAGCGCAACGGAGAAGCTGTTCTGGTCGCAATACCTTGCGCCAGAGCATCCGGTGCCCCTCAGCGATCAGCTGAAACAGCTGACCGAACTGCATAGGGCGGCTGAATTGGCCATGAAGGATTTGATAATCCGTCTATGGCCTGCCGAAGCCATACCCAACAGCTACTTCGGGCTCGTGAAGCGACTGGTTGCTGCCTGCCCTCGGCTTGATGCCATGAAGCGGTCGGTCTGCATAGAAGGTGCGCGGATGGCCTTCGCCCGTGTCAAGATACAGTGGGCGAAGATGAACGCTGTCAACCTCGCGATCGAGGGACTGCCCACGGGCAAGGAGCACCGCACGCCCGAGCGATATTTTGACGATGTCCTGGAGGGATCCCGCATTGTAGCGGAGCAGTGTGCGAAAGACATTATCTTTGAATGAATATATTCATGTTATCCTGTCCTGTATAATGGAGCAAAAAAATATAATATTAGTTGATTATATCAAGATTTTTCCTCCTGTGCGGACGTTTTATTAAATCTGAGAGTTGGCCAGTCGTCGGCTTCAGCCCCCACGTAGGTAGTACGGGGGTGTTCGGGATAAAATCTAAACACTCTTGATCCAAAGTTTGGTCCTTGAAGGAGGTGTTTAGCGCAACGAACCAGGCAATCGGACTATGTGGCTTTATCACCCTCACTTAGCCATAGGAGTTTTATAATAGAAATTTAGGCGTAGCCCCTAGTATTCGTGAGTCCGAACTAGGGTGCTGTAAACACCTGATCGGGTAGAGACCGATTCGTCGCATAATGCGGAAAAAATCGCAAAAGATGTATAACCTCCGAAGATCTGACCGGCTCACGCCGCATCATGACAGTCAGTTTTCGGCTTTCTCTACTAAGGTGCTCATCCGGATGAACCAGGGCACAATTGTTGGGGATCGGTGTAGAAATTAAAAAATATTCTATGCATGACCAAGATCAATCTATGGAGAGACTAGCAACGAGAGAGAGGGGAGTGCATCTTCATACCCTTGAAGATCGCGATGCGGAAGCGTTGCAAGAACGCGGTTGGAGGAGTCGTACACGCAGCGATTCAGATCGTGGTCGATTCCGATCTAAGCGCCAAACAACGGCGCCTCCGCGTTCAACACACGTGCAGCCCGGTGACGTCTCCCGCGCCTTGATCCAGCAAGGAGGAGGGAGAGGTTGGGGAAGACAACTCCGGCAGCACGACGGCATGGTGGTGGAGCTTGCAGTTCTCCGGCAGGGCTTCGCCAAGCTTAACGGAGGAGGAGGGGGTTTTGGAGAGGGGGAGGGCTGTGACTTGGATGAGGTGCTGCTGCCCTCCCTCCTCCCCTCTATTTATAGGGCGAAGGGGGAAGGGGGGCCGGCCCCTCTAGATGAGATCTAGAGGGGGGGCGGCGGCCAAGGGGAGGGGGCTTGCCCCCCAAGCCAAGGGGGGCGCCCCCTTTAGGGTTTCCCTCAACCCTAGGCGCATGGGCCCTAGGGGGGATGGCGCCCAGCCCACTTAGGGGCTGGTTCCCTTCCACATACAGCCCATAGGGCCCTCCGGGGCAGGTGGACCCTCCCGGTGGACCCCCGGAACCCCTTCGGTGGTCCCGGTACAATACCGACAAGCCCCCGAATACTTCCGGTGACCGTATGATGACTTCCCATATATAAATCTTCACCTCCGGACCATTCCGGAACTCCTCGTGACGTCCGGGATCTCATCTGGGACTCTGAACAACATTCGGTAACCACATACTATTTCCCATAACAACTCTAGCGTCACCGAACCTTAAGTGTGTAGACCCTACTGGTTCGGGAACCATGCAGACATGACCGAGACATCTCTCCGGCCAATAACAACAGTGGGATCTGGATACCCATGTTGGCTCCCACATGTTCCACGATGATCTCATCAGATGAACCATGATGTCGAGGATTCAATCAATCCCGTATGCAATTCCCTTTGTCCATCGGTATGTTACTTGCCCGAGATTCGATCGTCGGTATCCCCATACCACGTTCAATCTCGTTACTGGCAAGTCTCTTTACTCGTTCCATAACGCATGATCCCATGGCTAACTCTTTAGTCACATTGAGCTCATTATGATGATGCATTACCGAGTGGGCCCAGAGATACCTCTCCATCATACGGAGTGACAAATCCCAGTCTCGATTCGTGCCAACCCAACAGACACTTTCGGAGATACCTGTAGTGCACCTTTATGGTCACCCAGTTACATTGTGACATTTGATACACCCAAAGCATTCCTACGGTATCCGGGAGTTGCACAATCTCATGGTCTAAGGAAATGATACTTGACATTAGAAAAGCTCTAGCAAACGAACTACACGTTCTTGTGCTATGCTTAGGATTGGGTCTTGTCCATCACATCATTCTCCTAATGATGTGATCCCGTTATCATTGACATCAAATGTCCATGGTTAGGAAACCATAACCATCTATTGATCAACGAGCTAGTCAACTAGAGGCTTACTAGGGACATGCTGTGATCTATGTATTCACACATGTATTACGGTTTCCGGTTAACACAATTATAGCATGAACAATAGACAATTATCACGAACAAGGAAATATAATAATAACCACTTTATTATTGCCTCTAGGGCATATTTCCAACAGTCTCCCACTTGCACTAGAGTCAATAATCTAGTTACATTGTGATGAATTGAACACCCATAGAGTTCTGGTGTTGGTCATGTTTTGCTCGTGGAAGAGGTTTAGTCAACGGATATGCGACATTCAGATCCGTATGCACTTTACAAATATCTATGTCTCCATCTTGGACATGTTCACGAATGGAGTTGAAGCGACGCTTGATATGCCTGGTCTTCTTGTGAAACCTGGGCTCCTTGGCAAGGGCAATAGCTCCAGTGTTGTCACAGAAGAGAGTCATTGGGCCAGACGCATTGGGAATAACTCCTAGGTCGGTGATGAACTCCTTCATCCAGACTGCTTCCTGTGCTGCCTCCGAGGCTGATATGTACTTCGCTTCACATGTAGATCCCGCCATGACGCTTTGCTTGCAACTGCACCAGCTGACTGCCCCACCATTCAAAATATACACGTATCTGGTTTGTGACTTGGAGTCGTCCAGATCTGTGTCGAAGCTAGCATCGACGTAACCCTTTACGACGAGCTCTTCGTCACCTCCATAAACGAGAAATATATCCTTAGTCCTTTTCAGGTACTTCAGGATGTTCTTGACCATTGTCCAGTGTTCCATGCCGGGATTACTTTGGTACCTCCCTACCAAACTTACGGCGAGGTTCACATCAGGTCTGGTACACAGCATGGCATACATAATAGACCCTATGGCTGAGGCATAGGGGATGACACTCATCTTTTCTCTATCTTCTGCCGAGGTCGGGCGTTGAGCTGCGCTCAATCTCACACCTTGCAATACAGGCAAGAACCCCTTCTTGGACTGATCCATATTGAACTTCTTCAATATTTTGTCAAGGTATGTGCTTTGTGAAAGACCAATGAGGCGTCTCGATCTATCTCTATAGATCTTGATGCCTAATATGTAAGCAGCTTCTCCAAGGTCCTTCATTGAAAAACACTTATTCAAGTAGGCCTTTATGCTTTCCAAAAGTTCTATATCATTTCCCATCAACAATATGTCATCCACATATAATATGAGAAATGCTACAGAGCTCCCACTCACTTTCTTGTAAATACAGGCTTCTCCATAAGTCTGTATAAACCCAAACGCTTTGATCATTTCATCAAAGCGAATGTTCCAACTCCGAGATGCCTGCACCAGCCCATAGATAGAGCGCTGGAGCTTGCATACCTTGTCAGCATTCTTAGGATTGACAAAACCTTCCGGTTGCATCATATACAATTCTTCCTTAAGGAAACCATTAAGGAATGCCGTTTTGATGTCCATTTGCCAGATTTCATAATCATAGAATGCGGCAATTGCTAACATGATTCGGACGGACTTCAGCTTCGCTACGGGTGAGAAGGTCTCATCGTAGTCAACCCCTTGAACTTGTCGATAACCCTTAGCGACAAGCCGAGCCTTATAGACGGTCACATTACCATCCGTGGCAGTCTTCTTCTTAAAGATCCATTTATTTTCTATGGCTCGCCGATCATCGAGCAAGTCCACCAAAGTCCATACTTTGTTCTCATACATGGATCCTATCTCGGATTTCATGGCTTCAAGCCATTTGTTGGAATCCAGGCCCGCCATCGCTTCTTCATAGTTCGAAGGTTCACCGTTGTCTAACAACATGATTTCCAGGACAGGGTTGCCGTACCACTCTGGTGCGGAACGTGTCCTCGTGGACCTACGAAGTTCAGTAGCAACTTGATCCGAAGTTTTATGATCATCATCATTAACTTCCTCTCTAGTCGGTGCAGGCACCACAGAAACATCTTCCAGAGCTGCGCTACTCTCCGGTTCAAGAGGGGGTACCTCATCAAGTTCTACTTTCCTCCCACTTACTTCTTTCGAGAGAAACTCTTTCTCCAGAAAGGATCCATTCTTGGCAACAAAGATCTTGCCTTCGGATCTAAGGTAGAAGGTATACCCAATAGTTTCCTTAGGGTATCCTATGAAGACGCATTTTTCCGATTTGGGTTCGAGCTTTTCAGGTTGAAGTTTCTTGACATAAGCATCGCATCCCCAAACTTTCAGAAATGACAGCTTAGGTTTCTTCCCAAACCATAATTCATACGGTGTCGTCTCAACGGATTTAGACGGTGCCCTATTTAAAGTGAATGCGGCAGTCTCTAAAGCATAGCCTCAAAAAGATAGCGGTAGATCGGTAAGAGACATCATAGATCGCACCATATCCAATAGAGTGCGATTACGATGTTCAGACACACCATTACGCTGAGGTGTTCCAGGCGGCGTGAGTTTTGAAACAATTCCACATTTCCTTAAGTGCGTGCCAAACTCGTGACTCAAATATTCTCCCCCACGATCTGATCGCAAGAATTTTATTTTCCTGTCACGTTGATTCTCTACCTCGTTCTGAAATTCCTTGAACTTTTCAAAGGTCTCAGACTTATGTTTCATTAAGTAGACATACCCATATCTACTTAAGTCATCAGTGAGGGTGAGAACATAACGATAGCCACCGCGAGCCTCAACACTCATTGGACTGCATACATCAGTATGTATTATTTCCAACAAGTTGGTTGCTCGTTCCATTGTTCCGGAGAACGGAGTCTTGGTCATTTTGCCCATGAGGCATGGTTCGCACGTGTTAAATGATTCATAATCAAGAGACTCCAAAAGTCCATCTGCATGGAGTTTCTTCATCCGCTTGACACCAATGTGACCAAGGCGGCAGTGCCACAAGTATGTGGGACTATCATTATCAACCTTACATTTCTTGGCATTCACACTATGAATATGTGTGACATCACGTTCGAGATTCAATAAAAAATAAACCATTGACCAGCGGGGCATGACCATAAAACATATCTCTCATATAAATAGAACAACCATTATTCTCGGATTTAAATGATTAGCCATCTCGCATCAAACGAGATCCTGATACAATGTTCATGCTCAAAGCTGGTACTAAATAACAATTATTGAGGTTTAAAACTAATCCCGAAGGTAGATGTAGAGGTAGCGTGCCGACGGCGATCACATCGACCTTGGAACCATTCCCGACGCGCATCGTCACCTTGTCCTTCGCCAGTCTCCGCTTATTCCGCAGCTCCTGTTTTGAGTTATAAATGTGAGCAACTGCACCGGTATCAAATACCCAGGAGCTACTACGAGCGCTGGTAAGGTACACATCAATAACATGTATATCATATATACCTTTGGTATTGCCGGCCTTCTTATCCGCTAAGTACTTGGGGCAGTTTCGCTTCCAGTGACCGTTTCCCTTGCAATAAAAGCATTCAGTCTCAGGCTTGGGTCCATTCTTTGGCTTCTTCCCGGCAGCTTGCTTACTGGGCACAACAACTCCCTTGCCATCCTTCTTGAAGTTCTTTTTACCGTTGCCTTTCTTGAACTTAGTGGTTTTATTCACCATCAACACTTGATGTTCCTTTTTGATCTCCACCTCCGCTGATTTCAGCATTGAATATACCTCAGGAATGGTTTTTTCCATCCCCTGCATATTGAAGTTCATCACAAAGCTCTTGTAGCTAGGTGGAAGTGACTGAAGGATTCTGTCAACGACCGCGTCATCCGGGAGATTAACTCCCAGCTGAGACAAGCGGTTGTGCAACCCAGACATTTTGAGTATGTGCTCGCTGACAGAACTATTCTCCTCCATCTTACAACTATAGAACTTGTCGGAGACTTCATATCTCTTGACTCGGGCATGAGCTTGGAAAACCATTTTCAGCTCTTGGAACATCTCATATGCTCCGTGTTGTTCAAAACGCTTTTGGAGCCCCGGTTCTAAGCTGTAAAGCATGCCGCACTGAACCAGGGAGTAATCATCACTATGCGACTGCCAGGCGTTCATAACGTCTTGAGTTGCTGGGAAAACAGGTGCGTCACCTAGCGGTGCTTCAAGGACATATGCTTTCTTGGCAGCTATGAGGATGATCCTCAAGTTACGGACCCAGTCCGTGTAGTTGCTACCATCGTCTTTCAGCTTGGTTTTCTCTAGGAACGCGTTGAAGTTGAGGGCAACATTAGCGTGGGCCATTTGATCTACAAGACATATTGTAAAGATTTTAGACTAAGTTCATGATAATTAAGTTCATCTAATCAAATTATTCAATGAACTCCCACTCAGATAGACATCCCTCTAGTCATCTAAGTGACACATGATCCGAATCGACTAGGCCGTGTCCGATCATCACGTGAGACGGACTAGTCATTAACGATGAACATCTCTATGTTGATCGTATCTTCTATACGACTCATGTTCGACCTTTCGGTCTTCCATGTTCCGAGGCCATGTCTGTACATGCTAGGCTCGTCAAGTCAACCTAAGTGTTTTGCATGTGTAAATCTGGCTTACACCCGTTGTATTCGAACGTTAGAATCTATCACACCCGATCATCACGTGGTGCTTCGAAACAACGAACCTTCGCAACGGTGCACAGTTAGGGGAAACACTTTCTTGAAATTTTAGCGAGGGATCATCTTATTTATGCTACCGTCGTTCTAAGCAAATAAGATGTAAAAAAATGATAAACATCACATGCAATCAAATAGTGACATGATATGGCCAATATCATTTTGCTCCTTTTGATCTCCATCTTCGGGGCGCCATGATCATCATCGTCACCGGCATGACACCATGATCTCCATCATCGTGTCTTCATGAAGTTGTCTCGCCAACTATTACTTCTACTACTATGGCTAACGGTTAGCAATAAAGTAAAGTAATTACATGGCGTTTTCATTGACACGCAGGTCATACAATAAATTAAGACAACTCCTATGGCTCCTGCCGGTTGCCATACTCATCGACATGCAAGTCGTGATTCCTATTACAAGAACATGATCAATCTCATACATCACATATATCATTCATCACATCCTTTTGGCCATATCACATCACACAACATATGCTGCAAGAACAAGTTAGACGTCCTCTAATTGTTGTTGCAAATTTTTACGTGGCTGCTATAGGTTTCTAGCAAGAACGTTTCTTACCTACGCCAAAACCACAACATGATATGCCAATTTCTATTTACCCTTCATAAGGACCCTTTTCATCGAATCCGATCCGACTAAAGTGGGAGAGACAGACACCCGCTAGCCACCTTATGCAACTAGTGCATGTCAGTCGGTGGAACCTGTCTCACGTAAGCGTACATGTAAGGTCGGTCCGGGCCGCTTCTTCCCACGATGCCGCCGAATCAAGATAAGACTAGTAACGGCAAGTAAATTGACAAAATCGACGCCCACAACAACTTGTGTTCTACTCGTACATAGAAACTACGCATAGACCGAGCTCATGATGCCACTGTTGGGGATCGGTGTAGAAATTAAAAAATATTCTATGCATCACCAAGATCAATCTATGGAGAGACTAGCAACGAGAGAGAGGGGAGTGCATCTTCATACCCTTGAAGATCGCGATGCGGAAGCGTTGCAAGAACGCGGTTGGAGGAGTCGTACACGCAGCGATTCAGATCGCGGTCGATTCCGATCTAAGCGCCGAACAACGGCGCCTCCGCGTTCAACACACGTGCAGCCCGGTGACATCTCCCGCGCCTTGATCCAGCAAGGAGGAGGGAGAGGTTGGGGAAGACAACTCCGGCAGCACGACGGCATGGTGGTGGAGCTTGCAGTTCTCCGGCAGGGCTTCCCCAAGCTTAACGGAGGAGGAGGGGGTGTTGGAGAGGGGGAGGGCTGCGCCTTGGATGAGGTGCTGCTGCCCTCCCTCCTCCCCTCTATTTATAGGGCGAAGGGGGAAGGGGGGCCGGCCCCTCTAGATGAGATCTAGAGGGGGGTGGTGGCCAAGGGGAGGGGGCTTGCCCCCCAAGCCAAGGGGGGCGCCCCCTTTAGGGTTTCCCCCAACCCTAGGCGCATGGGCCCTAGGGGGGGATGGCGCCCAGCCCACTTAGGGGCTGGTTCCCTTCCACATACAGCCCATAGGGCCCTCCGGGGCAGGTGGACCCTCCCGGTGGAACCCCGGAACCCCTTTGGTGGTCCCGGTACAATACCGGCAAGCCCCTGAATACTTCCGGTGACCGTAGGATGACTTCCCATATATAAATCTTCACCTCTTGACCATTCTGGAACTCGTCGTGATTTCCGGGATCTCATCCGGGACTCCGAACAACATTCGGTAACCACATACTATTTCCCATAACAACTCTAGCGTCACCGAACCTTAAGTGTGTAGACCCTACGGGTTCGGGAACCATGCAGACATGACCGAGACATCTCTCCGGCCAATAACCAACAGCGGGATCTGGATACCCATGTTGGCTCCCACATGTTCCATGATGATCTCATCGGATGAACCACGATGTCGAGGATTCAATCAATCCCGTATGCAATTCCCTTTGTCCATCGGTATGTTACTTGCCCGAGATTCGATCGTCGGTATCCCCATACCTCGTTCAATCTCGTTATTGGCAAGTCTCTTTACTCGTTCCATAACGCATGATCCCGTGGCAAACTCTTTAGTCACATTGAGCTCATTATGATGATGCATTACCGAGTGGGCCCAGAGATACCTCTCCGTCATATGGAGTGACAAATCCCAGTCTCGATTCGTGCCAACCCAACAGACACTTTCGGAGATACCTGTAGTGCACCTTTATGGTCACCCAGTTACGTTGTGACGTTTGATACACCCAAAGCATTCCTACGGTATCCGGGAGTTGCACAATCTCATGGTCTAAGGAAATGATACTTGACATTAGAAAAGCTCTAGCAAACGAACTACACGATCTTGTGCTATGCTTAGGATTGGGTCTTGTCCATCACATCATTCTCCTAATGATGTGATCCCATTATCAATGACATTTAATGTCCATGGTTAGGAAACCATAACCATCTATTGATCAACGAGCTAGTCAACTAGAGGCTTACTAGGGACATGCTGTGATCTATGTATTCACACATGTATTACGGTTTCCGGTTAACACAATTATAGCATGAACAATAGACAATTATCACGAACAAGGAAATATAATAATAACAACTTTATTATTGCCTCTAGGGCATATTTCCAACAACAATCATAGTAGTTCTCCCTTTACTACCCTAGCCGATATAGCGGAACATAAGGTAGTAAGCACAGGAGCCGGGCAACCCAACTATTGACCAAAGACATGATTCGGAGCCAATGCATATAATGCTAAATTCGGGGTGCCAAACTATACTGTAAAAAGTGTTTGGACTTTGTTGCCATAATATGGGGCGCAATAAAGCCCCTGGCAAACTTAAGCCATACCAAAGTGTACGGGTGCAATTGATAAGATTATCAAGAAAAAAATGAAGTAGTAAGCTAGTGCCGCAGAAGTTGGGCCGCGAACTGTTTCCATTATAATTTTATTGATACGTCGAAGCGTATAAGTAGGGCGATAAGCAACAGGGCTATTTAACATGCCATGACCAAGGGAGAGCTGTGTGCGGGTCCTGAGAATAGGTGGAGTGATCGTTAAAAAGACCTCCTAAAGATTCCCGTATACCTCAATGCTTCTTGTTGTCTTGGTGTATCTATCCTTCGAAGGGACCGATGATCAGGCCGTCTTGAGGGGCCTGTGGAAAAGAAACCTAAAAAGGATAAAAAAGTAAAAGTGAAAGTATGTGTGTCCAGGGGAGGTCGAGCCGTATTATGGACCATAATCTAGTTATGCCTCCGTCTATGCCCATGGTATTTTAAGTGCGTAGTTATGTACGCATGGTACGTATGCCGCCATTTGGCCGGGACGGAGATGGAGGCCGGATTGCTAGTCTAACTCCTGACGAGCCAGACTGTTATGCTGCGGAGTAGTCCGGATCCGCTTGACAGTGTCCGGGAGCTTGGCCGCTGAATTAAGATTCTGTTTGGCAAGGCCGCTCTGTACTTCCGCTGCCAAGGCCGCGGTGTGCTCCTCGGTACAGAGGGAGCGCTCCGTGTTTCCGTTAACTGTTATGACGCCGCGCGGTCCCGGCATCTTGAGCTTGAGATAAGCATAGTGTGGCACCGCATTGAATCGAGCAAATGCGGTTCGTCCGAGCAGTGCGTGATAGCCGCTGTGGAAGGGGACGATATCGAAGATTAGCTCTTCGCTTCTGAAGTTGTCAGGGGATCCGAAGACAACCTCCAGTGTGATTGAGCCCATACAGCGGGCCTCTACACCTGGTATGACTCCTTTAAAGGTAGTTTTTGTGGGTTTGATCCTTGAGGAATCGATGCCCATTTTGCGCACTGTATCCTGATAGAGTAGGTTCAGCCTGCTGCCGCCGTCCATGAGGATACGTGTGAGATGGAATCCATCAACAATTGGATCGAGGACAAGTGCGGCTGAACCGCCATGACGGATACTTGTCGGATGGTCCCTGCGATCGAAGGTGATCGGGCAGGACGACCATGGGTTGAACTTTGGGGCGACTAGCTCTATCGCATAGACGTCCCTGAGCGCTCGTTTACGCTCCCTTTTGGGGATATGAGTGGCGTATATCATGTTCACCATTTTGACCTGGGGAGGGAACTTCTTCTGTCCTCCTGTGTTCGGTGGACGGGACTCCTCGTCGTCGTCCTCGCTTTGCGACCCCTTCTCCTTGTTTTCGGCATTTAACTTGCCGGCCTGTTTAAAAACCCAACAGTCTCTGTTGGTATGATTGGCTGGTTTATCAGGGGTACCGTGGATCTGACATGGACGATCGAGTATGCGGTGCAAGCTGGATGAGCCCGGATTGTTTCTTTTGTATGGCTTCTTCCGCTGGCCGTACTTGGAGCCGCTGAAACTGGCGTTGACCGCCGTGTCATCGGCAGTGCCACCATTGCTTCGGCGCTTGTGCCTGTTTCGTCAGGGCTTGTCATTGCTATTCTTGGCTTCAGAGGTACCGGCATCGCTTGCAGTGTTATAGCTACGGGCTAGCCAACTATCCTCACCCGCACAAAAGCGGGTCATGAGTGTCGTGAGGGCTGCCATGGACTTCGGCTTTTCTTGGCCGAGGTGACGAGCGAGCCATTCGTCGCGGATGCTATGCTTAAAGGCCGCTAGGGCTTCGGCATCCGGGCAGTCAACGATCTGGTTCTTTTTAGTTAGGAACCTAGTCCAGAATTTCCTGGCCGACTCTCCAAGCTGTTGAACTATGTGACTTAAGTCGTCGGCATCTGGAGGTCGTACATATGTGCCTTGGAAGTTGTCACGGAAGGCGTCTTCCAAGTCCTCCCAGCTGCCAATAGAGTTTTCAGGCAGACTGTTTAGCCAGTGCCGAGCTGGCCCCTTGAGTTTTAGTGGGAGGTATTTGATAGCGTGAAGGTCATCACCGCGGGCCATATGAATATGGAGAAGAAAATCCTCAATCCATACAGCGGGATCTGTTCTTCCATCATATGATTCGATATTTACGGGTTTAAACCCTTCTAGGAATTCGTGCTCCATTACTTCATCAGTGAAGCAGAGGGGATGTGCGGCGCCTCTATATTGGGCCAAGTCGCAACGTAGTGTGGATGTAGTCCGTCTGCGGTTTTCGGCCCGGACATGGTTATGCTCGGTACATCTGGCTTGATAGCCGTCGTCGCGCGCCAGGGCATGCCCCCGCGATCCGTAGATCAATCTGGACTGACCTGCTCTGTTCTCCAGGTTTTGCCGCAGGTCATATGTGTATGCCCGAGCTGTGGTGTCTTTGCCTTTACGGCGAGGTAGTATGGGCAGGTGTTCGGCTTGAGTTGCCGCTTCGTCCCGGCCACGTGGTGGTCGGTCAGCCACATTACGTGTTGATGGCATGGGCTCAAGTGCCTCGTCGTCAAATTGGGGTAGCAATTTGCGCTCCGGGTAACTTTTAATGGGGCGCTCGAGTCCGTATTCCTCGGCTGCCAGTACATCAGTCCATCTGTCGTTGAGCAGATCTTGATCAGCTTGAAGCTGCTGCTATTTTTTTTTCAGGCTCCTCACAGTGGCTATTAGCCGACGCTTAAAGCGCTCCTGCTCGACGGGTTCCTCAGGCACGATAAAGTCTTCGTCGCCAAGGCTCACCTCATCTTCGGAGAGTGGAAGATAGTTGCTGTCCTCCGAGTCTTCGTTTATGGCATGTTCGTTAGGGCTGACTTGCCCATCTTCCCTACCGTCCTGTTCGGAAGTCGGCTCGGCGGGATCTTCTTTGTCTTCAGCATCATTCGGAGTATTGTTTTCTCTTGTGCCGGTATTGCTGTCTTTTCCACGGCGTGATTTAGAGCGATGCCGCTAACGTCGGTGCTTCGGCTGTGTCTCAGGAGGTTTATCCTCGACTGGATCTTTCTCGTTATCGCCGTTATTCTTTTTGGGAGTATCCACCATGTACACGTCATACGAGGAGGTGGCTGTCCAGCGCCCAGTAAACGGTGGGTTTTGGGCCTGCTCCTCTCCGGCATCGTCGTCCATACCGTTGATGTCTTCGGAGTCGTAATCGAGCATGTCGGTTAAGTCTTCGACAGTGGCAATGAAGTGGACAGTGGGTGGGAAGCGAAATTCTCCGTCATCAGCCTCCAGTTCAAACCGGATATAATTCGGCTGTGAGTCCCCCGCTAAGGAGAGGGTTTTTAATGATTTTAGCACATCACCCAAAGGTGAGTGTCGGAAGATGTCCGCGGAGCTGAACTCGACGATCGGCGCCCGATCGATATCGATGGGCACGGACGCACGCGGTTCGGAACCTGTGGCCGGTGACGAATCCGAGGTTCCGGTGACACAGATCCCGTTCGAAGTTGGGTCTGTGTGCGGCTCCAACGCCGCTGAGTCTGCGGCTTCCGTGGCGGGGTTGAGCTTCCCGTCCTCGAATGGCGCAATCTGCTCCGGATCTAGGGCCAGGGCAGTTACAGGCGCTATCTCCCGGGTATGGTCCGATGACAGATTTAGGTCATGTTCATCGCGGTGGTAGGGAGCGGCTGCCATGGGCTCGAATCCGTCGAAGATCAAGTCTCCGCGGATATCAGCAACGTAGTTCAAGCTTCCAAACCTGACCTGATGGCCAGGGGCGTAGCTGTCAATTTGCTCTAGGTGGCCAAGCGAGTTGGCCCGCAGTATGAAGCCGCCGAATACGAAGATCTGGCCGGGGAGAAAGACCTCCCTCAAGGCCGCATCGTGGTGGATGATTGATGGAGCCATCGAGTCTTCTAGCGACGACACAGTGGAACTCTCAATGAAAGCACCAATGTCGGTGTCAAAACCGGCGGATGTCGGGTAGGGGGTCCCGAACTGTGCGTCTAAGGTCGATGGTAACAGGAGACAGGGGACACGATGTTTACCCAGGTTTGGGCCCTCTCTATGGAGGTAATACCCTACGTCCTGCTTGATTGATCTTGATGAATATGAGTATTACAAGAGTTGATCTACCACGAGATCGTAATGGCTAAAACCCTAGAAGTCTAGCCTGTCTGATTATGATTGTCCCTATGGACTAAACCCTCCGGTTTATATAGACACCGGAGGGGACTAGGGTTGTACAAAGTCGATTACAGAGAAAGGAATCTTCATATCCGACCAAGCTTGCCGTCCATGCTAAGGAGAGTCCCATCCGGACACGGGAGAGAGTCTTCTGTCTTGTATCTTCATGGCCCATCAGTCCGGCCCACGTTACGTAGCCTGGACGCCCGAGGACCCCTTAATCCGGGACTCCCTCAGTTACATTTGCGTAAGGATAGGTTTCCTGATTTGCGCAAATCAAAGCTAATGCCATGTGTTGATGGTCCTTTTAAGGTGTTAGAGAAAATAAACGATAATGCATATAAACTTGATCTGCCCGCAGATTTTGGGGTTAGTCCCACTTTTAACATTGTAGATTTGAAGCCTTATTTGGGTGAGGAAGATGAGCTTCCGTCGAGGACGACTTCACTTCAAGAAGGGGAGGATGATGAGGACATCAATACCATTGTTACACCCACAGCCCCTGCTGCTATACATATTGGACCAATTACTAGAGCTCGCGCACGCCAATTAAATTACCAGGTACTTTCGTTTCTTGGTAATGTTTCTAATGTTGATGAGAATATGATGCTGCCTAAATTGGATACATTTGTCTTGCTTACAAATGAAGGGCCTAGCTTGGACAAGAAGGATGAACATTGGAGCAAGGTCAAGCATGGAGATGATGTCATGCGCAAGGGGAACGCGAACAGAGTTACAAATGATGATTTCAGGACTTTGAAGCCACAATAATGAGTGCATGAAGCCTTGGATGAAATATACAAGATGTGACTTCATAAATTTCGTCCATAAGCTATTATAGGTGCTGCGTCACATTATTGGGCCAGGCCTATGTAATTTCGAAATACTTGAGTATAGGTTGTTTTTAGAGTCCATATGTGTGGGGAAACAAGAGTTAGGCTTGGTTTCAGACCCATCCTCCAAGGGCCACGAAATTCCCTCCTCTTCCTCCATATATACAGCCCTTAGGGCACCGTTTAGACTTTGGGGTTTTGTTTAGATTAATAGTTCGCCATAGCTACAACTTCGCGTATTTCGTTTGTGTTCAATGACCAGACCAAGAGGTCACAGAACCCCACCTTGATCAATAAAGCTTTCATTTTATATTCGCAATATCTAGATTGCAATCTTAGTTTCTTGCTTGTTCTTCGTTTGCTAGCAGGAAATAGACCTTCGTGGTCAGGTTGATTGTGCTTCGGCGTAGTCAATAACCCTTGGAAGTTGGTTTAGCGATTGCTAAGGCGCAACGTCTCGCACGTTTGTAGTCGGATCGTCAAAGTCTACTACCACAGAAAACGATAATCACCTTCTCATCGAAAGACGGGACACCTTTGCCTCTATCAAAAAGAGATAGAACTTAAGGATCTACACGAGGCTAATGTCTTTAAGATAAAATCATCATTCCGTGCTTTGATAGATGAACTGTACTTAGGTTGGAATATAGATTTCAACCCATGGGAAAATAATTATCTGAAGCCAATAATTCCAGACGCAAAAAGGTATTTCAATTACCAATATCATTAAATTTTCTTTATATCATTCTAAAGCTATAACTTTATTTAGAAAATAATTTTTTTGTAATGATGATTCTGGCATCTTATCATTAATTGGAATACTTGATTTTGACGGAAATCGTTTCATTGAAGCTCATACTGAGGTAACTTATCTATTATAAAACTTAAAAATTAAGTGAACAAATTTATTCTAATTAATTTTCTTTGAAATTTTACAGGAAACTATTCTTCGATTCAAAGATATAATGCTCTATGAATTGCTCTCCATAGAAGGCAACAATGGATGTGTGCCATCATCTTACATATCTGAGATTGATGTTTAGATCCTTTTGAAAATGTATTTAAAAAGATGAAATGTTTGTATGAAGTATGTATTTTGGCATTTTGATACAATCTATGTTTGTAAGATTTACATATTATTAGAAGAACTATGCGCAATGAGTTATATGTTTATGAGAGTAATCTTTTCTTCTGCCATATTTGTATAACATATTTCATATATGAGCTGGAAAAAAATTGTATTCAACATAGTTTCATGAAAAGCTCTTAACCAACATATAATAAATTATTTAGACAGGTCATTCACTTAAAAAATTATCTACCACTAAAAAGCAATAGGATCAATGAATTTCATAGTCCAGACATATTGCCTCATACTAGCTATAAATAGAGGTTATGGGTTGAAGATATTTCATACCGAGAGCATTATGAGAAGTATTTTACTACCTACGGCCTTTCAAAAACAACCATCAAGTCCTTCAAGGTAGACTACATCTACCTATTATATTAATTTCTAGTAATCACACGTTGTAGTTTGTGTTTTCTAATTCTTTTAGGTTAAAATGGCTAAACCATGAAAGAAATGTGACACCGGTATAAGACCATGTTTTATATTTCAATAATGTATTTCACAATTTTGGGCTTTGGTTTCAAAACACTATAGACGGTGACTTTGAAATTAAAAGAAGTTCATTAAGTATTTTTTTACAACATCATGAGTTAGATGCTTATGCCGAGGTACTAATAATTATCATGAAAATAAATTAATTGTCATGACTTAAACATGAAATTTAAAACAATATCGATAGCAGGGATTCAACATTTGAGTTCATACGTGGATGATTAAGATTCAGACGATGATGTAGATAACAATGATGTTTTAGAATATGTTCCTCTGTATTTAGCTTAGTTGTAATTGAATCAAGTCATTCAACACATGAAAAAATCTAAAACAATATAAATTATACTTTCCAAAATAACTCATATTATAGCTCCTTTCAAACAGTAAGACAATTATGTCAAACTAGTTTAAAATTTGGTAGTAGTTGCATATTTTCCATCACGGAAAAATGCTAAATACTAAATTTGAATATTACAAATTCAAGGCAAACACATCTTAGGATAGTCCTTTATCGTGCGAGTAGGAGAACGACATTTGCTGCAAAATCTTGTTCTTGATATACCAAAATATCCTCCTGGTTCATTGCTTTTCTTTTTAGCTTCGGCTGCACGCTTCTTTTTTGTGATATTTGCCTCCATGCTTGATTTGTACCTCTTATTTGAAGGGCGACCATTTTTTGACACAATTAATGGTGGAAGAATAGAATCCACTGGAATAGATAAATTCCTATTCTTGTCAACAATGACTATTCCCGATGAACCTACATCGCTAGATTCTGCTTGAACGTCATCTTCAATGATATCTTTCGGAGTGTCTTTACTTGGATTTCCATATCCTATCTGGCATGTTGTCGTATGAGAGAGTCTATGTTCTGCCAATTCCTTTTTACATCGCATGAAATTTGATTTTGCAATTGCACAAGCTGTATCATCAATTTCTCCTTGATTAACTAGAGCAACTGCATCAAAATACAACATCTTGTGCCTAACAGACCTAGCCTCTTCTTCATTTTCAGCAAAATGTGTTTGACCTGTTATCCGGACGGTTCCAACTCTTGCCTTCTTAGTCCACCTTTTCATGATATGACAATCTAGAATCTTTGATAAACCCCAAATCAAAAGTAACTGCATTTTACCATACATAGTATTAATTTCTGATAGTAATATTTGTAGTGTTTATAATTAAACAGTAGTAATGAAACTGATAAGATAAGTAATAATAAACTTACTCTAATTATATGGCTGCATATTACACCAAAATGCTGATATAGGCCACATTCACAATTATAGTATCCAATGTTTTCATCAACTTTGATTATGTATATCACTTTGCACCAAGCATCACGTGATTCCGCTTCAACATGCATCACCTCGAACATATTATCCTCTGAACTTTATAGCAATATATACTTCGTTGATTTAACTAATTCTTTTTTGAACAAAGAGTACACTCTTGGTGTGTATATTATAGAAGCATGTTTCTCTAGAAGATATCCAAACTGCAGTTTAATACTTCTCTGCAAAAAGAATAAAATTGTTAATGCTATGACATTATACATAAGAATAGGTAATACAACGTATAATTTTCTGTTTTCTTATCAAGTAATTGAATAAATTTACCTGTTTTGAATTCTTCTCAGCCATAGCATCACAACTTTCTCTATCATCTATTAGCTTTGTATATTGAGTAACAAATGCATTGATAGAAGATTTGCAGACAGTATATATCTTCAGCACGTGGTTAGCACATTCACTTCTTTGCGTACTACACATCCTAGCACAGAAAATCTTTTGAAAGTATGGTTTAGCCCACATTTCCCTGACTTCATAAGCTCTTGTCATGAAAGCATCGTCCTTGAGACAATATTTATCAATTATAATCTCCCAAGCTTTTTCAAACTCTTCAACCGTAAGCATATGATTTACTAACTTGTGGAAATCATCAGCAAATGTCTTGTATTTCTTGTATGTTTGTCCAAGAAGTTCATGAGCCCTCTTTAGGACATGCCATTTACACCATCTATGAGTTGTATTTGGTAATTTTGTTTTTATTGCATTAGCAATTGCAAGTGCCCGATCTACAAATTTATGTCAAAATTTTCAATATTAATCTAATAAATAAACACATAGTAAATTAAATCTAGTTAGAACATACTAGTAAGAATAGTAACAGGAGCTTTACCACCCATCATTGCAATAAATTCCTTGAAAGCCCATTTGAAATTTTCAACCTTTTCATTTGTAAGCAATACTCCAGCAAAAATGACACTCTCAAAATGATTGCTGACCCTGACAAACATTCCAAATGGCATATTGTAAATGTTTGTACCATAAGTTGTGTCAAATGTGATTGCATCTCCAAAGTACTGATAAAGTGCCCTACTTCAGCCACTAGTCCACATTATAGCCTTAAGCCTATTATCATCATCAACTTGTGCAGTAAATGCAAATCTATCATCTTGCGCAATTTTCTTTCTAAAATATTCTAACGTCTTAGCAATATCATTTTCTATGTTCTCGCTTGCTATTTGAGAACATACAGTTCTAAGTTTCCTTTTACTAAACGACACTTTAGTGGTTGAACCATACATATCGGATATGACAGAATTTACCCTTGTAAGTGAAACATTATTTTATCTCAAATGCTTAATAAGATCTCTTGCTTCTGGATCAATATGCTGATGATAATACATGTGTTTCTTTTGACCACAACTTTCAACAAGCTCATGGTTGTGTTCTTATTTGAAACTTTTGACATACCATTCTCCACAATCATTCAAATGAACCCTTAATTCTGCTTTGCAACCACATCTCGTTGTTGACCTAATTGCATTCTTGTTTATACCCTGGGAAATATAAATATATTGGTTCAAAACAACATATAAATAGTACATATGATGTAATTTTTTTTGCTGAAAATAAATTAATAACAATACTCACACTGCGTTGACACTTGTACTCTTGCATTGTCTGAATATCTTTGACATTCACAAAATTGTCTCCATTTCTGATGCTAAAACCAAGAACCCAAGAATATGTGTTGTAAAAGTCATATGCTTCAGCTAGAGATCCAAACTTCATACCAACATAAGGTTTGAACATATCCAAAGATTTATCTTCACAGTATGATCTGATACCTTCTTTAATAGCTCCATTTACCAAAGTACTAAAGTAATATCAATTAGTAGGTTGTCGGTGGAACAAACCCTGGTGTATGTTGCCCTGACTGTACACATGCTCAAGGGCAAGGTTCCAGCATCCAAGGCAAGGCCAAGCGGGAGAGATAGCTCTTTGAAGAATCAAAGGGTGGATCAAGAAGACCAAGACAAGCCAAGACAACAAGATATCACCAAGGGAAAAGCCTCCCTTGCCGGGAAGGCGAGCCTGGTCAGGTCGAGGTCACCCCAAGTGCAAGTCCCAAGACCTCCCTGGCAAGGGTTGCCGGGGCGCTGGTGGCCTGTTATCCTGCCAAGGCTCTACTGCTACACCTCATAGTTTTGCAAGTCGCTTATTGGTGCGGTGTCGAGCCCTCAAGTGAATAAGTGGCAGTCATTCAGCATGTGGCAGCCATTCCTGAGGAAGATCACCCCTAAATGACACCCGTCCATGGGCGTGTCACGCAGGCAGGCGAGAAGGTGGTTGAATGGCACGTCAAGGCTTGCCGGGCTGCATCCTTGACGTGACACTAAGCGGTGCATTTAATGCACCTGGTCCTATCTGCAGAGTTAGGTATGATAGCATTGTGGCTATCTAATCACTGGATAATGACTGTTTTGCCACTATGGTAACCCCTTTACCTATAAAAGGAGGGCCGAGGCAACCTTAGAGAGGATTCGGACCCTTGTACACTCATACGCATGTAGCTGCTCTCCCCCCAAGGCGACCTTGCCAGGCTTGGGCACTGCGCGTTCGCCACGGTCTTCCACTCAATCGACCAAAGCAGGAGTAGGGTTTTATGCCTCACAGCAGCCCGAACCTGGGTAAAAACCACCCGCGTCACCATTGCCGTGCTGTTCTACGACATCCGCTCATTGTGCAACGTGCCCTTCCCCCTTGCCAAACCACGAAGGGGCCGATGGACCCATAGGTGATCGTGTCGAACCACAACATCTTTGACGCGCCAGGTAGGGGGAAGCGCTTGTGCGAACCCGAGGACGTAAACATCGCGTCGATCTTCGTCACCATCTCCTTTGACGACGGCGTCATCACCCATGGCGCCCAAGAAAAAGTCCGGTGCAGCAGCCCGTCCTTCCACCTCGAAGGCCCCCTCGCACGCGGCCACCAATCCCATGGGGGCTACGGTGGCGTCGGGGGACGCGACCAACGCAGGTGGCGCCATCGTCGTTCCTCCCGTGGCAGAGGTGGGAGCGGGAGGCGCCGGAGGAGGACATCGTCAACAACATCCTAGCGGCCACGCTCCACAAGATGCGGGAGGGGAGAACATCCAATTCCCGCCTCTCCACCTCACTGGAGAACACAGCCGCAGCGATGGCGCCCGCTCCGGCACGAACCGCAACCTCCTAGCTGCCCCAGCTACGGGTGTAGCTATGAGACGCACGCCTTCCCCAGGACAAGGCAATCAAGACGAAGCGCCGAATGGAGCCGTCAACCCCCAAGCGCGTCCTTCTTGTCGTCACGCCACCCTCGCGACTGGCTCGCGACGACGAGAGCGCGACGCCGCCATGATCGGTACCGTCAAGAGTCGGGCGAAGTCGCGATCTGCGTCATCGTCCATGCCAAGCACTGCTTCGAAGGCCATGGCTCGAGCCCAGCTCCTGTTGAGATTCCCGCCAGCTGCCGACCAAATAGATGAATGGAGAGCCACCATTCAAAGTTTGATTGGTTTCGCTGAGGCACGGGGATCGCAACGGGCGGGCTCACCACAGCATCCGCAGGCAGCGACAATGGCCCGAGCCGCTAGCCGTGCTGAAGGGGCCAACCTCACGGTGCAGTCCCCCCCACCCCGCGACAGCCAGCGCAGGGGCCGCGGCCAGAGTCGCACAACCAGGAACACGACGAGGTGTCAATGGCTTCATCTGATCCTCGAGCCCATCGAGATCAGTGGCAGGTCCTAGAGGACAGGCGGAGGGAAGACGCGCGCGTCACCATAGAACGGCGCCGCGAAACCCACTGCCAGTCCGACAGGCGCAATGGCCCCAACGTCGAGGAGCCTGCGCCCGGTGGAGACGGATACCTACCTTTCGAGGTTGGGTGTCCTGCCTTCACTCGTGAGCTGTGGCAAGTCCGTTGGCCATCTGTCCTTACGTTCAAGCCAGAGATACCAAAAAAATATGATGGAAGACTGAACCAAGCAGAGTTCTTGAGCATCTACACCATTGCTGTTCAAGCCACCGGGGGAAGAGATGAAAAGATATTCGCCAACTACTTCCCTTTGGCGCTCAAGCCAAATGTGAGGTCGTGGCTGATGCACTTGCCGGAGAATCCCATCTCGAATTGGGCTGATCTGTGCAACGAGTTTGTTGGTGCCTTCACGGGCGGCCATCAAGAACCAGGGCGGCCCAGCGATTTGCAGCTCCTTCCACAAAAGGAAGGGGAGAGTTTACGGAAGTACATGCAGAGGTTCAGCCGGGTGCACAAGAACATTTCAGATATCCACCCGGCAGCTGTGATTGCCGCGTTCCATTCCAATGTGCGCAACCGCAGTGATACATGCATGGCACCATTAATTGTTAATGCTATCAAAGCTAAGCCAGTTAAGGAGAGAAGCCATGAAAAGGTTACGAATAATAATGTCAAGCATGCGGTCTGATTGCATCGAGTAAACGATGGTCATGTACGTCAGTTGTGTGGTCCCAGAATTAATTCTGTAGTTAGCAGACCAAAGATCAATGAAGTGTTGCATGCATTAGATTCAAGAGATATGCATGATTCTGTACGCATAGTACAAGCAGATTTGGACTATAAGAAAAACAGGACGTGGGCAGGATCATCATGGGGCAGTATGGCAAGAGATCAGGCATGTTTTAATTTTAAACAACAGTTAAAATCATGTCAGCTAATAGATATGCATCAAAGGAGGAAACATGAGATAAAAGAAGATCCTGTACGTGACAAGGTGCTGCCAAATTTTAGGACATCTCCTACATATGTCACGATAGGAGTCCTTTCCTTCCAAATCAGTTAGTAGTATTTTATTCCTTTGATTTGCGTCCACTAGTTTGTTGCCTACGTGAGTATCCCTTCTGTTAGGATTTAGTCATTTGTTAGTTTATTTTTTAGAGTCCAGATATTTCTTTGCTTTAGGCGTACGAGAGTTGAGCCATATAAAAGGCTGGCTTTGGCCGTGTACGGAGGTTTTTTTTTCAAGTTTTATTGGAGTTATGGAATATACAGAAAAACGTCCGAGTCGCGGACGACCATATCGTGTGTATTATCTGTGATTTTCCCATTGAGGAAATTTACTAGCGATGGAGGGTTGATCATCACATCGACGCCTACGTGCTGATCCGAGGGGATCATTATTTATTGTTCTTGTATTTTCATACGCGGGTGGGAATTATTCTTGGAGGTTGCGAGAAGGAATTGTTGATCGAGCATCCCGTGAAAGATCGGGCCATCTACACGCACGAATTAGCGTCTCGCTCGTTTGTGACTCATCAAGTGGTATCAGAGCTAAGGTTGGTCACGGCTATCAGTTGGCAATGTCGTCTGAGGAGCCGAGCATCAAGGCGTTGAGCAGGAACATATTGATGTAGGAGGAAGGAATCGGCGAGGTCGTTCTTTTTCACACTCGTTGTGTCGTGAAGGAACGACGTGTTAATTTGATGATAGATGAAGGTTCCGCGGTCAACATGATGAGCACCGAAGTGGTGGAAAAATTGGGGCTGAATATGGCGCCTCTTGAAAGACCGTACACGCTGAAGTTGTTTAAAGGTGAAATCAAAATTACTCATCGGATTTTGCTAATTTTTGATTTGGGAAAATATTGTTGTGCGGAATTTTTTCACGTTTGCCCTGTGCCCATGGTGTCATGCCATATGCTACTTGGGAACCCGTTGTGCAAACGTGTTGGGGCTATTCGGAATTCCAAGAAAAATAGTTACTCTCTGTCATGGAAGGGCCAACATATTTGTTTTATTCCTATGCCAGTAGATGTGTTCATGACAGATTGGGAAGGTTGTTTGCAAAAAAGAAGAGAAGAGCAAGAAGAAATAAAGGAAGAAGTTGATAAACCGACAAAGGGGCTGAATCTTTTGGTAGAGAAGGTGCAAGAGGATAGTGGTGCAAAGGGGCAGCGGTGGAGTGTTTTTAAGACACAATGCAAGATCAAGGACCGTGCATGTAAGATGATAATTGATGGTGGCAGTTTTACCAACGCCATTAGCAAAGATCTTGTGCAAAAATTGGGTTTGTGTATGTGGCGGCACCCTCGACCGCACCACATGGAGTGGCTATACAACTCCGGGAAATTAAAGATTACACATAAGGTACGTGTACCATTTGCCGTTGGAGATTATATTGATAGGGTGGATTGTGATGTCTTGTCTATGGACGCTTGTCAGTTGCTATTAGGGAGACCATGGCAGTTCGATCATGATGCAGTGCATGCAGGAAAATCCAACACATACACATTCATGCATGATGGAAGACGACATGTACTGAAACCGATGTCTGATTCTATAATCAAAATAGAATTGCAAACGCCAGAAAATTTAATGGTGCCCAAAATAGACTCGAAACCGAGGATGGTTTCATTTGAAGGGAGGGAGGATGATACAGGCATGGCACCATTAATTGTTAATGCTATCAAAGCTAAGCTAGTTAATGAGAGAAGCCATGAAAAAGTTACGAATAATAATGTCAAGCATGCGGTCAGATTGCATCGAGGAAACGATGGTCATGTACGTCAGTTGTGTGGACCCATAATTAATTCTGTAGTTAGCAGACCAAAGATCAATGAAGTGTTGCATGCACTAGATTCAAGAGATGTGCATGATTCTGTACGCATAGTACAAGCAGATTTGGACTATAAGAAAAACAGGACGTGGGGAGGATCATCATGAGGCAGTATGGCAAGAGATCAGGCATGTTTCAATTTTAAACAGCAGTTAAAATCATGTCAGCTAATAGATATGCATCAAAGGAGGAAACATGAGATAAAAGAAGATCCTGTACGTGACAAGGTGCTGCCAAATTTTAGGACACCTCCTACATATGTCACGATAGGAGTCCTTTCCTTCCAAATCAGTTAGTAGTATTTTATTCCTTTGATTTGCATCCACTAGTTTGTTATCTACGTGAGTATCCCTTCTGTTAGGATTTAGTCATTTGTTAGTTTATTTTTTAGAGTCCAGATATTTCTTTGCTTTAGGCGTACGAGAGTTGAGCCATATAAAAGGCCGGCTTCGGCCGTGTACGGAGGTTTTTTTTTCAAGTTTTATTGGAGTTATGGAATATACAGAAAAACGTCCGAGTCGCGGACGACCATATTGTGTGTATTATCTGTGATTTTCCCATCAAGGAAATTTACTAGCGACGGAGGGTTGATCATCACATCGACGCCTACGTGCTGATCCGAGGGGATCATTATTTTTTGTTCGTGTATTTTCATACGCGGGTGAGAATTATTCTTGGAGGTTGCGAGAAGGAATTGTTGATCGAGCATCGCTGTGAAAGATCGGGCCATCTACATGCACGAATTAGCGTCTCGCTCGTTTGTGATTCATCACGCAGGATACGTTCCAAAATGAACGTCCGGTTGCCCAAGACTGTGAACGAGATTTACACCTTGGCAGATAAGTGTGCCCGTACGGAGGAGGGGAGGCGTCTCCCCGGAGAAGAGGATGGCGTCAACGTCGACTCAGAAGATGATGACAATGCTGCCAGCCAGAAGAAGAAGAACAAGAAACACAACAAGAAGCGTAAGGATAAAGCAGTGCTGGCTGTTGAAGGATCAAGCGCTCCTAATTCCGGCAAGAAGGCCAAGACCGAGGCTCCCGGCAAGGAAGTTGCCGCATGCACTGATTGCAGGGAAGCTGCGGCTGTCGAGAAGGCTGGGAATGCAGATGGGCCGTACTGCAAGATCCATCGAACCAAGGGCCATGATCTCCAAGAGTGTCATCAAGTTGAGCAACTCGTCAAGAAGCAAAAAGCTGAGTACGAGAAGCGCGACAAGGAGAGAGACCAAGATGGCGTTGGAGGGAAGGGCCGAGGAGGCCGCCCCAGCAAGGTTCCCCAACATCAAGAGAAACCTGCCAGAGGTCTTGAGATGAAGGAATGTGGTGGCGAAAGCGGTGAGAGGGATGAAGAGGAAACCAGCGAGCAAGAGTTCCAGAAAGCCACTGACGCCCTGTGCATTGACGAGGGTGCATCCTTGCACTCCTCCCACCGCGAGCTAAAACAATGGGCGCGTGAGCTCAATGCTGTGGAGCCATAGGCAAATTCGCGGAAACCGCTCAAATGGTCTCACACGCCCATCATCTTTGATGAAGAGAATCACCCTGACCGCACCACTGCGGTAGGGTGCTTGCCGTTGTTGCTTTCACCAACAATTCACAACCTCAAGGTCACAAAGATGTTGGTTGACGGCGGGGCCGGGTTGAATCTAATTTCCCCCAAGGTGCTTAGCAAGCTACAGATAACAAATGAAGAGCTCAAAGTTACTGGCATGTTTCAGGGAATTAACCCCGGCAGGAGTCGTCCAAAGGGGAAGATCACGCTGCCGGTGACGTTTGGAGGGGAGTTGAACTTCCGAACTGAGAAAATTGTGTTCGATGTGGTTGAGCTTCCGTTGCTGTACAATGGGATACTTGGACGACCTGCCCTGGCAAAGTTCATGGCGGCATCCCACTATGCCTACAATACCTTGAAGATGTCAGGACCAATGGGCGTTATTTCCATCCCATCAGACAAGAAGGACGCGATTATATGAGTGGACAAGATGTACCGGGATGCGGTCGCTGCCAAGGCCGCGGAGGCCGCAGTCCCCACCAAGGAAAACAAACAAGGGAGAAAGGCTAGCAAGGATGCCGGCAAGGAATCCGGGAAGCGCGCCTCTCCGGAGTACGCTGCACCCGTCGATGATTTGCCGGAGAGTTCTACTAGCAAGAGATCCAAGGTTGCTGCACCCGCTGTGAAGAAGGTCTCGACAGGGCTGGTTGGCGCTGATGGTACATTCACTATCAGCTCCACCCTTGACGAAAAATAGGAAAGCGCGCTCATTGCCTTCCTGGAAGCGAATATCGATGTGTTTGCTTGGCAACCATCTGACATCCCTGGTGTTCCCAGGGAGGTAATCGAGCACCACTTTGCTGTCTGCCCTCATGCCCGGCCCGTCAAGAAGAAGGTCCGGAAGCAAGCCTTGGAGCGGCAGCAGTTCATTGCCGAGGAGATCAAGAAACTTGAGGCAGCTGGTTTGGTCAGAGGAGTATTGCACCCAGCATGGTTGGCAAATCCAGTGGCGGTGCGCAAGGCGAATGGGAAATGGAGGCTTCACATAGATTTCACATATCTGAATAAAGCATGCCCGAAGGACCCATTCCCCTTGCCGCGCATTGACCAGATCGTGGATTCCACCTCCGGGTGTGATCTACTTTCCTTCTTGGATGCCTACTCTGGGTACCACCAGACATTCATGTCCAAGGAAGCACCCCAAGAATGGATCATGTACTTTGACGGTGCCTTCTCACTACAAGGTGCAGGAGCTGGCGTGCTCCTCGTCGCGCCCACTGGAGAGCACCTCAAGTATGTTGTCCAGATGCATTTCCCCTGGGAAAAGGCAAGCAACGACACTGCAGAGTATGAAGGACTCCTTGCCGGGCTCGAAATCGCGACATAGTTGGGGATTAAGAAGATGATCATACGGGGAGACTCACAACTTGTGGTGAGGCAAGTGAACAAAGATTATCAGAGTCCATTGATGGAGGCATACATGGAGGAAGTGAGAAAGCTGGAGGAGCGCTTTGACGGATTACAAACAGAGCACGTACCCCGTGCGAAAAACAGCATTGCTGATCATCAGTCAAAGTGCGTTGTGAAAAAGCTTCCTGTGGAACCAGGGACTTTTGTTCTCCACCTGACTCAGCCCTCCGTAACCCCGGCAACAATGGCCAGAAAGAGGAGGAAACTAGACTCTGGCAAGCCTCTCCCGGTAGAGCTTCCAGAAGCCCCCGGCCGAGAGGTTGCCGGAAACAACTCCACTTCACTTGGCGAGCAGCACCCTCCTGCCGAAGTACCAATCCTCGCAGTTGAGGCATGCGCTCCCATGAACGAGGAGGTGCCGCTGATCCTTGTTGTCGAGCCTCAGGCTCCAACTTGGGTGCGACACATAGTTCGTTACCTCCAAACAGGAGAACTTCCAGAAGAGCAAGAAGAAGCTAAAAGAGTAGCCCGGAGGGCCAGTATGTATCAGTTCGTCGATGATGCACTATACAGAAGGAGGCCCAACAGTGTGAAATTGAAGTGCATTTGCCGGGAAGAGGGGAAGAAACTATTGGAAGAAATACACGGAGGCGTGTGCGGCTCGTATATTGGATCAAGGGCCTTGGTTGGAAAAGCTTTCCGGCAAGGTTTCTACTGGCCCACGGCCCTCCAAGATGCAATCGAGCTAGTCACCAGATGTGAAGCCTGCCAGTTCCACTCCAAGTATATCCATCAACCTGCTCAAGCTCTCCAGACGATCCCTTTGTCATGGCCCTTTTTGGTCTGGGGGCTCGACATCTTGGGCCCCTTCCCCCGCGCTACCGGGGGCTTTGAGTTCTTGTACGTCTCCATCGACAAGTTCACAAAGTGGCCAGAAGTGGAGCCCGTGATGAAGGTGACCGCACAATCAGCTATCAAGTTTCTGAAAGGACCGGTGTGCCGCTTCGGAGTACCCGCTAGGGTCATCACTGATAACGTCACCCAGTTCACGAGCCGTGCCTTCATGCAATATGTTCAAGCCCTCGGAAGCAAGGTTTCATTTGCCTCTGTTGCTCATCCCAGAAGTAATGGACAAGCTAAGAGGGCGAACGCTGAAGTGCTGCGAGGACTCAAGACAAGAACATTTGATAGGATGCAGAAATGCGGCAGGCGCTGGATTGATGAGCTGCCGGTGGTTCTTTGGTCCCTCCGCACGACACCAAATCGAGCTACCGGCCAGACTCCCTTCTCCCTAGTCTATGCGACAGAAGCAGTGATCCCCATGTAACTCATATACGGGTCACCTTGAGTACTTGCCTATGATGAAGTAGAGCAAGAGCAGCACCGACATGACGATGCCGTGCTCCTCGAGGAGAACCGTCTCCGGGCTGTTACGCGTGCTGCACGCTATTAGCAAGCCCTGCGCCACTATCACAGCCGCAGGGTTCATCCCAGGAGCCTTGAGGAAGGCGGCCTTGTCCTTAGGCGCGTTCAGTCCGCCAAGGGTACAAACAAGTTGATGCCGAAGTGGGAAGGCCCTTACCGGGTGGTACGTGTCACCAGACCTGGCATAGTCCGTCTGGAGACCAGAGATGGCATTCAATTGCAAAACTCATGGAATATTGAGCATCTCCATAAGTTCTACCCGTAAGGCACGACTGTCGGGCCCTGCCCGTCAGCCACCCTTTTGTACAAGCTTTGTCGATGCTGCATGTAACCCTTTGTACAAAGCCAGGCACAGACCCTGAGCAGCAGATAAATAAGCGAAGCGCTGGGGGCCCCAAAAACTTGCATGCATGCATAGCATAACATGAGCATGGCATGATCATGTAGATAAGGGCATATGTAGCATTGTTTTCCTCTGCATTTAACCGCAGGGCTCTTGCCACAGACTCGGTCCCAAAGAGAAGAAACGAAGACAAGCCTACATATCGGTCCCCGACAAGCCAAACATATAAGTTCCTTCTTTTCCATAAATGTTCTGTAAGATGAAAACTTGTGCATATGAAAACCTTGTCGCCTTCGAAGCATAGGTGCTCCCATCCTTTATCCCGAACATTGCTTCGGTCAAGGTGGTTGTAGTGGCCTTTGACGAAGGAGGTTCGACAAGGGGCTGGTCCCTTTCCATAGTTTTGAGCCCGGCAGGCTAAGCCCCGCGGCAACAAACGGAAGGAACCGGCGGGATAGCTTGCCGGAGATAACTTGTTTAGTTAAATGTATAGAGGCACCTCACCTATGCATGGACGTAATACATGCACAAGTATCCAGCAAAGCTTATCTTTTTCATTAATATGTGGATAAACAAGTACAGATCTTACAGAAGACAAACATGGATAAAGAAGATTACATATTTGAAGACTAAAATTTGGCAAATGCCTGCATGTCTTAGACTGAAAAAAGATAAGTGCCCCGTAATCCCCTTCTTGTCCCTCTCCTCCTAGGAACTACCACGGAGGCGAAGAGGGCAAAAGGAGTGCCTGGGCAGAAGCCCAGCCTGACCTCGTCAGAACCCGCGAGACGGAGTCGGACAAGATTGAGAGGGCGCGGGCGAAGGTGATGGATGGGGGGAGCGACTAGGCGACGCCCTGATCACCGCCACCAGGGCCAGCAGGACGCGGCAGGGCGAACGAAGCCGGAGCCACGAAGAAGCCTGCCAGTGTCCAGCTGGAAGACTGCTGGAGGAGGAAAGGGTACCACCCGTACCCAACACCCCAGAAAATAGCCTTGCCGGGGAAGAGATGCAGGTGCAGATGGCGGTGACGGTGCGGCTGGTGTTCAGTCGGAGTCGGAGCCGTCGTCCTCCCCACCGGCTCCATCGACATCGTCGTCACTGTCCTCCTCGTCACTGTCGCTCGAGGAGGAGCTTTCGTCATCAGTCGAGCTCTCCGCGCAGCACCCTAAGCGAGCACCCGAGCGTCTGATGACCTTGACGGAGAGCAGCGTGGCGTCCATTAACTTGAAATGGAGGATGTGCCCGGCCGCCAAGCTCTGGGCACGGGCAAAGGTCTTCCAGCCACGCCGGAGAAGCATGACATGAGGAGCGGGAAACACCACGTCTGCCTGCATGCTGCCGTTACAGCAGCCCCTCATGTGCAGCCTCAACCCCGGCGGCTGCTCAATCTCCATCACCCTTGTGAATGGAGTAGGAAGCCGAAGACGGCTCCGCGGGGGCCCTCACAGCTTGACGATGAACTCCAGCGGCTGGTTCCCGACATGGCCTTCATTAGGGTCTTGAGCAGCCGGAGGAGGTGCGATCAAAGCACCGCCTCATCCTCCTCGACCCCGAGCGCCGCGGCGACCACGACCTCGTCCTCTCCCGCCTCCCCTCACAACGGGCTCTGCTCCCGCGTCCCCGACAGGAGGAGGGAGGCGCTATTGAGCAAAAGCCCTCGTCGCCGCCACTGGAGTGCCACCATGACCTCTTCCCCTCACCATGATGGAAAAGCAATGCCAGGAGAGAGGAGGAGGAGATGGGTGTGAGCCAGCACCTTGCCCACGTTCCCTCTTTATAGGCAAACAGGGCCGGGGGCTGGCCCCTCACCAAGGGGCCAACCGCCCCGCTCTGCCAATCCGACTCCTCCGCACCTCCAACAGCTCATGGAATCAGGGCTGACCTTGTGCGCCTATCCAAGGCGCCTGGCTTTCTGCCATGGCGCACATTTCCACGCTCCCCGCGTCCGCCACCAACCCTGCGCAATGCATGTAGCATACGTGGCGGAAACGCCAAAAGTGGAGAAGCTAGTGGAATGGCAGTTTCCACTCCGTGAACGTGGGATGTGGGAAGCCACGGATCATGCTTAAAACTCCCCCCATAACGTCTTGCACGACGCACGGAAAATCCGAAAACTGATTCAAGCACTGATTGATGAAGAGGCAGAGAAAATATCAAAGGATGAGCTACCATAAACTCTTCGCCTGTGTAATAGATAGGGCCTACCCCGACGACGCTCAGCAGCGCGTTTGGGCCAGGCCCGGGGGCTCCTGTCGGTGCAACAAACCCTGGTGTATGTTGCCCTGACTGTACATAGGCTCAAGGGCAAGGTTCCAGCATCCAAGGCAAGGCCAAGTGGGAGAGATAGCTCTTTGAAGAATCAAAGGGCGGATCAAGAAGTCCAAGACAAGCCAAGACAGCAAGATATCACCAAGGGAAAAGCCTCCCTTGCCGGGCAGGCGAGCCTGGTGTTGGAATATGCCCTAGAGGCAATAATAAAGTGGTTATTATTATATTTCCTTGTTCATGATAATTGTCTATTGTTCATGCTATAATTGTGTTATCCGGAAATCATAATGCGTGTGTGAATACATAGACCACAACATGTCCCTAGTGAGCCTCTAGTTGACTAGCTCATTGATCAATAGATGGTTACGGTTTCCTGACCATGGACATTGGATGTCATTGATAACGGGATCACACCATTAGGAGAATGATGTGATGGACAAGACCCAATCCTAAGAATAACACTAGATCGTGTAGTTCGTCTGCTAAAGCTTTTCTAATGTCAAGTATCATTTTCTTAGACCATGAGATTGTGCAACTCCTGGATACCGTAGGAATGCTTTGGGTGTATCAAACGTCACAACGTAACTAGGTGACCATAAAGGTGCACTACAGGTATCTCCGAAAGTGTCTGTTGGGTTGGCACGAATCGAGACTGGGATTTGTCACTCCGTATGACGGAGAGGTATCTCTGGGCCCACTCAGTAATGCATCATCATAATGAGCTCAATGTGACTAAAGAGTTAGCCACGGGATCATGCGTTACGGAACGAGTAAAGAGACTTGCCGGTAACGAGATTGAACAAGGTATAGGGATACCGACGATCGAATCTCGGGCAAGTATCATACCGGTAGACAAAGGGAATTGTATACGGGATTGATTGAATCCTCGACATCGTGGTTCATCCGATGAGATCATCGTGGAACATGTGGGAGCCAACATGGGTATCCAGATCCCGCTGTTGGTTATTGGCCGGAGAGATGTCTCGGTCATGTCTGCATGGTTCCCGAACCCGTAGGGTCTACACACTTAAGGTTCGGTGACTCTAGGGTTGTTATGGGAAATAGTATGTGAATACCGAATGTTGTTCGGAGTCCCGGATGAGATCCCGGACGTCACGAGGAGTTCCGGAATGGTCCGGAGGTAAAGATTTTACATGGGAAGTTGTTATTGGGGTTCCGGAAAAAGTTCGGTTTTTTTGGTATTATACCGGGAAGCTTTCGAAAGGTTCCGGAGGATTCCGGAGTGGTCCGGAAGTCCGGAAAGTGTTCCACCACGTCAAATACAGCAGCATGGGCTGTAAGGGGGCGTCCTAGCCTTAATGGGCTAGGGGCACCAGCCCCCTAAGGCCCATGCGCATGGGAGAGGGGAAACCCTAAAGAGGGAGGGCCTCCACTTGACTTGGGAGGCACTCCTCCCCCCCTTGGCCGCCGCCCCCAACCCTAGATGGGATCTAGGGGGCCGGCCCCCTCCACCCCAGCCTATAAATAGTGGAGGGGTGGGAGGGAGGCAACAACCTCCCCTGGCGCAGCCCTTCCCCCCTCCAACTCCTCCTCCTCCTCCGTAGTGCTTGGCGAAGCCCTGCCGGAGAACCGCAAGCTCCACCACCACGCCGTCGTGCTGTCGGAGTTCTCCCTCAACTTCTCCTCTCCCCTTGCTGGATCAAGAAGGAGGAGACGTCCCCGGGCTGTACGTGTGTTGAACGCGGAGGCGCCGTCCGTTCGGCGCTTGGATCGGATCTTCCGCGATTTGAATCGCCGCGAGTACGACTCCATCAACCGCGTTCTTGTAACGCTTCCGCTTAGCGATCTTCAAGGGTATGAAGATGCACTCCTCTCTCTCTCTCGTTGCTAGTCTCTCCATAGATTGATCTTGGTGATGCGTAGAAATTTTTTTGATTTACTACTACGTTCCCCAACACCTGGTCAGGTCGAGGTCACCCCAAGAGCAAGTCCCAAGACCTCCCCGGCAAGGGTTGCTGGGGCGCTGGCGGCCTGTTATCTCACCAAGGCTCCACCACTCCACCTCACAGTGACGCAAGTCGCTTATCGGTGCGGTGTCAAGCCCTCAAGTGAATAAGTGGCAGTCATTCAGCACGTGGCAGCCATTCCTGAGGAAGATCACCCCTAAATGACACCCGTCCATGGGCGTGTCACGCAGGCTGGCGAGAAGGTGGTTGAATGGCACGTCAAGGCTTGCTGGGCTGCATCCTCGACGTGACACTAAGCGATGCAGTTAATGCACATTGTCTTGTCTGCAGAGTTAGGTATGATAGCACTGTAGCTATCTAATCACTGGATAATGACTGTTTTGCCACTGTGGTAACCCCTTTACCTATAAAAGGAGGGCCGAGGCAACCTTAGAGAGGATTCGGACCCTTGTACACTCATACGCGCGCAGCTGCTCTCCCCCCGAGGCGACCTTGCCGGGCTTGGGCACTGCGCGTTCGCCACGGTCTTCCACTCAATCCACCAAAGCAAGAGTAGGGTTTTACGCCTCGCGGCGGCCCGAACCTGGGTAAAAACCTCCCGCATCACCATTGCTGTGTTGTTCTACGACCTCCGCTCTTTGTGCAACGTGCCCTTCCCCCTTGCCGAACCACAAAGGGGCCGATGGCCCCATAGGTGATCGTGTCGAACCACGACATAGGTACTATAATTTATAATGATTATGTTCAGAAAATTATACTTATTATCTTCCAGATTAATAGTGCTTTCTTCTTCATCAACTTTATATGCTGAAAATAAGTAATCTTCATCCTGATAAGTTTTTTCACCATTAACCTTTTCTTCAATACCATGGTTTGTTCCATAATTTCCAAATTTAGATTGAACTTCTTCAAGTTCATCGTTGTATTCGTCAAAATCAATCCTTTCAATATAATTTTTCTATGTAAGCCATTTTTCTTAGACTGATAATGTAAATATAAATATACTTGTTCCATACCTAAGATTTTGTTGGGAAAGAACATCTCTTGCATCTGAAAAATCTTCAGATTGTTCTTTTGTGAAGCTTTGTTCAGCAATCTGAGTATCAACAATGCTACATTTAGAAAAAACATATAATTTATATAGTATTCTTATCCTGTTTAATAAAGTATGCTGTAAACGAGATTCAGTTATAATAACACATATCTATTAAGCTAAACTATACCTTGACGTGAAATAATTTTTTGGGTCTTCAACCATAGTTAGCAGATCCAAGAAGCTACCATTCATACATCCATTATCAGCATCCATACTAAAAAAAATCATACCAAAATTAGTTACAAATTAGAAATCAGGCAGATATCACATAGTCATATGTGAAACTTATAATACACAATGCAAAAAATGTGAAATACGAGTACATTCATACATTGTACCAAAATTAGTTAAGAAATGTCAAATCATGCAGGTAGCACATATTGATATGTGAAATTTATAATACACAAAACAAAATAAGTGGAATAAGATTAAAAATGAAATTGAAATCTATACATTTGTGACTAATTATGCTTTCAAAGGCTGGTTCATACATAATATAAATAAAATCTGTACATATAACAACCAGATTTTATGAATACGAAAGAAAAATTATTCAGAATAAAACGATGATTCATAGCTGATCGATACCTGTGTGCTTTAGCTGTAGGTTGTTCTTGCTTGGTATGATGGATCTATAACGATGGTCAAATACTTGGAGCGTTTCTACTTTGAATCTGTTGAAGGAACTATAGAGGCATGGACAAGAAGGGTGTTCATCTAGAATGAAGGAAGTGGAAGCAACAAGCTGAAATCTAGCAAAAGAAGAAGGAAAGAAAGCTTGAAGAAGAAGAAGAAGTAGAGCAATGGAGACGAACAGGGAAAGAAGAGAGGACGGGGGAAAATGGATAGGAACAACGCACAGTAGATATTTTCATCCTTATATTGACAAGAAAGCAAGGGACCCAGGTACTATCGTCAGGAAGAGGACAATGTATAAGTCAGAGCAGTCAGTCGTATTTCACATGTATAACAAATATGAAACGTTTTCAGCTGATACACCAATCCCTAGCACCAATCTTGGAATCGCAGAGGACGGCTCGCGATCTGCCGGTACATCATGGAACCGCGCAAATTTCCGCTTCGTGCCTCGCATACATGGAGGGCGGTTATGTATGGACGGGAAGCTCTGACTCATGGTCTGATCAAACGTATTGGTGATGGTAGCAATACTAGAGTTTGGGAGGATCCCTGGATCCCTTCAAACTTGGGCTTTAAACCCCTTTTACGTCTTCAAAACTCGACTATGAATATGGTCGAGGACTTGATCAACCCTTACAATGGAGACTGGGATAGAGAGGTTTTACAGAATAATTTCATTCCTATTGATGTGGCTGTTGTGCAAATGATTCCTTTGAGAAGGATGGAAGAAGATAACTGGGCATGGCATTTAGAGAGAAGTGGAAATTTCAGTGTCCGGTCAGCTTGCAGGGCAATGCTTGGTGCTCGGCAGCAAACAAATAATCTAGCTAGCTCGGGAGGTGATGATAGAACATTTTGGAAGAAGCTTTGGAAGATGCCTGTACCCCCAAAGGTCTGTAATTTTTGGTGGCGTGTGATTAGGAAGTTTATTCTATGCCGATCTATTCTGAAGGAAAGACATATTGAATAAATCAGCTTCTGTGAGGCTTGTGGATGTGAAGAAACAATTAGACATTCTTTGTTCGATTGTACATGGGCCAAGTTGTTTTGGCATCAAATAAGGAACATGTTGGGTGTCAAACTTCCTCGTTTGCATCCGGACTCCTGGGCGATGGATATGATTGATGGAGGTATGGTCAGTGATAGAGATGCCGCTGTCATCTTATGTGGATGTTGGTCTGTATGGTCAGAGTGCAATGCGAAGAAGCACGGAGATAAAGGGTGGTCGATCCAATGCTCAGTGAAATGGACTGCTGATGTGACTATGGATTTGATAATTTCATCAAAAGAAGGAAGAAAATGCCTGCTAAGGCCGACGATAAATGGGACCCCCGGAAATTAATTGCACTAAGCTGAATATGGACACAAGTTTTTTGGTTGGTCATCTCCAAGAAAGTACAGGGGTAGGTGTGCGCGATCATGAAGGTAAACTCATTCATGCCCAGGACTATGGTATGAACATGCTGCCAATTCTTTTGTTATGGAGGCGTTGGCTATTAGAGATGGAGTCCGACTTGCAGGTAATATGGGTCTCCGGAACATCGTCATTAAAACTGATGCTTTGGAAATTACGAAGCGCTGGAATTCCAATAACTTTGGGCGTTCGGAGATTGCTGTTGTGCTTCAGGAAATCAAAGAGATTTCAGAGAGTTTTCAGTTCTTTGTTTTGTCTTATGTTTCTAGAAAGGCTAATGAGCTTGCACATCTATGTGCAAGGCAAGCTAATCCAGATAGAAAGCATTCTATCTGGATAAATTTTATTCCTAGATTTCTAGAGGCTTGTCTGTACAAGGACTGTAACTCTCTGTCTTGATCAATATAGCTCTTTGAATTGCAAAAAAAAAAAGTTAAGGCAGGCAAGACGTACGCAAGTACACTTTGCTGTGTCATATTAACCGACACATTATCTTAAGATCAATGTAGTCATCATAGACGCTTTCGTAGTCGAGGAAACGTCTCCTCCCACTAAACGCACATCATCGAAAGACACGAAATAAATTCAGAAAAATATTGGGATGCCACTGTCCTCCTACCCATCCAACCACAGATTAATAGTGGTTTATCACACCAACAATGTGTATGGAGCACCTGTCTATCCGACCTAAAAATAGAACAGACCTCACACAAAATAAAACCCCGGATACATACTATCCGTCACAACAACGACAGATGAAGCGAAGCCGGCACAATTGAACAACCTGACAGTGAGTGAAAAAGAATGCACATCATTCGTTGCAACGACAATGCATGCTGCGAAGCCGGCATCATCAACCAAGCGGGGCCGGCTAAAAAGGACAATCAGGCCTCTGCTCGGATCGAAAGTGTGGCAACGTTTAAGACGTATCACTCTGCCTTAGGTATTCGTGCATGTTCTTCCTCATGTTGCTCTCTCCTGTATGCAGCACATGTGCCCTTGTTTTGTGCTACAACTAGACCTTCATTGATGTTGACGATGCACTTCCATATCTCGCAGCATATACACGTCCTTCGCTGCGTAGTCTGTTTTGCGTCTGGCACAACTGCATTGCCCATTTTTTGTGGAGTGTCTTATCAAAATAGGTCTTCAGGGTACCACCGTACTGGTCAATGATTGATGTCGCGACGTCGGCGAGCTAATCTTCATGCCTTCGTCGGGCATCATCCATAGCCTCTGGATGTCGAAGAAGTTTGTAGCTGTGATGCCCCAACAATCTAGCTGTAGATTTTTTATTTTACCCCCCCCCCCCCCCCCCCCCCCGTCGTCCGCTCCCCCGCGTCGTCCGCTCTCGGGCGACTCGGGGGCGAAACCCTAGTCGCCCGCCAGTTCCACGCCTCCCCTCCTCCTCCCCCGTCGCCGCCGGCAGCCGTCGTTGGGCTTGCCCGCGCGGCGGTAGGCGGCGGCGGGGCTTCCCCGCGCACCCGCCTCGGCCTCTGGAGACGCCCCCCACCCCGCATCAGGCGCCGTCGCCCGCTTCCCCGGAACCTGGTGGCCGCCGATGCCGACCCTCTGCGGCGGCTGTCGGTCGCCGGCGTTGTCGAGTCGCCCCCCTCCCGATCCGGTGCGGGGGCCTCCTGGGACGGCTCCGCCCGTCAGATCAGGCCGGCTCGGCCCTGGATCGGGGCCAGCTCCTCCGATCTGGCGGCTGGTGGGCTGGGGTTCGCCGGATCCGCCCGGATCTGGCGGCCGTGGCCCTGCCTCGTCCTGCCCGGCTTGGGTTTTCGCGGTGTGGTGCTCCCTGGTGGCGGCGGTGTGGGTGTTTCTCCATGTTTCGACGGGATGTGTGCGGTGGGTGGATGCCGGGGCGGCGGCCTCGGGCGGTGTGTACGGCGTTGCCTCTTCGGCGGGCGACGGCCGTGGGTGTTGGTGGTCCGCGACTTCGGCCGTGCGGGCGGCGAGGTCTCGGTGGATGTCTACTACAGTGGGTCGGGGTGCCCCGTCACCCGGCGTGCCTGCTTCGTTGAAGTCGAATGCCTTCTCCGACTGTGTGCGTTCCTCTGGCCAAGTCTTTGGCCGGGTGGATGGGATGGGGGCGGGACCGGGGGAAACCCTTGGCCGTCGGCGAAGGCCACGACATTGGCGGCGCCTTTGCTGGGCGTCGGTTCCCTTCTTGGAGGCCTTGTCGAGGTCCTCTCCCGTCTTTCACTGTGCTCCTCTTTTGGGCGAAAGCTCTAGTTCCCCTTGCGGGCGACGGCTTCGTACCCTCGTCGCACTCCTTCTTGAAGGCGTCGCCTCGGGTTCCCGGAAGCACGGTGGGCGCTTTGCGGTGCGTGTGAGGTGTTTGGCGGCGGCAATGTGTGCAACGTTTTATCTATTCTACCGCCGGTCTTCATCTTGTGGTAGCGCTCCTTCGGCTTGGAGATGGATTAGTGTAGGTGGTGATCGTCGTTTGGCGTCATGGTGGCGTCGATGGCGGAGGAACCTGCCAAGGTTGGCACCTCAATCTGCTCTGAAGATGGACCAGTGGAAGATGGCGGTGACGACACATGTGAGTGCGTCGGACCGGATTGTGCCCAGACCCGGTATGTGGCTCGGTCGGGGCTTCCAGCTTTAGATGTTAGGCTTAGGTGAGAGGTCAGGGTATATGGCCCAGCTTGCACCCCTTCATCATATGGGTAGGAGTAGCGGCAGATGTTGCCAAGATGGCGGATTCAGGCATATTGTTGTACTTCTTTGTAAGGTCCTCGAGAATAATCAATAAAATGACCGCATGCATCTCTCAGATGCAGAGGCCGGGGGTCATCCTCCTTTAAAAAAAAAACAATCTAGCTTATCTACGTCATCATAGATGCAAAATCCAGCGAATATGCAGCCTCTGTGGTGGAGGAACCACCTAAGAGAATTGTTTCCAGCTAGCAACATGGATACCTGGTAGAGGAGACAACTCTAGTTGTAGCACAACTGGATTAGCGGTGCTTTCTGCTCACCCTAACCATTGGCATTGGGTGTGTAATCCATGTCGATGTCGACGATATTAATTTTGTGGCCTCGCAGCCACGCCTTGCACTCTCTTATCTAGCGGTTGACGTGGTTGTGACGGTTGGTGTATATGGTGCACCTGCCATGGGTTTCCAAATTGATGAGGACATGGCTACCACAGTTACATTCACAGTCCCTGCTGCTATACCTATTGGACCAATTACTAGAGCTTCCGCACACCGGTTAAATTATCAGTTACTTTCATTTCTTGGTAATGTTTCTAATGTTCATGACAATATGATGTTGCCTAACTTAGATACATTTGTGTTGCTTACAAATGAAGAGTCTAGTATGGACAAGAAGGATAAACAATTGTGATGCCTCCGTTTATAATCGTACACTAACCATATATACATCATGCACGACCACAAACGGTGACTCACGTTAATATCACAACACAACTCTATGACACAAAAATAAACATAAATCTTTATATTACAAACCAGGGCCACGAGGACCCATAATACATCAGTCATGAAAGCAAATATTATCTGAGTACAAACATAGTTAGGCAAGTTTTGCCTTAAGAAGCTGAGCAAAACACTGATGCTAGATCGAAAGGAGAGGCCTCCTGCCTGGGACCTCTGGACCAAGGTAGTAAGAGTCGTGATTCGAATCCTAGAATCCTACGATTTCACGATCCTATGGAAGCATGTCGATCCAAGTCCCATAATGAATCTGGATTAGGTAGAATCCATGTTGAGTTCGGATCCAAATTGTTGAATCCTGACTATGCCATCGACTATGTCCGATTCTACAAATTTATCACCTGAGTCATTCGTTTAGTTGTAGCAGAATAATACGCCAGACTTATTTTGCCGGGAATATCATGACAGCCTCCAAACCTTTTTTCACATGTCTGACGACCCTTTATTTCCTTCCCAAGCCCAAACGCTCAGCTGTCGGCACCTTTGATCTGGCTCTCAGAAACCCTAGATCAAACTAAAAGAAAGACAAAAGAGAAGGGATGCCAAGGCTGCACTTTGAGTTGGAGGATGATTAAACATATGATGAATGGATCATAGAAAAAGAAGATCCAGTGCTTCCTCCTAACCAAGATTGGCTGCTCTTCCTTGATAAGATTACTCAAAGAGAAGCACATGTTGACTCAGAAGAAAATATGGACCATGAAGTTGAAACCATGGCAAAGAACATATGCGATGCATGTAAATATGCTCATTATATAGTTGTGACATCATTTGTATATAAATTAATGTGTATATGTTCGATGATTTTATTTAATAATAATTTAGTTTCATTAATAATAGTGATCATATTTTTTTTTCTAGAGCTCACATAATCATTTTTTTAAGAGCTTCAAATGCAGGTCATACACGTACACACTACATTTGAATTATTTTTTTGCGCACATTTGAATTGATCATGGTGCATGTGCGCGTACGTGCATGGCTGCTTTGGCACCTCACGATACTTGATGCATGCAAGCATTAAAAAAACGCATGCAAGCATTGGGTGTGTCCGTGCGTACAAATACATATGTACGTATTCAGGTATCCGCATACTGGCCGGCAAGCATATATACGTCTCCGAATACCCGCAATACGGATAGTTCTATATGGATTTGAACTGGATGTGTTCGCAAGAACTACAAGGGAAGAAGGCCAGAACATCCTTGTGCGGCACGACAAGAGAAATCGGCAAGTCTTAGGTTTATTTCCTTTTCTTCGTACAGATTTGGACGCAAAGAAAAATTACAAAAGGAAAGAAATCGCACTGCCCCCGCGTTGCCATCTATCCAACTCCTCCAGCCAGCCTATATAAGGCTAGCGGAGTCTCACGTTCGGAGGAGGAAGAGAAGAGAAGGGCACCCGAGGGAGAGGAACGCAGCCGGCAAAAACTAACGTGGCCCTGGAGGCAGCGTCGCCGGTGTACGGCACTTACCAGGAGAGACGGTTAGAGGACGCTTGCGGCGGCCGCGTCCGTTTGAAGAAGCTAACTTGCCATGGACTCGAGCACATCCGCAAACACGTGCAATAGCTAGCACGTCATCTCTTCTTACTTCTTCGATGGTACGTAGAAGTTCTTTTCTTAGCAGGTTTCATGGCAGCAGCGTCAGATGCACAGGAGAGAGAAGGAGACGCGCCCGTCGCAGCGGCTTCGAGGGAAGACCTCACGTACGCAGCAAAGGAGAGAAAGAAAACACAGAGAAGAAGACGCGCCCGTGGCGGCAGCGTCGTGCAGATCGGATGAACGGCGGACGTGCGTACGCGCCGGCCGTGAAAATAGGCGGGCGGGAAGAGACACACGTAACTATACAATAACTTTCTTTTCTTCTATGTGCTATCATCTATTTTGCAGGATACCTATGGACACGAGGAGAACCCACGCACGGAGCCGCAGGGGAGAACCTACGCAGCCATCCGTCCAGTTAGCCGCAACACAAGCAACCCCACGTACAACACATCCAGCCGGAGCGCTCGTCGTGCAGCGTCGAGGAGATTGGGCGGACCCGCGCCACGCCGGAGGTGGCGATGACTACGTCCCAAGCTCTATGACGGCCCGACGGCGACGGTGGCGCCCGCAAGCGGCTCGCGGCGGCGTTGGGCGAAAGCGTCGTGCAGCAGATAAGTAGAGCACGTCCGCGGGCACGACGGCAGCGGGAGCGCATTGCCAATGGCGAGCACGCACCCGGCGAGATGAAGCACACATCCGGCAGCAACGCATGTTAGACTTAATCTTGATTCCTTGTATCTGCATGTTTGAGTTTTGCATGTAGTTTGGTCTAGGAGTAGCGAGTCCTGCTAAGTTTCAGCGAAGGTGTGACGAGGAGGCGAGATGCCGTGCTGCCGTGCGATGCGGTGAGTATGGCGAGATGCCGAGGCAGTGTGAAGCCGTGGCACTGCGTGAAGCAGCAAGTCGCACAAGGGGCTGGAGCGTGACAGGTTGCGCCGGGTGATCCGGTAAGCTCTTGTCCGGTTGTTAGATGCATGCGTACGGATGCTAGCCATGTGACTTGGTTGGTTTGTTAGCCCGCATGACTGGCTGGGTGGCCGTTGGAAGCCTGGCGGAAGTGCTGGACGTACATGCATGTAGATAGATATTTGTTAGTTGCATGCATGAGCCGGTAGATACACAGCTGCGTCTTGTTGACCTTGGAGAGATTCCAGGAGATGTAATGCGTGGAGTTTGTTGGGTTAGTGACGTAGTAGATGGATTAGTGGGTTAGTGGCCCAGAGTGCCGGCTAGTCAGGGTGTGCGTGAGGCAAACCTCCTGTGTATATAAGTATGGCATTGAGTTAATGAGAAAAGTCAAGGCCGTGAGGGCTGAGGAAACAATGTAGCCACGGTGTGCATCAAGGAGGCGTCTATTGGCAAAGCCATGTGTTCTTCTTCCTTGGTGCTTGTGTGTGTGCGTGGGTGTTCTGGTCTCATACGTGTGTTCTTGAGACAAGAAGATAGAGAGAAACCACAAGAGAGTTGTGCGAGAGAGCTCGAGGTAGAAGAAGAAGCGGCGCTGCGAGGAGGCAGCGCCAACAACGCATGCCCCGCTGAATAACTTCTTTGATATATATGTGCTTTCGTCTATCAGGTTTAACGGGAGAAGCACGCATAAATGGAGGCGTGCCCAGGGCGGCTGCGTCTAGGAGAATCCGGCGTGCCTACAGAGAAGGTCGTGGATGAAACCGGAGGCACGGGCGTGCCTTCGCACACAGGCCTATGGACGACGAGGAAGCAGCCCCGTCCTTTTTTCAATGTACAGGTGCAACGGAGACGGCGGACAACACATCCAGCGGAGATGGCCGCGGATGATGCGGCACACTTCTCGTACCAAGTACAACGGAGATGGCGGACGACACGACGCTCTTCTTATACAAGGTGCAATGGAGGCGATGTCACTGGACCAGGAGATTACATCGACACCACCGGAGCTTGTCTACACCAAGCCCTTCTTCTTCAGGCGTCATGTTCTTGGTGGGAGATGACTCGTAAGCAGCCGGAGTTCGCCGATGACGGCATAAAGGTGGCGTGATTCTAGTCTCGGCAAACCACCGAATACGCCTCCATGATGTCACCTTTATTCGGCATCGCGATGTGTTTCCCTTGTCTTGGCGGACCACCGAATATGGTATCCAGCCGAGACGAGGTGCACTCTTCATGGCGTACAGGTCTCGGCATAGAGGCGGCGTGCTCCTTGTCGTAGCAGACCATCGAATACGGCGTCTGGCTGAGACAAGGCATCAACCACGCCCCTCCATGATGCCACCTTTCTTCGGCATTGTGATGTTTTGCCCTTGTCTTGGTGGACCACCGAATACGGCGTCCAACCGAGATGAGGTGCACCCTTCGTTGCATACAGGTCTCGTCATCGTACGGGCGGCGTGATCCTTGTCTTAGCAGACCACCGAATATGGCGTCTAGCTAAGACGGGGCATCAACCACGCCCCTCCATGATGTCACCTTTCTTCGGCCCCGCTGCGTGATCCTTGTTTTGGCAGACCACCGAATACAGCGTCTAGAAGACGAGGCATCCACCACGCCCCTCAAAGATGTTACGTTTTAATGGCCTCATGAGGCGGAGTGTTTGTCTTCGCAGACTGCCGTAACCTCAGCGTCTAGTCGAGACGAGGCGCCAACCACACCGGCCATGCCGATGCGAGCATGTGTTGGTTTTACACCGACGCCGGTGTCCATAAAAGAATACTCCCGCGAGGCAACCCCTTGCATACCCCGACGAAGCCGCAACATCGTAAAGAAGTCCGAGCCAAGCAGGATGCATGCTACCCCAACACCGACTACATCAACGCTGTCAAGACCGACGAGGCGCGACGGCGAGGGCGGACGTGGCTAGCACAAAGGCATGTTTTGAGCGGCACGTGTACCGACGAGGACATGTGCTTTGCCGCTGCCTACACCCCCCACACACCATCATCATCATGCATGAAGAACGCGAAGCGAAGACGACGAAGACGACCATACGACTTAATCGGAGGTATCTCGTGGAGCAACCTGCGTTAGTAATTAACCGGGAGTCTTTCGAGGCCCCGGGAACCAGGAGACCGCACATCGGCACAGTCAGGCTGGCCGCGCTAGTAGGCCACGGAGCACTTCTTTTTTATGGGATCTTTTAACTTTGTTTATCCGATGAGATTAATGAAATACTTGTTTCCCGTATCCCTTTTCTTTGTGTACTACGGTACACTGGCACGCCCACATCTTCTTTTCCCCAACGCATGAGAGAAATCAAACTCCTCTTCCTTTCTCACAGGGTCGCATATGAAGATTTTTCTCATGTCAAACAAATTGGCACGCCCGGTGGGACGTGGTTCTCCTCCCATCTTTGCTTCGTTGTGGTCATCGAAATCGTCTTCGCCAATCTTCCAATGTGCACAACATGCTGTGAGGATCTCCGCTGGTAAGACCCCTTTCATGCAGTTAGACTCTCCCACGGTAGAAAATCGGAGTCGATGGTGATCTAGCCCGGATCATTCCCGCCTATGGTCTTCATCAAGCACGGTGCCAAGATCTACATGTACCAAGCCCAAGATCGTGTGAGGTTTCAAACTGTGCAGTCAAAGAAGGCGTAAAGGCAGGAGGCGCCAAGGCGAAGGAGTATTGCGAGCTCATGCTTGAGGCACGTGCCCTGTTGAATGGGTCAGCAAGGGCGGACATAAGAGGTGACCTGGAGGCAGCTCAACGCCTCCGCGCTAAGGCCGCCAACATGTGGGCAAGTGCGGTGTCCCTCCACACCCCTGCCGCGGCTACACACTCGAGCCGCCAACACCAACACCGCGGCGCACCGAGGGGGAAGTATCTCAAGACCCTACAGTCTCCATCAACCTCGATGATACTTGAAGAGGTGCATGGCACCATGTCTCCACAACTCGGCGGTTGATGGACGATCATTCTCCAACAACAATAGGTTCGCCGTTCCGTGTTGTGAGGCACGACACCAGGTGGCGAGGATTCAAGGTGTGGATCTTCGCCAACTCCAGGAACATATGAACCTTATCCAAAGGCGGCTCCATGATCAAGGAGTGTCGAATACTTCTTCAATGCAAGGTGCAGGTATGATGAGGCGCCAATCCCAAAGTCATCATCCTCAACGTGAGCGCCTCGACGACAGTCTTCACGATCTCACCACTTAAAGCGGGGGCATCCTAACATGCCCCCACGTTGTAAACAATGGAAAGACGTCAAGATGGTGGGAGGAACCCTTAACCCGCTCAAAAGTGGCGACCACGGGACCCTCTACGACAAACACTTCCACCACGACATGCATCCCCTCCTGGGTAGATAGGCCACAACTGCAAGTGATGGCGATCAGGGCTACATCATCCACTCGGCACTACCCCGTCCTCTTAAGGTGAAGCTTCATCTATGCAGCCGCCAACTAGAGCTCACCCAAGGTGATACGGGGCTCGGCCAAGATGGGGTGACATCCACACCACTGTTGATATGGAGCTCTCCCGAGGTGAGATGCCGTCCACACCACCACCGACATGGAGCTTGCCCAAGGCGAGACTCCATCGACATCGCCGACATGGAGTGACCCCAAGGCTGGGCGCGTCTACACTTCCATCGACATGGAGTGCCCCCAAAGTGAGGTGCCATCCACCTCCGTCGACATGGAGCTCGGGTAGGCAGGGCTCCTTTTTCACCCCTGTCGACACAAATTTGGCTAAAGATGGGGCACCGTCTACACCGCTGCCAACGTGGAGCTAGCTCCAAGGTGGAGCACCTTCTACACCACCATCGAAATGGAGTTTGCGTAAAGTCGGCTGCCGTCTACATGTCCTCGGATCCTGCCCGAGGCCGGCGTACTTTTTGCATCATGGTTGACACGGAGCTCGCCTAACGGCGGGCATCTTCTACACCACCTCGAAGATCATCCGAGGCGGGGCGCTGACAACCACCCACAACATGGAGCTCGCCCAAGGCGGGACACCTACACCGCCATCGACATGCGCCCATCGATGTTGAGGCACCATCTACACCACCATCGACGTGGAGCTTGCCTGAAGCAGGGCTTGGTCAACACTACCATCCACGCAGAGCTTGGCCCGGGTAGGGCTCGGTCTACAGTGTCGTCGACGTGGAGCCCACCGAAGGTGTCGTGCAATCTACGCTGTTGAACATGCCTAAGGTGGGGACGCTACCTACACTGTCACCGGCACATGCTCACCCCAGGTGGGTTGTCATTTACACTGCGCTGAGGCAGAGCAATGGTCATACTGTTGATGATATGGAGATCGTCCGGGGCACGCGCCATCTACGCCATTGAAAAAGGAGCTTTCCTGAGGCGGGAACAGCGTTTACCCCGTCGCCGGCATAGAGCTCGCCTAAAGGCGGCCGACATCTACACCAACACAGAGCTCACCCAAGGCGGGTGCGCCTTCTATGCCGCCACTGAGGCGGAGCTCAATCTCTACGCTTTCGCTGACACGAAGCCCGTCCAAGGCCGCCTTGCATGGTTTCATGTTAACCCTGTGTTGCTACTTGTTGAGGCTGTTACATCATCAACATCTACCCCAACATCCACACGACGAATGTCCACAACATCGCTCAAGCACCGGCGAAGTGAAGCTATACTCCACCGGCATGTCTTTTTCCAATGAAGCAATCCATATCTTGCCAGGCACCGATGAGGCAAAGGCAAGCCACCATGTCCGATGCCGACGAGGTGGAAATCACCAGGCCAGGCACCGATGAGGCGAAGGCCGCCCACTTCATCATCGGACAATGACAAGATGGAGGGATACGACTAAGCAGAGCTAGAGCGATGGACGTACCGCCTTCCCCTTCACTTCATCACTACATCCTCACCATCTACACCAAGCCAATGGCGCAATCGAAGCCTTCAACAAGATGCTCGGCAAGATACTCAAGAAGACGGTGACAAGGAATAGGATAGACTAGCATGATCGTCTCTTCGAGTCCTTGTGGGCGTACCGCATTACGGTCAGTACCCCAACATAGGCGACCTCGTTTTCTCTCGTTTACGGGAGTGAGGCGGTCCTTTCGCCGGAGGTCGGCTACCCTCTTTGCGGGTGGCTATCCAAGATGAGATCACCCAAGACGAACATGTATAACTGCGGTTCCAGGAGCTCGACGCCCTTGAAGAGGGGCGACTTCATGCCCCACAGAACCTGAAGATTTTCCGCAGAATATGGTGAGAGCCTACGACAAGCTCGTCAAGCAACGCATCTTCCGAAAAGGCGATTTGGTCCTCGTGCTCAAGCGTCCCATCGCCGTGACGCACAAGACGAAGGGCAAGTTCGAGCCAAAGTGGAAATGACCATACGTCATCGAGCAAGTCTATGATGGGGGAGCATATTAACTCGTCGATTCCCAGGGAGTCCGACCTATGCCCCCAATCAACGGGAGGTTCCTCAAGAAATATGTTTCTTAAATTTTGTTTTTGCCTCTTTTGTTGCCTTTCGGATTTTCATTGGGGAAATTTTTTCTGTGGGCTATCGGATCCATGATGCATCCTCCTTTGCATTTCGTGGATATATCTAGTTTTCTCCAAAAAAATTACGGACTAAGTTCTACAAAAAATGGCTTTCCCCAATCACACCATGTTGTTGATTGAAGTTTTGGCTACCCTAGGACTTGTTGGAGGGTGGCACAATGTGTCAAGTTGCAGGTGAAGCGGCTCCTACACCCACAATGCACGACACGTACAAGGTGTATGCTTCTGGTGGCAGCGGAGATGATTACTTGCACTTCTGAGTATTGAGACCCCGCGCTCTTCATGTTTCCCGGCATGCCTCGTGTTCACAGAGGCTCTCACCCCTGGGAAGACTATAGGAAAAGATCATGGAGGGCTGCCTGACCCAACGTAAGTTGGTTTGGTGCGTAGTCACATCGCAACCCGGGGGTACGCCACCAGAAGCTCGACATAAAGTGCTAGAGGGTTTTTCTAGTCCATAGAGGTGAACGGTTGCCTTCCAAGTTCCCAAGGTGGGTCCCCAAGAGATCCTGGAAGAAAAATCTTCAATAAGTTCAAGCCGAATGTCAAAGCAAGTCCATGGAGTCTGCGGCCATTCAATCAGCATGTGCAAGCAAAAAAAATCCTAGAAGTTCAAGAAGCAAATCCAAGAAGCAAAAAAAATAATAATCCTAATAGTCAGAGAAGCATGGTCCCAAGCAGTAAGGAACCCACTGGAAAGAAGGCGGGAGGTAGCAGTTCACCACCCCTCGATATGCATGAAGAAAAATCGCCAAGCCGTTGTCCCAAAACCAATTACCCTGAACTTATCACACTCAAGTCTCTGGGTTCATGGGACATGTGCAGGGGGCATGCCGAGCTACGGCGGCCCTCAGTATGATGATGGGCTAAAGTATGAATTTTCGTTGCCTCTCGGAAACATCCGAAACACTACGTCTTCATACAAGTACACCAAAGCTTATTTAAGCTGTTGAGTTCCAATCGTCAAGGTCTTTCGACGGTTCTCAACGACAAGTCCTTTGGTAGCCTTCTCGGATATCACGCCTATAGCTGGTGTATAACGGGAAAGCAAACATTTAAAAAACCCACAAACTTTTTTTCTTTCTTTCTCTTTTTCGCTTGTTTTGTTTGGTTTTTCAGGTTCTGCTCCTCCAACATCTTTGCGGCCATGGAGAGGCGCTTCCTGTCATCATCGACGGCATTTCAACGACAAACCACTACATCAACCTACATCATAGATGTTTGGGGGCAGCAATACCCATGCGACCATGACAACACCGACGACACTCCGGCAACAAATGGTCTACACCGACACGCACGATGGGCGCCAGAAGGCAACACCTGCTGTGAGAACCCGGAATTAACTTCCAGACCCTCCTGTGTATATTTGTCAACCCCAGGATCATTGTTGACAACACAGCGAAATGATATCATTGCATAATGCGTAAAAGGTATTACAAGTTTAAATATATCTTGCCATAAGGCATACATAGAGAAATGTCTCATGACATTTATTACAATCAGAAAATAGCGGAAAGTACAATGCATAGCGACTCCATCTCAGCCACAGGCAGTCGATGTAGTCCACGTGACCTCACTCCTACAGATCGCCACAGTAATCATAGTCATCATTCATCACCTTCATCTTCATGGATCTTTGTTGTCAACAAAATTATTGCCATGAGTACATTACGTACTCAGCATGCCTCCCACGGGGAAGGGCCAAATAGCTACATGTGGCTTCAAAGGAAGGCTGTATGGCTCATTTGCATAAAAGCTAATTTTGTTTGAAAAATATAGCAGTTGGATAAAAGCAGTTTTTTTTTATGAAAACATGTTTTATCTCCAGAATAACTTTCATCAAAGTGAGGATCCTCGATCAACTCACACTCTTCATAGGTTCCAAGAATAGGGGCAAAGAGGGAATAAGCAAGACAGGTCCTGTACGTCAAGAAAAATTCATGTGTCGTCCATGACCGTGGACACGGCTATTCGAATAGTTTTACACTCTGTAGAGGTTGTACACTTTACCCACACGACACAATCCCGACTTGTTGCCACTAGCCGTCGCTAGCGTAGTACACCATCTGGTATACCGGCAGGGAGATTGTGATGAGGTCTTTCATTAGACCAAACTTACTGTGCCAAGCCCACTAGGTTTCAACACGGAAGTAACCGCAGTTCACAATCCGGCCCCCCCTTTTGTGCCGAGGATACTCCTCGCAAGGCAGCTATCCCATCTGCGGTACGGCGATGACGACAATAAGAGTAAATTAACTAATTAACCAAGCCAGTGCCCATATAGCATGTGGTTGTACTATTATCACAATCTTCAAATCCAAGACTTATTAGGACTCATGCGGCACGAACGACTGATTGCCCCCTTCAACTTGTGAAGGGCAGCCAATCGCTCCTTCAATCTTTGATTCAGCTGTCGCCCGCACCAGTATTTAGATGGTAAGTTTCACCCAGAGTAGAAGAGGATAGAGGAAATCAACAAGGGCCAACCGGCCTAGCTCAGCAGTAAGTTTCAAGTGTCAATGACTTAGAGGTCATTCAACAAAGCTCCTATAGGGTAATAAGCATGGCTAAGCATTTCTACTCTACCGAAATAATATATAATTCTACTCAGGTGTCAAGTGAATAGGCGATAAGCAGATCAAGGTAATGTGTCAATCGACACGCTAGCTACGAGAATTAAAACAGCATGCATGTAGTAACCATTAAACACAATGCAATTTGTAAAACATAGGATAAGTATGATCAAAGAAAGAGGCATGCCTTCGTTGTTGAGTCCTTCTTCGGAAACTTGATTCTGTCGATGTCCAACCTCGTCACTCCCTACTCGTCGTAACGATAGCAAAAGACAAACAATAAATACCAAAGCAATAGTAAATCTAAATCGGAACCAAATTAAGAGTGGATGGATAAGATATTAATCAAGATGGAGATTCCAAAATTGGGTAGCATGATAGGGAGGTAAGAGATAGGATTGAACGAAGTGACGGGGTTTAGGTTGACACAACTATGGAAGGCTTGGCGATCAAGACCAACGTTCTAATATTAACTAGTAGTGCCCACCACACATCACGACTAAGGAACTACTATAAAACCAACACAATGGCAACAACACAGATGGAATGGAACCAACGTATGCATTTAACTACATAATCACAACATGACATGATTAAGGTAAAAGTTAACCACAAATAAATTTTTAGATAGAATCTAAATATTTATAATGGTCAATAGCTGTCAAACATATACATCAACTATATAATAACTGAAAAGCAAGTGTTGCATAAGACAACCAAACCAACATTATAAACCATACTAGTTAAACAATCGAACATCATTCAACAACATAAATTGAATGATCTAGGTATAACCCTAAAACAATATTAAAAGGAATAGGATTAACTTCATTATATCAAACCAATTCATTTGTAAATAATTAACAAGAAACTATACACACATGGATCAAATGGACGAACAATTATCTCAGAAATGATATGATTAAGAGTAATAATCAACCAAAAATAAATACATGGATGAATCCAAATATTCATACTGGTTAACAGCAAGCAAAGACTAAACAACAATCATAACAACTATTAGCAAGCATTTCTATAACACAAGATAAACCAATACTATGGTAGAAACTAATTAACAACTGAATAATAAGACACATCTCGCACAAGGCATGTGGTAGAAGATCACAAAAAGGTCTTATCTAATAACACAAGCATCACACTTACGAGTTGTCATGAGAAGATACTAAACTAGGATATGCTCTTCATAACAAGGAGTAACCAATAGCCAAATAACCATGAGCAACAAAATTATCACCACATGGTTAGGATAACAAATCAACCTATGCACATTAAAATATAGTCAAAGAACAATTGTACCAACATGAAAGATAAGGTGCCCTAAGTATAAGATGAACTATTGCACCATGTGTCAAACACTCATAATATTAACCTGTAACAAGGTTAATCATCTATAAGAAGCACAAAGGACTATGTACTCAACTATAGTATATGGAACATAATAGGACATGAAAGTTCACTTGCATGAACGATAGTTAGACAAACAAAAATGCAACAACTAGATAAACTAAATATAATGCTAGGCATGGGATGATCATCACACACGTTACCACAGTATGCTACTAATAACATATAACTCATGACTATAACATAACTTAGTTTATATCCGCTAACATCTCTATCAATCACGGCAAAAGCACACAACCCTAGAATATTAGTCATGAAGAATAAGTACACCGAGGAAGCATACTAAGTATGTAATGAAGCATCCTTGACAACATCGAGCAATGCACTATACTAGCATGAGTAACAAATTGGCATGCATTTCCATCAAGTACATCCTACACTTGCAGATATGTGAGCTACACAACTAGGCATGTCTAATACATGAATTGTACACACATGCTATCTAGTCTAGGTATGCAATCACAAATCTTGGCATGGTATTGGTAAAGCATGCATGAATGAACTCTCCTTATTAAAATATATGAGATAAGTAAACTACGAAGATATATCTACTAACAAGCAAGGCAAACCATATGCATGATCTTACAATGCAAATAAACAATGCTATATCACACTGTAGCTATGATACAATCAAAACATCCATTCTACTTTGAGTAAGTACTAAAACATGGCAAGGCAATCAACTAAGCATGCATAGCTACAATTCTAGGTAAATAAAACACGTGGATAATTAATAAGAGGTAATAAACTAAGTTATATACTACAAGCATAAACCATATGTAGCAATACAAATCTGCATAGAAACCAACCATGTAATCTTGCATAACAATCCTCTACAAAATATGGTTAACAACTACTCAAAAGTAGCTACTAATATCACTAGTAGAAAACAGGGCTTTCGTCACAGCCGGATCAGAGCATTAGTCCCGGTTGCATTATGAACCGGGACTAATGTGAGCATTAGTCCCGGTTCGAGCGGCTAGGGCGCTGGGCAGGCATTAATCCCGGTTCAAATGTGACCTTTAGTCCCGGTTGGAGCCACGAACCGGGACTAAAGGGTGCGATGCCCTTTAGTCCCGGTTCGTGGCTCGAACCGGGACTAAAGGTTAGACCTTTAGTCCCGGTTCGAGCCACGAACCGGGACTAAAGGGGTTGAGGCTTTAGTCCAGGTTGGTGGCTCAAACCGGTACTAAAAGTTACACCTTTAGTCCCGGTTTGAGCCATCAACCGGGACTAAAGGGGTTTTGAAATTTGTTTTTTGTTTTTTCATTTGTTCTTTGTGTTTAGTTTCTGTTTTAAATTGCTTATATCTTTTAGGATATTTGATGTTTTTGAGTGATTCTTTTTGCATTAGATTCAAAATTTTGTCTAGTTTCTGTTTGTGCCATTAGTTTTCAAATTTGAATGATTTAAATATGAATTTGTTTAAATTTGCTTCAAATCCTAGATTGTGAATAATTTGAGTTTAAAAATAGTTTTTAATTTAATTCTTTTTGCTCCTAGTCACATGTTAGATGGTGCTAGCAGATGTAGTAGACGGTAGGATTGGATGGACACCATCCAGGACTAAAGAGGTTCAAACTCTACCCCCCCTGTGTATCGTCATTTCAGTTTTGTAAAAAATAAAAGAAAATGATAAAACCTTCAAAAATTAAAATCCTTCGAGATGTAGTTATGTTACTACATCTACTAGTTAGGAAAATTAAAAGACTTAAATTTGGACATGTTTTGCAAAAAAGTGTTATGAAAAAGTAAAACGGCCATATCTTTTGCATACGATGTCGAAAAAAAACGCATAATATATCAAAAAAATCAGCACGAAAATCCGCATCCGATTCCGACAGCCATAGGCGGTTTTGCAAATTTTAGAATCCTCAAATTCTTAAAGGAAAAAAAGTTATGCTCAAATTTCAGTTTTTTTTGAATTTTGGTTAAATCTGGTCAAACTGTGGTCAAACTATGGTCAAACTACTTATTCAAGAAATATTAGTGTTACTAAATAATTATTTTAGTTTTTTTGAATTTTGGTCAAACTATGGTCAAATCAGGTCAAACTATGGTCAAATCAGGTCAAACTATGGTCAAACTATTTATTCAAGAAATATTAGTGTTACTAAATAATTATTGTTTTTTAGAATAATAGTTTCAAACTCAAACGGTGCTTAATGCTCAAGTTCAACTCCTAAGGGTTAATAGGATTGACAGCTTAGTATTGTCAGGAAAACAACAAGTGCAGACTTGGAAACTAGGGGGAATAGAAGATGGGTGACCGGTCGGGAAGTTAGACGATTTGGAATGAGTGCTGATTAGAGATTAGAGATTAAATTCTAAAGCAGTGAGGAGGGAGGGGTGATTAGAAATTAAATTGTCAAATAATTCAAATATTTGAAAATCAGAAAAAAATAAAAAAATTTAAAAAATTTCAAATTTTTTTTTCAAAAAATTCCTTTAGTTCCGGTTGGTGTTACCAACCGGGACTAAAGGCTCCACCGGAGCCTTTAGTCCCGGTTGGTAACACGAACCGGGACTAAAGGTCCTCCAGCCCGAGCTCCAGCAGGCGGCCACGTGGAGCCCCATCTGTCCCGGTTCTTACGAACCGGGACTAAAGGTGTTGGGCTTTAGTCCCGACCCTTTAGTCCCGGTTCCCGAACCGGGACAAATGGGCCTTATGAACCGGGACAAATAGCCCTTTTTCTACTAATGTATGTCACAAAAAATATGCCATATCATGCAATTTAGGGAAGTAAGAAAGTGACCTTGAACCATGGTGCGACACATAATCTAAATGCTACAAATAGTTCTACAACAAGCAATTAATTTGCTGCAAGCATGACTATGTTCTAGGTTAACATACCAATTCATGACAACCGGTAAAAAGAAGCTAAACCACAAATCAATAATTCAAGCAACAAAAAAAAACTATATATAACTATAGACATCAAACGAATCTTAGGTTAACCATGAAGATTTCTACGTATGGCAATACTTAATCAATATGTACGCACGCATATAAAATGTCCATGAATAATACATACACAAAAATCAAACCGAAATATCATGCATAGCTATTTCAATAGAAAACTAATTCTAGAAAATTCTACAAAAGTCCTAGAATCATAACAACAATTAAAACATATTCCCAGGCATGCTATAGACATGGGAAAACTAAAATTTAAACAAACTATAATTGGTAAACAATAAATGTAACATGTCACATGCCACACACAAAATTATGAGACAACTAGCATACACTCCTAACTATATCCCGAACATATGAAATTAACACAAAAGTTCACCGATCAACTACTACTCATGATACAAGAAATTATCTAGATGAAAACATACACGACTATACTAAATAATTTAAAACATACATTCAAATCAATTAAACCACTTGATATCTATGATATCAATCAAGATGACTCCTAGGCATATCAAGAACAAATGAAAATAACATACTAACATAAAAGTCCACTGTACACAAAACCCCCATCGATCTCGGTCAAACAACTAAAAATATATATAAAAAAATGATTGACGGAACTAGCGATCCAACTCCACCATGAGATTACTATAGCCATGGGAAACATTTCATATGTTGACCACAAGATTATCCGACAGACCAAAAATATAAAGACAAGCCGGTGTCATCAAATCGAAATATGTTTTGGACAAGCACTGCCAACGAGATAGATAGGTTGAAACATGATGTCTATGAGATACTACAAGTGATGTTGAGAAGGTGTGCATGAGGAATTGAATAGAGGCTCACCGAGTTGGACGGAACGGTGTGGTGAACTTGACGAACAGTGTACACGCACATGTAAAATTCTTCGTGTGTGGTCGACGGATCATGTTCTTTCTTCTCTGAATGGATTCACGGCATGGATGATGATCTTCTGGCACGAGGATTTGTGCTACGATGGTGCAAGTCACCGGGAACGAGCACCGGCGTCCATGGAGTTTCAAAAGTTCTGTGAGAGTTCTTGGGCATAGGAGGAAGAGAGAGGGCATGAGGAATGATGGGAATGAGAGAGGAGATCGCGGTGGACGTCTAGGTATCTTCAAAACTGAAAACGATTGAGATTTATGGGTGTTGAGGGGAGGGCATGAGAGTGGCTGAAAGTTTCTTCTTCTCTGTAATGTGTGCGCGTATGCGAGGGTGGAGGAAGGAGAAGCGCTCGGGGTTGACGTTGCAAGATGGGCAAGTATCTTCATATTTGGAAAGGTAGCAATTAAAGGGAAAGAGGAGGAGTTTCCATCATGCCTGAACGTTTCCTTCTTCTCTGCAAGTGAGCGTACAGAGAATACTAAGAAGAAGAGAGCCTTGCTCGTGTGGTTAATGGGAGATGGGCTCAGTGGAGAGAATTAGGCCAAGGTAGAAGTCGAAGAGAGGGAATTAAAGGAGAAGACAGGGAGGACTCTTGTCGTTTCATATGTGCACGTTCATGTATGTGGCTGTTGAGGTTTCCTCTTTCTGTATGTGTACTTGAGGTACAGGAGGAGAGGAAGGGTTCGCTCAGTATAGGAAGAGATGGGCCAGTTCAGGCAAGCCCACGAGGAAGGAGGAGAGCAGAAAAAAGAAGAAGAGAAGTTCAGCTGTAGCCCAGGATTTGTAGGTAAGGAAAAATAAAAAGAATGAGGTGGGCTTGCCCCATTCGGTTGAAAAAATTAGAGACAAAAGAGGAACATATCGTGTCTAGGAAATTATTTCCATAGTTTGATAGAAGAAAATAATTAGATTTTCCTAAAACGAAATTATTGACGAGTTAGAACAATCTAGAAAAGAAATAGAAGATCAACAACAATCAGAAGAAGTTTCAAAAATACAAATGCGCATAATTTAATATACTGAAGCGAGAGAAACAAAATCCAACTTATTGCAAAGAACAAATCCAAAAGTTTTAACTGGGTTGGCATTTAATCAAATTAAAATTTCCAAATTATAAAAGTTCAATTTAAGCTTTGTTAACAAATAAAACAAATGAAATTTTCTCGCCCTGATTTTTTGAAAACTTTTTCTTAAACATTCCGAGAATCGGGATGTTACACCTGCGCTCATGAAGGTGGCGCCCATGTGTCTCCGTGGCCCCGTCTCCAACAACAATGAAGTATGGGGGCAACATCAACCCCCCAATCATCCCTAAGGCCGATGGCGTCCCGGCGTACCACCAGAATTGTCACGCCATGAGTGGTGTGATGATTCACTCAATGAAGGGGAGCTATCGACGGTCTACCGATGCCTCGCCTACATCAACATAAGGAGATCATGGGAGCAATGCAACGCGCCAGTGCGGCCAGCGTGAATCTGTGAAACCCTCCAATCAAGTCGGTTGGCACCGTAGCAGCTAGACGGTCACGACGAGATTGGTAACATTATTGTTTTTGTTTTCAGAACAAGGCATGATGTTTGGCCATGGAATGAAGACGGGATAGGGTTCCTTCGTTGGCTGACATCGTGCGTGTTATACGATCCAACGAGCTCCCTAGAGAACACAAGTGTGGATGGACACGCCTACACTAAATCACATCATTATTAACAAATCATCTTCGAAACTATGCACACGTCGTCACGGAGATATCATCTCCAAATTTGTTCTCCAGGCTGCATATATGCGCCGAGTAAAAAAAAATATATTCGTCGAGTCAAGCTCAATTTGCTTGGCACTCAAGCTCAACTCGACGAGGGGGCATTTGTTCGATGATTTTATTTAGTAATAATTTAGTTTCATTAATAATAGGGATCATATTTTTTTTTTCTAGAGCTCACAAAATCAATTTTTTTTTGAAGAGCTTCAAATGCAGGTCATACACGTCCACACTACATTTGAATTGATCATGGTGCATGTGCGCGTACGTGCATGGCTGCTTTGGCACCTCATGATACTTGATGCATGCAAGCATTAAAAAAAAAACGCATGCAAGCATTGGGTGTGGCCGTGCGTACAAATACATATGTACGTATTCAGGTATCCGCATACTGGCCGGCAAGCATATATACATATCCGAATACCCGCAATACAGATCGTTCTATATGGTTTTGATCTGGATGTGTTCGCAAGAACTACAAGGGAAGAAGGCCAGAACGTCCTTGTGCGGCACGACAAGAGAAATCGGCAAGTCTTAGGTTTATTTCCTTTTCTTCGTACAGACTTGGACGCAAAGAAAAATTACAAAAGGAAAGAAATCGCACTGCCCCCGCGTTGCCATCTATCCAACTCCTCCAGCCAGCCTATATAAGGCTAGCGGAGTCTCACGTTCGGAGGAGGAAGAGAAGAGAAGGGCACCCGAGGGAGAGGAACGCAGCCGGCAAAAACCAACGTGGCCCTGGAGGCAGCGTCGCCGCCGCCGGCGCGTGCGGCGCCTGTGTACGGCACTTACCAGGAGAGACGGCTAGAGGACGGCGCTCTTGCGGCGGCCGCGTCCGGTTGAAGAAGCTAACTTGCCATGGACTCGAGCACATCCGCAAACACGTGCAATAGCTAGCACGTCATCTCTTCTTCGATGGTACGTAGAAGTTCTTTTCTTAGCGGGTTTCATGGCAGCAGCGTCAGAGGCACAGGAGAGAGAAGGAGACGCGCCCGTCGCAGCGGCTTCGAGGGAAGACTGTAGGGCAATAAGCCACGGCGAGCGGCGACGCGGAGCGCGTGCGTGCGCGCGGTGGATGCGTCGGGCTCGGCCCGTGGCAGGTTTGGTCGCGTGTGTGTGTTTCCACGCGTTCGAGCGCGTGAGCCGTTGCGTGTAGGCGAGATACGTGAAGGAGTGACCGCGTCGGGGCGCTGGACTCGGCCTGCGGCGACTGCGTGCGTACGCGTCGGGTGCGCGGGACGCGGGGGGATGCGTGTGTCGTGTGTGCTGACCCGAGTTGTGGAGTGTGCGTGCATTGGAGTCGGTCTGCAGTTTCCCGTGCACGTAGCGTGGACGAGCTGCATGCAGTAGCGGCCGTCGCTGTTCGTTGGAGCCCGGCCGCGCCGCGCACGTACGAGCGCGTCGTGGGCGCACGCGAGGCGTGCGGATCAGCGTGGGCCTCGTGGAAGAGCTGCATGGCCCCATGCACGAGAGCGGCCGGGTCGCCGGGTGAGCGCGTGTGCGCGTGGGTAGTTGGCTAAGTGCGTTGTGTGGACTAGCTAGCTAGGCTATATAACTGGTCATGTATCCGGTGTGTTGTTGAGTTCGTGCTCAGGAAATACAAGCGGCCGTTCGTGCGGCCGGCGGCGTACGTGCGCCGGGCAAAATCTTGCTGTGTTCTCCTCGTTCTTCCTCCTTCTTTCTTCTACGTCTGCGCGAGAGAGAGAGAGAGAGCTCAGGTGAGGAGGAGAGCTAGGGCTAGACAACAACAAAGACCTCACGTACGCAGCAAAGGAGAGAAAGAAAACACAAAGACGCGCCCGTGGCGGCAGCGTCGTGCAGATCGGATGAACGGCGGACGTGCGTACGTGCCGGCTGTGGAAATAGGCGGGCAGGAAGAGACGCACGTAACTATACAATAATTTCTTTTCTTCTATGTGCTATCATTTAGGATACCTAAGGACACGAGGAGAACCCACGCACGGAGCCGGAGGGGAGAACCTACGCAGCCATCCGTCCAGTTAGCCGCAACACAAGCAACCCCACGTACAACACATCCAGCCGGAGCGCTCGTGGTGCAGCGTCTAGGAGATTGGGCGGACCCGCGTCACGCTGGAGGTGGCGATGACTATGTCTCTATGACGGGCCGACGATGACGGTGGCGCCCGCAAGCGGCTCGCGGCGGTGTTGGGCGAAAGCGTCGTGCAGCAGATAAGAAGAGCACGTCCGCGGGCACGACGGCAGCGGGAGCGCATTGCCAATGGCGAGCACGTACCCGGCGAGATGAAGCACGCATCCGGCAGCAACGCATGCCCCGCTGACTAACTTCTTTGATATATATGTGCTTTCGTCTATCAGGTTTAATGGGAGAAGCACGCATAAAAGGAGGCGTGACCAGGGCGGCTGCGTCCAGGAGAACCCGACGTGCCTACGGAGAAGGTCGTGGATGAAACCGGAGGCGCGGGCGTGCCTTCGCACACACGCCTATGGAGGACGAGGAAGCAGCCCCGTCTTTTTTTTTTCAATGTACAGGTGCAACGGAGACGGCGGACGACACATCCAACGGAGATGGCCGCGGATGACGCGACGCCCTTCTCGTACCAAGTACAACGGAGATGGCGGACGACACGACGCTCTTCTCATACAAGGTGCAATGGAGGCGATGTCACTGGACCAGGAGACTACATCGACACCACCGGAGCTTGTCTACACCAAGCCCTTCTTCTTCTGGCGTCATGTTCTTGGCCGCAGATGACTCGGAAGCAGCCGGAGTTCGCCGATGACGGCGTAAAGGCGGCGTGATCCTAGTCTCGGCAGGCCACCGAATACGGCATCTAGCTGAGACGAGGTATCAACCACGCCCCTCCATGACGTCACCTTTCTTCGGCATCGCGATGTGTTTCCCTTGTCTTGGCGGACCACCGAATATGGCGTCCAGCCGAGACGAGGTGCACTCTTCATGGCGTACAGGTCTCGGCATAGAGGCGGTGTGCTCCTTGTCTTAGCAGACCACCGAATACGACATCTGGCTGAGACGAGGCATCAACGCCCCTCCATGACGCCACATTTCTTCGGCATTGTGATGTTTTGCCCTTGTCTTGGTGGACCACCGAATACGGCATCCAACCGAGATGAGTTGCACCCTTCGTTGCATACAGGTCTCGTCATCGTACATGCGGTGTGATCCTTGTCTTAGCAGATCACCGAATACGACGTCTAGCTAAGACGAGGCATCAACCACGCCCCTCCATGATGTCACCTTTCTTCGGCCCCACAGCGTGATCCTTGTTTTGGCAGACCACCGAATACGGCGTCTAGCCAAGACGAGTCATCCACCACGCCCCTCAAAGATGTTACCTTTTCATGGCCTCGTGAGGCGGAGCTTTGTCTTCGCAGACTGTCGTAACATCGGCGTCTATTCGAGACGAGGCGCCAACCACACCGGCCATGCCGATGCGAGCATGTGTTGGTTTTACATCGACGCCGGTGTCCATAAAAGAATACTCCCGCGAGGCAACCCCTTGCATACCCTGACGAAGCCGCAACATCGTAAAGAAGTCCGAGCCAAGCAGGATGCATGCTACCCCAACACCGACTACATCAACGCTGTCAAGACCGACGAGGCGCGACGGCGAGGGCGGACGTGGCTAGCACAAAGCCATGTTTTGAGCGGCATGTGTACCGACGAGGACACGGGCTTTGCCGCTGCCTACACCCCACGCACACCATCATCATCATGCATGAAGAACGCGAAGCGAAGACGACGAAGACGACCGTACGACTTAATTGGAGGTATCTCGCAGAGCAACCTGCGGGAGTATAATTAACCGGGAGCCTTTCGAGGCCCCGGGAACCAGGAGACTGCACATTGCCATAGTCAGGCTGGCCGCGCTAGTAGGCCACGGAGCGCTTCTTTTTTTACGGGATCTTGTAATTTTGTTTATCCGACGAGATTAATGAAATACATGTTTCCCATACCCCTTTTCTTTGTGTACTACGGTACACTGGCACGCCCGCATCTTCTCTTTCCCGACGCATGAGAGAAATCAAACTCCTCTTCCTTTATCATAAAGTCGCATATAAAGATTTTTCTTGTGTGAAACAGTATAATTTTTATATACATGTAGGTGGCGATGAATTTTGCTTTGGTGGCGACGACTATAATCATGTATTTGACTACAGTGAAGATGAAGCTAACAATGGATCCAACAAGGATAAAGAATACAATGATGTCCCAGATGAAGAAAGATGGTAGCACACATCCTTCCACTTCACATGCGACCAATAATAATGGGTATGACTTCTATTAGATTACTACAGACTTTATATAACTTCTATCGTGGTCTAATACTTTGATTTTTGCTCTAAGTTTAGTCTTAAAATTCTATGGAAACCATATAATTTGTGGCATGGATACAAATTATCTTACTTGAGTAAATCTAGTAGAATCCTCGATTCCACGACTCGATTTTTGTCTAAGGAAAATCGATCCGACTCCGAATCCCGACTCTGACTACCTTGCTCTGGACTACTCTTGGCCATCAGTCTTCACGTAGTACGCGCTATCAGGGTAACCTGCATCCACGGTGCTACCAGCTGTTGCATCAATTAGTACTCATCCAAAGTACTCGTAAGACTTACATCAGAACTATACAAGATATGCATCGATATCAAATGAATGCGGCTATATCTTTGGACTAAACTACAGACATGCCAGAATAAGGGGGAAGAAGCTCATTCTATGAAAGACCACATCTTTCAGCAATAGAAGAGAGGGGCATATATGTTATCATCTTGTACGAACATATAGCAATATCCTGCCTGGAGATCCTCTCACCGTCTTCCAGTGGGAAAGCGATCTCCTGGTATATCTGTCTGTTATCTGGGTGTGTTTTACCAAGTATCCAGTTTTAATTGTAAGAGGCCGGGATACAAATCCAAGTCGTCCTGTTTCCGTGGACACGACTATTCGAATAGTTTAACTTCCCTACAGGGGTACACCACATTTCCTGATACGCTCGATTACTCTAGCTGGACACACTTTTCTGGGTAATGTCCGATCTCGGATAATCGACACGCCGAAGTCCTACGTAGGCTCTCTAGAGAGGTCAACACACCGATCTACATCCTAAGCGTGAAGGGGTCATCGGCTGATCACCCTAAGCAATCATACACATTGCGCGATTGGTCGAGGACCAAAGCTCACCTCTGTATACACAACAGGCAGTTCCTGCTCAGCCCAACAATCATCCCGCTCCATTGTGACATCTGACAAAGCTTTCTGGAGGTACTAACGATGCCGAGGGCCCCATAACCATTATCCCACGTGGCGGTTAGTGTGTATATGCCAGTGGCAGTCTCAGATCAAATACCCAAATCTCGTTAAGCGTTTTACTATGAAATAACCGCGAACACCGAACAGGGCCCAGGCCCACCTCCACTAGTAGAAAACAGGGCTTTGGTCCAGGCCTGCCCAGCCCATTAGTCCCGGTTCAGTCACGAACCGGGACCCATGGGGGCATACGTCCCGGTTCGTGCGCCCAGGGGGCCGGCCGGGCCTCGTGGGGCATTGGTCCCGGTTCGTCTAGACCCTTTTGTCCCGGTTCCAGACACGAACCGAGACCAATGGGCCTCGCTCCTGGCCCACATCCATTGGTCCCGGTTCGTGGCTGGAACCGGGACCAAAGGACCCTTTGGTCCCGGTTCCTTTGGTCCCGGTTCCAGCCACGAACCGGGACCAATGTTGTGCCTATATATACCCCTCGCCCGCGAGTAGAGCACTCCACTGCTCTATTTTTTTCTGGCCGGCGAGGGGAGGGGTTTGTGGTGCTCTAGCTCACCTCCTATGCACATGACGTGTTCGATGAAATGCCCGAGCAACACTACTTAAGCTTTCTCCTCTCCAAACTCGACCTTCAAGCTCCATTTTCCTCAAGATTTGTCTAGGTTTAGCGGTCCGTCACGTCCCGTCTCCGTCTTCACCGCCGTCGATCGCCCGCGCCGATATCGTCGCCGGCATAACCGTGGTGAGCCTCTTGTTCTTATCTTCTTTCTAAAAGAAAAAAAATTCTTACTTGTATGATTTAGATAGATACTTGTCTAATTTTCTTACTTTTATTATTGTTTGTTATTATATAGTGCGATGGTTTTGGTATCCGCCCCCGTCGGCCCTCGTCCTGTCTATGATTCGGATGTGGTATATATTATATTTTATAACTATTTGGTTCATTTATTGTTTATGACAATTATGCCGACCAACGTGACATAGATTTTTTATCTAGGAGGTATGTGAACCGGAAATTCCAACCAACCCTATTGTCGAGAGGTTAAATTTAGTTGAAGAAGAAAACAATTACTTGAAGGAAAAATTGAAAAAAATTGAGGAGGAGAAGATGATATTGGAGTTGCATGTTGCGGATGTCATCGATGATCACAAGATCAAGATGGAGGCAATGCGCTTCAAGATTAGAAAGTATAGAAAATATGCCATTCATACCGAGGCTTGGTATCATTATGCCGTTGGATCAATTGTTACCTTGGTTGCGATTATGATCGCATTTGTTGTTGCATTGAAATGTTTTACATAGTTTCAATGTATGGTCTAATTAGATGCTCTGGAGAGCTATATGTTGTTCAATGAGAACTATGTATGTACTTTGGTTTTAATGTGATGATGAACTTCTATTAATTTGGTCACTTATCTATTCATGATGTTTTGTAATGGTTTTTGACACACTTAATTATATATAATGCACGCAGATGAACCGGCAATGGATGTACGGTGACAGACGCACCTCCGAGTACATTAAGGGCGTGCATAATTTTCTCGAAGTGGCTGAGGCAAACAAGCAGAATGGTTTTATGTGTTGTCCATGCCCTATATGTGGGAATACGAAGTCTTACTCTGACCGGAAAATCCTTCACACCCACCTGCTTTATAAGGGTTTCATGCCACACTATAATGTTTGGACCAGGCACGGAGAAATAGGGGTTATGATGGAAGACAGCGAAGAAGAAGAGGACGATGACAACTATGTGCCCCCTGAATATGATGATGCTGCAACGGGGGAAGCTGAAGATCAAGAGGAACCAGATGATGTGCCCGATGATGATCTCCGTCGGGTCATTGTTGATGCAAGGAGACAGTGCGAAAGTGAAAAGGAGAAGCTGAAATTTGATCGCATGTTAGAGGATCACCAAAAAGGGTTGTACCCCAATTGCGAAGATGGCAACACAAAGCTCGGTACCGTACTGGAATTGCTGCAGTGGAAGGCAGAGAATGCTGTGTCTGACAAAGGATTTGAGAAGCTACTGAAAATATTGAAGAAGAAGCTTCCAAAGGATAACGAATTGCCCGGCAGTACGTACGTAGCAAAGAAGGTCGTATGCCCTCTAGGATTGGAGGTGCAGAAGATACATGCATGCCCTAATGACTGCATCCTGTACCGCGGTGCGTACGAGGATTTGAACGCATGCCCGGTATGCGGTGCATTGCGGTATAAGATCAGACGAGATGACCCTGGTGATGTTGACGGCGAGCCCCCCAGGAAGAGGGTTCCTGCCAAGGTGATGTGGTATGCTCCTATAATACCACAGTTGAAACGTCTGTTCAGAAACAAAGAGCATGCCAAGTTGATGCGATGGCATAGAGAGGACCGTAAGAAAGACGGGAAGTTGAGAGCACCCGCTGACGGGTCACAGTGGAGAAAAATTGAGAGAAAGTACCGGACTGAGTTTGCAGGTAACCCAAGGAACGTATGGTTTGGTTTAAGCGCGGATGGCATTAATCCTTTCGGGGAGCAGAGCAGCAATCACAGCACCTGGCTCGTGACTCTATGTATCAATAACCTTCCTCCTTGGCTGTGCATGAAGCGGAAGTTCATTATGATGCCAGTACTCATCCAAGGCCCTAGGCAACCCGGCAACGATATTGATGTGTACCTAAGGCCATTAGTTGAAGAACTTTTACAGCTGTGGAATGGAAACGGTGTACGTGTGTGGGATGAGCACAGACAGGAGGAATTTGACCTGCATGCGTTGCTGTTTGTAACCATCAATGATTGGCCTGCTCTCAGTAACCTTTCAGGACAGACAAACAAGGGATACCACGCATGCACGCATTGTTTAGCTGACACCGAAAGTATATACCTAGACAAATGCAGGAAGAATGTGTACCTGGGGCATCGTCGATTTCTTCCGACCAACCATCAATGTCGAAAGAAAGGCAAGCATTTCAAAGGCGAGGCAGATCACCAGAAGAAGCCCGCCATGCATACCGGTGATCACGTACTTGCTATGGTCAATGATTTACACGTAATCTTTGGAAAGGGTCCCGGCGGACTATCTGTTCCGAATGACGCTGAGGGACGCGCTCCCATGTGGAAGAAGAAATCTATATTTTGGGACCTACCCTACTGGAAAGACCTAGAGGTCCGCTCTTCAATCGACGTGATGCACGTGACAAAGAACCTTTGCGTGAACCTGCTAGGCTTCTTGGGCGTGTATGGAAAGACAAAAGATACACCAGAGGCACGGGAGGACCTGCAACGTTGGCACGAAAAAGACGGCATGCCTCCAAAGCAGTATGAAGGTCCTGCCAGCTACGCTCTTACCAAAGAAGAGAAGGAAATCTTCTTTGAATGCCTGCTCAGTATGAAGGTCCCGTCTGGCTTCTCGTCGAATATAAAGGGAATAATAAATATGGCAGAGAAAAAGTTCCAGAACCTAAAGTCTCATGACTGCCACGTGATTATGACGCAACTGCTTCCGGTTGCATTGAGGGGGCTTCTACCGGAAAACGTTCGATTAGCCATTGTGAAGCTATGTGCATTCCTCAATGCAATCTCTCAGAAGGTGATCGATCCAGAAATCATACTAAGGCTAAGGAGTGATGTGGTGCAATGTCTTGTCAGTTTCGAGCTCGTGTTCCCACCATCCTTCTTCAATATCATGATGCACGTCCTAGTTCATCTAGTCGACGAGATTGTCGTTCTGGGCCCCGTATTTCTACACAATATGTTCCCCTTTGAGAGGTTCATGGGAGTCCTAAAGAAATATGTCCGTAACCGCGCTAGGCCAGAAGGAAGCATCTCCATGGGCCATCAAACAGAGGATGTCATTGGGTTTTGTGTTGACTTCATTCCTGACCTTAAGAAGATTGGTCTCCCTCAATCGCGGTATGAGGGGAGACTGACTGGAAAAGGCACGCTAGGAGGGGACTCAATAATATGCAGGGACGGGCATTCTTGGTCTCAAGCACACTACACAGTTCTACAGAACTCTACCTTGGTGACCCCGTATGTCGATGAACACAAGAACATTCTGCACTCCAAACACCCGGAGCAGTGTGACGACTGGATTACATGTGAACACATCAGGACTTTCGGCAGTTGGTTGGAAACACGTCTCAGAGGTGACAACACTGTTTCTGATGAGCTGTACTCGTTGTCCAGGGGACCATCTTCGACTGTATTGACTTACAAAGGATACGAGATAAATGGGAATACATTTTACACGATCGCCCAAGATCAAAAGAGCACCAACCAAAACAGCGGTGTCCGCTTTGATGCAGCAACCAAGAGGGGAAAGGACACATATTATGGTTACATAGTGGACATATGGGAACTTGACTATGGACATGATTTTAAGGTCCCTTTGTTTAAGTGCAAATGGGTCAATCTGTCAGGAGGCGGGGTACAGGTAGAGCCACATTACGGAATGACAACAGTGGATCTGAACAATCTTGGGTACACAGAAGAACCATTTGTCCTAGCCAATGATGTGGCGCAGGTTTTCTATCTGAAGGACATGTCTACCAAACCGAGAAAAAGAAAAGATAAGGAAGCGAATACATCATACGATGAGCCAAAGCGCCACATAGTTCTTTCAGGGAAAAGAGACATCGTGGGAGTGGAGGGTAGGACAGACATGTCTGAAGATTATGAAAAGTTTCATGAAATTCCTCCCTTCAAAGTCAAGGCTGACCCAAGCACCCTGTTAAGCGATGAAGAATATCCATGGTTACGGCGCAATAAGCAAAGGACACAAGCGAAGAAAAAGTGAAGACAGATGAAGTCAGAAAGGGTTGAAAATTGATGATGTGGCTTTGAATGGTTCATTTTGAGCACATAAAAAGTCTGGAGTTCAAATAAGTTCAAAAAAATGAAATCCCTTTGTAACAGATGAGTTTTTGTCCGAAACCCTGATACTTCGAAAGAGATTGTCCATTTTGTACACGAAGTGCATCCAGTTTTTGCCGTAACCCTCTCAACTTTTTAGACATGCTAGTGGGTGAAATGATGATATATGCCAATTTTCAACCTCTTCAGAGTTCATTTGAAGTGCTTTTCAATTTCAGGGTCATTTAGCTCAAAAAAATCAGTAAATGCAAGAAAAATAACAGATGAACTCAGAAAGGGTTGAAAATTGATGATGTGTCTTTCAATGGTTCATTTTGAGCACACAAAAAGTCTGGAGTTCAAATAAGTTCAAAAAAATGAAATCCCTTTGTAACAGATGAGTTTTCGTCCGAAACCCTGATACTTCGAAAGGATTGTCCATTTTGTACACGAAGTGCATCCAGTTTTTGCGTAACCCTCTCAACTTTTAGCACATGCTATGTGGGTGAAATGATGATATCATGCCAATTTTCAACCTCTTCAGAGTTCATTTGAAGTGCTTTTCAATTTCAGGGTCATTTAGCTCAAAAAAATCAGTAAATGCAGAAAAATAACAGATGAACTCAGAAAGGGTTTCAAAATTGATGATGTGGCTTTGAATGGTATTTTGAGCACACAAAAAGTCTGGAGTTCAAATAAGTTCAAAAAAATGAAATCCCTTTGTAACAGATGAGTTTTCGTCCGAAACCCTGATACTTCGAAAGAGATTGTCCATTTGTACACGAAGTGCATCCAGTTTTTGCCGTAACCCTCTCAACTTTTTAGCACATGCTATGTGGGTGAAATGATGATATCATGCCAATTTTCACCTCTTCAGAGTTCATTTGAAGTGCTTTTCAATTTCAGGGTCATTAGCTAAAAAAAATCAGTAAATGCATGAAAAATAACAGATGAACTCGGAAAGGGTTGAAAATTGATGATGTGCTTTAATGGTTCATTTTGGCAACACAAAAGTTTGGAGTTCAAATAAGTTCAAAAAATGAAATCCCTTTGTAACAGATGAGTTTTCGTCCGAAACCCTGAACTTCGAAAGAGATTGTCCATTTTGTAACGAAGTGCATCCATTTTTTGCCGTAACCCTCTCAACTTTTTAGCACATGCTATGTGGGTGAAATGTGATATCATGCCCAATTTCAACCTCTTCAGAGTTCATTTGAAGTGCTTTTCAATTTCAGGGTCATTTAGCTCAAAAAAAATCAGTAAATGCAAGAAAAATAACAGATGAAGTCAGAAAGGGTTGAAAATTGATGATGTGGCTTTGAATGGTTCATTTTGAGCACACAAAAAGTCTGGAGTTCAAATAAGTTAAAAAAAATGAAATCCCTTTTGTAACAGATGAGTTTTCGTCCGAAACCCTGATACTTCGAAAGAGATTGTCCATTTTGTACACGAAGTGCATCCAGTTTTTGTTGTAACCCTCTCAACTTTTTAGCACATGCTATGTGGGTGAAATGATGATATCATGCCAATTTACAACCTCTTTAGAGTTCATTTGAAGAACTTTTTTTGGTAGAAACTTTAATAGCAAAAAGAATTATCATAAAGATTTTTTGTTAGAAACTAAAATAACAAAAACTGTTTTTGAATATAATGATAAAACACAGTAATATTAAATAGCAGTAAAAAGAATCACTCAAAAATCTATTTTTATAGTAAAGTTAATCACAAACTAGTGATTCACACAAATTTCAAAGAATTCAAATTTAAACTATTCGAATTGGAAAACTAATGGCACTAACAGAAAGTTTATAATATTTATTACCTAAAAACGAAAAGAATTAAAAAATAAAAGAAAAGAAATAAAGCAAAAAACAAAACAGAAAAACTGGAAAAAATAGAAAAAAAATGCCACCTACTGGGCCACCACGGCCTGAATACGACTAGAAACCCAACCACGGGCCAGGATTCAGGCCCGCAGAAGGCCCAGTAGGCCCACAGGCAGAGGAGAGTCACGTTAGGCCCGTAAGCCTGCATTTGAGAGGAGCTTGAGACGGCAGCGGCAGTGGGGTTTATAAACCACTCCGCGCCCCTCTCAACTAGCGAGGTGGGACTAAACTTTTGGCCGCGGGCAGCACAAGGCCTTTGGTCCCGGTTGGTGACACCAAACCGGGACTAAAGGGGTGAATTGGTACCGGTTCGTGGCACAAACCGGGACCAATGCCACCCTTTGGTCCCAGTTCGTGCCACCAACCGGGACCAAAGGGTTGTGCTTCCCGCCCTTTCACCTAGCCAAAACAGACCTTTGGTCCTGGTTGGTGGCACAAACCGGGACTAAAGGAGGCATTGGTCCCGGTTGATGCCACTAACCGGGACCAAAGGCTTTCCTATATAAGTGGCACTTAGGAATTTTTCAGCAAGTTCTCACTTCTCGCCGACGCCGCCGCCCAGCGCCCCGACGCCGACGCCCTGCTTCTCGTAGCTATCGCCGTCGCCACGCCCTGCCCCGTCGCCGCCCGCTCCTCGTCGCCATTGCCGTCGCCGGCCCTACCTCCTCGTCGCCGTCGCCGTGCCCTGCACCGACACCGTCGCTGTGCCTTGCCCCGTCGCCGCGCCCGGCCCCGAGCCCATCCTTGTCATCGCCGCCACCAAGCCCGCTCCTCGTCGCCGACGCGTCCTCGCTGTGAGCGTCGCCCCGATCCCCTCCTCCTCCTATTCCTCCCTGTACTGGCCGCCGTCGCCGCGCCCTGCCGCCGATTCCCCCCTCTGTCCAAATTTTTGTGGTGCACATCAAGTGTATGATGAAATGCAAAAGGGCTCTAGGAATTTTAAGAATTTTTGAGAATTTTTGTGGTGAGGTGTTGATGCACAAAAGAGAGTCTGGCAAAGTTTGAGAATTTTTTGTCCAATTTAAATTGCACTTTGACCATGGAGTTTGAATCTGGTCAAAATTTGAACTGAATGATATTTGAAAATTTTGAACTATAGAACCAAATGTTTTTGGCGGAATGGGTTGTGGGTACTGTCAAAGAGATGGAGTAATTTTTGTGTGTGCAAAAGAATTGGGGAGAATATAGCTCCTTTGCAAATCAAAGGAAATATGAATAATTGAAATTCCAACTTTGGAATTTATTAAATATAAGAAAAATATTTACATAGTTAGAGATATTTGCACAGTTAGAGATATTCATGATCAAAGTCAGTTTTTTAGAGAAATTTGCATAGAGAATTTTTTTAGAGAAATGGTGGAGTTCACATATAATGTATATATGTTGATATTTTTATATGATGAAAATTGTTTTGTTCATATATAATGTATATATATATATATATATATGTATGTGGCTATGTATGTATGGATGTTCATAAAATTGTTTTGTTCATATATGTATTAATTGTTTTGTTCATAGCATTTTTTTAATATGACGAATTTTTCTCATAGCATTTTTCATAGCCATATATATGTATGTGGCTATATGTATGTATGGATGTTCATAGAATTTTTTTATATGTATGTGGCTATATGTATATGTCATTATCGATATAGCCCCTCCCCGATAACTTCGACATGAGGGGGGGGGGGGTCGATATACCCCCTCCCCGATAACATTTTTTTTATATGATGAATTTTTTTTCATAGCCATATATATGTATGTGGCTATATGTATGTATGGATGTTCATAGAATTTTTTTATCTGTATGTGGCTATATGTATGTCGTTGTCGATATAGCCCCTCCCCGATAACTTCGACATGAGGGGGGGGGGGTCGATATACCCACTCCCTGATAACATTTTTTGTCTAAGTTACTAAGGTAAAATGTTCACCACCCTCTCGATATACCGGGCGACCAACTCTCGAGGCCACCCAAACCCTAGAAAAAAAGCGTTGTCGATCTCCTACCCCTCCCGCCCCTACCCGACAAACTCTCGAGGCCACCCAAACCGCTAGAAGATAACTCCGGTAACTTCGACATGAGGGGGGACGTCGATCAACCCCCTCTCGCCCGAACAAGTCTATGTATTATTTTATATCGCGGTGGACATATATCAAAGTTTGATCATATGTCAAAGTTTGAATTTTGACATATGCAACATTTGATCATATATCAAAGTTTGATCATATGTCAAAGATTGAATTTTGACATATGCAACATTTGATCATATGTCAAAGTTTGAATTTTGACATATGCAACATTTGATCATATGTCAAAGTTTAATCATATGTCAAAGTTTCAATTTTGACATATATAGATTTATCAAGAATGCCCCCATTATGGATTTGCACAAGTTGATCCAATTTTTTTTTCTGCTCTCATCTATATATATATTCTTCTATATGTCATGTTGTCTGTCAAAGTATTGAAGAAATCCATGGCTTCATCATTAGTCGGAAGTAACAGGCGTATGATGCTACGAAGCTCTTCAAAGTTGTTTTGGAACGGAGTTCCAGATAGAATAATTCGCCTTTTGGTACAAATTTAAGGAAAGGCCTTCCAAATAGCGATATTCGGAAGGCTCTTGCTGAACTTTGTACCAAAAAGCGAATTATTCTATCAGGAACTCCGTTCCAAAACAACTTTGAAGAGCTTCGTACCATTATACGCCTGTCATTTCCGGCTAATGATGAAGTCATGGTTTTCTTGAATTCTTTGACACTAGACAATGTGACATATAGAAGGGTAGATGAGATCAGGAAAAATATGGACCATTTTTTGCACATCTAGAATGGCGTCATTTTGTTGAATCCCTTGTCGGTCCGGACGTCGGACATTCATGAGAGAGGCGGTCCGGCCCAAACCCTAGAAGCGTTGTCGAGGCCACCCCAAACCCTAGAAGCGTTGTCTAGGCCACCCCAAACCCTAGAAGAGTTGTCGAGGCCACCCCAAACCGTAGAAGCGTCGAGCTAGCTAGGTCTACTTTTGCACTAATATATCCATCTGTCATGTTTGTATATTAATTGCCATGTTGTAATATTTGCAGAAACTATGGAGCACCGAGACATCGAAGCAGAACAGTTGTTGGGGGACATAATCCTCGGCGGAGGTGATATCTTGTCGTATCTCAACGACACCGATGGTCTGGAAGGAGAGGGTGAAACAGGCTCCGGTGATCGAACAATGGAGGTGGAAGGACATGATTATGATGGCTCCGGTGACGGAATGCCGGTGGAAGGAGACCGTGATGACTGCTCCGGTGAGCGAACGGAGGAAGGAGCTGTTGCAAAGTCCGACGAGGTATATATATTAATTAAGCCTATGCTGACTAGCTAATTGATGCATTAATTGTTTTGGTATGTACACATGTTAACTCTCTTCTTTCTTCTTTTCTAGCCCTCCGGATCGAGCCAAACTTCGGTAACGAGACGAGGCCCGAAGAAAAGGTTGCGCCAGGATGAAAGGTTCACGATCACAGCAATCAAGGGCGATGGCCAACCGATTGAACCCAGCCGGACCAAGAAAGCATTTTCTGCTCAGTGCGGGGTTCTTGTTAGGGACATGATCCCGATCAGCATCCACCAATGGAATAAGCCTAAGAGCGAAGACCCTCAAGTGTCTTTTGTCAACGATAGACAGAAAGATGATCTTTGGACCGCGCTGAAGGCAAATTTCACCCTACCGCCAGAGGAGGATCCGGATAAGCCAGTTATAGAGCCATTGGTCAAGGCTCATGCTCTTAAGAAGATGGCAGATCTATTCAGGAGGTGGAAGAATGAGTTGAAATCAATGTTTGTCGACAAAGGGAAGACTCCAGAATTCACCGGCCGATTTGAGAAGATAAGAGATCACTGGCCCGCATTTGTGGCCCACAAGACATCGTAGAAGAGTAAGAAGATGTCAGCGACAAACAAGAAAAATGCTGCAAAGAAGGAGTATCACCATCGCACGGGGTCAGGTGGCTACCTCAAAGCCCGGCCGTTGTGGGACAAGGCTGAGAAGGACCTGCTTGATAAAGGGGTCGAACCAGAGACATTGAACTGGCCAGACCATTCAAGGACTTGGTTCTTCGGGGTTGGGGGAACCTTGGACCCTGAAACAGGGAAGTGCCATTGGACGAAGGAGCAACTTGAAATACCCGTCAAGAAGCTTTAGAAGTATATCGCCGCAGCGCAGCAAGGGACGTTCATTCCCGATAGAGAGAACGACGAGCTCACACAGGCCCTCGGGAATCCTAAGCACCCAGGACGAACACGAGGCATGGCAGGCTCCGTTGCGTGGAAGGAAGGGTTTCCCAGCGCAGGCGGTTACAAAACCCGGTAGAGGAGGAGGAAAGTGGAGCAGACCAAACTGCAGAAGCTGAATGCAAGGGTACGAGCGCTAGAGGAACAAGCACTAGTTCAGAGGCAGCGACCTGCCGAAGCTACCCCGCCATCTCAGCGGAGAAGCAGTGTGGCTTCCACCGAGCTCCTTCAGCAGCCTCACTTCACGGCTCCCAGCTACCCCGTGGATGCTATCACGGAGGCTCAAGATTGCCACCTTATGGCGCAATGGCAGCACCTCAAAGTCAAGGCGGCTGTCGGCTCTGTTGCACCTCCTCAACCCGGCGCAACTTTTCACTGCCTTCCGATTCTAGAAGGCTATGCTATTGTGATGGTCGATGAAATAACGGAGGGATTTGAGGAGCTCGAGCTTGACCACCCTACCGGTGAAGGGGAGACTCAGCTGGGTCATGCTCTGAAGACTCCATGTCTATGGCGGAAGGAGCTCATCAACCTTCCGAACTGGACGCCTCCGCCTCCTCCTCCGGCGAGTCAGGGCACTCCGCCTCCTCCTCCGCCTCCTCCTCTGGCGAGTGATCAGGGCACTCCGCCTCCTTCTCCGGCTGCTCCGGCGCGTGGCGGCACTCCGCCTCCTTCTCCAGCTGCTCCGGCGCGTGGCGGCACTCCGCCTCCTTCTCCGCCTGCGCCGGCGCGTCCGAGCAGCCCGCCTACTTCTCCGCCTCGTCAACAACAGCGGAAGACAGCCGCCGCCGCTCCGGCTGCTCCGGTGCGTCGTAGCACTCTGCCTCCTTCTCCGCCTCGTAAGCAATGAAGGAAGACAGCCGCAGCCACTCCGGCTGCTCCGGCGTCTAGCAGTACAGCCAGAGGCAGGAGGTAATACATATTTGGTCCATCTCTCAAGCCTCTAGAGAAGTTACCATACGAGATGACCGAGGAGGAAAACGCGGAGATCTGTCAAGCCCAAGTGAAGGACTTTTTTGCAAAGAAAAATCCACCTCCGGAGGAGAAGATGGATCCGGTGAAATTGAAGCGCACTTTGAAGAACCTGAAGCGATCACCACCGCCTCCGCCGGATGACAACCATGTCCGTGCTCTGAAAAAGGTAGTGGAAGGAGCGCGCCGGTCGGGAACTACTTCAAGTGACAAAAGGTTACAAGAACGAAGAAGTGGGAACAAAATTCCCCAGCTCGGCGAACAGGCAAACCAATTGTGCCCCCCGCTCAAGGTGTCTAGCGATATCGTCGCAAATCTGCCAGGGATGCTGCCCGACGATGCACATTTTGATACAATGGAGGTGGACGAACACAAATACCGGTACGGGAAGCCTCTCGTCAGACCTGGTGATCCTCCTTTAACAACGATGATGCAAAGATTCCATAAGTGGTACATGGACACCTGCAAGTCTGGGAAGGATATTTTGACGCTGAGAGTTAAAGAGGAGCACGACCTCGTTGGAATTGATCTGTTGTCTGTTCCATTTGAGGAGTTCTTCCAGTTTTTCAATCAAAAGGACCTCGATAAAATAATCATCACTTGCTACTGTCTGTAAGTACTATACTTCTGTAATTAAGTCTCTATATATAGCTCAGCTCTTTCATTGCATGTATATATAATTATCCTCACTATATTATGCAGATTGAAGATCATCGAATGCAGAAATGCACAAATCTATGATATTGGGTTCATTAACACAAATCTCATAGATGAATGGACGGTTAAATATAATGCGAAAGAAACCGAGGCCAACTTGCTACAATCGTTGCTTAAAAATCAAAACAAAGATAAAATACTCTTTCCTTACAACTTCAAGTGAGTGTTACTGTCTTCTGCATATTCGGTTTCCATTATTACTCGAGGTTATAGTAATGTAATTGATGAGTTATGCATGCGTGCGTAGCTTCCACTTTATTCTCCTAGAGATTAAGCTTGAGCAGGGACTAGTAACCATCTTAGACTCAAGATGAAAAGATCCCAAGGAGTATGCGGCCATGACTGAAATGCTCCAGAAGTAAGTTCAATCGATCATTATCGCACCATATCGGCAACTTTGTTCATTTCCTGATATCAAGTAATTATTTTCTTTGTCTCGCAGGGTTTGGAAAGTGTTCACCGCAGAAGCTCCGGGACTGCCGGGGGAGCTGCGATTTACACACCCGAAAGTAAGTACTACTAGCTAGTTCCGTGCATCTCCCATTGATTCTAGCTAGTTTCATCAATACCATTTATAATGCTTGATTATCAGTTTGATTGACCTCTATTTCTCGTAAAGTGGTTGTGGCAGGAAGGCGGGAATAATTTTTGTGGATACTACATTTGCGATTACATCTACAACGCGACGACCTCTAAGCGGGGCTACTCTGAAAAACAATATGAAGTGCGTAAGCAATAATATTCACAATTTTATTTTATTACCATCATTTGTGTTGAGTTTCATTCATATATATGTATTGACCCCCTTCTTCAAATTAGATTTGGCAGATGCGGGATGAACTCCTACCACAAGATCGCATAAAAGCAATTCAAGAGGAATTGGCGGGATTCTTTCTTGACCACGTCATCAATCCAGCCGGAGAATACCATGTGAAACTTGACATCAGATGTTAGGGATTGTAAGAGATCTTATATTGTATATATGTAGCTAGTAGCGTCGGATAGATATACAAAAACTTGTTGTTCGACCAATCTCTCGAAGAAGGAGGAGGTCGATCACTTCTCTCTGTATATGTTCATGATGATCTTGTGTACTTAATGGTTTCCTTCATTTGCTTACTAGCTAGCGTGTCGAGTCCTCTCTATACGTATAGTACGTAGCGTCGACCAAGCACGGAGATAAGAGAGGACACTTCTCTCTATTAGCTAGCTAACACAATATATGAAACCCCTAAATTAACCCTACAAAACCCCCAAACACGCCCCCCCCTTTAAAAAAAAAAACAAAAACCCCAGCTCCTGAGCTGCTGACACGTGGATGCTCTTTGGTCCCGGTTGGTGTTACCAACCAGGACTAAAGGCCCTCCTGCCTGGGCTCGCCGCAGTGGCCACGTGGAGCCACATCTGTCCCGGTTCATAAGCAAACCGGGACTAAAGGTGTTGGGCTTTAGTCCCGACCCTTTAGTCCCGGTTCCAGAACCGGGACAAATGGGCCTCTGGAACCGGGACAAATGGGCCTTTTTCTACTAATGCTCTCTCCTAGGTGGCCTCTGCCTGCCCTATCGTTCCACCAGAGTGAATCACTCAGGGCTATCGGGAACCCAGGCACATCACTACCTGGATGGTACCACCTGTCCCTTCAGCCCCCAGTCCGAACATTATCATAAGTATTGTAGTATTATATAGTACATCTGTCAGTATACTAAGAATTGGGCCTGTAGTACACCAGACTTATGCACAGGCAGTAGCAGCCTCCCCGACTACAAGGCTTGCCGGAGGATAACTGAAGATAAACTTAAGATATGAAGAAGAATTCTAGTCAGGTGATCGAAAAGTGCTACAGAAGAGTACAGAAGATCAAGGCTGAGGTTGCCGACAAGCAAGTGAATACCCGCCAAGCTTTATGCCTGGCAAGAATCCCACTACCATGCCACCGCTCCACCTCATCGATCAGGTTGTCACTTGCCAATTAGGTGTGAAGCAGGCAGGTAGTTAGGTGAGACTTGTTTGGGCACATGGCAGCTCGCCGCCCTGAAGACAACTTTGATGACACCCGTCCAGGTGCCAAGGGAATAGAAGGTAGATGGGCGAACAACACAGAAGGAGAGACCATCCTTGCCGGGGAGCTCCATCCACACAACACCTCACAGTGCAATAAATGCGTTTGTCCTAACCCGTCAGAGTTAGGTATACAACACTGTAGCCACTATTTACAATGTATATTTACCATTTTGCCACTATGGTGACCCCTTAGTCTATAGAAGGAGGCCCATGGCTACCTTAACAAAGGTCAAAACCCTATTCATTTGCACGCGTAGCCGCACCTCTCGAGCGCCTTGCCGGGACGCGCGTACCTTGTAACTGGACGCATACACATCCAATATACGAAGCAGGAGTAGGATTTTACGCTTCACAGCGGCTCGAACCTGGGTAAACACCCCGCGTCCTGCTAATTTTGCTCTTTGTGCTCGCTGATGTCCCTAGTCAAACCACAAAGGGATCACCATGATCTCATAGATGGTCGTACACACGACATCTTAATGTGGAATTGAAGCCAATCCCGACAAGATCAAAGCAATTATGCAGATTGAAGCACCGAAGCGCATCAAGGATGTGCGTCGCCCTGACGGTTGCATTGCTGCACTGAGTAGGCTCATCTCCAAATCTGCTGAGCACGCCTTGCCGTTTTTCAAATTTTTCAAAAAGGTAGGTCCAATGAAATGGACCCCAAAAGTGGAGGCCGCGCTGTAGGATTTGAAGCAGTACCTATCCTGTGCGCCAACACTGGTTGCGCCAAGACCGCAAGAGCCGTTGCTGTTGTACTTGGCGGCAACGAACCAAGTGGTCAGTGTTGCACTAGTGGCGGAGTGAGAAGTTGAAAGTGAAGAAGCAGCAGATGTAGGCCCGTCAAGCGACAAGCCGGAATCTTCTGTGGCAAGTCCCGGTGCTGACAGGTCAAGCGTAGAGCAAGCAGATGGATTAGAACAACAAATTGTGCAGAAGAAGAAGTTGGTGCAGTGCCCAGTATATTTTGTTAGCTCCCTTCTCCAAGGGGCTAGATCAAGATATTTTGGTATGCAAAAATTGCCTTTTGGTCTTCTCATGGCCTCGAGAAAGCTGCACCACTACTTCCAAGCACATTAGATTACCGTCGTCACTCATTTTTCGATGCAAAGGATCTTGAGAAATCCATATGCGACAGGCAGGATTGCCGAGTGGGCGTTGGAGTTCTCAAGCTTTGATCTCAAGTTTGAAAGCACATCAACGATTCAGAGCAGAGCCTTGGCGCAATCCATTGCGGAATGGACACCAACGCCAGACGAAGAAGTACAAGAGAGTCCTCTCCCCGACAAGGAAACAGAGAAGGACTGGATTATGTATTTTGACGGGGCTTTTTCGCTGCAAGGTGCCGGTGCCAGAGTGCTACTTGTCGCACCCATCGGGGAGCACCTCAAATATGTGATCCAGATGCATTTCCAGCCGACAAACAACACTGCTGAGTATGAAGGACTGCTTGCCGGTCTCAGGATTGCGGTGGACCTTGGAATCAGAAAGCTCATTATGAGAGGTGACTCACAGTTGGTTGTGAAGCCAGTCAACAAGGATTATCAGAGCCCATTGATGGAAGCATACGTAGATGAAGTGAGGAAATTGGAAGAGCGCTTTGGTGGATTACAGATGGAGCATGTTCCTCGTGTAGAGAACGGCATAGCCGATGATCTCTCGAAGCGTGCTGCCATGAAGTTACCTGTGGAACCAGGGACCTTTGTGCTCCATTTGAATCAACCATATGTTACACCATTAACAGGCAAGAACAAAAGAAGAAAGTTGAACACCGGCAAGTACTTTTCTGCCGAGCTCCCAAAAGCTGTCGGCAAGGATGTTGCCGGGAACAACGACAAGCTCGTCAGTGAGCAGCAAGCTCTGGCAGGATCTCAAGTCCTTGCCATTGAGACAAGCGCTCCCGCAGCTGAGTATATGTCTTTAGTCCTTGTCGTCGAGCCACAAGCTCTGGCATGGGTGCAGCAGATCGTCCAATTCCTTCAAATAGGAGAACTTCCCAAAGATCAAGAAGAATCTGAAAGAGTAGCCCGTCAGTCTAGTATGTATCAGTTTGTCGGTAATGTCCTATACAGAAATAGACCAAATTGGGTGAAGTTGAAGTGTATTTATCGGGAAGATGGACATAAGCTGTTGGCGGAGATACATGGGGGGATGTGTGGCTCTCACATAGGATTAAGGGCCCTTACCGGGAAAGCTTTCCGGCAAGGTTTCTATTGGTCCACTGTGACGCCCCGACTTAATCGTGCACTAATCATACATGCAAATGTGCACAATCAAGATCAGAGACTCACGGGAAGATATCACAACACAACTCTAGACATAAATTAAAATAATACAAGCTTTATATTACAAGCCAGATGGCTCGAATACATAATAGTCAGTGGAAGCAACAACATCTGAGTACAGACATAAGTAAACAAGTCTGCCTTAAGAAGGCTAGCAAAACAATGACATATGGATCGAAAAGGCGCAGGCCTCCTACCTGGGAGCCTCCTAACTACTCCTGGTCGTCAGTGGCCTCCACGTAGTAGTAGGCTCCGTCGTGGTAGTAGTAGTCGTCGGCGGGATCAGCTGGCTCCTGGGCTCCGTCATCTGATCGCAACAATCAGGTATGGGGGAAAAGAGGTAGCAAAGCAACCATGAGTACTCATCCAAAGTACTCGCAAGACTTACATCAGATCTATGCTAAGTATGCATCAGTATCAAAGGGAAGGGGGCTGTATCTTTGGACTAGACTGCAGAAATGCCAGAATAGAAGGGGAAGGCCTAGCCTATCAAAGACTAGCGTCTTGTAGCATTAGAAGAGTGCAAATTATCATAACATAAGTAATAAGTATGTTGTAGTAACGCCCAAAGATCCTTCATCGACTCCCTATGAGAAAGCAATGTCGGAGCCATCATATCCATTTAGTGTCTCCAGTATCCAGTTCTAGTTGTAATAGATTGGGATACAACTCCGAGCGGCCGTTACCGTGGACATGACTATTCAAATAGATATACTTCCCTGTAGGGGTGCACCAACTTACCCAACACGGTCTATTAACTCCAGCCAGACACACTTTAACAAGTCATGCCTGGCCTCGGCTGATCGACACACTGTAGTCCTACCTAGGCTCAACAGAGAGGCCAACACGCTGGTCTACATCCTAAGCGTGCAGGGGTCTTGGGCCCATCGCCCTTTGCACTCCTGCACGTTGTGTATGCGGCCTGGAGCAGACCCACCCCCTTATACAAGCGAAGGTGGTTGCCGTCCAACCGGGCGCGCGCTGCTCAATCGCTGATGTCCGAAGAGATTTCAGAGAATCGTACGACACCGAGTGCCCATACTTATTACCGCGTGGTGGTTAGTGCGAAAAGGCCAGAGGCCTACTCAGACCATATATCCAAACTCGTTAGTGTCTTGGGAGAGCGCGGAGACGATCAATGATCCACGATCTATGGTCCCGTCGCCCCATCTACCGGGCTTACGGCAAGGGCTAAGAATGCCCTGCCGTGCCGCGTAATTATCTCATGGGTACCCTCACGGTAATGCATTGTGTTGCATTTGTATGCCTATTATTTATTGTTTCTTCCCCCTCACGGTAATGCATTGTGTTGCATTTGTTGCATTTGTAAACTAAGCTAGGGGTGACCTAACATAGTGCTAAGTGTTATAGCTGGAGCAGGAAAATATCCGGGAATATTTTCCCGGCTCCGGGAAATTATCGGACAAAAGATCTAGAGGGAAGGTTCCATGTTTGTAGTGTTGGAGGGGTGTGATAGATATGTGGATGGAATATTTGGATTCGCCACATTTTTCTGATCATGTTTCATATATAAATTATTTTCATCAGAGTTACAGTTGAATTTATATGAATTTTCAAAGTTTTACTAATATTCTTGAATTATTTATATTTTGAAATTTAATGAGTATATACTTTTGCCACTTAGTGCCGTGCCAGCCACAGTGTATGAGGGGTGGGGTCAGGGTCAAAGTCGACAGTCCAGTCAACTCTTGACTGGGTCAACGTTGACTGGTCAAACTGGCTGGTGGGACCTAGCTATCATAGACACATCGTAAATTAATAGTTTTAACTAATTTAACAGATTAGGTGGGGCCACATGTCATTGAGGGTTAAGGGGGGTTAGTGTAATTTATGTTAGCCTCTAATTAAAAAGGGTCGGGCCCCACTGGCAGAGAGCCAGCCGGCCACAGGGAGGAGCTACGCATGGGTGAGCGCACACGCGCGCCGGCCACGGCCGAGCGCGGCCAAGGAAGGCGCGGAGCGCGAGCAGTGCCGGCGGCCACCGAGGGCGTGCACGGATGAGTGAGCGGCGGCAGGAGGGGCCGGGCGTGACGGGACACGCGTGCGTGCGCCACGACTCATGGCAGAGGATGGTCAGGTGGGGTAGGGGGGCACGGATGGCCATGGCCACGCGGGAGAAGTGGCTAGGCGCGGCCAGGTCATGGCCACAACACAATCGGATGCAGTCAGGTCGCGTGGGTGAGTCGAGAGGCGGGCAAGATCAGCTGCAGCGTAGGGCAGCAGGGGCGAGCGGGGGGGGGGGGGTGGCGGGGGGACGCGGCTAGGCATGCGGGCGCGGTCACGTGAGTCGAGGACGTGCGGGCATGAGGGAGCAGCGGCGGGGCAAGGGAGGAGGCGCGCGCGGGGGGGGGGGGGGGGAGCTACGGTCGTGGCGGAGAAGGCAAGCTATAGGCTCGAGATCGAGCCTAGCAGAGAGTGGGAAGGTGCGGTGGCTCTCCGAGAGTGCACGAGTGGCCCGTTGACAGTTTAGGAGCGCCGTATCCAGCAAATTGACAGAAATGGCAGTGGTGACCGCAGATGAGGAAGACGGGGATCTGAGTGACGCAGTGGGGCTAGACTCGATGTGCTTCTCAGAGTCGACGAAGGCGGAGCAGTGGAAGCTCCTGGCGGGAGCATAGCCGAAGGGAACAATGATGGCCACGACGATGAGGGAACCCATGGCAATGGCAGCGTCGGGCACATCCAGATCGTGAAGAGGGAGCGACGAGAGGGGCGAATGGGGGCTAGGGTTTCCAGGGAGTGAGAGGGGGGCTCTTATCCTCCTCCGGGGTACTGGATGGTCGACACGGCGTCCATCCAAGGCATGGACGGGCGCAGCTATGCCACGCCATGGCCCTTCCTTCTCCTCTGTACAGGGGAAGGAGAAGGCATTAGGTGGTCTTGGACTGGCCACTGTAGCAATAGGCCTTTTTCTTTTTATTCTTTTCTGCTTTATATTTTAGCCATTGTTTTGTATTTTAATTAGCTACTAATGAATTTTGTTATTTATTGAAACTTAGCACATAAATACTAGGCATGATATTGAACCGTCCCACAAAGTTTTGGAGGCAAGTTGAATTAAATAATTAATTGCTTATTTTGAAAAGGTCATTTCAATTGTTGATGGACCAATTATTATTTTCCCAAGAATTTATTTGTGAGTCAAATGAAGTTGGTTTAACTTGGGCAGGAGCACTTTTGCTCTCCGATGGAGCGATTCCGCCGGAGATACTTCCCTCCGGGAGGGGGAAATCAAAGCCATCGTCATTACCAACAACCCTCTCATCATGGGAGGACCAATCTTCATCAACATCTTCACCAGCACCATCTCATCTCAAACCCTAGTTCATCTCTTGTATTCAATCTTTGTATCAAAACCTCAGATTGGTACCTGTGGGTTGCTAGTAGTGTTGATTACATCTTGTAGTGGATGCTAGTTTGTTTATTTGGTGGAATATTAAATTTTCATTTCCATTATTCTATTCAATACCCCTCTGATCTTGGACATGAATATGATTTGTGACTTGTGAGTAGTTACTTTTGTTCTTAAGGACATGGGAGATGTCTTGTCATAAGTAATCATGTGAATTTGGTATTCCTTTGATATTTTGATGATATGCATGTTGCTGTTTCCCTTAGTGGTGTTATGTCAACGTCGACTACATGACACTTCACCATCTTTGGGCCTAAGGGAATGCATTATGGAGTAGTAATTAGATGATGGGTTGCTATAGTGATAGAAGCTTAAACCCCAGTTTAAGCGCTCTTCCGTAAGGGGCTGATTTGGATCCATATGTTTCATGCTATGGTTAGATTTATCTTAATTCCTCTTTCGTAGTTGCGGATGCTTGCGAGAGGGGTAATCATAAGTGGGAGGCTTATTCAAGTAAGAACAGCACCCAAGCACCGGTCCACCCACATATCAAATTATCAAAGTAGCGAACACGAATCAAACAAACATGATGAAAGTGACTAGATAAAATTCCCGTGTGTCCTCAAGAACGCTTTGCTTATTATAAGAGACCGTTTCGGCCTGTCCTTTGCTACAAAAAGGATTGGGCTACCTTGCTACACCTTTGTTACTATTGCTACGTGTTGCTCGTTACAAATTACCTTGCTATCAAACTACTTGTTACCGACAATTTCAGTGCTTGTAGAAAATACCTTGCTAAAAACCGCTTGTCATTTCCTTCTGCTCCTCGTTGGGTTCGACACTCCTACTTATCGAAAGGACTATGATTGATCCCCTATACTTGTGGGTCATCAGTCGCTGGAGCTTTCGCTCTCTTCGTAGCATTCCAGGCGGCCGCCGGAGGCGCCGAAGAATTTCACGAAGAGTGTGGAAGATCCGTTGTACCAAAATTGAAGAAGATGTCCTCTCCCTAAGCCACGGGAGCGAGCGAACGATTTCCATTCCTGCAGTAAATACATGAAGCCATTGGGGGAAATCTCCGTCGTCACCCAAGCGGGGCCATTGCAGCAGCCGTCCGCTCGCAGCCAGAGGCCTGAGGGCTCATGGTCTTCGATCGCCCTTACAAAGGACTTTGGAAGCCGCAGCCAGCTGCGTGGCTGGTGGTGCAATGCCACAACGAATTCGTACGCTGTCTTCACCGCGTGGGCCTCCGCCGGGGGAGGGAGGGCAAGCTCTCCAGCGTGGCCACTTCGTCCCCGTACACTACGCCTTCCGCGGCTGCGATTCGCGGCCCTTCCACAGATGCTGGGGCCGGCCTCCGCAGTTGTGGCAAGCACGCGCACCTGGCCTCGCATGGAAGCCCTCATGGTGGCAACAGATACTTGAGTTTGGCCCCTGCCCCTCACCATTGCAGTAACAGCTTGAGGAAGAAGACGATGGAGAACAATAGGTTGGAAGGAGAAGAGGTAAATGAGCAACGCCTTCCGCAACCCCCTTTTTATGGGGAAGGCGCGGGGGCTGGCTCTTTACTGTTCGACATGACTACACCTTTTACAGGCGCACTTCCTCGGCTGCCATTCTGTTTCACCAATCCACGTCCTGCATTTAATGCGTGTAGTGGGGCGCGCAGTAAAAGATGAGATTATGACAAATTGGCAGTTATTCTCTACCACACGTGCATGTGCATTGTTTGGGCCTAGCCCAATGACGCCTTGCATGCATGTGTGGCCTAGGCCCGGGGGCTCCTGTTGGTGTACTAAGAATTGGGCCCTTAGTACCCCAGACTTATGCATAGGCAGTAGTAGCCTCCCCGACTACAACGCTTGCCGGAGGATAACTGAAGATAAACTCAAGATATGAAGAAGACTTCCAGTCAGGTGATCGAAAAGTGCTATAGAAGAGTACATAAGATCAAGGCTGAGGTTGCCGGCAAGCAAGTGAATACCCGCCAAGCTTTATGCCCGGCAAGCTCCAAGCCCGGCAAAAATCCCACTACCATGCCACTGCTCCACCTCATCGAGAAGGTTGTCACTTGTCGATTAGGTGGCAAGCAGGCATGTAGTTAGGTGAGACTTGTCTGGGCACGTGGCAACTCGCCGCCCTGAAGACAACTTTGATGACACTCGTCCAGGTGTCAAGGGAATAGAATGTAGATGGGCGAACGACACAGAAGGAGAGACCATCATTGCCGGGGAGCTCCATCCACAAGCACTACAAAAAACACTTCTGTGATGATACTTGTTTGTCACAGTAGGTCACTTCTTCTATCATGCATGTACATCCATGATGATTTTATGACAGAATCAAGATAGTCATACTTGTGCTGTCGTAGAAGTGTTCCATGACAATACTCAAATTATCATCACGGAAGTGTTAACTTCCATGACAATAAATGACGCGTCATGGAAGTGCTTTCGTCAAGGGTAACCGACACATGGCATCCACCGTAACAGGTCCCCGTTATGCTATCGGGTCCGGTTTTGGATCTGATAACCCATTAACAGCAACGACCAATGGCGATTTTCCACGTGTAAAATTCTCATTGGTCAGAGGAAACACATGTCGGCTCTGCGATGGGCCAGATGTCATCCATCCAATGGAGGAGACGTGCCTATGATACGTCAACATGTGGCAGGGCCCAACAGTGGCCCATATAGGTTAAAAAGGCCAGCCCAGTCAAAGGCCCGTATAGTTTACTCAGCTACTAGTGGGCTGGCCCACTAACGGCCTGCTTAAACATGGCCCATTTACGGCCCACTGCCAGATCTAGCCCATTAATTGTTCGCCGAGTCTTTGGGCCCAATTATGGCCCAGTGAGATTTCGGCCTGTTAGAGGCCCGATGTAGACATGGGCCCATTTCAGCCCGATGTATATTTCGGCCTGGAAATAGCCCATGCTGCCTATGGGCCATATATGGTCCGACGCGACATCTGACCCACTAACGACCCGTGATCAAGGTGGAAACAGTTTATCCCAACATGACTTTGGGCCTATTAAAGGCCTATTGTATAATTCGGCCCGTTGATGCCTCTACTAAGCATTCGGCCTCTTAAAGGCCCATGATATCAGTGGGCCAACTAAGGCCCGAGATATGTTTCGGTCCGGTAACGGCCCATCCTATAATTGGGCCAATAATGGCCCAGTGTACATTTCAGCCTGCTAAAGGCCCGTGGATGACTATCAAAAATTGAGGCCCAACATGCATTTCGTCCTGCTAAAGGCACATGGTATCTTCTGCATCGTAACGGGCCAGCAGAATATTCAGCCTGTTAATGGCCCGAAGCTACATGGGCCCAACTAAGTGTTGGGTCCACTAAAGGCCCAACTAAACATTAGGCCCAATGAAGGCCCATGTAAGTTATGGGCTTGGCGCACAGTGTCCACGAAGGGCCCAAATGGCCAGTCAGGGCAGGCCCAAGAAAGTTGAGGGCCGACCCCAATTGTGGCCCATTGAAATGCAGGCCTGTTAGAGGCAACTATTTCGGCCCGGTCGCCTACATCAGATTTAAACCGTTTTTCCAAGATAGCGAATGATGGCATATACGGTAACTAGGAATTAAGAACAAACCTACTCTATACAATGAAGAAATTATGGCATAGTAACTTAGAATAAACCTACACTATACAATAAAGGATTTATGGTATATTACATCCACTGGGATTAAAGTTCACCACCAGTGATCATAAAGCGCAACGAAGAAGCATATTACAAAAGCTGGGCACCATTGCAGCGTAACAAAATAATACTGAACCAAGACCACTTCCAAGACAGTTCAAGAAAGGGTAGCCTTGCGCAGGAGATGATGCGCAAGCAGCTGAGCAAGGTTGTGAGACCGGCCTAGCATGTCGGTCATAGCTTCCAGCTGTAGCTATTTAGCAATGAGGTTCTCATTGGAGTTCTCCACAACCTTCCCTAGAGATTGGACTTCAAGTCGAAGTTGAGTTGCAGAATGCCTTTCTGCTTGAAGTTAAGACTGAAGAAGTCAAACTGATTCAGGTAGCGAATTCTGTGAGCTTGTGTGACTGCTAGTCTCAAGTAACTTGAACACTGCATCAAGACATGACTTTGGGGTTGTCTCGCTATCTTCAAGATGTTTTGCCTTCTTTGCTGCAATATATGTTGGGTTTGTCTCACAGCCTTCAACAGACTTGTGCATGCCATCAGGCATATCACCCTGAAACAAGTAGAGAGATGACATGTTTTGGACGTATATAAACAAAGATGGTAACTGTCCTGTCAATTCCATCCAATTTCAAATTAGAAAATAAAGAGACAGTTCAAAATGTCAATAGCATAATTTGGCATTGTTCATAATGCGGGAGCTTCACCACACTACTGGATTACCATATCAACAAAACAAGCATAGATGAAGGGCAAAAGACAATCATTGTATCTATTTTGGTTAATGTGCATGGCATGTTGTTCATATCATCAGCCACATCAGTAAGATAAAGCAGGAAATGACAAGGTGCAAATGTGGGCTGCTTCACCACACACTGGATTATAGATCAACAAAAACAAGCATACATGCAGGGCTAAAGAAAATCATTGGATCTGTATTGAGTAATGTGCATGGTATGAATAAGGAATTTGGTTTACAACTAAAACTTGGAACTTACAGTTTTTGCGAACATGCATTTTGATAGAAACAACAAACTAAACAACAGTTGATGATAGGGAGTATGAGCAAATTAAACAACAGTTAAGGATAAAGGCTTTAGAAGGACTGGCTTACATTAACAATTAACACCGGCTCTATAATTCCCTTCTCCATGTCAAGGGAAGGATAACTCAATAATTTCAGCACATAATCTTCTTCATAAGCATTGCCTGTACTCTACATTTTGTAGAGAGTAATTATAGATATGATAATACTGGAAGGGATAGATGATAATGAAGATAAGATGCAGATTGATGATACATAATCAACTACCTATCTGTAGGATCGAAAGTAGGTCTAGAGGGGGGGGGGTGATTAGACTACTTGACCAAATAAAAATCTAGCCTTTTCCCAATTTTAAGTCTTGGCAGATTTTAACAACTTAGCACAAGTAAAGCAATCAACCTACACATCCAATTCTAAGAGTATAGCAGCGGAATGTAAATCATTGCATATGAAGGTAAAGGGAGGGGTTTGGAGAGGCAAATCCAATGTAGACACGGAGATTTTTGGCGTGGTTCTGATAGGTGGTGCTATCGTACATCCACGTTGATGGAGACTTCAACCCACGAAGGGTAACGGTTGCGCGAGAACACGGAGGGCTCCACCCACGAAGGGTCCACGAAGAAGCAACCTTGTCTATCCCACTATGGCCATCGCCCACGAAGGACTTGCCTCACTCGGGTAGATCTTCACAAAGTAGGCGATCTCCTTGCCCTTACAAACTACTTGGTTCAACTCCACAATCTTGATGGAGGCTCCCAAGTGACACCTAACCAATCTAGGAGACACCACTCTCCAAAAGGTAATAGATGGTGTGTTGGTGATGAACTCCTTGCTCTTGTGCTTCAAATGATAGTCTCCCCAACACTCAACTCTCTCTCACAGATTTGGCTATGGTGGAAAGATGATTTGAGTGGAAAGCAACATGGGGAAGGCTAGAGATCAAGATTCTTGTGGTTGGATTGGAATGTCTTGGTCTCAACACATGAGTAGGTGGTTCTCTCTCATAAAATGAGTAGTGGAAGTGTGGGCACATTCTGATGGATCTCTCTCTAATGGAGAGGAGGGTGGAGGGGTATATATAGCCTCCACACAAAATCTAACCGTTACACACAAATGAGCCAACTCGGTCAGACCGAATAGGTAAACTCGGTGAGACCGATCCAGACAAAAATGTGAACGTTAGGCTTTTCGGTGGGACCGATATGATCAACTTGGTGGGACCGATGAGCTAGGGTTAGGGCAAAACTTGATCTCGGTTTGACCGATTACTTCAACTCGGTGAGACCGATTTCAGTAATAAGCAAACAGAGAGTTGGTCAGGCAAACTCGGTGGGACCGATCGCTCCTTTCGGTGAGACCGAAATGTTACGAAAGGGAAACAGAGAGTTTGCATTGCGAACTCGGTGGGACCGATCGCTCATCTCGGTGAGACCAAAACGTTACGAAGGGAAACAGAGAGTTTACAATCCTATCTCGGTGAGACCGAGATCCCTATCGGTTAGACCGAACTGATTAGGGTTTCTGGCTATGGCTATGTCAAGTGAACTCGGTGGCGCCGGATAGATCAAGTCGGTGGGGCCGAGTTTGACTTTAGGTTTAGGACATATTTGGATACGAGAAGATGGTTGAGGGCTGTGGAGCATATCACTAAGCATTTTGAGCAAGTAGACCATTAAGCAACACCTCATCCCCTTTTAATAGTATTGGCTTTTCCTATGGACTCAATGTGATCTTGGATCACTAAAATAGAAATGTAAAGTCTTGAGCTTTTGCCAATATTTGTCCTTAGCATTTTGAGGGGTTCACATCTCTAGTCCATGCCATGCCAATCATTGAACTATCTGAAATAATCAACTTGAAAAGTTATTAATTCAATGAGCTATATGTTGTTATGAATTACCAAAACCACCCAGGGATTAGTTGCACTTTCAATCTCCCCCTTTTTGGTAATTGATGACAACATATAGATCAAAGCTTCGACAAATGATAATAAGAATGAAACACATCGTCGCTTTGAGAAGTATGTGATAAGCAAGAGCTCCCCCTAAATTTGTGCATTATTTATGATTTGCTTTTGAATGCAAATGCACAATCGATTAGGATCATGGGTTACTCTTCCATGTCACATACATCTTGGTGGAGCGCTCAAAATGATAAAGTATAGATAGCATGCACTTATCACCAAGACAAATATGATTGATCATACACAAATGATAAGATAACATCATTCAAGCACACATATTTAAGCAAAATATGATGAATCACATGATCATAAGAGGTATCTCACACACAAGCACTAATAAGTAGCAAACAAACGACCAAATAAGTAGCAAGAGAGACAAATAAAGCAAAACACACTCTCTCTCTCTCTCGAATCCTATGATCTATACACTTTCTCCCCCTTTGGTAACAAGTTACCAAAAAGCTTGAAAATGCATTGTGCTATACGGCACTCTAAGCACGATCTCCAGGAGCTCCGGAGTGCGAAGATGGCGTGGAGAGAACAGCATCTGCAAAGACTTCAGCTGATGTCTGAGGAACTGGAGGGGTTGCCACTGGAGGGGCAACTGAGGCTGTGGCTGCAGGTGCAAAAGTTGTGGCCCTGGTGTCAGTGACTGGCACAGCTACAGACCTTTGTGCTGTAGGCACCCTCTAATAAGCTTCGGTGGTAGATCTTCCTCCCCTCTCCTCTGCTTCTTCCTGTAGTTGCTCAACTGTAGTCTGAATCTCTGTGACCTTCAAGTCTAGATCATAAAACTTAGTTTCAATGATTGTCTCAAGACTTTGTTGGTTTTGAGTCAGGGTGGTTAATCCTTTCTCAATCCTCACTGTGGCTTCAAGCAGATATCTGAGCTGTTCCTGCTTGGTCTTGAGATTTGCTACTGAGGCATCTGGAATCTTTGAAGCTTTTTCAGCCTTTGCCTTCTCTCTCTTCTCCTGTGACTCAACAGAAGTAGGATGTGAAGCATCCATGACAACTATGTTATCCTCAAAATCTGGCATCAGGGGAAGGTGCTCTTTATCTAGCAGATGCGTGCCTGTGCCCACCTTGGAGTTGATGAGCATCTGAATGTGTGGGGCATAACCACATGATCTCTTCTGATCAGCTGCAGTTCTCTTGATGGTTTCAACTATCAAGGACATGACCTTGAATTTCTCTGGCACATCAAACATGTGTAGCAAGTTGATGGAGTGCCCTCTGATCATCCTGTGATCTCCAGACTTGGGCAACAAAGTGTGCCTTAGGATAGTGTTGATTGTTGGCAGCCCTGACAGCAGATAATAAACAAAGCCAAACTTGTGTGTATCCAAGGCTTCATTTGGTATCTCCTTGTACATGTGTGCCATGGAGTTGTGGCCTTTCCTAGGCTTGGCATAGACATCAGTGTCATCCTTAGCCTCTTCAGGAGCATGGATCAGCTTGGCCCACTCAGAAATGGTAGACTGGTACCTTGCACCCTCTGTCATCCAGACAATCTTGCCATCTGGGTAGAAATGGGATGTGGAATAGAACTGCATCACCATCTCATCATTCCATTTGGTCAATTTCTGACCCACAAACTTGTCAACTCCATTCATTCTGAAGCTCTCGTGAACTCCAGGAAAGTGATCTTCATTGTTGTCAATGAACTCCCAATCAACCCATCTCATATCACTGACTATGGGCTTCTTGTCCAGGAGGACTGTCTCATAGAAGTCCTGCTGTTCCTTAGTGTGGAACCTGTAATCCACAGCAGTCCTTCTCCTTGTTGCATACGGATCTGATTGCATCCATAGTCTGAGACCTGCATCCTTCCTTTCTTTCATGTTCTCAGCAACAGGATGGTTGTCATCATGATCAGGTATCTTTCTTCTTCTTCTTCTTCTTCTTCTTCTTCTTCTTCTTCTTCTTCTTCTTCTTCTTCTTCTTCTTCTTCTTCTTCTTCTTCTTCTTCTTCTTCTTCTTCTTCAACTTCAGGCACTCGGGCCTTGTTCTTCTCTGCAGCAGGAATGTTTCTTGTACTTCTCTTAGGTGCAGTCTACTTTGGAGCTGTCTTGGGAGCAGTCTTGGGCTTGGCACTCGGGCCTTGTTCTTCTCTGCAGCAGGAATGTTTCTTGTACTTCTCTTAGGTGCAGTCTACTTTGGAGCTATCTTGGGAGCAGTCTTGGGCTTGGATGGGGCAGCCCCTGACTTGATTGCATCTCCCATGAGCTTCTGTGCCTTAGGTGGAGGTGCAGTAGCCTCCTCCTCTTCATCATCTTCATCAGATTCCTCCATCATAGAAGGCTTTCCAACAACTCTAGCCATGGTCTTCTTGACCCTTTCCTTTCTCTTCTTGCCTCCAGCAGCCTCTTCTTCCTTTCCAACACCACTTGCTGAAGGGGCAGCAGCTTGAGTTGAGGGTCTGACTTTAGACATTGGAACTCTTCTGGCTGGAGCCTTTACTTTCATACCAGGCTTGATGCCAGCAGCAGCAGCAGCAACTTGCTCTTTCTTGATCAACTTCTTCTTGGAAGTGACCTCCTCATCAGCAATGTAGTCCTCATCTTTAGTGTCTGAGGTTTTCTTCTTCCTCTGCCTAGTAGCAGCCTTAGGCAGATTGCTGGGTGTGCTCCTGCTTCCATCATCATAGCTGCTTGAGGGACTAGTGCCCTCACTGAGATTCTGGTGCTCTTCTGACTTGTTCTGGCTGTCACTCTGGTCTGACATAGCTGAAACTGACCCTGTGAACAGATGGATTGAGATAGAGTAGATGAGCATCACAAAGTGCAGCTATTTTGGCAAAAGGAATGACTCAAAAACTTAATTTTAGTTTTCTGCAGAAAGCATTTCGGAGCTACCGATATGACAAACTCGGTGACACCGAAGCAACTTTAGAGTCTAAACATGTGAAATCGGTCAGACCGAGACATAGTTCGGTGACTCCGAGATGCTAGGGTTTCACTGAGAAAGTAAACTAGGTCACACCGATTTGTACACTTCGGTCAGACCGAGTAGTACATGTGCAATGGCCTGGGCCAAATCGGTGAGACCGAATCTTTCAAATCGGTCGGTCCAAGATGAGTTCGGCGGAAACCTAACCCTAAGTTTTTGGATCAAAACTAATCTAGAGGAAGTTTTGACTGGATAGAACTATTTCAATCGTGGGAAGAATCATGGCATTGAACTTTGTGCTAAGAATCGGAGTGAGGAAAGCACAAAGGGTCGAGTTCATACCCTAACTTGGTGATGAACCCACTATGGTGACGACGACGGTGAGGATTCCCGTCGACGGCAGTGAAGACCAGCGGCAGGAGGTCACGGGCGATGAGGAGACGATCCGGAGAACACGAGTCGGCAGAGTTGGACAGGCGCGGGCGAAGAGGTTTGGAGGAATTTCCAAATTTTCAACCCGGGTATATATATCCAGACCCTGTCGGTGTGATCGAGTGGAACAACTCGGTGGCACCGAGATGCAGAATCGCAAGCGGTTGCGGCCATTCGGTGTGACCGAATGGTTCAAATCGGTTGCGCCGAGATTAAAACCTAGATCAACTTAATGAACTCGGTATGACCGAAAGGGATGGATCGGTCAAACCGAAATACACTAAAAGGTTTTGGAAGTTTAAGTCTATGATGAATCGGTGGCTCCGAGTGCTCCTCACCCGGAGGGTCCAAATATGACTTGATCAAACTTTGTGATGTAGCATGAATAGAGTTTGAGACAAGAAAAGCATAGATAGCTAGAGGGAGTACTTAGGCATTCTTGTCCATCCATTTGGCAAAAGAAAAGCCAATCAATCAAAGCAACAAATGGATGTCCTTGAATGAGAAAAATATGCAACCAACATGCTCACACAATAAGATAGCAAATGAAATATGTGGCAAAGCATGCACAAATACTCTAGCATCTATCAAGCAATTTTGTGATGACTAGGTCATCTATATATGAGTATATTGACTTAGGAGTCAAATGAGAACATTTGATCATAGGTCATACTCATCGTTTAAGAACAAGTGGGATTACCACTTTTACATAAAGCATTGTTGTGTTCACACCATTAGAGTTGCTTTAGCTCAATTCATAGAGTAAAGCTCCTCCTAGATGTGATATCCCTCTTATGAGGGATGAACTAACCTTGGGTTTTGTCGATGATGACTTCATGTAGGTGTTGAAGATGTGGATGCTCAATGTCGATGTAGATCATTTGGAGCAATCCTTTGGAGTGAGTTGCACTTTCAATACCTACATGGGTTAGTCCCACAAGGAACATGCAAGAATATCCATAGACATAGAGTTAAGTTCACACATATGATGATGTCCATGAAAAGCATTAGGTTACCTTGTCCCTTGTCTTACCAACAAGAGGGTTTGTGACTCCTTGAACTAGTGCAAGATGTAGAAGTTGTTTGCACTTGTTCCTGCCAAAATGAATATGAGTGAAGTATGTTGGCGGAGTCACCCTCAAGAACTCTCTAGTTCTTCTTCTTCGGGATCCACATCATCTTGATGGGAATCCTTGGAGTTGTAGTCGTACTTGATGAAGTAGAACTTAATGTAGTCTTGGGAACCCACTTGACCAAGGCCTTAGGAGCTTCTTCAAATGCATCAATCTCCTCTTGAAGCTTGTCCTTGCCTTTTAGCTTGTGGTCTTGTGGTGGAAGATCTTCTTGAGCTTGTGTTCCCTCGAAAGAAGAGGGGTCATACTTCTCTTGTTGAGGAACAAACTTTGTCCTGGGGTATTGATCTTCTTCCCACTCAATTCCATTGGCATTGAACTTGCGTTCAAAACCAACACCTTGATTCTTCCGGTGCCTTCCTTGCTTGCGTACAATTTCCTCAAATTGCTTACTTCTGGCAAGGCTCTTGTAAACACCTTTCTCTATAATTCCCTTCAATAAGCTATTTTCTTGCTCAAGTGTAGCTTGGCTAAGAGAATCATTAGTGGAATCAAGAGAACTACTAGAAGTGACAATATTGGATTTAACATGATTATTGTTACTACTAGACGAAGAATCTTTCTTACTCTTGTTGCTAAATTTTACTTCAGGCATGTAAGTAGACAAGAGTAAATGCTTGGCAATGTAAAAAGAACTTTTCTTACGAAGATCATCATTGATTGCTTTTAAGAACTCATGCTCTTGCTCTAGATTGAGATTTTCAAAGCGTAGCTTCTCACGAGTCTTTAAAAGCTCTCGATGATCTTCTAAGGTAGTTTCATGAGCTAACTTAAGAGTGTTTAGTTCTTTAGTTAGACGCTCAATCTCCTTCTTAACATTGTCATTCGTTTCATCTTGATTAGCATGATTAAGAGCAATTTCATCATAGTTTTCATCACTAGAATTGTCAACAAGTAAATCATCATCACCTAGCAAGTCATCCTCATCACTATTGAAATCAACATACTCGAGGTGTGATACCTTGGGGACTTTAGCCATGAAGCATCTTCCAATCCCTTCATTTGGTGAATCAAATATGTCGTAGGAGTTGGATGACACAAGTGCAAGACCGGCAACACCTTCATCTTGAGTATATTCAGAGTTGGAGTGATAACTTCTCTCGGAGTAGTTGTCGGAGTCGGAACCGGATACCCATTCACCAACATGGGCTTGATGTCTTCGTCTTGTGTAGCTCTTTGATGATTTGTCCTTCCTTTCTGAATCCTTGCTTCTGCGAGAGGGTCTTCATTCATAACGATCATCTCTACTCCTTCTCTCTCTCGGAGGTGATTCTTCTCTTTTGCTTCTCCTTTTAGTTGAGTCTTCTCTTCTCTTGTAGGGAGCCGTACATTCACTAGAGTAATGTCCGGGTCTTCCACAATTGTAGCAATTGCGATCACGACTAGAAGATCTTTTGTCATTGTAGGACCTTGACTTGTGACTTCTTTCTTTGCTTCTACTCTTATAGAACTTGTTGAAGTTCCTCACCATTAGGCTCAATTCTTCATTGAAGACTTGTTTCTCACTTGATGATGTAGGAGCATCACATGAATCTTTGTAAGCACCACTAGACTTGTTGTGAAGCTCTTCTTTATCCTTGAGTGACATCTCATGAGCAACAATTCTACCAATGACTTCCGTTGGCTTGAGATCTTTGTAATTGGGCATCATTTGAATCAATGTGCACACGGTATCATACTTTCCATCCAAGGCTCTTAGGATCTTCTTGATGATGAATGTGTCGGTCATCTCTTCACTTCCTAAGCCGGCAATCTCATTTGTGATGAGAGCAAGCTTAGAGTACATTTCAGTGACACCTTCGCCATCCTTCATTTTGAACTTGTCAAGTTGACTTTGAAGCACATCCAATTTGGATTCCTTGACGGACTCGGTACCTTCGTGCATATCAATCAAAGTATCCCAAATTTCCTTTGCATTCTCAAGGCGGCTGATTTTGTTGAATTCTTCGGGGCACAATCCATTGAAGAGGATATCGCAAGCTTGAGCATTGTATTGCAACATCTTCAATTCTTCCGCGGTTGCTTCACGATTCGGTTCTCTTCCATCAAAGAATTCACCTTGCAAGCCAATACACACAATAGCCCAAACGGCGGGGTTATGTCCAAGAATATGCATTTTCATCTTATGCTTCCATCTAGCAAAATTAGTACCATCAAAGTAAGGACCTCTATGGTGGTAATTTCCCTCGCTAGACGCCATACTCTCCTAGGTAATGAAACCAAGACTATGATCACCAAAGCTATGGAAATCAAGGCAAATGGAGACCAAAGCTCTGATACCACTTGTAGGATCGAAAGTAGGTCTAGAGGGGGGTGATTAGACTACTTGACCAAATAAAAATCTAGCCTTTTCCCAATTTTAAGTCTTGGCAGATTTTAACAACTTAGCACAAGTCAAGCAATCAACCTACACATGCAATTCTAAGAGTATAGTAGTGGAATGTAAATCATTGCAAATGAAGGTAAAGGGAGGGGTTTGGAGAGGCAAATGCAATGTAGACACGGAGATTTTTGGCGTGGTTCCGATAGGTGGGGCTATCGTACATCCACGTTGATGGAGACTTCAACCCACGAAGGGTAACGGTTGCGTGAGTCCACGGAGGACTCCACCCATGAAGGGTCCACGAAGAAGCAACCTTGTTTATCCCACCATGGCCATCGCCCACGAAGGACTTGCCTCACTCGGGTAGATCTTCACGAAGTAGGCGATCTCCTTGCCCTTACAAACTCCTTGGTTCAACTCCACAATCTTGACGGAGGCTCCCAAGTGACACCAAACCAATCTAGGAGACACCACTCTGCAAAAGGTAATAGATGGTGTGTTGGTGATGAACTCCTTGCTCTTGTGCTTCAAATGATAGTCTTCCCAACACTCAACTCTCTCTCACAGATTTGGCTATGGTGGAAAGATGATTTGAGTGGAAAGCAACTTGGGGAAGGCCAGAGATCAAGATTCTTGTGGTTGGATTGGAATATCTTGGTCTCAACACATGAGTAGGTGGTTCTCTCTCAGAAAAATGAGTAGTGGAAGTGTAGGCACGTTCTGATGGCTCTCTCTCTAATGGAGAGGAGGGTGGAGGGGTATATATAGCCTTCACACAAAATCTAACCGTTACGCACAAATGAGCCAACTCGGTCAGACCGAATAGGTAAACTCGGTGAGACCGATCCAGTAAAAAACGTGAACGTTAGGCTTTTCGGTGGGACCGATATGATCAACTCGGTGGGACCGATGAGCTAGGGTTAGGGCAAAACTTGATCTCAGTTTGACCGATTACTTCAACTCGGTGAGACCGATTTCAGTAATAAGCAAACAGAGAGTTGGTCAGGCAAACTCGGTAGGACCGATCGCTCCTTTCGGTGAGACCGAAACGTTATGAAAGGGAAACAGAGAGTTTGCATTGCGAACTCGGTGGGACCGATCTCTCATCTCGGTGAGACCGAAACATTATGAAGGGAAATAGAGAGTTTGCAATCCTATCTCGGTGAGACCGAGATCCCTATCGGTTAGACCGAACTGATAAGGGTTTCTGGCTATGGCTATGTCAAGTGAACTCAGTGGCGCCGGATAGATCAAATCGGTGGGGCCGAGTTTGACTTTAGGTTTAGGACATATTTGGATATGAGAAGATGATTGAGGGCTTTGGAGCATATCACTAAGCATTTTGAGCAAGTAGAACATTAAGCAACACCTCATCCCCTTTTAATAGTATTGGCTTTTCCTATGGACTCAATGTGATCTTGGATCACTAAAATAGAAATGTAGAGTCTTGAGCTTTTGCCAATATTTGTCCTTAGCATTTTCAGGGGTCCACATCTCTAGTCCATGCCATGCCAATCATTGAACTATCTGAAATAATCAACTTGCAAAGTTATTAGTTCAATGAGCTATATGTTGTTATGAATTAGCAAAATCACCCAGGGATTAGTTGCACTTTCACTATCCCTGTAAGTACAAGCGTTACAGGACAAAATGTATTGATAAGAGCAATGGGCTACACTTCTGCATTGGCATTGTCTGTGTATTCAACTTTTTGGTAAGATTAAATATAGATTTGATAATTTTTAGTAAATGGTGGGCGAGGCAGATAATATGTAGAGTAATGCTACATAATGAACCAATCCCTCCTTCCCATAATATAAGATTGTTTTGTACACTGGTGTACTATACAAAACGCTCTTATATTATCGGACAGTGTCGGGCTACGACACCTATGGGATCCCGAGAGACCCCTTTACGATTCGGCGGGGGGAGAGGTATATGCAAAGAGCAGAACCAGTGATCGACGCGGGAAGTTTTTACCCAGGTTTGGGCCGCTGATCAGCGTAAAACCCTACTCCTGCTTTGTGTTCTTATTGATGTTCTTGAGCCCAGCCTTCAGGAGCGCTCGCAATGAACAGTACGTTCAAAGAGCAGCTACGCATGCAGAATGGGCCAGAAGTTCTCCTCCCTCTCTAGCAGTTGCCTTGGGCCTCCTTTTATATGCTCAAAGGGGTCTCCACAGTGGCAAAATGTACATACATTGAGGTGTAAAGTAGCTACAGGGTATCATACCTAACCCCTGACGAACTAGGACAAGCGTATTTAATGCACCGTGAGGTGTCCGTTTAGGTGTCCTCACTTTCTTGGGGATGGAAAAAGGGGCCATCCCATCAGCACCGCTTAAGCTCTCCTCCACTGGCGTGTCGCCACACATCCAGGGAAGGAGCCAGAATGTCAGACTTGTTACTGTGCCGAAGCGGTGGCACAGTGGCGGAATCTCGCCAGGCGCCGATCCTTGCCGGGCACCAAACCTTGCCGGGCGCCAGGGCTTGCCGGACACCAAGCCTTGCTGGGAACCAAGCCTTGCCGGGCGCCGAGCCTTGCCGGGCTCCATGGGCCATCCCAGCAAGGATCTTGCCGGGGAAGCTGGCCTTCGATTTCCAGCTTTGCTTATCTGCTGATCCTCAGATCTCTGACTTGATGATTTCCTTGATGGCTTGAGTCAACCTCGAACTGTTCCCGGCAAGCCTTGCCGTGAGGATGGCTACAACTGCCCGTCCACAAGTACGGGGTACTAGTGGCCCAATACTTAGTACACCGACAGGAGCCCCCGGGCCTAGGCCATACACGAGTGCGAGGCGTTGTTGGGCTAGGCCCAAACAGTGCACGGGCACGCGTGGCAGGGGATTAACTGCTCGTAAATATGTCGCTTTACTGTGCCCCCCACTACGCGCATGGAGCACGCGACATGGGAAGCGTGCCAAAAAGGTTGCAAACTGTCTCGCGCCTATAGAGGCGCATTCATATTGGGGAATAAACAAGGCGGCCCCGCTCCTTCCCCATAAAAAGGAGAAGTCGCAGAGGCGCAAATCTATTTACCCCCCCTCTTCTTCTCAATCTGGCCATCGCCATCGCCTTCCTCTTCTCGAGATCAGAGCGAAACCTTTTCCTCTTCCGCCCGCCGCTCCCACGCTCGCTCTGCCCCCAGCTTCCGTCCTCATAGTCGCCATGCCGCCCAAGGCCAGCAAAGGCAAGGGCAAGGAGGCGAAAGCCGAAGTTCCGGAGAGCGAACTGGTGAAGATGCGGAAGAGGCTCGTCGTCTTCCCTCCGACGCTCGATGCTGAAGCTTTGAAGGGGCGATACCAATGCATGTGGGCGAAGGGAACTCAAGCTCACCCCGCCACACGCGTAATCCCAGGTGCTTGCTCCAAAGGTGGATCGGACAGATACCCCTTCTTCACTGCATATTTCTATTGCGGGCTCTGTGCCCCCTTTTCCGATTTCTTCAACGACATCATGTACATGTACGGCTTCCGCCTTCTTGATTTCACGCCGAATGCAGTACTTTGCATGTCTATCTTTGCCCATCTCCGTGAGAATTTCGCTGGCGTGATCCCCAATTCTGCTCTTTTTCGCCATTATTTCTACCCTCGTATCCAAAAAGGAGAGGCTCTCTCCGGATCTATTGCCTAGATTCCAAGGGCTTGGAACAAAGAGATATACCCAGAGGGAGTTTACCGCGAAAAGTGGGATGAGTGGCGGGCCGAATGGTGCTGGATCCAGGAAGCAGATCTTCATCCTTTTTGTCATCCCCGGCAACAGAAGGTGGTCCGCGGCAAGGATTGGGGCGATCTCGCTTTGGAAGACGAGAGGCTCACAATCGCCACTACCAGGATCCTTCGCTTGAAGGCTGCCGGGCTGACGATGGAGATGATCGGCTTCGACTTTCTCCGCCGCCGCATCGCCCCTCTGCAGAATAGGGGAAGGCCAGCCTGGGAGTACAAGAACGCGGCAGATGTCATGAGACTGCGCCCCGGGCTGAACAACAATCTGACCACCATGCAGCTTGGCGCTCTCTGCCAAAAGTTATTCCAGCGCGAAGACAAGCACCGGCTGCCGGCAAGGATTGTCCCCTTGTGCAACAACTCTGCCTTGGGGTCAATCATTGCCTTCTTGCCGATGTTCAACGCCCACGGCCTCGACCCGACCTGGGCCGAGCCAAGCGAGGAGGAAGCGCAGAAATTCTTTGACAGCTTGACGGAGAGGCCTGTTCGGAAAGAGTCAGATTTCATCCGGGCCACCACCGACCAAGAAGTAGCTTACATTGCTACTAGGGTGGAAGAGGCAAATCTTGCCGCAGAGGCCGGCAGTGTCGGCTTCACAGAGTGGGAAGCTAGCGACACAGAGGTGGTAGTGGAGGTGAAGCCTGCCGGGGAGGATGAGGTTGCCAGGGAGGAGAGCAGCGCAGCCGCTGAAAGCTCGTCCGGCGAGGACTCGGTCGAAGAAGAAGAGACGCGAGAAGAGCCCCCACCCCCAAAGAAGAAGGCGAAGCGTGTTCTTCGAAAGGCTGCGTCTGGCATCCCGGCAAGCCAGCCCTCTTCGAGCGGCGAAGCCCCCGGCAAGAAAGTGGCCGGCAAGACTGGACCACGGCAGGGGGCTTGTCAACAGCCTGCACGGCGCGCGAGGCCCACACCAGCGGCCACTGCTGGGGCGGCAGGAGGGTCTCGTACCACCGCACTGGAAGCTGCCCCGGCGCCTGCGACAGCCAAGCGACCTAGGACTCCTCCTCCGCCTCCCAACTCAAACACCGCAACGGAGGTCGACTTCGACATCTCCGGCTTTAGTCCGGAGCGAGAGGAAGAAGAGTAAGTACTTTGCCACAGCTTTTACCTTCCAATCTTGCATCAATCTTTACTGACTTGCTTGTATTGTTTCTGCAGTGACACAGAAACCTTGCTGGAGAGGATGGCGAAGAGGTCAAGGACTTCTACGAGCGACGAGCCCCCGGCAGGCTCCACTAGCGTGCCAGAAACCGTCATTGTGAGCCCGGAGTCTAGTCCTCAACGCAGCCCCCAGCACAGCCCCCAGCGTAAGTTCATTGTTCTTTTTCCGTTGGCGGGTACCGAGGTTTTCATTCTTGCCTACTGATATCTTTGGGTTCGCAGGAGAAGAATGGCAACAAGGAGAAGACATTCCCATTGTGCCTCCTTCATCGACTGCTCCGCCCACAAGCACGTCCCCGGCAAGAGATCCTGCCGACGAGCCCGTCCTAACTGAAGGGGAGCCGGCAAGCGCGGACTCCGGCGACACGCCCCCGGCAACCGGAGTTGCCGGGAGGGGTGAAGCCACCTCCCGACGGCCCGACGTAGGTACTCGATTGCCTCAGAGTGCTTGTTATTCTTTTTCTCTTATCTCTCTGTCTTCGGTCACTTCAAACTTCAACCTTGATCTTATTCTGTTTTCCTCCTTCGCCCTTCAGAGTTCCCTGTGATGGAACACATGGACGTCGACGTTGTGATCGAGGAGACCGCCAGGGATGCTGCCGCCGAAGTAGACAGGATCGCTGCCAGCGAGGCCACCAAGGATGACATTGTCGAGGCTGGTGGTGCTCTTGACGGAGAGGCTACCAAGACAGCACAAGAGGAAGCTGCCGAAGAACCTGCTGAAGGGGGCGACAGGGAGGCTGAGGACCGCACTGATAGCATTCCTGCCACAGGAGCGCCAGGCGCTACACCAGCCACAGAGCCCCTGTCACTGGTGAGGCGGCCACTGAGGACCAGCCATCAACATCTGAGGGCCCCTCATCCAGCAAGTACCTCAAGGTAGGTGAGAACCTGTTCATCAACTTGCCGGGGACGGCAAGCGCTGGGTTACCAGCCGAAGGAGAAGTTTTCGAAGAAATCATCACTGCTGCCGGGCTTGAAGTTGTCGACGATCCTAGCACTAGCAGCGGCAAATCTGAAGAGGATCAGCTCCTTCAGGCCATGGGCGAGAACTTCCGCAAACTCCAGGCTCTCCATCGCGCCCGGAAAGACAAAGCGGACTCCAGAATGGCAGTTGTTGAGGCGGCCGAAGTAGATTTCCAAAGGCGCGTCGCACAAATGCAGATCTGGCACACCGAGGCCCTCCAAGAGTTGGTTGCTGGCTGGGAACAAGTGAGCCAGCAATGGAATGAGATCCTCCTGAAGCAATCAGAAATGGAGAAGGCGCATGATGAAGCTGTTCAAAGGATTGCTGCCGAAGATGCACTCCTGACGGGGTGCCGCGTTGCTCTTGATGCTCATGAGGAAGATCTCACTGCTCGTGAGCAGGCGCTTGCCGCCAAGCTTCACAGCAAGGATGAAGATATTGAAAATCTTGTCGCGCGGCGGACCCAGGAGCTGGAGCGAAAACATAAGGAGGCGCTCGAAGCTCTGACTGCAAGTCATGCCGGCAAGCTCAAGGAGGCCGTCGATGCTGCCGAAGCTGCAGAGGCCGCCAAGAACGAGCTGAACGACAGAGTGAAGAGGCTGGAAACAGATCTCGAAGAGCACGGCAAGGAACTTTCGACGCTCAAGGGGGACATGGAAAAAACCCTCCACTCCTTGGCGGAGATGCAAGTTGCCTTGTCCGACAAGACCAAGCAGCTCTCCTCTGCGGCTGATAATATTGTGGTTCTGGAGCTGAAGCTGACCACGCTGCAGAAGTCTCTCGAGGCCGGCAAGGCCCGTGAGAAGGCTCTACTCAAGGATCTCCAAGGAGAGAGGAACCTGCTCAAGAGCGCCGCCGCTGCCCAAAACGAGTACGAGAAGGGAGTGGAGATCTGGACTGGCCGTCTCATTGCCACCGCGGAGAAGCTTACCGCAGAACTGTCAACCATGGGCTTGTCGAACTTCAAGTACTCTTCCGAGGAAAGAATATCTCCAAGTGCCAGGTTGACGATGTTCTTTGAAAGCATCATCAACGCGTTGAGGGTGCTCCAGTCCAGCCGGGCGACCCAACTGGCGAACGAGACTCGCCGGCTTTGCCGGGCCGTCCTCCGCAAGGTGCTCATCAAGGTGGTGCACAGCAACCCCGGCATCGACCTCTCCAACGCGCTCGGCCATCTGCCAAAGGATGCAAATGTTGAGGCGCTTGAAGAGTGCATCGCGCCCATCCTTGAGAAGGTGGACTCCATCAAAAGGATCGAAGGCCAGCGCAGGGATTGAGTGCTTCCCCCTTTTCTTGCCGTCATTATTCCATGTAAAAGACAATCAAGTCTCAAATTAGAATCGCGGCAACTCATGGATGTAATACAATTTGACTATGTTTAGGCTCATGCTTGCTACTTTCCTTGTCTGATTCCTTTATGTATGGAGTTCATCCTATGCTTACTGAAAAACTTGCCGGCGTGCAACCTGCCGCGAGCGCTGGGTGCGGGACTTCAGCAGCCTGCCGGAGGCGCAGCGGCCGGCAAGACTCCTTGGCGTTCTCAATGCAGCCACTTAAATTGTTGAGCGGACTCGAAACAAAATAAGGGCGCGACCAATTACAACAAGGGTTCCTTCGCGTGCAGATTTTCCATACAAGAGTCGGAATCGTCCAAGGAAATAATTTGGTAATAAAAGAAAAACTTGCTCTGAGTTTTTAGGACTTAGCTTCCCGTCTTTGTTCTTCCTCCGGCAAGTGTCGATTCCGAACGTCACCAACTGGTATTCATATCTCCCTCCCCCCTCGGCAAATGTGCACGCGAGGAATCCTTCTGTCTTTTGAGAAAAAGAAAGAAGAGAAAATAAAGGCATGAAACGTTGGCGGTTCGTTAGAACTTACCGGGATCAGGTGTCATACAACATCTTAGATAAACATGCATATATATAAATATGAACATGGGAATCAATAAGGGAATGTACAACACTTAAATTTATTCATCTGTGCTCAGGGTCTGCGCCTGGCTTTGTACAAAGGATCACATGCCTTGCTGGCAAGACTTGTACAAAAAGGTGGTTGCCGGGATCCCCCGGCAACCATGCCTTATGGGTAGAACTTGCGAAGATGTTCGATATTCCAGGAATGACTCACTGGAACGCCATCTTCGGTCTCCAGGCGGACAGCGCCAGGCCTGGTGACTCGTACTACTCGATAAGGGCCTTCCCACTTTGGCGTCAACTTGTTTGAATTCTTGGCGGACTGAATCCGTCGAAGAACAAGGTCGCCTTCCTCAAGGCTTCGGGCATGAACTTTGTGGCTATGATAGCGGCGCAAAGCTTGCTGGTAGCGTGTAGCTCGCACAGCAGCCTGAAGACGATTCTCCTCAAGGAGCACAGCGTCATCTTGCCGCAGTTGCTCTTGCTCAAGCTCATCATAAGCGAGCACTCGAGGTGATCCGTATATGAGTTTCGTGGGGAGAACTGCTTCCGCTCCATAGACTAGGGCGAAGGGTGTCTGGCTGGTGGCTCGATTTGGTGTCGTTCTGATTGACCAAAGAACCGCCGGCAACTCATCAATCCAGCGTCTTCCGCACTTTTTCAGCCTGTCGAAGGTTCTAGTCCTGAGACCGCGCAGCACTTCAGCGTTGGCCCTCTCCGCTTGGCCGTTGCTTCTTGGGTGAGCAACAGAGGCAAAACAAATCTTGCCGCCAAGGTCTTGGACGTACTGCATGAAGGTGCGACTTGTGAACTGCGTGCCGTTGTCGGTGATGATCCTGTTGGGCACACCAAAACGGCAAACAATTCCTTTGAAGAACGTGACAGCTGACTGCGCTGTCACCTTCCTCACTGCTTCCACCTCCGGCCACTTTGTGAACTTGTCGATAGCAACGTACAAGTACTCAAAGCCCCCGGTAGCACGGGGGAAAGGGCCCAATATGTCGAGCCCCCAGACCGAAAATGGCCAGGAGAGAGGGATTGTTTGAAGAGCTTGAGCTGGCTGGTGTAATTTCTTTGAATGAAACTGGCACGCTTCACACTTGGTTACAAGTGCAGTTGCATCTTGGAGAGCGGTAGGCCAAAAGAAACCTTGCCGAAATGCTTTCCCGGCAAGCGCTCTTGACCCTATGTGAGAACCACATATGCCCCCATGTATCTCTGCCAACAGCTCTAGTCCATCCTCCCGAGGAATGCACTTAAATTTCACACCGTTTGGTCTCTTTCTGTACAGGACGTCATCGACGAACTTGTACATAACAGACCGACGGGCTACTCTCTGCGCTTCTTCCTGTTCCTCAGGGAGTTCACCTGTCTGAAGGAAATGGACGATGGGCTGCGCCCATGCTGGAGCCTGAGGCTCGACAGCTAGGACTAAAGGCATCTCCTCCGCCGGGGGAACATTTGTCTCGACAGCAAGGGCCTGAGGCCTTGCCGGAGCCTGTTGTTCCCTGGCAGGCGTGTCGATCCCGGCAACTTCCTTGTCGGTGGCTCCGGGGAGCTCTGCCGGGAAGTACTGGCCAGAGTTCAACTTTCTTCTCTTTTCTTGCCACATCGATGGCGCCACAGATGGTTGAGTCAATTGGAGCACAAAAGTTCCTGGTTCCACAGGCAACTTGAGGGCAGCATGCTTTGACAGGTCGTCAGCAACACTGTTCTCGACACGAGGAACGTGCTCCATCTACAGACCGTCAAAGCGCTCTTCCAATTTCCTCACTTCATCTACGTAGGCCTGCATCAATGGGCTTTGATAACTCTTGTTAACCTGCCTGACGACAAGTTGTGAATCGCCTTTGATGATGAGCTTTCTGATACCAAGGTCTGTCGCGATCCTGAGACCGGCAAGCAAACCCTCGTATTCTACAGTGTTGTTGGTTGAACTCTCCCGGGGAAAGTGCATTTGGACTACGTACTTGAGGTGCTCCCCGGTGGGTGCGACAAGCAGCACGCCAGCACTGGCGCCTTGCAGCGAGAAAGCCCCGTCAAAGTACATAACCCATTGCTGATCGATTTCCTTCCCGGGGAGAATTGTTTCTTGAACTTCTTCGTCTGGTGTTGGGGTCCATTCTGCAATGAACTCCGCTAAGGCCCTGCTCTGAATTGTCGAAGTGCTTTCAAACTTGAGGCCAAAGCTGGACAATTCCAATGCCCACTCCACAATCCTGCCGGTTGCCTCCGGATTTTGCAAAATCCATTGCAACGGAAAGTGAGTGACGACGGTGATCTCATGTGCTTGAAAATAATGGCGCAGCTTTCTCGAGGCCATAAGGAGGCCGAAAAGCAACTTCTCCACACCAGAATATCTTGAACTAGCTCCTTGTAAAAGAGAGCTAACAAAATAAACTGGGCGCTGCATCACCTTCTTCTTCTGCACGGGTTCTTTTGTTTGCGCAGATCCTGCCTTGCCAGGATCAACCCTTGTCGGGGAAGATCTTGCCGCGTCATTTGGCGGTCCTGCCGTTGACGTTGCTTCCTCATCAGCTTCTCTCTGCGCCACTAGCACAGCGCTAACCACTTGATTTGTTGCTGCCAGATACAACAGCAATGGCTCTTGTGGTTTAGGCGCGACTAGCGTCGGCGGAGAGGAAAGGTATTTCTTCAAATCTTGCAGCCCAGCCTCCGCCTCCGGAGTCCATTTCATTGGACCTGCCTTCTTAAAATTTTTGAAGAAGGGCAGGGCGCGCTCAGCAGATTTTGAAATAAACCTGCTTAGAGCAGCAACACAGCCGGCAAGACGACGCACATCCTTGACGCGTCTCGGCGCTTCAATTTGCTCAATAGCTTTGATCTTGTCGGGGTTCGCTTCGATTCCCCGGCAAGATACAAAGAATCCGAGGAGCTTGCCGGAAGGAACACCGAACACGCACTTCTCAGGATTGAGCTTCAAGTTGATCTTGCGCAAGTTTGCAAATGTTTCTTCTAAGTATTGAATGAGCGTTGCTTTATCTTTGGTTTTGACCACTATATCATCCATATACGCCTCCATATTTCTATGGAGTTGTGGCTCAAAACCAATCTGGATTGCTCTGGCAAATGTTGAACCAGCACTTTTCAACCCGAAAGGCATTCGTATGAAACAATACGTACCACATGGGGTGATAAAGGCGGTCTTCTCTTCATCTTCATTTGCCATAAAAATCTGATGATACCCTGAATAGGCATCAAGGAAGGACAGGAGATCACAACCAGCGGTGGCATCCACAATCTGGTCGATGCGCGGCAAAGGAAAATGATCTTTTGGACAAGCTTTATTGATATATGTATAATCGATACAAAGCCTCCATTTCCCATTCGCTTTCCGCACTACAACTGGATTGGCCAACCAGGTTGGATGAAGCACTCCTTTGACCAGTCCTGCCGCCTCCAACTTCTTAATTTCTTCGGCAATGAATTCTTGCCGCTCCAAGGCCTGCTTCCTGACCCTTTGCTTGACGGGCCGCGCATGAGGACAGACAGCAAGGTGGTGCTCAATTACCTTCCTGGGAACACCGGGGATGTCAGACGGTTGCCATGCAAACACGTCGACATTCACCCGCAGGAAAGCAACGAGCGCGCTTTCCTATTTGTCATCTAGGGTGGAACTTATTGTGAAAGTTCCCCCCATTCCGTCCTCCCTGGCAGGCACCTTCTTGGTTTCCGGCGGAGCAGCCTTGGACTTCTTGTTCTTGCCGGTGGAACTCTCTGGTACGTCCTCGACGGAAGCACAACACTCCGAGGAGGTGCGCTTGCCGGAGTTCGCGCCAAGGTTCCTGCCGGTCTTCTTCTTCCCCTCGGGAGTTTCAGCGGCAGGAGCAGATGCCTTGACGGCAGGTGCTGCAACTGCTTCCCGGTAAAGTTGATCGGCACAGATGAGCGCATCCTTCTTATCAGAATGGATAGTGATGATGCTCAACGGCCCAGGTATCTTCAAGACGTTATACGCGTAGTGTGATGCCGCCATAAACTTAGCCAGCGCTGGCCGACCAAGGATCCCATTGTATGACATGGGGATCTTGGTGACATCAAACACCACCTTTTCGGTCCTGAAGTTAAGCTCGCTGCCAAATGTTACCGGCAGCGTGATCTTGCCCTTAGGCTGGGTTCTTCCCGGGTTGACCCCTTGAAACGTACCCGTTTTCTCGAGGTCCTCGTCGGGAATCTGAAGCCTTCTGAGCACATCCAGTGAGATTAAATTTATGCCGGCTCCGCCGTCAACTAACATCTTCGTCACCTTGAGGTTGCGAATTGTTGGCGAGACCAACAACGGCAAATACCCGACCGCAGTTGTGCGATCAGGGTGATCTTCGGCGTCGAAGATGATAGGCGTGTTGGACCACTTCAGGGGCCTACATGCATCGGGGGATGGGTCTGCCGCATTGACCTCCCGCACCCACTGTTTGAGTTGGCGGTGGGAGGAATGCAGCGATGCACCCCCATCAATGCACATGGCCTCCGTAGCCTTCTGAAATTCTTGCTCACTGGATTCATCCTCTTCCTCATCATCATCTCCTTCTTTATCTCGGCCCTGAGCGGGCCGATCCTTTTGCTGCTTGGCCTTGCCGCGGCGACCTCCCCGGCCACCGCGCTTCTTGCCGGACCCCTCAGCACCATCTTGGGCCTTCTCCTTATCTCGCCTCTCGTATTCGGCCTTCTGCTTCTCGGCAAGCTGTTCGACTTGCCGGCAGTTCTGGAGATCGTGGCCCTTGGTGCGATGGATCTTGCAATACTGCTTGCCGGAGTTCTCCGACTTGTCGGCAGCCGCCAAGGCCTGACAGGAAGGGCACCCGGCAAGATCCTTGTCGGGGTTACCAACCTTGGCCTTCTTGGCGGCGCCGGGGTTGCCGGATTCCTCGACAGCAAGCACGGCCTTGGCTCCGCGTTTCCTGTTCCGCCGCCGGCCTTTCCTTGACGGAGCCACATCATCTTCATCTTCGGACTCGCCCGCCGCGCCAACAGCCTCACCGGGGAGTTTCCTCCCCTCTTCAGCTCGAGCGCATTTATCGGCCAAAGCATAAAGCTCGGCAATACTACTGACTTTGTTCATTGCCAGCTCTTCCCGCATTCTGCGGTTACGCACGTTCTGATGAAACGCGCTAATGACAGCGGCAGGGTGAACGTCAGGAATATTGAACTGCACCCGGCTGAACCTCTGCATAAACTTGCGCAGGGACTCGCCCTCCTTCTGAGGGATGATACGCAAATCACTTTCTTGGCCAGGAGCTTGGTGGCCTCCAACAAAGGCGCCAACAAACTGATGGCACAGATCTGACCAAGAAGAAATAGAATTCTCCGGCAGATGCATCAACCACGACCTGACGTTGGGCTTGAGCACCAACGGGAAGTAGTTGGCAAGTATCTTGTCATCTCGGCCCCCGGCAGCCTGCACCGCAATGGTGTAGATGCTCAGGAACTCCGACGGATGGGTCTTTCCGTCATACTTCTCCGGGACCTCTGGCTTGAAGGTTCGGGAATTGGGCCACCGGACTTGCCGCAGCTCACGGGTAAACGCTGGAGTCCCTACCTCATAAGGCAAGTCTCCTACGTCCCCTGGCGTAGGCTCATCAACGGCCGGCCCTACGTGCTTATCAGACTGATAGCGCGCGTCCCGTCGTCGCTCGATGGTAGTTCGAGCGTCCTCTTTGCCTCGCTCCTGGAGAACTTGACGCTGATCACGGCGCATCCGTGGATCAGACGACGCCGTGGAAACTTCTTCATGGCGGTCGATTTGCTGAGTTGTTGGCCGCCGCTGGTGCCACGGAGGGGAGTGCACTATAGTTGCACCACCTCCGGTTTTCTCTACATGGGCTCGCGCCGGATCGATGGGCCTCCGCTATGAGGGCCCTGCCTCTTGCGGTCCATCCTTGTTGGCGAAGCCGATGAGGCTCTGGATGGTAGCTCGCCACTCCTCCATCTTCTCCGGGGCAGGAGGAAAATCGAGGAGCAGCTGTGGACGTGCCAAGGCTTCCGCTGGCGTAGGTGGCGGCGACAAGTGCGAGGTACGTGAGGTGCTCTGACTCCTAACCAAGTTAGAAGGAGCACCACCACGGTCACGCGACCGTGTGCCACCTCCGCCGGCAGCTCGGTGTGCATGCTGGTCCCGCGCATCTTGGGATCTATGCGCAGAAACCTTTTCATGGGGACGCCCTGAACCACCAGCGCCATGACGTCGCTCATCATGCACGACTTGGATAGGTCGTGAGGCTTGGGCCGGCACGGGAGCTCCAGCAGGCGCCCTTCGATCTCTCAAGTTCGTTGTGCCACCCGTAGGCAACATAGTGCCATCCCTAGATCCAGCGGCGTGCAGGTTACCACTGCCACTGCGAACGATACCGCTCGCCTGGCTCGGATCACCAGAACGCCGCGGGGGTTCTAGTCCTCTTCCTTCTGCACCCACGCCATCGCCAGTACGCGAAGGCGTAGGCAAAATGGACCCGGACGGTTGCGCTGTCGCAGCGCTCTTCTTCTTGGGTGGCATGATGATGAAGATGATGAAGAAACTAGGGCGCCGAGCACCAGATCAGGTTCACGCAACCTTCAATCCCCCCTACCTGGCGCACCAAAGATGTCGGGCTACGACACCTATGGGATCCCGAGAGACCCCTTTCCGATTCGGCGGGGGGAGAGGTATACGCAAAGAGCAGAACCAGTGATCGACGCGGGAAGTTTTTACCCAGGTTCGGGCCACTGATCAGCATAAAACCCTACTCCTGCTTTGTGTTCTTATTGATGTTCTTGAGCCCAGCCTTCAGGAGCGCTCGCAATGAACAGTACGTTCAAAGAGCAGCTACGCATGCAGAATGGGCCAGAAGTTCTCCTCCCTCTCTAGTAGTTGCCTTGGGCCTCCTTTTATATGCTCAAAGGGGTCTCCATAGTGGCAAAATGTACATACATTGAGGTGTAAAGTAGCTAGAGGGTATCATACCTAACCCCTAATAGACTAGGACAAGCGTATTTAATGCACCGTGAGGTGTCCGTTTAGGTGTCCTCACTTTCTTGGGGATGGAAAAAGGGGCCATCCCATCAGCACCGCTTAAGCTCTCCTCCACTGGCGTGTCGCCACGCATCCAGGGAAGGAGCCAGAATGTCAGACTTGTTACTGTGCCGAAGCGGTGGCACAGTGGCGGAATCTCGCCAGACGCCGATCCTTGCCGGGCACCAAACCTTGCCGGGCGCCAGGGCTTGCCGGACGCCAAGCCTTGCTGGGAACCAAGCCTTGCCGGGCGCCGAGCCTTGCCGGGCTCCACGGGCCATCCCGGCAAGGATCTTGCCGGGAAAGCTGGCCTTCGATTTCTAGCTTTGCTTATCTGCTGATCCTCAGATCTCTGATTTGATGATTTCCTTGATGGCTTGAATCAACCTCGAACTGTTCCCGGCAAGCCTTGCCGCGAGGATGGCTACAACTGCCCGTGCACAAGTACGGGGTACTAGTGGCCCAATACTTAGTACACCGACAGACGGAGGGAGTAGCTATTAAGGTAAGTAGAGTGATAGAAGACGTTCGGTCCTTACAAGAGGACTGCAGAGCTAAACCTCTTCAAAAGGGTTGGGTTGATTCTAAATTTATGTGAGAGTCGATACATATCTTATAATGTCCACCAAATGGATGATAAAGAGGCTAACATGTGCAGTGATGCTACATAATCAACCAGCTATGTAAGTAAGTATGGTCATACATGGCAAGAGGTACTCACAAGAGCAATGCAGTGTGCAGTATAGTTGCGAGATTCTGTGGTCCCTTGAGATGAATATTCTTCTGCAAACAGCTTTCGTACAAGTGAGACGGTAAGGTACATGCAGAAATGTAGTTCAAATTGTGATGTGATATCATAGACAGTACCTTACGCTGCATACGAGACCAATGTGTAACAAGATTATTCCAGTCACTTTATACTAAATGTAGCACCAAATACTTTATAGAAATTTCATTTAGAGGCCTGCCATCGAAGTGCGCTTGCCTTAGTTAGGAACGATACTTCATCAACGAGTGCTTGAAAAGCACAACCAAGCCTTGCTCGTCTTGACTATCTAGTTTGGTCCTCGCCTATTTAAAAGAATGAAATCTTGTGTGTTCTGTCAGCAGAAACATATGCACTAATTACCATTAATAACATTAGTATATTACTTACACGTAAGTTGCGGAGGAAGATTGGAAATTGTTCCTTGTCTGTGGTATAATCTTTCCATGAAGGAAAGATGCACACAAAGTTCCTGACAACAATATAAGCTTCATCTTCTAAACTGGGAAGAAGTGGAATAGGGGTTCTATTTGCTGCAATTGGGGCTCTCTCTCGTTCGAAAAGGGATTTGGCAACTGGATTTGGTGTACTCTTTGCTGGAATGGGAGTTTTGCATCATAGAGCTAGTGCTATGTCAACTGGCATCATCATACTATTTGTTGCAGTTGGGGTCTGCTGAGTTGGGGCATCAGAGATGGCCAGTGTAGTAGGGCTAGCGTCTGCTAGAGTTGGGGACGTGTTTTGTGGGTCTAGTGATATTGCCACTACACCTAATGGGCTATTTGATTTATCAGGTGTCACTACCTTTTCCAAATACTTTGTTCGTGCTCCTTTGTGATCAGCAATCACCCTGTTCCTTTTGAATGTCTGATACTCTAGAACAACATTTGAATGGATAAATATGGTATGATGACAGATGGAATATGTACTAAAAATGGATAGGCAGGGCGTATTCACATAGACGATGTGTAAACTAAGCAAATGGCAGTGCGACAAAGTAGAAGCAATGCAAAGCATCATTTGCAAGATATGTGCGACCAATATAACCTTGCAAAGTTAGAGCAAGCACCTTGATGGGGGAGTAAGATAGGGCATCTGCCTCTGACTCCTCCACTAGGGATTTACATTGACTTAGGTCTCCCTCTAGCTCAGAATCATTGTTAGGATCATATTCTGAACACGAATCTGTAGGTGGAGAGTGTTTGCATTGCATTGCATCCAGACTGGATCTTAGTCCCTTAATGCCAAGTTTGACAGCCATGGCATTGTTCTGCTTTATTCTTTTCATGCGCGCATGCTCATAATCATTATGATGTAGTTCAGTATCTGAGATTCATGAAAACATAAAAAGTGGTCAGTTTATCTATGGAATGCATTGCGGATTCTACTCGAATAGTGTCTCCCTACAAACCCCTGCGTATACAAAGTCCATCCCCCAACCGTGCTGACCAGACCACACACAGAAATACAAACCTCTTATGTCTCTATAAGGGGTGGACACACATTTCAAAACTGAAGTAGGAACATTAGAATCATATCAAATTCGTATTTGAACAGATAAACTAAGGAATTATGAGTGGCATAATGTTTAGCTTCAAGGGTGGAGTGCTGATAGTGCGACACAAAGCAAGTAGGGAGATTGTATTCCATGTAAAAGATCGTAGTCTATGTAAAAGGTGGATATGACACTTTTCTTTCTATACAATGCAGTGTTCGTTGCCCACACATGATGTAAGAGATCACACAGAGAAATGCTATTCACTCATGTATGCTGTTCCAGTATTTTGAAACAGGGTGGTCCACCCTAAAAGAATATTGACAACAAATATGACAAGGCAGGCATAGAGGTAGTGAATCAATCATTACTTATGAGCTTACTAGGACAAGTATGCAGAATTGTAACTGCAGTAAGAGACCGTCCAAAATCTGAATCAAGAAGTTGGTCTAGCACTTATTGTTTGCAACTAATCAAAGTGAATAATTGGATATCATATCAAATGAGTAAGAAAGACAAGTAAAATTGTCAACAAACCTGGCCTGCAGTAGTAATCTGGGTCAATGTCACTATGACCAAAAATCCAACATGACTAGTGTCTGTTCCTAGGGACGGAATTTTGAAACCCTGTGAACTTTACAGGTACTAAAGATTACTAAAATATCTGAACCATTAAGTGTAGGTAGCACTCAGTACACAACAAACCCTAATGATAGTCCTGCCTAATGAGTAATGAATAAATTAGAAAATGGGTGATGGAGAGTGGCTGCTGAGTGTTGAGGACGTATCTCAGGATAAATCAGTTGGCTTAGTGGGTGCTGCACGCCTGAGCCATGAACGGACTGGGTAGGTAGGCATCATGGCGCGCCCGGGCAGTGACACTGTTGGGCGAGCGGCTCCTAACCTCCTGTTACTCCGGTGTCTCCTCCTAAAGTCATGCCATCCGGGTACGTCAAGTCGCCGGCGAGGCAGGCGGCTGAGGGTGAGTATCGGAAGCACAACAGAACAGAGGGGAATCGGGGTCTGGGCCGACCCAAAATCCCAGGGTGGGCCGCGGCCCAACGTGGCCACCCTGTAGATCCACCCCAGCGGTGTACATGCACTTCGAAACTAAATTAGGAATATTTAGCTGACCAATGAAATGACTCTGTTTTAATAATATCACATTCGTATTTGAACAACTAAGCTTGTTTAGCTTGATGGGTGGAGCAGTGCTATTATGACACGAAGCACGTAGGCTGATCATATAGTGATCATAAAAGGGGGAAACCCTAAGCATGATCAATTAAACCCTATTATGACTGTGCCATGGCAGATTTGAATCTGCAAACCGCAGAAATGCTACTTAGCAACCATTGTTTGCTTCGAACTAAGAACTAAGATTCTAAGAGCTGAAAAGAAAGTACAGTAACCAAGTTACAATCTATTTTCTGGCAGAGATCAAAAAGTTGAGCAGATATGAAGTAGTACCACCTCTCTTGTGGCGCCGTGTAGGCATCAGGGGTGCGATGGCTGTCGGTGGCGTGGAAGCAGATCTGCGATGGTAGATGGATGCATTGGGGGATAAGTCCCGTTGAGGTGGACGAGAAGGTCGTCAGAGCGGCCCCGGCAAGGAGGCCGACAACGCTGATGAAGTGAGAGGACGTGATGCAAGGCTCCTGGTCCATCGCCATGGATGAGAAACATCCATCTCTACCAGTGGACGGCGCAGTCTTGGTAGGCGCTCCGACATGATGGAGGATGGTGGCGATGGATGGGGTGGCAGATGGAGGAGGCTGGTGTGGGGATGGTGTTCTAGCGCGGATGGTGTATGAATGGGAAAATGGAGGGAGAGGTACGGGGAACCATGTCTTTGGGACGCTCCTGTCTGAAATATGGGAAAGTTATGAACTTAGCCCCCATTTAAAATTTGGACGTCTTGTCGGTTGGGGATAGGACGGTAATCTTACATCTCCCCGATATTTGCCCAGAGCGATTTCGGGCGAGGAGAGGGTGTTTTGGCGCCCACGGTTGGCGACCATGGTGTATGAACGGGGCTGATAGGTAGGGCAGTTGTGTCACGTATGAGTGAAGTTACAAACCTGCCCCTATTAAAAATATTTGCCTACATCAATTTCGGCCGAGTCGAGTTTATTTGCCGCCCACCGTGTATGAATGGGGAAATGGAGGGAGAGACATAGGCCTTCCGGACGATCTTGAATCAAATGCGTTTTGCCGCCCACGTTTGGCGCCCACCGTGTCTGAATGGGCTCAGAGGCGGTCGTGTCATGTCTGATTGAAGTTACTAACCTACCCCTATTGAGAGCAGTGGAAATCAGGCCGATGGATTGTCCGTTTAAGGGGTAGACAGTAATTTCCATCTCGCAAACACTCGCTTCGGGCAGCCGACGTGGGAGTGGATGTTTTGCCACTTCTTTCAAATTTTGGGACAATAAGCATTCATGTTTACCATGGCAACTAAATTCGAATCCATTTTGTATTCTTATACGAATCTTTATAATTCATTCTATGTTTTTTTAGATATCTTCAAAGGCACAACAAAGATGTATTCCACTATCATACATGAATATGATTTACAAATGCCGGTACTCGAATTCAGAAGGTAGAATCCAGTTTAAGGTGAATTTGAATATTTGAAACCACTTTATGTACAACTCAAGTGTAACATGTATGACACACGCATCATATAGTGTACTCCCATTTAGATATGTGCACAAGCGATGTCTCAAGATTCGAAATAACGAGTCAATCAACCAATAATGTAAAAAACTAAGAGACATATAAACACTTATAGAGTATATGGATCAATAATATCAACTAACATACATAAGCCAGGACGCTGTACTTTTTTGCTGGAAGAGCATCATTTTTTTTAGCAAAGCTAGTACATCATCTTGGCCCTTTCAGATGCGTGCCACTTAAAGGACCATCTGTAACACCCCATGTAATGAACCACAGTGATCACCCTTAGTTAATGCCATGTCAGCAAGATTAACAGTGCATAGTCATCATTTGCATCATATTGCATTTCAAACTCATAATTCAAACTTCAAATTAATTTAAAGTGAAAATAAAAGTTGTTCAAATCTAGGAACTAAAATGTTCATAATATTGTAAATAATCCAGAGGCAATTCTAAAATTGTAATCAACATATACTTAATTAGTTAGTTGACTCTAATAGCCTAAAACAGAACCAAAGCAGAAGTATTTAATCCATTTATAATTTATTAAAATCCAAATGAAAAGATATGGACATCAAACCATTTTCTAGCAGTGACTAATATTGCACTGTAAATATTGGGCTAAGTCACATATTTTACAAAACTTAATTGGTCGCTAAACATTTTGCAAAACAGAAAAACAAAAGAAAATCAGGAAAGAAAAGAAAGAAAACAAAGAGGCCCGTGCTACTGGGCCTAAGTGGCCACAGTGCCGGCCCAGCCCACCCCGCACCTCCTCCCTCCTCCTGCACTGCTCATCCCGCTCGCTGTCGAGCACCTGGCGCGCGCGCGCAGCCAGCCCCCCTCCTTGCGGTCGACAGCGCACCGCGCTCGCCCGGGTGGATAAGAGCATCTCCCTGCACCCCTCTGGCAAACCCTAGCGTCACAACTCCCCTCCCCTTGTCTTCTTCTTCCTCACCCGACGCCGCCATGGACGGCCGCGACTGAGCTGCGCGGCCACCATCAGCGCCCCACCGCGCTGACCTGTCCATCAGACTCGCCGTCGTCGCCTACTTCGACCACTCCGACTGGAACGGGCTGGGATCCACCGCATCGCCTCCTTGCTGCCTTCTTCCTCCTTAGATCCCCGCCGCCGTTCGTCGTTGTGCCGTCCACTCCGAGCCTCCCCGAGCCCATTGCCTCTCCCTACGGCTCCGATGTGAGCTCCTCTCCGACCCCCTCTCTCTCTCGTGGTCCGTTTTGTGCTTTTGCGTGCGCGGCCGTGCTGGCCGAACTCGCCTCCGTTGGTCACCGGGGCATCTCTGGTGACCATTTGGTCACCCGCGCATGACCAACGTGCTCGACGTGCCGCGTAGGGCCTCCCTAGTTAGCTAGTTCGCTCGTTCCCGTGCCGTTCTGCCATTTTCATTGGAGCCTGAAACCTCGCCGCCGTGGACCTCGACGCCGCCGACGCTCCCGACCTCCCCCGGACCAACCACCGCCACGGTTGGGTGCGGCTTTGTCCGCCCGATCGAATGGGCCAGACCCCGCCGCAAATGGACCACCGTGGGTGATTTCCGAGCTCGCCGGAGTTGCTGCCGCGCTCGGGCTCGCCGGAGCGCTCTCCGGCGGCCGGTCCGACGTGGCGACATGGCCCCCACCGCCTGGGCCGCTGACTGGTGGGCCCGGGGCCCCCCTGTTGACCAGTTGACCCAGTCAACTGTGCGGACTGGGCTGGCCCAGCCACTGACATATGGGCCCCGCCAATTTAAAATGATTTTATAAATAATTAAACTGTTAATTAAATTGTTAATTAGATTAATTAGTTAATCACTCACTGACAGGTAGGTCCAAACCCCTAACTAATTAGTTTAGTTTAAATTAAACACTTGATTAGCTCTGTGTCTATGACAGTAGGGCCCCACATGTCAGGATTGACCTGTCAACAGGTCAGTTGGCATGCTGATGTCAGCATGATGTCATCAATTACTATTCTGGATAAAGTTGATTTAAAATGATTAAATAAATCCAGAAAATCAATAAAACTTTGTAAAATCATAGAAATTAAACCGTAGCTCGGATGGAAAAACTTTGTACATGAAAGTTGATCAGAATGATGAGACGAATCCAACCATGCCATCTGTTTCTATGTCGGAACCCTCTAGGGAGGTGAACCCGCAACTTTTAGCCTATCTCCGTTAGATGAATAGTGCATATATACCGGTTAATAAATCCAACTTAAATCGTAAAATAACTAAAATGATTTAGACATGTGTGTAGGCAACCCTGCACTGCATGTTAGCTTAGCATACTCTGTGTTGCATATGTTTGCTGTGTATTTATCTGTTTCTTCCCCCTCTTCTCTCTCGGTAGACCCCGACACCGACGTAGTCCCCGAGACCGACGCAGCTCCGGAGATCGACGACCTCACTGACGACTCTGCCTTTGCCGCCGAGCAACCAGGCAAGCACCCCCCCTTTGAGCATGCCTATATCGGCTATTCTCTTCTCTCTTGTGCTTGCATTAGAATTGCTGCTGCTACTGCTTTACCTATCCTAATGCATAGCCTGTTTATTGTAACCTGCTATTGAAACCTTAACTGCTTATCCTAAACTATTTAGTATAGGCTGGGTAGAGTCCTACCAGAGACCCCACTTTGTCCCCAGTTGCCCCGCTGGATTATCAGATGACTCAATCAACGGGATCGACAGCCAGACCCCGGCACTACACAACACCCCCTTAGTTGTACGACACTGCAGCGTCACCATCGTGTGCCGAGGGTGATACCTCGTATAGCACTCCTGATGTTAAGTCTGTAGAGTAGCTATTTGGTCGTGGTCATCGAGGGTGATTCCTCCTTCTCCACTTCCGATACGACTCTGTCGCGCAACACTTCAAGTGTGAACCTCGAGGGTGATTCCTCCTAAGTTCACCTTGACGGTTACTTCGAGTGGCCATCCATCGAGGGTGATACCTCGGATTCCCTTGATGTTATGGACACACGGTTACTGTGACTTTACCCCTGAAGCTTGTTAGAAATGGGTCGGCCCCGAGGGGGCCCGAGGGAGTTACTTTTACTGCAGGACCGGAGGGACAGGTGGTACCACCCAGTAGAGGTGGACCTGAGTTCCCGACAGTCTTTTTGTGAGACGGGTTGACCTGGACGGTGCCCGAGTGATGAATATGAGGCGTGGTCGGGCATTCTTGGCCCTTGCCGCAAGTCCTCGAGACGGGGCGACGGGGTCACATCGATCGTGAGTCTCTGCTCGTTACCGCACTACCAACGCACTACGATTTGGATATTTGATTCGAGTGGGCCTTTGGCCCGATAGCACTAACCATCACGCGGGAATAAATATGGGTACTCTACATCGTGGCATCAGCCGAAAGCTCTGTCAAACGTCCAGTTCAGCATTGTGACACGGTCGGATCGTGCCGACCATCCGAGGCGGTGCTGGTATCCACCCTGCACACAACGACCTTGAGTGCACAGGGCGATGGCCCAAGACCCATGAGCGCTTAGGTTGTAGACCGGTGGGGAGCTCTCTGCTGAGCTCTTGGTAGGGTTGCGGTGTGTCGTTTGGCCGAGGCCGGGCATGATCCAGAAAAGTGTGTCTGGCCAGAGTTAATCGAGCATGGTGGGTAAGTTGGTGCACCCCTGCAAGAAAGAACTAATCTATGCATAGCCAGACCCTCGGTAATGGACGCTCGGAGTTGTATCCCGATCGATACAACTAGAACTGGATACTTGTGATGAGAAATGGATAGTATGGCTCTGGGATTGCTTTCTCGCAGGGAGTCGAGAAAGGATCTCTGGGCGAGGTTGATGACTATATGGCTCTGGGATTACTTTCCCGCAGGGAGTCGAGGAAGGATCTCTGTGCGAGGTTGATAACACTACTACAACTTTATACTGTGCTGATCTACACTCTTCTAATGCTGCAAGACCGCTGAAGATGCTAGTCTTCGATAGGACTAGGCCTTCTCTCTATTCTGGCATTTCTGCAGCCCAGTCCACATATACAGCCTCCCTTTGATAATGTTGCATATGTAGTGTAGATCCTTGCTTGCTGAGTACTTCGGATGAGTACTCACGGTTGCTTTGCTTTCTTTTTCCCCCATATCCTTTTGGTGCAACCAGATGACGGAGCCCCGGACACAGCTGCCCACGCCGACGATCGCTACTACTACACCGAGGGTGGATACTACTACCAGTTGGCTGATGACCAGGAGTTGGTTCGGACGGTCCCAGGAAGGAGGCATGCGCCTTTCGATCATAGCTTTTGTTTTGCCCCGCCTTTCTAAAGGCTTATCTGTTTCTGTTTCATATCTGTACTCAGATATCTGATGCTTCCGCTGACACTTGTATGCGAGCTTATGTATTCGAGCCCTCGAGGCCCCTGGCTTGTAACATAAAGCTTGTATTATTTTTAATTTGTGTTTTAGAGTTGTGTTCTGATATCTTCAAGTGAGTCCTTAGGCTTGATCGTGTGCATTTGCATGTATGATTAGTGCACGATTAAGCCGGGGCGTCACAGGTTGGTATCAGAGCCGACTGCCTGTAGGAACCCCCCTTTTCCACCTCCTTGGCCGAAGTTGAGTCTAGTACTTGAAAACTGTTTTACTAACTTGGCTATGTGGCTTACGGGCCCACATCGCCGAATGGGTGGTATTAGGATCTTTTATTCCTCATCTATACTCTGGGACTCTGATCTCTCTTCCTTTTGGGTTAAAATTTTACTAACTCCAACATTAGGTTCTCGTGATCACATCCACCCAGAGTTCTGAAATTACCCCTCCTTTCTTCAAGATAGTGGGCCAGGTTCTGCTTACAGGATTCTTTTATCGAGGGCACCCTGTGTTGTCACTTGCAGATTCCTCGCTCCAACAGTTTCTCTAACATGATGTAGCCTTTGCTATGTCTCGTTGTGTACTTCCTTACCGCGTGCTTGCGCGCCGCCTAGTTTGTCTAGCTGCGAGCATTCCCGAGCGCGTACTATCCGTTTGAATCTAACTCTGTGCATGGATTGGTATGTCTTTAATGACTACTATCATATATCTAATGCCATTCTTGTTCATTTCCCATGTTACATCATGAATAACTTCACACACATGCAGTTGATATTACTAAACTGTCCCTGTTGTTTCTAGTAGGATGGCTGACAATCCTCCACCTCCACCTTATATTGCCGCAATGATGTAGCAGTTTGAACTGAACCATCAGGTTATGACCGGGATATTGGCTCAGTTCCCAAACCAGAATGCTCATCAACAGCCTACCCCAATAACACTGTAAGAATTTGTGCGCCTCAACCCGTCTGTTTTCCGCAACTCCACAAATCCTATGGATGCTGATGATTGGCTTTGTGACATCCTGTTTGAGATGGAATCAGCTAATGTTGCTCCTGACAGTTACGTCACCTTTGCGACATTTCACTTGAAGGGTCCAGCTGCCCAATGGTGGGAAAGCCACAAGGGTACGTTGCCTGCTGAAATTGTAACCACTTGGCAGGAATTTCAGTCAGCTTTCCGTGCACGGCACATTCCTCAAGGTCTGATGGACCAGAAGAAGCAGGAGTTCCGCAAACTCACCCAAGGCACAATGACTGTGGATGAATACCAGAGGAAATTCCTTGAATTATCCCGCTATGCAGAAGATGATGTCTGCACTAACGCACGCAAGCAGGAGAAATTCCGTGAAGGACTGCGTACTGATATAAACCTTCCACTTGTTGTCCATGATTGCACAGACTTCGCAACGCTTGTCAACCAATCTTTCCAAGTTGAAACTGCTCTGACTAAGTACCAGGAGTCGCTCAAGCGCACTCGTGATGTTGGCTCATCCTCGAGTCGACCTGTTCAGAAACATCAAGTCTGGATTCCCCACAATGTTTATCACCGACCTGCTCCAACACCAAGGCTATCATATGTTGCACCTCGTCTGCCTTCACCGCCGAGACAGCCAACGGTTCATGATGGATAGCCTAATGCTATGGCTTCTCCTCAGGTTGCACCACGTCCTCCTATTGGTCGTAAGAAGAGTTGTCGAAACCGCCGATTCAGAAACCGTAATATCATCCCGTCTGCTGTTGTACTTGGCCATGCCAATCACGTCAATGCTGAAAAGGCACAGAAGGAACCGACTATCGTGCTGGGAACACTCTCTGTGAATTCAGTACCAGCCTCTGTTCTCTTTGATTCAGGAGCATTGCATGCTTTTGTGTCCCAACAATTTGCTCAGTCACATGAGTTATACTTGGAAAAATTACCCACTCCTCTAACGGTTCAGTCCCCGAGATCCAAGTGGCAAACCACAATGGAAAGCCCTCACAACCACATCGAGATTGGAGGTCTAATTTTTCCGGTTTCTCTCATTGTACTTGGACCTTCCGACATAGACATCATTCTCGGTATGGACTGGTTGACAGCCCATAATGCTTTGATTGATTGCGCTACTAAGACAGTCCAGCTCACTCACCCTTCTGGCCAGACAGTCAAATACTCAGCCCGAATAGCTCAGGATGCTGAGAGCCAGATATATGCTCTGAATGCATTGAATGCTTCACCTCTTGATGGCATCGAGAACATTCCAGTTGTTCGCGATTTTCAAGATGTCTTCCCAGAAGAACTTCCAGGAATACCCCCTGTTAGAGCTGTCGAGTTTGCCATTGACTTGAAACCAGGCACAACTCCTATTGCGAAGCGTCCTTATAAGATGCCTCCGCACCACCTTCTTGAGCTTAAGGAAGAAATCGACAAGTCACTTAAGAAGGGTTTCGTCCGCCCCAGTTCCTCTGCTTGGGGAGCACCTTCACTCTTCGTTAAGAAGAAGGATGGAACTAACCGATTGGTTCAGGATTATCGGCCCATTAACTAAGCCACAATCCAGAACAAATATCCGCTTCCTCGGATCAATGATTTGTATGATCAACTTGCTGGGTCATCGGTGTTTTTTAAACTCCACTTGAGGTTGGGTTATCATCAGATCCGTGTTCATGAAGAGGATATTCCCAAGACTGCATTTGTTACTCGATATGGCTCTTATGAGTACACCATCATGTCATTTGGCTTAACAAATGCTCCAGCTACCTTCTCCCGGTTAATGAACTACATCTTCATGGATTACATCGACAAGTTCATCGTGGTGTATCTAGATGATATTATGGTCTATTCAAAGAATAAAGAAGAACATGCTGAACACCTCCGTCTTGTACTGGAAAGGCTCCGAGAACATCAGTTGTATGCCAAATACTCCAAATGTGAATTTTGGCTTTCTGAAGTAACCTATCTTGGTCATGTGATTTCCAAGGATGGAATTGCTGTTAACCTAGAACGAGTTCAGGCTATTCTTGACTGGACTCCTCCGAAGAACGTCAAGCAAGTGAAAGTTTTCTCGGCCTCGCAAGCTATTGCCGTCGATTTGTCGGGAACTTTTCCAAGATTGCTAAGCCCCTGACTAATCTACTCCACAAAGGCGTTAAGTTTGAGTGGACAGGCAAATGTCAAGAAAGTTTTCAAACACTCAAAGACAAGCTAACATCTGCCCCGGTACTTGCTCCTCCAGATTCTCGCAAAGACTTCGTGATTTATTGTGACGCATCCCGTGAAGGATTAGGCTGTGTCCTAATGCAAGAGCGTAAGGTGATTGCTTATGGCTCTCGACAGTTGCATCCTCATGAAGAGAACTACCCGGTCCATGATCTAGAACTAGCTGCTGTCATGTATGCATTGAAGTTATGGTGACATTACCTCCTCGGTAATCGTTGCGAGATCTACACGGATCATAAAAGTCTGAAGTACTTGTTCACTCAGCCATCTCTGAACCTCCGTCAGCAAATATGGATGGAGGCCATTACGGACTATGATTTGGGTATTTCTTATACCCCTGGCAAGGCTAACATGATGGCTGATGCCTTAAGCCGCAAGTCCTATTGCGACAATCTCATGGTTAGGCGAGCTCAACCTTGTCTTTTTGAAGAACTGTGCAAGCTGAATCTGTGTATTGTTCCACAAGGTTCTCTTAATAACCTTGTGATACAACCAGATCTTGAGAAAGCTGTTAAGAACGCGAAAGCTAAAGATGCTGAAAATGAGCTGATGAAGAAAGAACTTCACCTGGAAAAGTACAGGGATTTCTCGCTATCTGAAGATGGAACCTTGTATTTCAGAAACCGCATTGTGGTACCTCGCTTCGAGCTTATGACTGACAAGGTCATGAAGGAGGAACATGATACCCCGCTGTCTATTCATCCGGGTAGCACCAAGATGTATCGTGATCTCCGTCAAAGGTACTGGTGGTCTAGAATGAAGCAGGACATTGCTCGATATGTTGCTGAATGTGATGTGTGTCGTCGCGTTAAAGCAAAACATCAGAAGCCTGCTGGAATTTTGCAACCACTTCCTATTCCTTTATGGAAATGGGATAAGGTTCAGATGGATTTCATTACTGGCCTTCCCAAGTCATAGAAGGGTCGTGATGCTATTCTTGTCGTCGTCGACCAACTTTCTAAGGTTGCACACTTTCTGCCTGTCAAAGAGACGATCACTGCTAGTCAGTTAGCAGAGTTATATATCTCCGGAATTGTATCACTTCACGGTATTCCGAAGGAGATCAGTTCGGATCGTGGCGGCCTTTTCACCTCAAAGTTCTGGGAAAGTTTCCAACAAGCTATGGGAACTCATATTACCTGGAGTTTAGCTTATCACCCCCAATCCCAAGGCCAAGTCGAGCGAGTTAGTCAAGTGCTTGAAGACATGCTTTGAGCTTGTGTTATATCCTTCGGCAAGAAATGGGAAGAATCTCTCCCGTATGCCGAGTTCTCTTATAACAACAGCTATCAAGCCAGCTTGAAAATGGCTCCTTTGAAGTACTTTATGGACGTAAGTGTCGGACCCCTCTGAATTGGTTAGAAACTGGGGAACGACCGCTCGTGGGTCCGGATATTATTCAACACAGCGAAGAGCAAGTCCGTAGCATTCGAGAAAATCTCAAGGCAGCACATGACTGCCAGAAGAGCAACTATGATCGCAAACAATGGGGTTTGACTTATCAACCTGGTGATCAAGCTTATCTGCGTGTCACTCCTATGAAGGGCACTCACCGCTTTGGAATCAAGGGCAAGTTAGCTCCACGCTACATTGGTCCTTTCCGCATTGTTGCAAGACGTGGTCAGGTGGCGTACAAATTGGAGTTGCCACCGCAATTCTCTCATATCCACGACGTCTTCCATGTGTCGCAACTTCGTCGTTGCTTCAAGGAATCTCCGCACCGCGCAGTGGATCACGAGATGCTCGAATTGCATGATGATCTTTCTTATAAGGAGCATCCGATCCGCATCCTCGATGAATCTGAATGTCGAACCCGTCAGAAGATGACCAAGTTCCTCAAAGTGCAGTGGTCAAATCATACTGAAGATGAAGCCACTTGGGAACGCGAGGATAATCTTCGTGCGGAATACCCTGATCTTTTCCCTTCTACCTCTTAATTCTCGGGACGAGAATTCTTGCTACTGGAGGAGAATTGTAACACCCCATGTAATTAACCATAGTGATCACCCTTAGTTAATGCCATGTCAGCAAGATTAACAGTGCATAGTCATCATTTGCATCATATTGCATTTCAAACTCATAATTCAAATGTCAAATTAATTTAAAGTGAAAATAAAAGTTGTTCAAATCCAGGAACTAAAATGTTCATAATATTGTAAATAATCCAGAGGCAATTCTAAAATTGTAATCAACATATACTTAATTAGTTAATTGACTCTAACGCCTAAAACAGAACCAAAACAGAAGTATTTAATCCATTTATAATTTATTAAAATCCAAATGAAAAGATATGGACATCAAACCATTTTCTAGCAGTGACTAATATTGCACTGTAAATATTGGGCTAAGTCACATATTTTGCAAAACTTAATTGGTGGCTAAACATTTTGCAAAACAGAAAAACAAAAGAAAATCAGGAAAGAAAAGAAAGAAAAGAAAGAGGCCTGTGCTACTGGGCCTAAGTGGCCACAGTGCCGGCCCAGCCCACCCCGCACCACCTCCCTCCTCCCGCACTGCTAATCCCGCTCGCTGTCGAGCACCTGGCGCGCGCTCGCAGCCAGGCCCCCCCTCCTTGCGGTCGACAGCGCGCCGCGCTCGCCAGGGTGGATAAGAGCATCTCCCCGCACCCCTCTGGCAAACCCTAGCGTCGCAACTCCCCTTCCCTCGCCTTCTTCTTCCTCACTCGACGCCGCCATGGACGGACGCGGCTGAGTTGCGCGGCCACCATCACCGCCCTGTCGCGCTGACGTGTCCACCGGACTCGCCGTCGTCGCCTACTTCGACCACGCCGACTGGAAAGGGCTAGGAGCCACCGCATCGCCTCCACGCTGCCTTCTTCCTCCTCGGATCCCCGCCGCCGTTCGTCGTCGTGTCGTCCACTCCGAGCCTCCCCGAGCCCACTGCCTCTCCCTACGGCTCTGATGTGAGCTCCTCTTCGACCCCTTCTCTCTCTCGTGGTTCGTTTTGTGCTTTTGCACACGCGGCCGTGCTGGCCGAACTCGCCGCCGCCTCCGCTGGTCGCTGGGGCTTCTCCGGTGACCATTTGGTCACCCGCGCGTGACCAACATGCTCGACGTGCCGCGTAGGGCCTCCCCAGTTAGCTAGTTTGCTCGTTCCTGTGCCGTTCCGCCGTTTTCATCGGAGCCTGAAACCTCGCCGCCGCGGACCTCGACGCCGCCGACGCTCCCGACCTCCCCCGGACCAACCACCGCCATGGTTGGGTGCGGCTTTGTCCGCCCGATCGAATGGGCCAGACCCCGCCGCAAACGGACCACCGTGGGTGATTTCCGAGCTCGCCGGAGTTACTGCCGCGCTCGGGCTCGCCGAAGCGCTCTCCGGCGGCCGGTCCGATGTGGCCCCCACCGCCTGGGCCGCTGACTGGTGGGCCCGGGGCCCCCTGTTGACCAGTTGACCCAGTCAACTGTGCTGACTGGGCTGACCCAGCCACTGACATATGGGCCCCGCCAATTTAAAACAATTTTATAAATAATTAAACTGTTAATTAGAGTAATTAGTTAATCACTCACTGACAGGTAGGTCCACACCCCTAACTAATTAGTTTAGTTTAAATTAAACACTGGATTAGCTCTGTGTCTATGACAGTCGGGCCCCACATATCAGGATTGACCTGTCAACAGGTTAGTTGACCTGCTGATGTCAGCATGATGTCATGATGATGTCATCAATTACTATTCTGGATAATGTTGATTTAAAATGATTAAATAAATCTAGAAAATCAATAAAACTTTGTAAAATCATAGAAATTAAACCGTAGCTCGGATCGAAAAACTTTGTAAATGAAAGTTGATCAGAATGACGAGACAAATCCAACCATGCCATCTATTTCTATGTCGGAACCCTCTACAGAGGTGAACCCGCAACTTTTAGCCTGTTTCCGGTAGATGAATAGTGCATATATACCGGTTAATAAATCCAACTTAAATCCTAAAATAACTAAAATGATTTAGACATGTCTTTAGGCAACCCTGCACTGCACGTTAGCTTAGCATACTCTGTGTTGCATATGTTTGCTGTGTGTTTATCTATTTCTTCCCCCTCTTCTCTCTTGGTAGACCCCAACACCGACGCAGTACCCGAGACCGACGCAGCTTCGGAGATCGACGACCCCATTGACGACTCTGCCTTTGCCGCCGAGCAACCAGGCAAGCACCCCCCCCCTTGAGCATGGCTATATCGCCTATTCTCTTCTCTCTTGTGCTTGCATTAGAATTGCTGCTGCTACTGCTTTTACCTATTCTGATGCATAGTCTATTTATGGTAACCTGCTATTGAAACCTTACCTGCTTATCATAAACTGTTTAGTATAGGCTGGGTAGAGTCCTACCAGAGACCCCACTTTGTCCCCAGTTGCCCCGCTGGATTATCAGATGACTCGATCAACGGGATCGACAGCCAGACCCCGGCACTGCACAACACCCCCCTTAGTTGTACGACACTACAGCGTCACCATCGAGTGCCGAGGGTGATACCTCGTATAGCACTCCTGATGATAACTCTGTAGAGTAGCTATTTGGTCATGGTCATCGAGGGTGATTCCTCCTTCTCCACTTCCGATACGACCCTGTCGCGCAACACTTCAAGTGTGAACCTCGAGGGTGATTCCTCCTAAGTTCACCTTGACGGTTACTTCGAGTGGGCATCCGTCGAGGGTGATACCTCGGATTCCCCTGATGTTATGGACACACGGTTACTGTGACTTTACCCCTGAACCTTGTTAGAAATGGGTCGGCCCTGAGGGGGACCCGAGGGAGTTACTTTTACTGCAGGACCGGAGGGACAGGTGGTACCACCCAGTAGAGGTGGACCTGAGTTCCCGACAGTCTTTTTGCGAGATGGGTTGACCTGGACAATGCCCGAGTGATGAATACGAGGCGTGGCCGGGCATTCTTGGCCCTTGCCGCAAGTCCTCGAGACGGGGTGATGGGGTCACATCGATCGTGAGTCCCTGCTCATTACCGCACTACCAACACACTACGATTTGGATATTTAATTCGAGTGGGCCTTTGGCCCGATAGCACTAACCATCACGCGGGAATAAATATGGGTACTCTACATCGTGGCATCAGCCGAAAGCTCTGTCAGACGTCCAGTTCAGCATTGTGGCATGGTCGGATCGTGCCGACCATCCGAGGCGGTCCTGGTATCCACCCTGCACACAACGACCCGGAGTGCACAGGGCGATGGCCTAAGACCCCTGAGCGCTTAGGTTGTAGACCGGCGGGGACCTATCTGCTGAGCTCTAGGTAGGGTTGTGGTGTGTCATTTGGCCGAGGCCGGGCATGACCCAGAAAAGTGTGTCTGGCCGGAGTTAATCGAGCGTGGTGGGTAAGTTGGTGCACCCCTACAGGGAAGAACTAATCTATGCATAGCCGGATCCTTGGTAATGGACGCTCTGAGTTGTGTCCCGATCGATACAACTAGAACTGGATACTTGTGATGAGAAATGGATAGTATGGCTCTAGGATTGCTTTCTCGCAGGGAGTCGAGAAAGGATCTCTGGCGGAGGTTGATGACTGTATGGCTCTAGGATTACTTTCTCGCAGGGAGTCGAGGAAGGATCTCTGGGCGAGGTTGATAACACTACTACTACTTTATACTGTGCTGATCTACACTCTTCTAATGTTGCAAGACTGCTGAAGATGCTAGTCTTCGATAGGACTAGGCCTTCTCTCTATTCTGGCATTTCTGCAGCCCAGTCCACATATATAGCCTCCCTTTGATAATGTTGCATATGTAGTGTAGATCCTTGCTTGCTGAGTACTTCGGATGAGTACTCACGGTTGCTTTGCTTTCTTTTTCCCCCATATCCTTTTGGTGCAACCAGATGACGGAGCCCCGGACACAGCTGCCCACACCGACGATCGCTACTACTACCCCGAGTGTGGATACTACTACGAGTTGGCCGACGACCAAGAGTAGGTTCTGAGGGTCCCAAGCAGGAGGCCTGCACCTTTCGATCATAGCTTTTGTTTTGACCCGCCTTTCTAAAGGCTTATCTGTTTCTGTTTCGTATCTGTACTCAGATATCTGATGCTTCCGCTGACGCTTGTATGCGAGCTTATGTATTCGAGCCCTCGAGGCCCCTGGCTTGTAACATAAAGCTTGTATTATTTTTAATTTGTGTTTTAGAGTTGTGTTCTGATATCTTCAAGTGAGTCCTTAGGCTTGATCGTGTGCATTTGCGTGTATGATTAGTGCACGATTAAGCCGGGGCGTCACAGGTTGGTAACAAGTTTTGCAAAAGGTACCTGTTGTGGCATTGGAGTTTCTCTTGGATCCTGAAAAATTTAGTAGCCAGTAACTTGTTAGAGCAACCGGTTGCAGCAGCAAAGCAGTTAAACAAACAAGTTTTGCAAAAGGCACCTGTTGTGGCATTGTTGTTTCTACTGGATCCTGAAAAGTTGGGTAGTCAGTAACTTGACTAGAGCAACAAGTTACAGCAGCAAACCTGTTACACAAAGAAAATTTTGAAAATGTACCTGCTGTGCAATTAGACTTCGAATTGGATCCTGAAAAGTTGAAGTTGGTAAGATGATTACAACAACAAGTTACAGCAGCAAACCAGGTAAACAAGGAAGATTTTGAAAACATACCTGTTGTGTGTCGTGGTAGAACACGGCCACCTATGAGGCCATCAGCCCCTTTGTGGTTCGGCAGGGGGGAGGACGCATTGCACAAAGAGCAGAGGCCGTGGGACAGCACGACAGTGGTGACACTGGTGTTTTTTACCCAGGTTTGGGCCGCTGAGAAGTGTAAAACCCTACTCCTGCTTTGGTGGATTGATGTGGAGACCATGAAGAACGCGCGACGGTCGAGCCCGGCAAGGTCGCCTTGGGGGAAGAGCAGCTACGCGCATATGAGTACACGAGGGTCTGAATCCTTTCTAAGGTTGCCACGGTCCCCCTTTTATAGGCCAAGGGGTTACCACAATGGCAAAACGGTCATTATCCAGTGATTAGATAGCTAACAGTGCTATCATACCTAACTCTGGTAGTTAGAACAAAGCGCATTAAATGCGCTGCCATGTGTCATGCTGCGGATGCGGCCCGGTAGGCCTGCCGCACTGCTTTAGTCATCTTCCACCTGTTTGCTTGACACGCCTCTAGAGGGGAGTCATATGGGGGTGATCTGGGGGCTTGACAACGCACCGATGGGTGACTTGCGTTGCGATGCGGTGGAGCGGTGGAGCCTTGGCGGGAACGCAGGCCGCCAGCGGCCCTGGCAACCCTTGCTGGGGAAGTCTTGGGAATTGTGTTAGGGGTGGCCTCGACCCGACCAGGCTCGCTGATACGTCTCCAATGTATCTATAATTTTTTGTTCCGTGCTATTATATTATCTGTTTTGGATGTTTTATATGCATTATTATGCTATTTTATATTATTTTTGGGACTAACGTATTAACCTAGAGCCTAGTGCTAGTTTATGTTTTTTCCTTGTTTTTGAGCTTCGCAGAAAAGGAATACCAAACGGAGTCCAAACGGAATAAAACTTCATGATGATTTTTCTTGGACCCGAAGACACCCATGGGACTTGGAGTCCAAGCCAAAAGAGCCACGAGGCGGCGGCAAGGGTGGAGGGCGTGCCCTAGGGGGGTGGGCGCCCCCCTACCTTGTACCCCCCTCGGGGATCCCCTGACCTAGCCCTTTGTCCTATATATTCACATATATTCCAAAACCCTTAGAAGCATCCACGAAAATACTTTTCCACCGCCGCAACCTTCTCTTCCCGTGAGATCCCATATTGGGGCCTTTTCCGGCACCATGCTGGAGGGGGATTCGATCACGGAGGGCATTTACATCAACCCTATTGCTCTTCCGATGAAGCGTGAGTAGTTTACCTCAGACCTACGGGTCCATAGCTAGTAGCTAGATGGCTTCTTCTCTCTCTTTGATTCTCAATACCATGTTCTCCTCGATGTTCTTGGAGATCTATCCGATGTAATCTTCTTTTGCAGTGTATTTGTCGAGATCCGATGAATTGTGAATTTATGATCAGCTTATCTATTGTGACGCCCCCGGTTCAATCGTACACTAATCATACACGCAAACGTGTACGATCAAACCCAGGGACTCACGGGAAGATATCACAACACAACTCTAAACACAAATAAACGGAGGTCCACAATATTACAGACCAGGGATCCGAAGATCCGAATACATAAGTCAGTCATACAAATAATATCTGGGTACAGACATAGTTAGACAAGTTTTGCCTTAAGAAGGCTAGCACAAACAGCGACACTAGATCGAAAGGCGTTGGCCTCCTGCCTGGGAGCCTCCGATCCTACTCCTGGTCAGCTGGCTCGATCCAGTAGTACGTGCCCTCTGGACCCGCCTGGTAGTAGGCTCCGGTGGTGGCGTCTGGCTCCTGGACTCCATCGTCTGGTGTATCATCAAGGTGGGGTATATGGGGGAAAAAGAAAATAAAGCAACCGTGAGTACTCATCCGAAGTACTCAGCAAGCAAGGATCTATACTACATATGCAACATTATCAATGGAGAAAAGGGCTGTAGATGTGGACTGGGCTGCAGAAATGCCAGAATAGAGAGAAAGGCCTAGTCCTATCGAAGACTAGCATCTTCAAACATCTTCTCAAAGCCATCATCTTGCAGCAGTAGAAGAGAGTAGAATAGCATTTTATTTAGCAAACATGTTGAAGTACAGCTCAAAGATCCTTCCTCGACTCCCAGCGAGAAAGTAATCCCGAAGCTTCAATTAAGTAACAAGTATCCAGTTTAAGTAGTAGATCGGGATACACAAACTGAGCGTCCTTTACCGTAGGACCGGCTATCGATAGAAGATTCATCCCTGCAGGGGTGCACTACTGTTACCCAACACGCTCGATCAACTCTGGCCGGACATACTTGCTGGGTAATGCCCGTCCTCGGAAGATCAACACGAAGCAGCGCTCTACCTAGGCTCAGCAGAGAGGTCAGCACGCCGGACTAACCTATGCACCCAGGGGTCTCGGGCCATCGCCCTGGGCACCCTGCGCGTTGCGTGGCTGGCCGGGGTGCAGGCGCGACACTGAACTCGCCAGTGAAGTATCCAGCCCAATCCCGACGATCAGCCCACACGGTGAATCGTGACGTCTGATAAGCTTTCGGCGAAACGTACATCGCAGAGGGCCCCATAACCATTATCCCGCGTGGTGGCAGTGCGTATAGGGCACGTCGACCCACTCAGATCACACACCCAAATCCAATAGGCTCAATTAGTATCAAGCGGAGACAATCAGAGTCTCTGATGCTCCGCCACAGTGTCACACTCGAGTGCCCTTCCGGCACACCCGAAATCATAGATCCCCAGCGGGTACCCACCAGGGTGGACCCGCCTGTGAAAAAGGTCAAGTAACCGTGTGGTCATAATCATCAGGGTGAACGTAAGAGGTATCACCCTCGAGGTTCGCACTGAGGGGTTGCACGACAGAGTCGTATCGGACATGGAGAAGGAGGAATCACCCTCGATGACCACGATCGTACAGCTAGGCTGCAGAGTATTCATCAGGAGTGCGTTACGAGGTATCACCCTCGGCACTCGATAGTTACTACGCAGAGTCGTACAACTAAGGGGGGGGTGTGAAGTGAGGCGTCTGTCTCTGATCGACGATCACGTTGATCGAGTCGTCGATGAACAAGCAGGGGCGACAAAGTAAGGTGGTGGGGTCACAGATGGTTCATACCAACCTATACTAAACAGTTTATCATAGGCAGGTAAGATAGCAATGAACAGGTTACAACAGCAGGCTATGCATCAGAATAGGAGCATACATTAACAGTAGCGAAATCTAATGCAAGCAGGAGAATAGAATGGGCGATATCTGGAATGCTCAAGGGGGGGGGCTTGCCTGGTTGCTCTGGCAAGAGAGGGAGGTCGTCAACGGGCTGCTCGTCAGTAGCGTAGTCGTACTCGACAGCAGCGACGTCGGTCTCGGCGTCTATCGAGAGAGAAGGAGGGGGAGAGAAACAATAAATTCACGGCAATAATGCAAACAATATGTATGACATGCCTAAATGATATGCCGGGGTGTTCTACTGCCTAACTAAAGGATTTAGTTAATTTAGGAATTTATTTGGATTTATTTAATTAAAGTTGGGCACTATTCATTTATCGAAATCGGTCTAATTGTTCAACGTTCTTATAGTTGCGGGCATCTGACGGAGATACCGAGGGCGTATCCGGGTTCGTATCGTCGTTCTGAGCAAGTTTCATGTACAAAGTATTTTCATCGGAGTTACGGTTTAAAAGATATGATTTTCTAAAGTTTTTATTAATTTCTGAAATTTAATTAATTATTTAATTCAACATTATCCGAAACAGTGATTGATGACGTCAGCATGACATCATGCTGACGTCAGCAGCCACCTGACAGGGTGGGTCCCACCTGTCATAGGCTGTTAGGTTAATTAGGTTTAATTAATTTAATTACTGATTAATTAACACTAATTAGTTAATTAGATTAACCTAATCAGGATTAATTAACTAATTAATTAACTAATTAATTATTTAATTAATGATTTTATTTATTTCTATTTTTATTTTCTATTTCTTTTAAATCGTTTTTAGGGGGTGGGCCCCATCTGTCAGCGGCACAGGGGGGCAGGGCCCACCGGGCAGTGGCCCATACGGCCACACGGGGCGGGCGTGGGCGCAGCCCGAGCGGGCGCGTCCAGGGTGCGCCCGGGCGCTGGCCACGGGCGCCGGCGAGGCGCGGCTGGACGGGGCGGTGGTGAGCGCGGGGCCACGGCGTGGGGAGGAGGCCACGGGCGGCGCGGGCTGTGCAAAGGCGGCACGCAGCGGGCGGCGGGAGTGGCAGGGGCGCGGCTGCGGGAGGACGAGGCCGCGGCGCTGGGCGAACGCGGGCAGCGAGCAGGGGAGACGCGGCGGGCGCGCGCGAGGCCACGCGAGCGCGTGCTCGGGCGCGGGGTGGCACCGGCGAGCGCGGGCGAGCGGCAGCCGGGCGCGGTGCAGCGTGGGGACCGGAGGCGCGCGGGCGGCGGTGGCGCGCGCGGCGGGCGAGCGGGGCCGGAGCGGGCGCGGCCGAAGCGCGCGGTCGCGCGTGGGCGAGCGGGCGGCGGGGCGCGGCCGGAGCACGCGCGGGCCGGGCGGCGGCCGGAGGCAGGGAGGCGAAGGAAGAGAGGGGATGAGGTGGCCCTCACAGCGGGGCGCAGGGACGGGCAGCGTGCTCGGGGAGGGTGGCCGGAGGAGGCGGCGCCGGCGGCGGGGTCCGGGCGGCGGCGGGCGGCGTCGGGCGGCGCGGGGAGGCGCGGGGCAGCGCGGGATCGGGCTTCTCCCGATCCAGACGAGGGGGGAGGAGAGGAGCGAGGGGAGTGGGGGTGGGGATTAGGGTTTGGCCGGCTGGGGGCCATATAGGCCAGGGGGGGGGGGGCACAAGTGGGCCGGCCGGCTGGGCTTCGGCCCAGTGGGGCCGGAGGGGGGGGGGGTCCTTCTTGCCTTCTTTTCTGTTTCATTTTTCTTTTATCTTTTTCTTTATTCTCCTTTCTCAGTTTAGTAAATAGTCAGGCCTCAAAATGGTTTTTGTAAAACATGAGACCTAGTTCATAAATACCAGCGCATTATTCCCTAACACCTAAAATTAGTTTGGACAAAACATAATTCCATATTTATTTCAGATTTAATAAATGGTTATTAAATATTATCTTTATCCACTGTTTGAGGTTGTTCGAGTCACTTATCCAATTCCAATGATGTTGGTTTCAATTTTAGAATAGCCTCTGGAATATTTGTTATTTCTCTGACATTTTAGCTCCTATGTTGGACAACTTTTATATTCCACTTTCATTTAAATTTTGAATTTGACTTAGGAGTTGAAATGCAATGTGATGCTAATGATGATTATGCACTGTTGATCATGCTAACATGTCATTATCAAAAGTGATTACTGTTGCTAATCACCGGGGGTGTTACATCTATGAACACTATTTGAATCTTCTCTGAATTCTTATATGCAGGATTTGATATCTTTGTATTTTTCTTTGAATTATCGGTTTGGTTTGGCCAACTAGATTGGTTTTTCTTGCAATGGGAGAGGTGCTTAGCTTTGGGTTCAATCTTGTGTGATTTCACTTAGTGACAAAGTAGGGGTAGCGAGACACGTATTGAATTGTTGCCATCGAGGATAAAAAGATGGGGTTTACATCATATTGCTTGAGTTTATTCCTCTACATCATGTCATCTTACTTAAGGCGTTACTCCATTCTTTATGAACTTAATACTCTAGATGCATGCTGGATAGCGGTCGATGTGTGGAGTAATAGTAGTAGATGCAGGCAGGAGTCGGTCTACTTGACACGGATGTGATGCCTATATTACATAATCATTGCCTTGGATATCGTCATAACTTTGCGCTTTTCTATCAATTGCTCGACAGTAATTTGTTCACCCACCGTATTATTTGCCTTCAAGAGAGAAGCCTATAGTGAAACCTATGGCCCCCGGGTCTATTTTCCATCATACTTGTTTCCGATCTACTATCTTGCAATCTTTTATTTTCAGATCTATAAACCAAAAAACCCAAAAATATTTAGTCATCTTTTATTTAGTTTTATCTATCTCTATCAGATCTCACCTTTGCAAGTGACCGTGAAGGGATTGACAACCCCTTTATCGCGTTGGGTGCAAGTGTTTGATTGTTTGTGCAGGTGCATCTATTGGGGACTTGCACGTTTCTCCTACTGGATTGATACCTTCGTTCTTAACAGAGGGAAATACTTATCTCTACTGTGCTGCATCACCCTTTTCTCTTCAAGGGAAAAACCAACGCAAGCTCAAGAAGTAGCAGGAAGAATTTCTGGCGCCGTCGCCTGGGATATCTACGTCAAGCCTACCAAGTACCCATCATAAATCCTCATCTCTTGCATTACATTATTCGCCATTTGCCTCTCATTTTCCTCTCCCCCACTTCTAAAATGATTTTCGAATTTTTTTTTGCCTTTTTATTCGCCCCTCTTCTTTCCGATCTTTTGTTTGCTTAAACTCGTCACCATGAGTGACTTTGGTATGGCTGAAACTGATGATGGCCTGACTCCTAAAATTGGACATTCAGGAAATCAGGATGTTAAAACTTTCGTTTTGGGACAAGGGAATTTTATGGGAAAGGAACATATACAAGAATTTTTCAATTGCGTAGTTAATTTGCCTCCTGATGATATTCCCATACTTAAAAGAAGTAAAACTTATGCTGAAGCTATTTCAGCATTAGTTCTAAAATTTGAGCATAGATTTATCCGTACCCATCCTACCTTGCAAAGATTGTTTTATGAGCTACCCGTTATAAAAGATCCTAAGGCTAAAAAGATAGCTTCCCAAGTTCTTAAGAATGAGTTTGATCACATAGTACGGGAAGCTAGAGAAATTTTTGATCATTACGGCATGAATCATGAAAAACCAGTGATAGATGAGATTCTTTACAATAGTGACTATGCTTTGAGACATTTGTTTGGAAAGAATCAGATTTTTTATGAGAATCTCAAAAAGAAAATCCACGTTTTAGATATGATCCAACAAGTTTTTAATGATGTTAATCAACAGTATTCTTGGATTGTAGCCGGAAACCAAAGGGGATACGTAGATGGGCAGCTTAATGATGCCAAAAATTATATGGATAATGTGTTCCAAGTCATCTTTGCAAAACCTCCCGATGAGAACACATCTATAGAAAAGCATGCCAAAGATGACAATACCTAGATCTATGTTTTTATGCCTAGCTAAGGGCGTTAAACAATAGCGCTTGTTGGGAGGCAACCCAATTTTATTTTTGTGTTTTTTGTTTTGTTTCTGTTCTTGAATAAATTACACATTATTACCTCTGTAGTAGATGTGTTTTCATGTTTTAATTAGTGTTTGGGCCAAGTAAGACCTTTGGGTTGGCTTACGGTGATAGTTGATTTGATCTTGCTGAAAAACAGAAACTTTTGTGTCCAGTTGCAGAATTTTAGTAATTCACAGCGGCGACGAAAAACCTTGAATTTTTTACAAAAGATCGATATACAAATTGCCTCTGTTTTCATAATTGTTTAGAATTGTTGGAGTTATAAAAGTATTAGAACAATTCATATCTTCGCAGACTACTCTGTTTTTGACAGATTCTGTTTTCTATGTGTTGTTTGCTTATTTTGATGAATCGATGGGTAGTATCGGGGGGTATGAACCATAGAGAAGTTGGAATACAGTAGATATTACACCAATATAAATAAAGAATGAGTTCACAACAGTAACAAAAGTGGTGATTTATTTTCTTATACTAACGGATCTCATGAGTTTTCTGTTGAGTTTTGTGTTGTGAAGTTTTCACGTTTCGGGTAAAGATTTGATGGACTATGGAATAAGGAGTGGCAAGAGCCTAACCTTGGGGATTACCAAGGCACCCCAAGGTAATATTCAAGGACAACCAAGAGCCTAAGCTTCGGGATGCCCTGGAAGGCATCCCCTCTTTCGTCTTCGTCTATCGGTAAATTTACTTGAGGCTATATTTTTATTCACCACATGGTATGTGTTTTGCTTGGAGTGTCTTGTATGATATGAGTCTTTGCTTTTTAGTTTGCCCCAATCATCCTTTCTTTACACACCTTTTGAGAGGGACACGCATGAATCATGATTTATTAGAATACTCTATGTGCTTCACTTATATCTTTTGAGCTAGGCAATTTTGCTCTAGTGCTTCACTTATATCTTTTTAGAGCACGGCGGTGGCTTTATTTAAAGAAATTGTTGAACTCTCATGCTTCACTTATATTATTTTGAGAGTCTCTCTAAACAGCATGGTAATTTGCTTTGGTTATGAATTTAGTCCTAATATGATAGACATCCAAGAGGGATATAATAAAAACTTTCATATAAAGTGCATTGAATACTATGTGAAGTTTGATTCCTTATGATTGTTTTGAGATATAAAGATGGTGATATTAGAGTCATGCTAGTGAGTAATTGTGGAGTGGTAGAAATAGTTGTGTTAAAGTTTGTGATTCCCGTAGCATGCACGTATGGTGAACCGTTATGTGATGAAGTCGGAGCATGATTTATTTATTGATTGTCTTCCTTATGAGTGGCGGTCGGGGACGAGCGATGGTCTTTTCCTACCAATCTATCCCCCTAGGAGCATGTGTCTAATACTTTTTTTCGATAGCTAATAGACTTTTGCAATAAGTATGTGAGTTCTTTATGACTAATGTTGAGTCCATGGATTATACACACTCTCACCCTTCCACCATTGCTAGCCTCCCTAGTACCGCGCAACTCTCGCCGGTGCCATACACCCACCATATTACATTCCTCAAAACAGCCACCATACCTACCTATTATGGCATTTCCATAGCCATTCCGAGATATATTGCCATGCAACTTCCACCGTTCCGTTTTATTATGACACGCTCCATCATTGTCATATTGCTTTGCATGATCATGTAGTTGACATCGTATTTGTGGCAAAGCCACCATTCATATATTTTCATACATGTCACTCTTGAGTCATTGCACATCCCGATACACCGCCGGAGGCATTCATATAGAGTCATATTTTGTTCTAAGCATCGAGTTGTAATTCTTGAGTTGTAAGTAAATAAAAGTGTGATGATCATCATTGTTAGAGCATTGTCCCATATGAGGAAAGGATGATGGAAGCTATGATTCCCCCACAAGTCAGGATGAGTCTCCGGACAAAAAATAAAAATAAAAGAGGCCAAAGAAGCCCACAATAAAAAAAAGAGAAAAAAAAAAGAAAAAAGATGAGAGAAAGAGAGAAGGGGCAATGTTACTATCCTTTTCCACACTTGTGCTTCAAAGTAGCACCATGATCTTCATGATAGAGAGTCTCCTATGTTGTCACTTTCATATACTAGTGGGAATTTTTCATTATAAAACTTGGCTTGTATATTGTAATGATGGGCTTCCTCAAATTGTCCTAGGTCTTCGTGAGCAAGCAAGTTGGATGCACACCCACTTAGTTTCTTTTTGAGCTTTCATAAAATTATAGCTCTAGTGCATCCATTGCAAGGCAATCCCTACTCACTCACATTGATATCTATTGATGGGCATATCCATAGCCCGTTGATACGCCTAGTTGATGTGAGACTATCTCCTTCTTTTTGTCTTCTCCACAACCACCATATTCTATTCCACCTATAGTGCTATATCCATGGCTCACGCTCATGTATTGCGTGAAAGTTTAAAAAGTTTGAGAACATCAAAAGTATGAAACAATTGCTTGGCTTGTCATCGGGGTTGTGCATGATTTAATACTCTGTGTGATGAAGATGGAGCATAGCCAGACTATATGATTTTGTAGGGATAACTTTCTTTGGCCATATTATTTTGAGAAGACATGATTGCTTTATTAGTATGCTTCAAGTATTATTGTTTTTATGTCAATATTAAACTTTTGTTTTGAATCTTATGGATCTGAACATTCATGCCACAATGAAGAAAATTACATGGATAAATATGTTAGGTAGCATTCCACATCAAAAATTCTATTTTTATCATTTACCTACTCGAGGACAAGCAGGAATTTAGCTTGGGGATGCTTGATACGTCTCCAACGTATCTATAATTTTTTATTGTTCCATGCTATTATATTATCTGTTTTGGATGTTTTATATGCATTATTATGCTATTTTATATTATTTTTGGGACTAACTTATTAACCTAGAGCCCAGTGCCAGTTTCTGTTTTTCCTTGTTTTTGAGCTTCGCAGAAAAGGAATACCAAACGGAGTCCAAACGGAATAAAACTTCACGATGATTTTTCTTGGACCCGAAGACACCCAGGGTACTTGGAGTCCAGGCCAAAAGAGCCACGAGGTGGCGGCAAGGGTGGAGGGCGCGCCCTAGGGGGGCGCCCCCTACCTTGTGGCCCCCTCGGGGATCCCCTGACCTAGACCTTCGTCCTATATATTCACATATATTCCAAAACCCTCAGAAGCATCCACGAAAATACTTTTCCACCGCCGCAACCTTCTGTTCCCATGAGATCCCAACTTGGGGCCTTTTCCGGCACCCTGCCGTAGGGGGATTCGATCACAAAGGGCATCTACATCAACCCTATTGCCCTTCCGATGAAGCATGAGTAGTTTACCTCAGACCTACGGGTCCATAGCTAGTAGCTAGATGGCTTCTTCCCTCTCTTTGATTCTCAATACCATGTTCTCCTCGATGATCTTGGAGATCTATCCGATGTAATCTTCTTTTGCGGTGTGTTTGTCGAGATCCGATGAATTGTGGATTTATGATTAGCTTATCTATGAGCACTATTTGAATCTTCTCTGAATTCTTATATGCATGATTTGATATCTTTGTATTTCTCTTCGAATTATCGGTTTGGTTTGGCCAACTAGATTGGTTTTTCTTGCAATGGGAGAGGTGCTTAGTTTTGGGTTCAATCTTGCGTGATTTCACGCAGTGACAAAGTAGGGGTAGCGAGACACGTATTGAATTGTTGCCATCGAGGATAAAAAGATGGGGTTTACATCATATTGCTTGAGTTTATTCCTCTACATCATGTCATCTTACTTAAGGCGTTACTCCGTTATTTATGAACTTAATACTCTAGATGCATGCTGGATAGTGGTCGATGTGTGGAGTAATTGTAGTAGATGCAGGCAGGAGTCGGTCTACTTGACACGGACGTGATGCCTATATTACATAATCATTGCCTTGGATATCGTCATAACTTTGCGCTTTTCTATCAATTGCTCGACAGTAATTTGTTCACCCATCCTATTATTTGCCTTCAAGAGAGAAGCCTCTAGTGAAACCTATGGCCCCCGGGTCTATTTTCCATCATACTTGTTTCCGATCTACCATCTTGCAATCTTTTATTTTCAGATTTATAAACCAAAAAACCCAAAAATATTTAGTCATCTTTTATTTAGTTTTATCTATCTCTATCAGATCTCACCTTTGCAAGTGACCGTGAAGGGATTGACAACCCCTTTATCGCGTTGGGTGCAAGTGTTTGATTGTTTGTGCAGGTGCATCTATTGGGGATGTGTGCGTTTCTCCTACTGGATTGATACCTTGGTTCTTAACTGAGGGAAATACTTATCTCTACTGTGTTGCATCACCCTTTCCTCTTGAAGGGAAAAACCAACGCAAGCTCAAGAAGTAGCACTCGCCTGCCCAGCAAGGGAGGTTTTTCCTTAGTGATCTCTTGCATCTTGGCTTCTCTTGGTCTTCTTGATCCGCCGTTTGATTCCTCAAAGAGCTCTCTCTGGAATGGTCCTGCCTTGAATGCTTGGTGTTGTTCGGGTCGGAGGCCTACCGTCCGTGCACATGTCAGGGGAGACATATACCCCTGTTAGTGTACCCCGACAGAAGCCCCCGAGCTTGAGCCATACATGTCGCCGGGCACATTGGGTTAGGCCCCAAATAGTGCATGGACACGTGTCGACGGAACGCTGCGCATGCAGCGGTTTGTTATGATTACAAGTCGCCTCAACGTCCACTCCGCGCAATTACCGCAGGTCGTGGGGTCGTGGGACTGTAGCAGTTAATGTAAAATGGTAACTTCGTGAGAGGAAGTAGCGAAGAGACACCTCCCCCCCCCCCACGTTCGTTCCTCATGAAAGAGAAAAATGCGAAGGGGCCCTGCTCATTCGCATCCGTTCCGCCCACCACCATCTTCCTCCTCAAGCCAAGCGCCTGCTCCCGCGCCCACATTCGCTTCCGATCTCTCATCCGGCCTTCCACCTTCCACGCAGCCCTGAAGAATGGGGAAGAAAGCCGCCGGAAGGGGAAAGCGGCTAGCCGCCGTGAATGAAACCGCGGCGGGGGGGGCGGGGGTGGCCCCCTTCCCCCCCCCCCCCCCCTCCCCACCCCCCCCCCCACCACACCCTCCCCCCCCTTACTCCCCCACCTACCCTCCCCCCCTCCCCCCCGTTCCCCCCCCCCCCCCCCCCCTCCACCCCCCCCACCCCCCCCCCCCCCTCCCCCCCCCCCCCCCCCCCTCCCCCCTCCCCCCCCTCCCCCCCCCCCCCTCCACTCCCCCCCCCCCCCCCCCCCCCCCCCCCCCCCCCCCCTCCCCCCCCGCCCCGCCCCCCCCCCTCCCCCCCCCCCCCCCCCCCCCCCCCCCCCCCCCCCCCCCCCCCCCCCCCGGCGGGGGGGGGGGGGGGGGTGAAGAAGAAATCGGCGGAGCTGTACAGGAAGCGGTAGGAAGATGTAGTGTTCTTCCCGTTGAGCTTGGATAGCAACACCCTGGCCGTGAGGTACGCGTACATGTGGGGGAGAGAAGTCCCGAAAGGGCATGGTGCTGCTGCGGTTTTGGCGGAGGGGAAAGAGGACCCGCCAAATTCATATCGCTTTTTCTGCGCATATTTCCTTTGCAGCCTCAGCCCTCCTTTCTCTGATTTCTTTGAGGCGATGATGGTGGTATACGGATTCCACCTTTTGGATTTCACGCCAAATGCAATTGCATGCATGGCGATTTTCGCCCATCTGTGCGAGAACTTCATCGGGGTAGCCCCCAGCGTGGATCTGTTTAGGCACTTTTTCGTCCCGCGGGTTGACGACAAGAACCTTTGCTCAGGAAATATAAGTTGGATCCCCCGGGTGGCGAGGAATGCTTGGGATTATCTTCCTAGTCAGCAGCGCATCAGATGGGAAGAGTGGAGGGCAGATTGGTGCTGGATTCAGGATGCGGATGTTCCAGAGTACTGCCGGGCGTGGACGGAGTGCGTCGTGCGCAGCAAGGATTGGGGGAAGCTAGGCCTTACCGATGATAGGCTTCGCCCAGCTTTCAATAGGATTGCTCGCCTCAAGGTTGCCAGGCTAACCATCGAACTGGTGGGGGCTGACTTCCTCTGACGCCGCATTGCGCCGCTGCAGTGAAGGGATAGGTTTGCCTGGCGGTACGGAGATGCAGGGGATAGGATGCGCCTGTATCCAGGCCTCACCAACAACCTGACCATTTACGGTCATGCCTGGCTATGCAAACAACTGTTCGGTAGCCTCGGGCCATTCAAAATGCCGGCAAAGGTCGTCCCGCTGAATATCAATTCCGCCCTGGACCAGACTTTGAAGTGGATGCCTGACTGCAACACTTACGGAGTTGCGGATGATTGGCAACTGCCGGAGCTTGACTAGGAGATGGAGTGGGTCTCTGGTCTGGAGGAAAGGGCCTCCAGAGTGGAGAGCAACATGTTCAAGGGCACCTCCATGGCGAAAGCAGAGTATATCAAGAGGCGGATCGAGGAGGACAAGGCGCTTCGAGCGTTCGGGAAGGCAAAGCCCAGAAGGGTGGAGGAGGGAGAAGAGGAGGAGGCCGAAGACGAGGGTTCTTCTCATGGCAGGAGCAAGGGGCACGCCGCGGAGGAGGTTGCCGGGGATGAGCCTACCGAGGGTGATCTTGCCGGGGACGAGCCTGCCGTGATCGAAGCCTTGTACGCGGTGGCAGCAAAAGCCCAGGAAAAGGACGAGGCTGACGAGGTGGAGCAGCCCAAGGAGGAGTGGCTTATCGTGGGCCCTCAAGCCCCCGAACCAGACCTGGAGCTGCGTCCCCCCAGGCGACCTGGCCGGGGAACCGCGGCCCCCGTCCCTGCGCCTGTCGCCAAGAGGGAGAAGAAGACCATCTCTAAGGGCGACGGGCCAGACGTGGTGCGCCACCATTCTTCTCGCCTTTCTGGGGCCAAGACCCCTCCCACCAAGCGGCGAGCAATCATAGGGGTCAACCCCAGCTTCGAACCAAGCTCGAGCTCTTCGCGCAGCTCGTCCTCGCGGGAGCCCCTGGTCTCCTCAAAAGGCTTGGAGCTGCCGGGAAGCACTGCTCCTTCGCCCCTGAAGAGAGGCAAAGCGACTCCACCGCCTATAGAGTTCGCGTTGGGCTCCATGCTCATTGACTCAGAGTAAGGAAAACACCATCTCTTCTTGTCGATGCATCATGCACTTGTAGATTTGCTGACCCAATCTTGCTTTGTCGTTTTTGGCAGAGATGAGGGAGAGACCCTTGCCCACCGGGCCAAGCGAGCCAAGATAGTGGATGCGTCGGGGCCTTCAGATGGCACGGTCTTGGCGGGAGGCAACATACATGATCCCGCGCCAAGCCCCCGGCATGAAGGCATGGGGTGGACCCTCCTGCCAGCAAGGGCATGGGAGATCGAGTCCCTTCTTCCGTCAAGGGAAAGGGTGAGCTCGTCCAGATTGAGGTGCCCCAGGAGGGGCTCACCCTACCTGACGTCCACGTTGAGAAATCCCCGGCAAGGGCCTCCGTAGAAGGATCGGCCCATGCTGACATAGTGACTACCAGGGAATGGGGCGAGGGTCATGTCCCGGCAACGGGTGTCGCCGGGGAAACTGATGCCCTCCCACGGCAAGCATCTCCAGGTAATCTGCTCGCTCTTCGCCTCCTCTTGTTCGTTTTATTTTTGTTTCAAGTCTCTAACTTTCCGATGCATATGATTTCTTGGCCGTCCCTTGCTGATCTTGCTTGCAGTCACAGTGGCCGAGGAACCAAAGTTGCTGGAGGAGGTTGCTAGTATTGGTAAGGACACGACCGAAGAGGCCGCCAAGATCGCTATCGCGGAGGGCCAGGAACATACTGTCGGGGATACCCAAGAGGCCCCAGAGAGGGTCTCCGGCAGTGCGCCCGGACTGGGGGTAGTGGTCGAAGAGAAGATTCCTCTTCAGACCATGAGCCCTCCTCCCTAGTTTGGCACTTCAGCCGCGGCCCTGCAACCATCTTCGAGCAGTTTGGCACTGGTCCTTGCCCAACCTGGACTTGGAGCTCCTGGTTCGTCTGCGGCAGTAAGTGCTGGCCTTGATGAAGAGATCCAGCGCATCATGGCCCCGCTGTCCCAGCAAGTTGAAGAGGTTGATGACATGACTAGCGCAGTCTTGGATCTGTCCTTTCTGGAGTCCGTGGCAGCAGGCATCAAGGAGATGCAAAACAGGTACGACCAGAATGGGTAGGCACTCAAGGAGCAACGCAACTCTGCCAACCTCATGGATCAGAAGCTGAGGGACAAGGGCAATGAACTGCGTGAGTGGCACGGCAAGCAGTTCCAAATCCTTCTGCGGCAATAGGAGGTGATCACCATGGCCAAGGAGGACGTCGCGCCCGGGAAGCTCATTTGGCGGAGCGCGCAACACTTCTGAACGCCAAAGAGAAAGAAATCTCTTCCCGGGAAGAGAACCTCAAAATCACCCTCCATCACAAAGACAAGGAGCTGGAGGTCCTTGTTCAGCAGCGTACCAAGGATCTGGAGGACAAGCACAAGGCGGCCTTCGACGTGCTCACCCATCATTCCGCTGCCCAGCTGAAGAAGATTGCTGATGACCTTGCTGCCGTGTCCACCGCCAAAGCTGATCTTGACCAACAGGTGGCCAAACTGACAGAGGAGCTTGCCGGGAGCACCAAGGAGACCGCGGCCCTCAAGGAGGAAGCGCAGAAGGCAGAAATCCTTCAGAAAGAGGTACAATCGCAGCTTTCATCCAAGAGCCAGGATCTTAACACTGCCAACATCTCCCGTACTGATATGAAGGCACGACTTGACACTCTGGAAAGCAATATTGAGTCTGTCGATGCCCGTGAGAGGCAGCTGATGAAGGACCTGGACAAAGCAAGACTCCACCTAAAGGATGCAGAGGACAAGCTGGCAAACGAAGTTGGGTAGCACAACCTCTGGATCAAGAATCTGGTGGATATTGCCGAGCGCCTCTCTGCCCAGATCGCAACAATGAAGATGAAGAGCTGGGCTTTCTCCATGGGCCAACATGAGGTTTCCAGTGTCAAGCTGTCGCTCTTCTTCGAGGGGTTGCTCGAAGGGTTGAAGATGTATGAGGACGAAAGGGACGGATGCTTCGTCCACGAGTCCCGAAAGCTCGCCCGTGATGCCCTCTTCATGGTCTTGAGCAATCTCGCCTTCCGCCATCCGGATCTCGATCTTGCCGATGGCTTCAGGAGGCTGCCGGTGGGTGCTGATGTCTCTGCTGCCGAGGAGAAAGCCGCTCCCTTCGCCGACAAGGTTCTTTCTGTCCCTAGGGTCTGAGGAGACCGCCAAGCACAGCCGCGGACCATTCTTGTTGCCGTGGTGTCCTGTAACAAAAACATAATGCATGTCTTGTGTTTAGGCCCCGTACTATATTTGCTTTTGCACTCATCGAACTGGCATTTAATTAAGCTTAAGCGCATGTTATCCCCCTTTTGTTTTACCCATGGATGTTCATATGGTTGGCTTCTTTTTGTGTGTTTTGGTTGCCCACCAGTAGCATGCTGCCGCGAGTGCTGTGAGGAATGGCTCCTTAGCATTCAGTCGATGAGGACGTGCCCTGGCAGGTTTTTCCTTAGAAGTCTTTGACGCAGCCGCCCACTCGTTGAGTAGGCTCGAAACAAAGCGGGGGCACAGACAAATCCGGCAAGGTGCCATCACACGAAAGATTCAACCATACGAAGAAAACTTGGGTGTCTGAGGGATAAGCAAATGCAAAGCTCTAGAGAAAGAGTTGGTGAGCATGTTGACTTAGCTTTTTTTTGTCCATGTTTTCCTCCTTCCGTTATCGCGGCTGCTTATCACGCCCACAAACCACGAGGGGGGCAGCATCCGCGCGTCTACCTTAAGTCTACTGAATCAACATGAAAAACGCACGCAAGAGGGAAACTTGGCAGTTTATTAGTTGCGTACCCGCCCCCGGCAAGGGCCGGAAGGGGATAATCGAACGCCTGCAGATGACAACGCATAGCAGAAAAGGAAAGGTCGACTCCTCTCTCCTCTCCCTTTTGCTATCGATGATACCACGGCTGTAGGCATAAGGTCACGCTGGCACGGACGGTCCTGCCGGAGCGCACTTGCCGGGGCGTCAATCAACGGATTTGCACCAGCGTTTCACTGAGGATTTTCCCTCATCGGGCTAAATGCTGGATTGAGTTCCGCATGGCCCTATCGACGTCGAGGATGCCACCCCATGCGCAACTTTGATCGATGATGAGCAAAAGAGGAGGAGGAGGAGGAGGAGGCCACATACCATGCTTTCCGGTTGCCTTAGTGATTTTCTCAATCACTGGGCCTGCTTGGCGGGAACACGCCAGGAGGACGGCGTTGCCGCGCGTCTCGTTCTTCTCCTTGGGATGGGGGCAGTGCAGTGGTCATGCCACCTGCATGGCTCAGGACCGTCGCACCGCTCCCACCTCCTGTTTTCGCGCCGCCACGGTTGCGATGGGCGCGGGTGACAGGGCTCAGGCAAGGCGGACCGAGGGAGTGGTGTCGCCCCTCTTCTTAGGAGTTGCTGATGATGTGAGTGTCGATGTTGACGCCGATGTAGCTTGACGCGCTGATTACGACCTCGGGTTCACACAAGTGTGCCCCCTACCTGGCGCGCCAAAGATGTCGTGGTAGAACACGGCCACCTATGAGGCCATTGGCCCCTTTGTGGTTCGGCAGGGGGGAGGACACATTACACAAAGAGCAGAGGCCATGGGACAGCACGGTAGTGGTGACACTGGTGGTTTTTACCCAGGTTCGGGCCGCTGAGAAGCGTAAAAACCTACTCCTGCTTTGGTGGATTGATGTGGAGACCATGAAGAACGCGTGGCGCTCGAGCCCGGCAAGGTCGCCTTGGGGGAAGAGCAGCTACGCGCGTATGAGTACACGAGGGTCTGAATCCTTTCTAAGGTTGCCACGGTCCTCCTTTTATAGGCCAAGGGGTTACCATAATGGCAAAACGGTCATTATCCAGCGATTAGATAGCTAACAGTGCTATCATACCTAACTCTGGCAGTTAGGACAAAGCGCATTAAATGCGCTGCCATGTGTCATGCTGCGGATGCGGCTCGGTAGGCCTGTCGCGTTGCTTTAGTCATCTTCCACCTGTTTCCTTGACACGCCTTTGGACAGGTGTCATATGGGGGTGATCTTCCTCCTAAATGGCTGCCACGTGCCAAATGACAGCCACTTAGTTATCTGGGGGCTTGACACCGCACCGATGGGTGACTTGCGTTGCGATGCGGTGGAGCGATGGAGCGGTGGAGCCTTGGTGGGGATGCAGGCCGCCAGCGGCCCCGGCAACCCTTGCTGGGGAAGTCTTGGGACTTGTCTTCGGGGTGGCCTCGACCCGACCGGTCTCCCCTGCCCGGCAAGGGAGGTTTTTCCTTAGTGATCTCTTGCTGTCTTGGACTGTCTTGGTCTTCTTGATCCGCCCTTTGTATCCTCAAAGAGCTCTCTCTCTGGTTTGGTCCTCCCTTTAATGCTTGGTGTTGTTCGGGTCAGAGGCCTACCGTCCGTGCACAAGTCAGGAAACATATACCCCTGTTTTTGTACCCTGACATTGTGCCATCGGAGTTTCAGTTGGATCCTGCAAACTTGAATGTTAGCAATCATAAATAAAGTGTTGCAAGAGCCATAAGAAACTAACACCAAACTAGTAAAACTAACCAGTTTTGGCAACGTATTTAATTACACATGAACTAGTAAAACTAACAAGTTCTTGGCAACATATTGAAGTAATAAGTTGGTACCGTTTACCAGCAACACAGACATCCTTAAATTTCTTTGATGTAAGCAAAATGATTCTGACACATATATATAAGTTTAAAAGACGTTGCCCCTCATATAAACCCGACAGTTGTCTGTCTATGAACATGCAAACATTAATAGTGCTACAAGTCATAACAACAAACCATTTAAACAAACAGGGTATCAGAAGGTAAATTACACATGAATTTTGCTGCACCTTAGAAGTAGATATGACCAGCTATCTACGTGCTTAAGTAGCTATTTAAGTTCAGGCAAACAGGTAATTCTATAAATAGTAAGTATCAAACACATAGATAGGCGCTCTCTATAATAGGATTAACAGGCTATGGCATTATGTAATCAGTAGCAAACTAAACTACGCCAAGCAAGGTAATTGAACAATTTTGCAATTGTGGCTAACTAAAATTCTGAGAAGGAGGTAACTAAACTTACGCTAGCTCTTTGTACAGGCACACTGCAACTTCTTTTTCGCTTACAAGGTTCTACGAAGGAGTCCATGGCATCAATTGCTTGGATACGCAGTCCCAATTCTTCTTTCTTCCCACACTGCATTGGTAAGTTGAATCGTTAATCTGATAAGATGATGCGTCTTTGATATGTTATATGAGGATGGGTTGTCAGAGTAGTTGTAGCAACACCCATCACACTGGCTTTTATTGTATATTTCATGCAATTACATTTGGCATATCGATATCTAAGCAATCTACAAAAGAATGAAAAGACTAGTATCATTCACATTATTGGCGAACTCAGTTCATAGAATCAAGAAATTCAACCATTCCGTGGGTAAATCAAAAGCACTACTGGAATATTTTTAACTACCCCAATTATACACGCAAAAAGGGGCGGCACCATCGTATTGAAGTGCGTACCTAGTTTGAGTCATCCGGGTTGGCCCAGGCTAGTTTTGTTCATCCCAGCGCACGAGCAGGCAATGTAGAAAATGAAGAAAAACATTTCAATTTGGATGGACCAATAACATAAGTGCAAGGCAGGCCCTATAGCAGGCTTGCGGCCCAAACGAGTGCCTCCCATATCGATCAATAGCAGGAAAAATCCCCAATTTGTTCGCTCCAACGTCCAGTCTGGTTTGCTCCTAACCTAGCCGCCATTGGACAAACCGACATAGCTCTTCCTCACACCCTTATTGCATGCTGGCCGCCTGGCTTCAAGCGAATGGAAGGACAAGAAGATGAAGATCCAACCCTGGGTGTAGCTTGCGTGGGAAGCAGCAGAGGCAACACGGGCATGGCATCAAGCTTGCACAAACGGGCAGTCGCAGCCTGCAAGAGCAGCATGCACAACGAGCAGGTACATCACATCCCTGGTTATATCTAATTCAACTTTTCCATTTCTGGCCAATAGTTAAACCTGATGGTGTTGTAAAACTGCTTGTATGTAGGGAATCTGTAAGAAGATGAAACCAATTTCTGCTTATTTTTTAACTCCCCCAATCAATACTGAACTGACTGAACCCGATGTGTCTAATCAAGTTTCCGGTGCAAACATACAAGCTCATGTTGTTCTTGAGCCTGAAGTGTCTAATGAACAAATTGCTAATGAAGGATTTGATGCAAACATTTTACATGCTCCTGGTGATGAACATATAGTGTCTAATGAGGGATCTAATGCAAGCATTTTGCAGGCTCCCATTGAAGGATTTAGTGTCTAATGATGATCTGCTATGTTGAGAGAGAGAGAGAGATTTGCAGGAATTGATGATAAGCAAATTATAGTACATTTTCATGGCTTGAGGAGACGTCGAGGCCATCTACCACAACGTCCCCATATCATGACAACCTAGCATAAATACTTTTCTAATCTGTTGTTTCAAACTATTGGCATACTTGTGCAAGATAGATATATTGATATGCAGTTTGCGCACTGGTTATAGGTGCAATTAGACTTGGATATTTTGAGCCAGAGAATGAATAATTCAAGTAGGTACAATCCATGTTAGTAGTCCTTGTCCACCATGTTGTATTTTGTGTTTTTTGGAGCTTACATCATCTAGTGATTTATAATTTGGAACTACTTTGGATCATTAGCTGGTTTTCAAAGTGCATGTACCATCACATTTTTCAAGTTATGTTGATTTCCAGAGTGCAAGTGCCTTCGTATTTTTTAAGTTAAAATTTTCGCCCCTGGTACCTTGAATTCATGGATTCGCCACTAAAAAAAAATCATACATGTAGGCCAGTACAAATTAAATGAAATGCAGGGACTTACACAGCTCATTGTACAGGCTCACTACAGCTCTGTTTGCGCTTGGGATGTTCCATGTACAAGTCCATATTATCACTTGCTTGGATGTGCAGGCCCTGTGCTCCTTGAATCCCCCTCTACATTTTTGGCAAGGCGAATGGTTGATCAAATGAGAGGAATCGACCTTGCTGTTGTACTGGAGGACAGATACTTACAAGGTTATACCGGCGTGCAGGATGTGTACCAGATCTCGTAGCACCGTCATGTTTCGGTAAAAAACGGTTTTGCTTGTTTCAGATGATATCTCCAGAAGGAGTAAGAGTTGAAGTCAGAGTTGCATAGGCGTGTAAGCTAAGAGAGCAGTAAAAGGATATCCAAACATTGTCAGAACATTGCACATGGGAGTGATATGTGGATACCTAGTTCAGGCCGGCGTTTGGGCATGCTCTCCTAGAGTGCGGGTCACTTCAGAGCCATTGAGGGAGAAGCGTTGGCGTTGGCTGGCTGCATACGGATGCAGATCTTGAGTGGTAGCGGAGTGCTACGATGCGGTGGATGAGGCCGTTGGTGAAGCACCAATGGCCTCGGGGGTGGAAGTGCGACGATGTGCTCGGTGAAGTAGCCCCAATGAGGTGGGAGACGGCGTCGGTGAAGCACACCTGATGCGGTGGAAGTCGGTGTCTGTGAGGCACGTCAGCTGCAGCGGCCGATGTTGTCAGTGGACCACCCGGTGCGGTGGACGAGGGCGTAGATGAGGTAGCTCCGGTATGGTGGTGAAGCACGGCCGTCGTCTTCATCGTCATCATTTGGCATAGAGGTGGGGAAAGAGACAAGGCGAGGGGCGATTCGAATTTTTCTTGGGTTGGCGGCGAATTAGGGATTTGAGCGTTTTGGGCACAGAAGGGGACGGGGGAGAAGGGAGATTTTGCAGGGCTGGAATTGGGGCCGCCAGATATTTCAATCCGAAAAGTGGAAGCATGAACTTTTTTTGTCGTCTCTTTTTTGGGGGGGGGGGTGCTAGCATCTGTATGACGCACGCGACCACCACGACACGACCCTGGTCTGCCTGGTGCGCCTACATTTGAGAATGCAAACGAATCTTGTTTCATTGGCAAACGAATCTGTATGTATTACCATGCCCGTGTGTTCCTTGCAAATAATTAGTCCTTCAAAACGAGATACTATAAACTAAGTAATCAGGAGTTCTTTGAATTAGACTGTGTTTGTCACATAGCGATCGCCAATTCTAACGTGGATTTTGCATTTCATGGTATCCACGCTACTTTTTGAATACAAATTCATATGTATAAGATGAACACTATGGTAGTGAGGAAACTTTGGATGGATTCAAGCATATGACCACACACATACAAAATACCACAACAATCGAGTCAATATCAACTTTTCCAAACTTAGTATGGCACGAATTCGAAATAATTATGGAAGCCATATGCATGGTCTTCAATTCAAATCTTACAATGCACACTAAATTGAAATGTCAATATTAAGTCTAGTACTATCTACATTCAAATGTTGTTTTTAACCCCCGCCCTCGGCACACACGCTACTTACTTCCTCTATCGATCAATCTTCCTCTCCTAACCACCTTACAAAGCTATTGGTTTCCGACACATGCTCATTCTTTCTCTCCATGTTTCGATCTCTAACTCTCTCAAATACACAACCCCCTTTTTCCACTCTGTCAACAAATGTATCTCTCTCACACACCCGCCATTGCACTCCATGCCAAGCTCTCTCTCTCTCTCTCCCTCCCACCTCTCTCGCTAGATACATGCATTGCCTATCTTGACCCCCCCTCTTGCGCACACACACGCACATTGTCTATTTAGGTCACTCTCTCGAGACCGTCTCACTCTTTCTTCCGCACGACGGCCCAGACTCGCTTAATCTCTCTCTCTGTCTCTCTCTCTCTCTCTTTATCTAAGTCTCGATTAACCTCGCTTTCTCTCACACACAAACAATATATCTCCCTATTTCGGCCTCGATCCACACACTCTATACTCTCTCATGCAGATTGTCTATCTAGGTCAGTCTCTCCAAGCCGTCCCACTCTTTCGACCTCATGGCGGCCCATGCTCGGTCAATCTCTCTCTCTTTATGTATGTCTCGATTGACCTCGCTCTTTCTCACACACAAACGATATATCTCCATGTTTGGGCCCAATTCGGCATATTCTTATTGTATACTCTCTCACGCACATTGTCTATCTAGGTCACTCTCTCCAACCCGTCTCACTCTTTCGACCGCATGACGACCCACACTCGCTCAATCTCTCTCTCTTTATCTATGTATTGATTGACCTTGCTTCCTTCCACGCACAAACTATATATCTACCTATCTGTGACTGGATCATCTCTCAAGCTCTCTCTTACAGCCCTCACCCTTCCCAAAAGCTCAATCGGACAATATCTATCCAGACCATATATATCTTTTCAACGAAAGCCGGGCCACACTCACTTTGTCTGTCTATCTATCTATGTCTCGATTGACCTCGCTTTCTCACGCCGTCTCTTCCACACATTGAAGCTACCTCTCCATCCCTCGAAGAGCCGGAGCTATTTACATTGCGAGGGACACTCCAACCATGGATTAATTTGTAAATGCATTTATTTTGGTGGGTTTAGATTACATTTTTGTAGCATTCGATCCACAACTACTCCAAACACCGTTGCAACCCCCGCCCCTCCCCCAATTGATTTCCCTCTGGCTCGGTCACCACTCTCTCGCACGCCCTTTCTCACCTTCCACGTAGCACCATGGTATTTTTGCAAAAAACTCTGGTGTTCTCTTTAATTATTACAAATAAGCTACAAACTACACATCGGGAGTCCACCTGTAATGGAACAAATTTCAACTCAAAAATTAAAGTGCTACAAACTACACACCGGGGGGCCCACCTGTCATGGAACAAATTTGGACCCATATATAAATTAAAAATGAAAAAGGACAAGGATCGAACATGCGAGCAGGGCCTTCCAGCCGCACGTCAATAGACAACATAGTAGCAACGTTTGTTGTACCCCCCTTCGTTGATATAATGTTTTTATATTACCACAACCTATTTAATGGATAACATGTTTTTATATTAATTTTAGTAGATTAGTGGGACCGGCTTGTCAGCATTTACCAGTCCCCTTCACTTAATGGTGGGTTCCATGTCTGCCCTCTCTCTCTCCTCCCCTTCTACATTTAGACTCGCGGGCAAACACGAAGAACGCGCGAGCAGTGTTGCCGTTGACCGTATCTAGACGCGTTCACAAGTTATGGCACCAATTTCACGTACTAGTAGTAGTATATGTAACAAGTTTAGGAACAAAAGTGACCATGACGGACAAGTTAGGCTAGTAGTAGTACTATTTGTCTACTAATAATTAAATGCGTGGATAAATAGATGTATCGCCTAGCGCTCGAACAAGGGGACTGGTCGCGCCCTACAAGTATTTGGAATTGACTTCCCTAAAAAACATTTGGAATTGATGTGGTAATATTTAATATGAAATGTTTGCGATGAGAAGGAATACATGTCGCTTGATGACTTTTTATATTTAATTTGATATGGCTCTAGCAGAACAATCAACCGATCAAACCATAGTTTTCATTCAGTCTGACTGTGACTTTACATTCATACCACGATCGAACTAAAATAAACGGAAATGATAAATCCCAAACATTCGGATTTTAAGCATGGCAATCCGAACATTTTTCATGGCAAATTTAGATCACGTGGCGGCGGCGGAGGCGTCTTGCAGCGGGAAGCGGCTCCTCTGCCTTGCTCTGTGTGTCGTCAGGCCACTAACCGACAGCGACGGTGGCGTCTTGCACCGTTATTGTCGTACTCCTGGATGTTGGCCCTAGGTTCAAGGAAGGCCAGAATGTTCTGGAATTCGGTCTCCAGGAGCCAGTTAACTGGAAGGAGGCGGCGACTGGTGTTGGTGCAAGGAAACAGTCGAGGGCGGCGATCCATGCCGCTGAGGGGGGCACTGGCACCGGCACGGCGGAGACATTCGTGTGCACGGGCACCGGCATGGGCGCGCGTCAATGCACGCGTAGACACATGTGCTGGCAGGTACACATGCGTGTGAAAGTTAGCGGGGACCTCGTGGAACCCCGTGGCTTCAAGCTCGGCGATAATGTGCGGCTCCCAGCCCATCAATGCCACGGGGATGGGCGCTGGCGTAGTCGGGGCGACGGGAGATGGAACGGGAGTGGGGACAAGTGCGGCGTCTTCCCACAAGGCCAGTTCAAGTTCGTCCCAAAGCGCCTTATGTTCTTGAGACTCCGGCTGGGTGTCTTCCTCAAGAAACTAGAAGACTAAGGGCAACCCATCATGATGCGACATGGCGTACGGTGAGGTCTGGCTGGTTGGAGGTAGACGACAGGAAAATCGGAGAGGAAGAGAGAAGATTGTATCGAGACCGGGGAGTGCAGAGGTGATTTAAACTGCGGTGCCGACGCCATTAAAAGTGGGGGCAGTTGGGAGGAAGGTGGGCGGCGGAGCCTGGTCAAAGGGCACGCCTCCTGGTCAGCCGACGTAGTGGCCTGGTCGCACGCCTCTCAGTCAGCCGGTGCAGTGATCTGCTCGCACGCCTCCCGTCGGCTCACATGCTTGCTCGGACGACACCTGCCGATGAGAAGTGGGACGCGTGGCGGCACGTAGGTCTAACGCCCACGGTTTGAATAGTGAAACCGTTCGCGTTAACGTGACAAGTCTTTGTTCCAAAATACCTTAGCTCTTGTTTGTGCAACTTTTCATAAGCAACTTGTCTCAAATTTAACAAAAAAATTACGACAACCTATTTGTGCCATATCACGAGACCATGCTTAGTTTCATGAATTTTAGGTAAGTTTTATATTTCCTGGAATTTAAAATCCAGGATTCGAAACAATATCATTACCTGCATCATGAAATAAATTTTCAAGCGATACATCTTTACTGTTGTAGTTGTTAATATTTCTTAAGAAAGGATTTGGTTAAACATTTTGCTTAGTTAGACTTCGGATAAGTTATATATGCAGAGTAAAAGGATAATCCCTCTGTACCAGTGCATTGTGTGATATAGTAACTCTAATAGGCACAAACAAACGGAGCTCCATTCTATGCTCATCCTGGTGTAGTACTATTAGTACTAGGCAATGGAGTTGATGGGTGACCTTGGGTAGCGGCGACCGAGGGAATTGAACCGTGCTCAGCATGGTAGGTAACGTGGGCTAGTTACTAAAGCATCCCTCCATTGTTCATCGGTAGTCATTATGGACCGGGGACATGAGGGGAATTTCCTAGGGTTGGAATTCTGGCCGCCAGATATTTTGACTCAGAACGCGGAGGCTCGAGTGGAGGCATGAAGTTTAATACCGCAGTTCTTTTCATTGGGGTTGGCTAATGTGCGTACCACTCAGGCCACCAACAGGACACGAGCCCAGGTCTGGCTGGTATACCGTCGGTTGCTACCATTCGAGAATGTGAAAGGAATCTTTTTAAAAAAATTGCCGAACAAATCTATATGTATTACAATGCTCGTATTTTTTGTCGGAATCGGGGCTCCGTGGACCCATCAATTTTCGAACTCTGGGCGTGTACGAAGATCTAGCCTAGCCGCAGCCTCAAGCCCATCGCCTCATGGCTTGGCCTCGTCGAGTTCGTGCGAGCGGGGAAAGAGGGGACACAATAGTTTACCCAGGTTGGGGCCATCTTGCGGTGTAAAACCCTACTCCTGCTTTTTGGTGGATTGCCTCGCGAGGAGGATGAGGATGAACTAGTACAGTGGGTGAGCTTCCTCGTGAGGGCTCAGGGGGGAGAGAATGGATCTACCTCCATGGTGGAGACTAGCCTATATTTATAGTGGCCTTGGTCCTCTTCCCTCATAGCTTAGGCGGGAAGGGATTCCACAATGGCCAATTTGAAAGGGGACAAGAAGTACATCTTATCCTGACGAAAGGTGGTCTTCGCCTGCAAAGCTTCCGGCCATGACGCAGTGGTGGGCTCGGTGATGACATCCGTCCTGCCGAGCTCGTGGTCTTGGTCTTGTTGCACCAGAATAGAAAACTTTGGGCGATTCCTTGGGAAACCGCACTTGTCCTTGCCTCCTTAGCACCAAAGAGGAAATTGTCCTCCTCTACGCCCGCTGGTGCCGGCCTAGCCTTGATCGTCATGGCTCATGTCATCGCAAGCCTCGTGAGGCAGGGTACCTACATAGAGATCTCCGCTCCTTGGGAGGCAGGCTCGGGATGCCGCCCCTCAGGAGGTCTTGGCGTCATTCACCTCGTGAGGCCGGGGGGCCCTCGCGAGGGTCTTGCTCGTAGAGTCTTGTAGCTGGGCCATACCGGGCCGTTGACGGGGCCATCCGCTGGGCCATAGGAAGGCAAGTCTGGGTACCCCCGATCCCAGAATGACGACAGGTGCCCTCGGGCCCAAGGCGCGCTCGGCCTAGCTTCGAAGCGAAGGAAAAGAGCGAAGGTTGAAGCAACACGGGCCCCATCGCCTGTGGGCCAGGCTTGACGTGTGGTGCACGACGGGACGTGGACGCCTCCACTTCCCCACATTGCCTCGACAACCGCCTAGACTGGCAAAAGCCTGGACGTGCATGCTGCAAGGCCATCATTGCGCGAAGGTGGAGGGGCGCCGGTTGGCCTCTTCCAACTACCTATAAGAAGGCGAGGGGGGCAGAGCCCCATCCCATCTCTGTCTTCTCGCCCGTTCTCCTCCAATCCTTGCCGCAGCAACCATCTTGCCGAAGCAACCATGGCACCTGTCAGGAGGTTCACCGCTGAGGAGAAAGGCAAATTCCCCAAGGAGGGACTGGAGTCACCGCCGCCCAAGAGGGGGCGCGGCCGCCCCACAAGTCCGCGGCTAGACCCGCAGTGTCATCCCTGGGGCGTGGGCACCCTTCGCTGGCGGTTGGCGTTGGTTTCAGCAGCCGCGGGAAGAATCCCTCCTGCGAAAACGGCCGCAGGAGCCACAGCGGCCGAGGCCAAGGGGGGAGGCATGCGGTGGCCACCCGTCCTCCTCGCCCACGGGCCCACTCGGATGACATGGCCCGTGAGTTCGTGGTCTGGATGGAGAGTCCGCCCGACACCTGGATCCAGCTTCCGTGCTCCGTCGCGGAAGAGCTGCCGGCCGGAGGACCCGTCGGGCTGTGGCTGCAGCCCGATGGCTGCTACAACCGGTCCTCGTGGGCGGAGGTCGAGGTTACCTCCGTGCGCTATTTGTTCCTGACCCGTGGGTGGCAGACGATCGCCCGCGCCCATGGCTTGAAGGGGAGGCACACCCTCCATTTCAAGAACGACAGGGCGATGATGCTCTTCGTCAAGATCTTTGGGGAAGACAACGGGCGCTTGGGGTGCTGCCCGGAGGGCGACAGCAGCGGCGGCGACCGCCGGTCCGATGACGATGGCCGTCGCGGTGGCTACGTCCTCGACGACGAACTTGCCCTCGGCGACGGTCGCGACACCTCCAGCAGCGGCGGCACCTCCTCCGGGGGAAGCTCGAGCGACGACGACTACGACAAACCGCCGCGTCGCCGCGCCCCGGTCAAGGAGAAGGAGGACTCCGACTAGGCGCTGTGGCGCCGGGGCCAGCGCCTTAGTAGCTGCGACCTTCAGGAGGCCTTTTTTTATTTCCTGCACCAAGAATCATGAAGAGCCCCGCAGGGGCGTGTAATGAACTGCGGTGCTTGCGCCTTTATATTAGTGTTTCCCACTCATGTTCTTCAATTATATTGGCATTAATTGAAAGGTTCCTGCCTGGCGCGATTAGGATAACTTAGCTTGGTGCGCTCGTGGCCCTTGGCGGGTTCCTGCATCGTGGGGGCGGGCTTCTCCGGAGCTTTTGATCCTATGCATGCTTCTTGTTCTGGCAACGATGCTGCTGGAGCGTTGAGGCAGCTGATACGTCTCCAACGTATCTATAATTTTTGATTGTTCCATGCTATTATATTATCTTTTTTGGATGTTTTATATGCATTAATATGCTATTTTATATTATTTTTGGGACTAACCTATTAACCTAGAGCCCAGTGCCAGTTCCTGTTTTTTCCCTATTTTTGGGTTTCGCAAAAAAGGAATACCAAACGGAGTCCAAACGGAATAAAATTTCACGATGATCTTTCTTGGACCAAAAGGAAACCAGAGGACTTGGAGTGCAAGTCAGAGAAGCCACGAGGCGGCCACAAGGACGGAGGGCGCGCCCCCCACCCTTGTGGGCCCCTCGTGCATCTGCTGACCTAATTCTTTCGCCTATATATACTCTTATATGCCCAAACCACCAGAGGCATCCACGAAAAGACTTTTCCACCGCCACAACCTTCTGTACCCGTGAGATCCCATCTAGGGGCCTTTTCCGGCGTCCTGCTGGAGGGGGATTCGATCACGGAGGGCTTCTACATCAACACCATTGCCCTTCCGATGAAGCGTGAGTAGTTTAACTCAGACCTACGGGTCCATAGCTAGTAGCTAGATGGATTCTTCTCTCTCTTTGATTCTCAATACCACGTTCTCCGTGATGTTCTTGGAGATCTATTCGATGTTATACTTTTTTGCGGTGTGTTTGCCGATATCCAATGAATTGTGGATTTATGATCAGCTTATCTATGAATATTATTTGAATCTTCTCTGAATTCTTTTATGCATGATTTGATATCTTTGCAAGTCTCTTCGAACTATCGATTTTGTTTGGCCAACTAGATTGGTTTTTCTTGCAATGGGAGAAGTGCTTAGCTTTGTGTTCAATCTTGCGGTGTCCTTTCCCAGTGACAGTAGGGGCAACAAGGCACGTATTGTATTGTTGCCATCGAGGATAAAAAGATGGGGTTTTCATGATATTGCTTGAGTAAATTCCTCTACATCATGTCATCTTTCTTAATGCGTTACTCTGTTCTTCATGAACTTAATACTCTAGATGCAGGCAGGAGACGGTCGATGTGTGGAGTAATAGAAGTAGATGCAGAATCGTTTTAGTCTACTTGACACGGACGTGATGCCTATATTCATTATCATTGCCTTAGATATTGTCATAACTTTGCGCTTTTCTATCAATTGCTCGGCAGTAATTTGTTCACCCACCGTATTATTTTCTATCTTGAGAGAAGCCTCTAGTGAAACCTATGGCCCCCGGGTCTATTTTCCATCATACAATCTTCTACTTTCCAATCTACGAGTTTCCGATCTACTATTTTGCAATCTTTTACTTTCCAATCTATAAAACAAAAATACCAAAAATATTTACTTTACCGTTTATCTATCTCTATCAGATCTCACTTTTGCGAGTAACCGTGAAGGGATTGACAACCCCTTATCGCGTTGGGTGCAAGTTTGGTGTTTGTTTGTGCAGGTATTCGGTGACTTCCGTGTTGTCTCCTACTAGATTGATACCTTGGTTCTCAAAACCGAGGGAAATACTTACTCTACTTTGCTGCATCACCCTTTCCTCTTCAAGGGAAAAACCAACGCAAGCTCAAGAAGTAGCAGGAAGTATTTCTGGCGCCGTTGCCGGGGAGATCTACACCAAGTCAAGACATACCAAGTACCCATCATAAACTCTCGTCTCTTGCATTACATTATTCGCCATTCGCATCTCGTTTTCCTCTCCCCCACTTCTAAAACAATTTTTGAAAAGATTTGCCTTTTTCTTCGCCCCTCTCTTTGCCTTTTCTTCGCCCTTCTTCCATTCGATCTTTTGTTTGGTTGTGTTACCATGTGCCTTCTTTTTGCTTGCATCTTCGCTTGCTAAAAGTTTATGGATCCTCATCCACTTGCTAATCTTTTTAAGAGATCCAATTATGATGAGCCTATTGCTAGTGAGTTGAGTGCACTAGATTATCTTTATGAGGTTTTGCTTGAAATTCGTGAATCTAAAAATTGTGATGAAGTGTTAAAAGAAGAAATATATGAAGTGATTCACGATAGCTCCTTGGATGAAAAGCATGATTGCAATGGTTCTTCTAAAAATTTTATTAATGCCAGTTGTGCTAATGATATGCAAAACCCTAAGCTTGGGGATGCTAATTTTACTATGTCTACTACTTGTTGCAATGATCATGATTGGGGTGATTCTTCTTATGATCTTAAAATTTTATTTAAGCCCCATGATGAATATGAGATTGATAATAATGTTTGCAATAATATTGAAAGTGTGTTTGGAAGAGTGTCAACTTTAGATCCCACATATTTGGAGAATATTCAATCTTATGAAATTTTTGATAAAAGTGGGTTTGGAGAGGTCATGACTTTAGTTAATGTTAATCCCACTATTTTGGAAGAGTGTCAACTTTGCATGCATGTGGATCATGTAGAGAATATTTTATGTGATAGCTATACTGTTGAATTTGATTATGATCCTACATGTAATTATTATGAGAGAGGAAAATATGGATGTAGAAATTTTCATGTCACTAAATTGCCTCTCGTTATGTTGAGATTGCTATTGTTTTTTTCTTCTTCCTTGCATATGCTAGTTTTGCTTCCCTTGATAATTTGTTTGCCTATAAGATGCCTATGCATAGGAAGTATTTTAGACTTAGATGTGTTTTTCACATGTTACATGATGCTCTTTTCATGTTTCAATTGCTATCTTTCATGTGAGCATCATCAAAATTATCAACGCCTAGCTAAAAGGCTTTAAAGAAAAGCGCTTGTTGGGAGGCAACCCAATTTTAATTTTTGTTTTTGATTTTTGGTTCTGTTTTGCAATAAATAATTCATCTAGCCTCTGGTTAGATGTGGTTTTATGTTTTAATTAGTGTTTGTGCCAAGTAAGACCTTTGGGATGGCTTACGGTGATAGTTGTTTTGATCTTGCTGAAAAACAGAAACTTTTGTGTCCAGTCTCAGAATTTTAGTAATTCACTGGAGCGTTTAAAAACCCTGAATTTTTTATACGAGATTATATTAAAATTTCTATGCTGTCCTAATTTTTCCGAATTTTTGGAGTTACAGAGTATTAGAACAATTCAGATCTTCGCAGACTATTCTGTTTTTGAGAGATTCTATTTTCTATGTGTTGTTTGCTTATTTTGATGAATCTATGGGTAATATCGGGGGTATGAACCATGGAAAAGTTGGAATACAATAGATATTACACCAATATAAATAAAGAATGAGTTCACAACAGTACCAAAAGTGGTGATTTATTTTCTTATACTAACGGAGCTTATGAGATTTTCTATTGACTTTTGTGTTGTGAAGTTTTCAAGTTATGGGTAAGGATTTGATGGACTATGGAATAAGGAGTGGCAAGAGCCTAAGCTTGGGATGCCCGAGGCACCCCAAGGTAATATTCAAGGACAAGCAAGAGCCTAAGCTTGGGGATGCCCCGGAAGGCATCCCCCCTTTCGTCTTCGTCTATCGGTAATTTTACTTGGGGCTATATTTTTATTCACCACATGATATGTGTTTTGCTTGGAGCGTCTTGTATGATTTGAGCCTTTCCTTTTTAGTTTGCCACAATCATCCTTGCTGTACACACCTTTTGAGAGAGACACACATGAATCATGATTTATTAGAATACTCTTTGTGCTTCACTTATATCTTTTGAGCTTGGCAATTTTGCTCTAGTGCTTCACTTACATCTTTTTAGAGCACGGCGGTGGCTTTATTTTATAGAAATTGATGAACTCTCATGCTTCACTTATATTATTTTTAGAGTCTTTAAAACAGCATGGTAATTTGCTTTGGTTATAAATTTAGTCCTAATATGATAGGCATCCAAGAGGGATATAATAAAAACTTTCATATAAAGTGCATTGAATACTATGAGAAGTTTGATTCCTTATTATTGTTTTGAGATATGAAGATGGTGATATTAGAGTCATGCTAGTGAGTAGTTGTGAATTTGATAAATTCTTGTGTTAAAATTTGTGAGTCCCGTAGCATGCACGTATGGTGAACCGTTATGTAACGAAGTTGGAGCATGAGATATTTTTTGATTGTCATCCTTTGTGTGGAAGTCGGGATTGCGCGATGGTTAACTCCTACCAACCCTTCCCCTAGGAGCATGCGTCTAGTACTTTGTTTCGATGACTAATAGATTTTTGCAATAAGTATGTGAGTTCTTTATGACTAACGTTGAGTCCATGGATTATACGCACTCTCACCCTTCCACCTTTGCTAGCCTCTCTAGTGCCGCGCAATTTTTGCCGGTACCATAAACCCACCATATACCTTCCTCAAAACAGCCACCACACCTACCTATTATGGCATTTCCATAGCCATTCCGAGATATATTGCCATGCAACTTTCCACCGTTCTGTTTATTATGACACGCATCATCATTGTCATATTACTTTGCATGATCATGTAATTGACATCGTATTTGTGGCAAAGCCACCATTCATAATTCTTTCATACATGTCACTCTTGATTCATTGCACATCCCGGTACACCGCCGGAGGCATTCATATAGAGTCATATTTTGTTCTAGTATCGAGTTGTATTTTTTGAGTTGTAAGTAAATAGAAGTATGATGATTTTCATTATTAGAGCATTGTCCCATGTGAGGAAAAAAAAGAGAAAAGAAAGAAAGAAAGAAAAAAAGTGAGAAGAAAGAAAAAAAGAAAAAAGAGAAAAGAAATAAAAGAAGAAATAAAAAAAAGAAAAAAATGGGAGAAAAAGAGAGAAGGGGCAATGTTACTATCCTTTTTCCATACTTGTGCTTCAAAGTAGCACCATGATCTTCATGATAGAGAGTCTCCTATGTTGTCAATTTCATATACTAGTGGGAATTTTTCATTATAGAACTTGGCTTGTATATTCCAATGATGGGCTTCCTCAAATTGCCCTAGGTCTTCATGAGCAAGCAAGTTGGATGCACATCCACTTAGTTTTCTTTTTTGAGCTTTCATAAACTTATAGCTCTAGTTCATCCGTTGCATGGAATCCCTACTCACTCACATTGATATCTATTGATGGGCATCTCCATAGCCCGTTGATACGCCTAGTTGATGTGAGACTATCTCCCTCTCTTTGTCTTCTCCACAACCACCTTCTATTCCACCAATAGTGCTATGTCCATGGCTCACGCTCATGTATTGCGTGAAAGTTGAAAAAGTATGAAACAATTGCTTGGCCAAAACCGGGGTTGTGCATGATTTGAGTATTTTGTGTGATGAAGATGGAGCATAGCCAGACTATATGATTTTGTAGGGATAAGCTTTCTTTGGCCATGTTATTTTGAGAAGACATAATTATCCTGTTAGTATGCTTGAAGTATTATTGTTTTTATGTCAATATTAAACTTTTGTTTTGAATCATACGGATCTGAACATTCATGCCACAATAAAGAAATTACATGGATAAATATGTTAGGTAGCATTCCACATCAAAAATTCTGTTTTTATTATTTACCTACTGATGTACGAGCAGGAATTAAGCTTGGGGACGCTTGATACGTCTCCAACGTATCTATAATTTTTGATTGTTCCATGCTATTATTTTATCTGTTTTGGATGTTTTATATGCATTAATATGCTATTTTATATTATTTTTGGGACTAACCTATTAACCTAGAGCCCAGTGCCAGTTCCTGTTTTTTTCCCTGTTTTTGAGTTTCGCAGAAAAGGAATACCAAACGGAGTCCAAACGGAATAAAACTTTCGTGATGATCTTTCTTGGACCAAAAGGAAACCAGAGGACTTGGAGTGCAAGTCAGAGAAGCCATGAGGCGGCCACAAGGACGGAGGGCGCTCCCAGGGGGCAGGGCATGCCCCCCACCCTTGTGGGCCCCTCATGCGTCTCCTGACCTAATTCTTTCGCCTATATATACTCTTATATGCCCAAACTACCAGAGGCATCCACGAAAAGACTTTTCCACCTCCGCAACCTTCTGTACCCGTGAGATCCCATCTAGGGGCCTTTTCCGGCGTCCTGCCGGAGGGGGATTCGATCACGAAGGGCTTCTACATCAACACCATTGCCCTTCCGATGAAGCGTGAGTAGTTTACCTCAGACCTACGGGTCCATAGCTAGTAGCTAGATGGATTCTTCTCTCTCTTTGATTCTCAATACCACGTTCTCCTCGATGTTCTTGGAGATCTATTCGATGTAATACTTTTTTGCGGTGTGTTTGCCGATATCCGATGAATTGTGGATTTATGATCAGGTTATCTATGAATATTATTTGAATCTTCTCTGAATTCTTTTATGCATGATTTGATTTCTTTGCAAGTCTCCTCGAACTATCAATTTTGTTTGGCCAACTAGATTGGTTTTTCTTGCAATGGGAGAAGTGCTTAGCTTTGGGTTCAATCTTGCGGTGTCCTTTCCCAGTGACAGTAGGGGCAGCAAGGCAAGTATTGTATTGTTGCCATCGAGGATAAAAAGATGGGGTTTTCATCATATTGCTTGAGTTAATTCCTCTACATCAAGTCATCTTTCTTAATGCGTTACTCTGTTCTTCATGAACTTAATACTCTAGATGCAGGCAGGAGTCGGTCGATGTGTGGAGTAATAGTAGTAGATGCAGAATCGTTTCGGTCTACTTGACACGGACGTGATGCCTATATTCATGATCATTGCCTTAGATATCATCATAACTTTGCGCTTTTCTATCAATTGCTCGGCAGTAATTTGTTCACCCACCATATTATTTTCTATCTTGAGAGAAGCCTCTAGTGAAACCTATGGCCTCCGGGTCTATTTTCCATCATACAATCTTCTACTTTCCAATCTACGAGTTTTCGATCTACTATTTTGCAATCTTTTACTTTCCAATCTATAAAACAAAAATACCAAAAATATTTACTTTACCGTTTATCTATCTCTATCAGATCTCACTTTTGCGAGTAACCGTGAAGGGATTGACAACCCCTTATCGCGTTGGGTGCAAGTTTGGTGTTTGTTTGTGCAGGTATTCGGTGACTTGCGTGTTGTCTCCTACTGGATTGATACCTTGGTTCTCAAAACTGAGGGAAATACTTACTCTACTTTGCTGCATCACCCTTTCCTCTTCAAGGGAAAAACCAACGCAAGCTCAAGAAGTAGCAGCAGCCGGTGGAGCTTGTCGGGAAGGCTTCCTCTTCACGGACCGGATGGCTCCAGAGGCTCAGGAGGCTCGCGAGGCCCTGGGGGGCTCGCGAGGGTCCGGGGCCTCCTGAGACACCTCCGCCAGGAGTCGGGCCTCGTTGAGATGTAAAAAGCACTTGACGAAGGATTCCTTAATGATGCGTTGGACCGTAATTGTGTCTTCCCAGGCCACCTTCCCTTGGCGCTCCTCCTACGTCTAGAGCCCCCGAGCGAGGGTTAGTCGTTGTTGGTGTTGTGGGTCGTGGTTCCTGGCAAGGCTAGGGGGCGAGCGCTCCCAAGGCCAGGTGCCAAAGGCAGCACGTGCCTGTTGACTTGCTCGAGAGCGTCACGCAAGGATTTAGGTGCCAAAGGCTTGGCGAGGTGTGCGTACGGGCGGACCCGCGGCTGTTGCAGCCTGAGTCCGGTGCCTATACTAGTCTTCCCACCAGCGCGGAGCATGGGGCCTCCACTTGGGCATGGGCATAGTAGTTGTTCGACCGTTTCCGCCAGCGAGCATGGGGCTTCCACTGGGGCGTGGGTGGGAGCTCCCACGAGGCCGCGAAATGGCGCACTGGGCGACTCCGGGGCACATCCCCACTCATTATTACGTGAGAGTGTCACGGGTAGAACTTGCGGAGGTGCTGGATGTTCCAGACATTCTGGATGAGGACCCCGTCCTTCGTCTCTAGGTGCGCGGCGCCAGGCCTGGAGATGCGGGCGACCCTAAACAGGCCCTCCCACATGGGCGAGAGCTTAA